>CAWUFW010003421.1:0-609838 GCA_963921515.1 Calotriton arnoldi | reverse complement strand
ACATGCTGCATGTGTGTGTGGGTAACACCCCAGACACATATGGCGAGGCAGAGCATCAACTAGGACACGTATGTATGGCCCACACAGAGTGCATGTCACATATTTGTCAATGTGCAGATACATGTCAATACATTCCACACTCATGAAGGCCAATACATACTGCCAGTAGCAGATGCGGTCACCCACATCAACCTTGGACAACAGCAGGCCCCCCCGTGAGACATGTCACTGACTGAAAGGGACACACCTGTGTATCATATGAGGAAGGGCCATTACAGAAATAATGGACATGATTCTAGTTCAAGCAGACAGACAAATTGTGGTAGCGTAACCAGGCTGAAGGAATGCAAAGATCATGTTAGACACAGTTCACAGACAAGGCATGCACTTACCCCCTCCTTGCTGCTGTCTGGCCTTTAACAGCCCATCCAGGTCAGGGAAGACCACTGGCAGAATCCGGCGCATGTGGGGGTCAGGGTCCGGTGTCCGCCCCTACTGCGAGGAGGCGACAGCTTCAGCAGGACTCTAGCAATGCATCTGCTCCAGCCACGTAGGTCCTGCCACCTCTTCTGGCAGCTGCGGATGCGACGCCTGTGGACCCCCACAGATCGAACTGCCCTGGCAATGGTCAGCCAGATCTCCTGTTTCTGATGGGCATCAACCTGTGAGGATGACAAAGTTAAAGGGCCATTAACACACATACAACATGTTTGTGCATCACACAGTTGGATAAACATGTGCTGTTCACAAGGGCATATGATGTACACAGGTAGTGCAACTATGTGGATGGACACTTCCTGCATCACCAACATGGAAACATTGCCTGGGTAGTATGACCGTCTCTAAATGCACTCTCACAGCACAGTACCTGTTCAGTGCAGGTACCTGCACACTTTGCGTGTGACAACTACTGAGTGAACATGCTAGCCAATGCTTCACACAATGCCATTAGTGCTAGTCAGACAAGATGCACAATGAGAGAGGATGTGGACTGCACACTCACCTGCTCCCCTGGTTTCCCATACAGCTTGCTGTATTGTGGTAGGAGGCTGTCCAGCAGGGCCTGGTTTTCCTCCTCTGTGAAGGCTGGGGCCCTCTCCACAGTACGTGCCATCCTTGGAGCCAGAGGATACAGAGACAGCAGCAGTGGTAGCAGAGATGTCTATATGGAGCATTCAGTGCAGGCAAGTGAGCTCTCAGGGCAAGACACAGCCTTATATTTGTGCTGCAGAGGCAGAATCGGTCCCATGCGTACAAAGCGATAGGTCCGACTCGTTCGCATCCTATGAATTAGTCCAATCCATGAGATGGGACGCATCGGACACGCCTACCGCAACTTTCAAAATACCTGCATCATGACAGTTTAGATTTTGATACATTTGGACTAAAAGTTAACCGAATCATACCCTACGCGAATCGTGCACGATGCAAAATGCGCATCTGTCACCATGACGACCAACAGGCAACCAGTGCGTCCGGCTCGGTCAGGATGTGTCAGACGCGTGTATTGAAAACTCACACACGTCGAACAGCATTGAATCTAGCATGCAATCGGTCAGTCCGGCTCAGTCAGGAGGTGTCGGACGCGTGTATTGAAAACTCACACGCGTCGAACAGCATTGAATCTAGCATGCAATCGGTCAGTCCGGCTCGGTCAGGAGGTGTCAGACGCGTGTATTGAAAACTCACACGTGTCGAACAGCATTGAATTTAGCATGCAATCGGTCAGTCCGGCTCGGTCAGGAGGTATCAGACGCGTGTATTGAAAACTCACACGCGTCGAACAGCATTGAATCAAGCATGCAATCTGTCAGTCCGGCTCGGTCAGGAGGTGGCAGACGCGTGCATGCAATGCCCACTCATCAACTCAGACAATGTATGTATGAATAATGGCATGCTGTATGCCCTGTGTGGATGGAGTTCTGCACATGTCAAATGGGACAGACACAATAGACAAGACTACTCACATTATGATCCTAGCTTACAGTGCAACTATAGCAGTGTTTGTGAGGGACATGACTAGTGTGAGTGACCACTTCACAGATCATCCTCCTATGCTTGGCCACTGTCCCAGGGGATCATTGTGTTGTGTAGGTCATACATCACATCATGACAATGTCCAGACCATGACAGTGTTGTGCATGGTGACAAGCTGTCTGTATGTAGTGTTGTTGCTAGGTCGTAATACCTTGTCCATGTCTGTGTACATTCAATGCATGTGCTATTTGACCTAAGAATCTATGGCTGATACTTAATTGTGTGTGTGTTGTGCATGTTACAATTGATCACATGGAGAGTGTCAGAGAACAGTGAGTAGTCACAGTACTACACAGGAGTATTTGGTAATACTTGAAATAATTGTGTGTATGTTCATGCTCACATTGCTGTAATTTCTGGATTAGGTCAACCTCAGACATCTGACTTCACTGTGTCATCATTGTAAGTGCCACGCAATCTGTTGATACTGTATTACTTGAAGTTTAAATCATATAGTAATATGTGTACATACTTTGTCATGTGTTCCTCAAGGCACAAAATGTCCACAGACCCTTCCCGGATCTTGAAACCATGGTGGAGCGTGAGTGCATGAGGAAATACAGGTTCACAAGGGCATTAATTTTGGAATTGACAGACCAGATGTCACCACACTTGCTACCTGGACGCACATATCCCTTTGCCCTGACCCCCAAGGTGAAGGTGATGGCGGCACTACATTTTTTTGCCACCGGTTCATTCCAGTTTACTGTGTATGATGCTGGTGGGATGTCCCAGACGATGTTCATTCGAGTGCTCCGGGATGTGTGTGAGGCCATGTTGAGGTTACTCGACCTGTACATACATTTCCCCACACCGCCACAGTTCCGTGCCATTAAGGATGACTTTTATGCCCTGGGACACATGCCACATGTGATTGGATCGATTGATGGGACACATGTGGGTTTGGTTGCACCACGAGCCCATGAACAGGTTTACAGGAATCGTAAACACTTTCATTCAATCAATGCCCTTGTGGTATGTCTGGCGGACCAGATCATCTCCCATGTATGTGTGTGTTTCCCGGGATCTGCACACGACGCATACATAATGAGGATGAGTCGGATCCCCCAGCTGATGTCCCAGTTCATGAATGAGCGTGCCTGGCTTGTTGGTGAGTCAAGTTGTCAGTGTCAGTTGTGTGATCATTGTTTGTCAGGTTGTACCCTGTTGTTGCTCAACTGATCCTTCATATTTGATAATTTTAGGAGACTCTGGATACCCAAACATGCCCTGGTTGCTGATACCACTCAGGAACCCGGTCACACCTGCTGATGTCCGTTACAACGGGGCACATGGGTGGACCAGGCGTGTGATTGAGCGCACATTTGGGCTGCTGAAGACCAGATTCCGCTGCCTTGACCGGACAGGAGGTGCCCTTCAATATTCCCCAGAGAAGGTGTGCAAAATCATTATAGTGTGCTGCATGCTTCACAACAAGGCTGTGAGGAATAAGCTACCGCTCATTCAGGATGACAGGGACCAACGTCCTCCCTCATGGGAGGATCCAGGCCTGGGGAACATTGCCAGTGAGGAGGAGGAGGAAGAGGAGGTGGATGTCAGGAGACAGCTCATTGACAACTTCTTTGCTTGAGTGTAAGTATGCATATATGTCTGATGATGCCTTTCCTAAGCGTGATGTCTGTATGTAGGACAATATGTTGTGATATGTGTGTGGGTCAGCTAATTTACAGGCTCATTGCCATTGTACAGTGTATGTTAAGTTATGATGGTCTCCACAACATTGTTGTATTCACTCCTAGCAATTGGTCAGAATTTACAATGGACAATAGTGAGTCAATGATTGGATATATCCTCATGGCAAGTTGTATTTAAGACTGTACTATGTCTCTCCTTCACAGGCTCCTTTGGCTGTTGTGTGGGTACACACAACGCTGTTCCATAATGGATTTTTAATTTGGACCAGTACTCTCTGACAGCCAATCTATTTGGTCAGATTTGTCTTTTCTTTGTTTTATTTGGATACTTGGAACTGTCATCAGTTTGCTTTTGTGTTGAGCAGAGCTTCTGCCTGTGTAATAAACCTCTTACACACATTGATGTTTGCCTTCTCCGTAGCAAAAACATGCTACAACAGTTCATATCATGTTTTTCTGCCATGGTGTTCATTTCATTAGACAATGGTCTTTGTTTGTGCGGTTCAATGGTTTTTATTTGACAACAGTGTGTGCAATGTTTAATGTTGCATGTGCTATGTGTGTTGTGCTGACCTTGCGTGGCTATCTCTGGTATGTGTCATGTGACATTTCTTCATGAGGCGGTAGATGAATTGTAAGCTGGTCCCTAGGATCATGCTGTATTATGCTAAAGTTACCAGAGCCAAGCTGACATAATAGCTTTGTGTGTGACATTTTAGCACACATTCTTTCTGTGATTGTAGTGCAAGATGCCTTTGAGTCCACATGAGATCATTTTGGTACTGTTGAAGCGCTGCGCCACAAGGTTGAAAAACAGGACTCTTTGTAATGGTAGAATTAGTCAGCACGGATAGTTTCGCCATGAACTGCTACACTTTGTTACACATAAGTGGAATACTTGCATTACATTGACGCACAGGGCAATAATCTACACAGATGGAAGATCTACGTATACGCATCAGCGCTTTGCTGTGCATATGCTGTGACCAGTACTCCTACTGTCTGAGGTGAGCAGTTGACCCGTATTGCCACAGAGTTCTTCAATGGTTTGTAGAATCTGTCACCATCACAGGGAGGGTGGTGCTTTCCACACTGAGGTTGTAAACACATTTCACCTGTACTATTATGTTTGAATATGGAATTGTAGGTTGTTTGAGAATCATGTTTACTGCTGCTGGGGCTAGCTGGTATGCTGCATTGTAGGACAACAGTCAGAGATTGTTTTTTCTCACACGTGAATTATTGAACATTACACACACTCTGATTCCTGATTTGGTGGACTAGCATGGGTGAGTGAGCGTGAATGTGTGCATTGCTACCTTGCTTCGGAGATGTTGTTGGTGCTGGCTACTGGGTGGTACAATCATTGGGTGTCTTCTGCATATATTTTGTAGAGATGATGAGACACCAGAGGTAGTAGGTCATTGGATTGTGTGTTCTGATGTGCAACTTATGTCCAGCCATCCTTCGACAACGGCCTATTTTGCCGTGCATACTTCTGTATGAGAAGAATCACTACCACAGAACTCATGCACCTCAGTGTGAGACAGTGCCAGGTGATACAGATCATGAGCTAATAAGTGGGTACAGTGTACAATTCACAGATGACACAGGGATTGTGTGAATATAAATTCATTAATGTGCATGTGACAAAATCTAACAGGTAAAGGTGATTGCATTCCCAAATTTATTATCCACAGTTCATAGAGGAGTTGGAAGTGTTGTCAGATGAAAATCCTTCTGAGCGAAATCCACAGTCCATTTGGCATTTAGTCCAACTTACATGCTCCATCCCATGTGGGAGAGTCCAGGGACTGTCAACAAAGTGAATGATTTGCACACAATGGAGGATATCCAGAGCATTTCTTTGGTTCCGGGGGATGCATGTCCATCAGTCTCTCACTTGCCATCCTTCCTTGGACGGCCCCTCCTCTTCTTTGTTGTGGGTGGACCCTCAGTATCAGGCTGCAGCAGCGGAGGGGACTCTACGCCAGACTCCTCATCCCTCCCTGTGGCAGTTGCCGATGTAGAGGCAACAGGTGTGGAGTGCACACGGGGAGGTGGGGTAATGTTGGTGGTTATCTGGCGTAGGCATGTAAGTATGTCCCTATGCACCACCGTGAGATTGTCTATTTTCGACCAGTTGGACTCCATACGGTCCATGTGTTGGTCCATACGGTCCATGTGTTGGTCCACACGGTCCATATGGTTGTGCAACCGGTCGAAATGTGCAGCCTGCTGATGTTTTATGTCCTTGAGGATTCCGACAACCTGGCCAAAGTCTCTGGTGCATTCGCGATATACATCGAAAATGCGTTGTAACTCAGGGTCAGCTTGTTGTCCGACACCAGCTGTGGGACGTGTCCTCCCACCACGCACCCTCACACCACTCCTTTCCCTACCCGCACGGACATTGCCTGGCGTAGCACGCACTGACAGCTCCTGTCCTCCTTCATTGTTGACAGGGCTGGTATTTCCTGCCAAATCCAGATTGGGCTGTCTTGCTGTGCTCCCAGGGTTTTGTTGTCTGGGTGTGTGCGTGGGGATCCGGGGCGTCTGGATGTTAATGGACGTTGCAGGAGTGGTCGCTGGGGCTGCTGATCGTACTGGTGCCGCATGCTGACCCACACCGGAGGTGCCAGGTTGGTTCCCATCGCCCGAGGAGGTGTGAGAGTCATCCACACTGGAGGTCTCAGTGTCCGACGTTGTGCTGGAGCTCCAGATGATGCCCTCTGTTCTGGAGTGCCTGTGGGTAGTAGAGAGACACAATGTTAGTTGTGTATTTTCAGATGTTATGTTGTCATGCACAGCCTAATGTGAAGATGTTGTGGATAATGTTGCGTTTCCTTCTCATTTCTACTCATCAATCGTCACAGACACTGAGATATTTTGTAATCGGACATTGTTATTTTGGAGACACGTGGTTTACTGAGCATGTCCAGCTCTGTGCATCAATGTACATGTATTGTTATCCTTGACTGTTCGTATTAATTTTTTGGCAAGTGTCACACTGTGCATGAGCCAGGTATGTTGTTATTTCACACATCAGTGTTTTCACTATGACATACATACTGTAACTAATCTTATGTTTGGCAGGAATTGTGCATCTGTGCTTGCCTTTGTGCATTTTCTCACAGTTACATTGCTGGGGTGACATGCAAACTCACTCTCCTGAATATGTGTCATCATTAGATGATTTTGCTTGGATGTATGTGTTGATGTGAACAATCAATGACATCACATGTGTAACCTCGTATGCAATAGCAACGCGTTTCTTATGACAAATTAATTTTTACATGGCAGTCCTTGTAACACAGCTCATTACATTGGCATGCAGTAGGGGAGTAACTGACATGAGTAGTTGTATTATGCGATAATGGTATGATCTGACATTCCCTAATGTTGCCCACACTGGACTTGTAATGGTGAATAGTATAAGTTTGTACTCCTGCGCAGAGCCTCCAGCAAGTTTGTGTGATGTTTCGCATTGTGCTGTTCTGCTATGTCCCAACATGGTTGTTGTTATGCGTGTGTATTTTTTTGCATTGTTTGTGAACGTATGCAATGTGAGTAGTCATATTTATGTCGATATTTTTCATCACTTTGCACACATGTGTATATCTTGATGTGGTGCATTTTGTAGCTGCATACTTTTGCACATGATTACTTCATGTACATTCTACTTGTTCTCCATGGACAGAGAGATCTTTCCCAGGGATGGTCTTTTGCCTTTTCATGGTCAGAGCTGTGAGGTACAGTGTGTTTAGTGCTTGAGTTAGGCTGTGTTGACTTCTACCCCACTTTCCAATGGCTAACAGACCAGCTTACTCATCATTGTCAGAGGAGCAATGACAGTGAGGGTGGTATTTTTGAAGGATGCTGAGACCGCTGACTGATGTTGAATTACAATGCTACACACAACAATGCCTTGTGCACATGACACAACGCAAGAGTGTCAGCCGTCTTGCATTACACCTCACATCTACTGTCCGTGGGCATTGTCCCGGATGTGTGTTTATCTGTGTGTGTTTTGTGTTATGTGGTGTGACAGCTACTTAGAGTGTGTCCTGTCCTCCACACATTTGTAGCATGCACATTGAGGGCACATGTGACTGATCTATACCTGTCAGTGTGTGTAATGTGTAGTTAAGGTTATGGTCCATAGTTGTGTGAGTAGGCCAAGAACTGGCAGTAGATATTTCCAGATTTCGTACAGGATGGCCCTGTGTAGCCATCTTGACAGGGCATTTGCATTCACTCTCAGGGACAGCATAGTGACAGATGTGTTTTTGTGGGACGGGGGACTAGTGTGTGCTGGTGGCAGTAGTCATTGCTTCCACTCCTCCTCCCACCCAGGACAAATGGGCCAGCATGTTCCAGGGTTCCATGACAGTGTGTACAAAGTTACATTCAAGATGTCTGACAGTGGTGCCTGCAGTCATGCTGTACAGGACTGCCTACAGGGCCTTGTGTTCCCCACACCGTGGCTAGTGTCAGCCATCTTGACAGGGCATTTGCATTCACTCTCAGGGACAGCATAGTGATAGATGTGTTCTTGTGGGACTGGGGGGGACTAGTGTGTGCTGGTGGCAGTAGTCATTGCTTCCACTCCTCCTCCCACCCAGGACAAATGGACCAGCATGTTCCAGGGTTCCATGACAGTGTGTACAAAGTTACATTCAAGTTGTCTGACAGTGGTGCCTGCAGTCATGCTGTACAGGACTGCCTACAGGGCCTTGTGTTCCCCACACCATGGCCAGTGTCAGCCATCTTGACAGGGCATTTGCATTCACTCTCAGGGACAGCATAGTGACAGATGTGTTCTTGTGGGACTGGGGGGGACTAGTGTGTGCTGGTGGCAGTAGTCTTTGCTTCCACTCCTCCTCCCACCCAGGACAAATGGGCTAGCATGTTCCAGGGTTCCATGACAGGGTGTACATAGTTACATTAAAGATGTGTTGCTGTGGTGTCTGTGGCTGTGTATTTGGGGTGAATTTAGACAATTTGTACATGTACTCACCAGGTTCAGGGATTCCAGCTAGTCCAGTTATGGCCACCTGTGGGAGGAGGTCCTGCACCTTCACCTCCCAGGTGGTGAAATGCACCGGTTTATGACGTCCACCGCCAGTCTTGGTGCTCAGGGCATGTTCTCTGGCAATGAGCCTCTTTACCCTCCTGCGAATGTCATAATACCGGTTCCGGATATCCTCCTTTGTGTGCAGGGTAGGTGAATGGGCATTCACCTTGTTAACAATCCTCTCCCACATCTTGGTATTCTGGGACTGGGAGGTCTCTTGGGCCAAGCTGCCAAATAACTGTGGCTCAACTCAGATGATTTCATCTATCATCACTTCCAACTCAGCAGCTAAGAACTGTGGATTCTTCTTTGGGGGCATGGTGATGGGTGTTGGTGGAGATGTGTGTGTGTGTGAAGGTGAGGGTGAGTGTGTGTGAGTGGAGGTGTGTTTCTTTGGTGCTAGTTGTGTGGGTGTTGTTTGGTGGATGGGATGTGTGTGTTTGTGGTAGCTAGATGAGTTGTCTGTCTAGTGGTGTGGTGTGCTTGCATGTCTGTCGAAGTAGCAAATGGTGTTGGGAACTTTTGGCTCCCTTTATATTGGTTGTGTTGTGGGTGTGTCTTGTTATTTGAAAATTTGTTTTTTTGAAGATGACAATGCGTTTTTTGGTAGTCTTCTTTCTGTTTCCATTGTTTTTTTTCTTTTCATTTTGTAAGTCGTTTTGACAGCACTTGATGCTTGTTCTTATGTAATTTTTTTTAGACGAGTCTGTTCCATTCATACTGGGCTATGTGGCATTGTTGGCGTCCGAGTCTGTCAGGTCGTGTTGATGCTTGGCTATGTAGCATCGTTGGCGTCCGAGTCTGTCGAGTCGTGTTGATGCTTGGCTATGTGGCATCGTTGGTGTCCGAGTCTGTCGTGTCGTGTTGATGCTTGCCTATGTGGCATCGTTGGTGTCCGAGTCTGTCGTGTCGTGTTGATGCTTGGCTATGTGGCATCGTTGGCGTCCGAGTCTGTCAGGTCGTGTTGATGGTTGCCTATGTGGCATCATTGGCGTCCGAGTCTGTCGGGTCGTGTTGATGCTTGGCTATGTAGCATCGTTGGTGTCCGAGTCTGTCAGGTCGTGTTGATGCTTAGCTATGTGGCATCGTTGGCGTCCGAGTCTGTCGTGTTGTGTTGATGCTTGCCTATGTGGCATCGTTGGCGTCCGAGTCTGTCGGGTCGTGTTGATGCTTGGCTATGTGGCATCGTTGGCGTCCGAGTCTGTCGGGTCGTGTTGATGCTTGGCTATGTGGCATCGTTGGCGTCCGAGTCTGTCGGGTCGTGTTGATGCTTGGCTATGTGGCATCGTTGACGTCCGAGTCTGTCGGGTCGTGTTGATGCTTGGCTATGTGGCATCGTTGGCGTCCGAGTGTGTGTGGTCGTGTTAATGCTTGGCTATGTGGCATCGTTCGCGTCCGAGTCTGTTGGGTCGTGTTGATGCTTGCCTATGTGGCATCGTTCGCGTCCGAGTCTGTCGGGTCGTGTTGATGCTTGGCTACATGGAGTCGTTCGCGTAGGTGTCTGTGGGTTGACGCTTGGCTATCTCGAATTTTGCGCGTACAAGTCTATCGTGTCAGGCTCCTTTCCTGCTGACTCGGACGTATAATATATTTTCCGGCCGAGTCGGTCGTAAATTTCAAGCTTCGCATCGTACTCAGCTATTTGTAAGGCGTGTGTACGGTTCGGTCGGAAAAATTGACGGGTCCGTGTCAAGTAGTACGTTTTCCGGCCGAAATCGGAATCAACACCATAGTAATGAAAAAATTAAATTTCTTTTATTAAGTGCATATAATATAAATTGTTACACATAGAGAAAATAAATACAATCTTTATTTTTCAGATATTATATATTTGGTACATATGTATACTTTTACATATAATTATTTTGCAAAATATTCTTTTAAACATTGCTAAACTTTTTAATACAGTAATGTACATTTTGTAACATGAAAAATGTAGTTTTATATTGCTTTTTAAACATTTGTTTAAAAATAATATTTTTATAACAGTTGTACATTTTTATTTTGTATTGTGAACATTTATTATATTGTTACATATACTGTACAATTTTAATAAAATATTTTTTTTCATATGTTTTTAATACAAACAGTTGTTGATATTGTATTACTTTTTTAACATATATTAATACTTTTAATTAATATTATTTATATATAAATTATAAATAATATTATTACATGGATTTATTTAATAGAAACATTTTTTATATGTATACATTTTTTAAACATTTATTGCATTTAGTACATATTTTTTTAAACATTGTACATAACATGTTTAATTATGTATTTATAATAATAAATATTATATGTTTTATAATATTTATTATTATAATTTTACAATGAAGAAAAATTATAACACAATTTTTGAAATATAAGTTATAATTTGTAGTATTTTTACAAAACATTTTAGCAATGTATTAATCATGTTATAACAGTTTAAAAAAATATATATTAATCTTTAATGTTTAAAGTAGGCATATTTGTTGATAACTTGTATTTTGTAACAGCTCGCGTTTGTTTTGGGTCATTTCTGAGGGGAGAAGCTCGCGGTTGGAAGCTGCGTCGCATCGGGGAAGGTAAGTTTAATTTTCTTTATTTAAACTATACTTTTAGTTTAATTTGAAGGTAGTTAGGTGCTAGGTAGTGTGTGTAGTGTTAGGTTTTTGAACTTTTGGTCATTTTTATGTGTAAGTTAGGTTTTAGTAATATGTTGTCCGTTAATTTAGAGGCCTATGTTAGAAATGTGTAAATATGTGAAAATATGTTTGAATATGGTGTAAATAATGTTTGTAATAGTATTATGTTATAGTTTATGTGTATGTTTGTGTGGGTGGGATTGTTCGCGTTTTTTACAGGTTTTGGTCGTTAGAAGTGGCGGTTACGAGAAGATTGTGTTTTTTTTTGTTAAGGAAGTGTGTTTTAGTTTAATCAACTAATAATTATTTTACACTTCCTTAATTTTTCGCGTTTTCATGAAGCGTTTCTTTTTTAAAAAATCTTTTTCGGGATTTTTATCGTTTATCATTTATGGAGTTACGGACGGAGGATTAATTTTGAAACAGTTGGATTTTTCCATTTTTTGGGGGGATTTCTTTGGTTCTATTGGTATTATGATATACCTGTATTTATTTACAAGAGTTGGGATTTCCTTTCTTCAGCTACAGAAACGGTAAGTAATTTTAAATATTTATTGTGGGAGGGAAATGTTAAAAAAGTAGTGTTATTGTGTTTTATATTTTCATAAATAAAATTAATATGTCAATATATATTTTTGGTTTCTTTATAAATATATTTGACAAATTAATTATATTTGTGAAAATATAAAAATTATATTTATTTGTTTGCTTTGATTTTGGTGATGACTATTTGGATATTTTGAGGAATTTTAGGTTAAAGTAGGCTTTTGGCTATTGTTTCTAGGTACTCTAGGCCTCTTGTTGTTGCATATAGTCTTACTTTATATTGTAAGTATTCAAACATTTGTCTAGTTTGTTTGGTAAGTTTTGGGCCTATTTGTGTTACAGATTGCTCTATTCTTAGTTGTTGGTAGCTCTGTTCTTTTTGAATAGATAGTAGTAGTTTATGTAGAGTAGGTGGAGCTCTGCCTGTTGTTGCTTGGAAGGCATTATGCCATCCTTCAACAGCATTGTTTGTTTTAGCTTCTTTATTTAGTGTGCTGTGATATACATTCCACCATGGAATGTGGTATTTAGGTTGCCTTCTGTGTCCAGATCTGTGGAGTCTTCCTACCCAGGTATCCTCAAAATAGTCTAGAAGGGGACTTAGTTTTTGTTAATTTTGTTGATAGTATGGACTTTCTATCAATAAGTTGTAGTGTTCGGCCACGTCAGTAACTGGGACGTAGGCCAGTGCTATAAGTATTTTCATTTGATATGCAAAGGAGCTATTTGTTGCATATTCAACACTTAGGGCCCGATTCCGATCTCGCTCGGAAAGCCCTCCGTACGACTCGGATCCGGACGGCTTTCCGAGCGAGACGTGCTCCGGGAGTCCGAACGAGCGAGTACGATGCAGCCATATGCTGACGGACTCAGTTTGCTCGGATTCCCATTGAACTCTATGGGAGCCTGTGTACAGATGCGTACACAGGCTCCCATAGCAGAAAAGGGGTGGGTAGGGAAAAGCGTACACCATGTGGCGGGCACCCCATGGTGCCCACCACACTATGCATGCTTGGATCGGGGGGACCCATGGGCACCCCCCGTGATAGATGCGGAGGGCCCCAGGTGAAGGGGGGCCTGCTATGGCCCCACAAAGTACGCTTCCGACAGCCATTTCGTCTCACTGAGACCGACGCGAAGGGGCTGTCCGAATCGTGCATCGTACTAGCTTGGTCGGAAATCGGCTCCATTGCGCGACACGAGTCGTCTACAAACAAGACGTACGGAACGGTTCAGGTCCGGAAAAGAATCGGTCGGCGCGTACGCGATCTTCGCATCGTACTTGGTTGTTCGGACCTGTGTACGATTCGGTCCTAAACAAGGGCTACGAATCGGATCCGGTAAAGCCAAATCCGATTCGGAGGCCTTCCGAGCGAGATCGGAATTGGGCCCTTAGCGTGGATTTTTTGAGGTGTCTCCAAATACATTGATTAAAATGATAGTAGCAACCCTGAATTGCTGTGTGTGGGTGGTTTTTAGTATTGCATTTATCATTGCCTGCTCAAAATCAATAATTATTTTTGGGGAAAATAATTATTGGTTTCTTGTTTAATTTTAGACAGTAGTACAATATATGTGGAGTTTTCCTTATTTGGTAATAATTCGCAGAGAAAAGGGATGTTAGTATTTTGGTATAGTGCATGGACAGTATATAGTTGATAGAATGTTTGGGACATATTTTAAAAGTCCCGGCCATCATCCAAGTTTCAGACTGTTGGAGTTTTACTAAATTATTAGCAGTTGCAAACATAATTATTCTTTTATCTTTAGATTTGTTATCATAAAGATGAAATTGTTCTTCATTATGTGTAATTGACAGTTTTGGGGGAATTTCTACTTCCTCAAATGTTTTTGGGGCTGGTGTGGTGGTGGTAGTAGCTTTTTTCATTCGAGCTATAGTTCTTTTTAGGGAAGATAGTGAGGGCATTTGGCCAGTAGCATGTTGTGGTATTTTGGGGAGCATTTCCTTAAGTATTTCAGTGGTAGATCTTTGTGAACTTGTGCTAGCTTCTTTTATATCATCTAGAGCATTTCTAACCTCAATTTCAGTGACGTTAGGGGGGTGGTTATGCTCCCTAACATACAGAACAGTTGTTTCCTTAGTTGTAGCCCTCCCATAACACTTATTAGAATAGTATTTACTACATTTCCAGTTTACTTTCAGTCCAGTTTGTTTTTCTTGGGTATAAACATACACCATGTAACATAGTAAAAACTTTCCTTTTTGTTAAGTTATGAATTGGGCGGCTTCAGTCATTGTGATGTTTCAAATGCTAAGAAAAATGTATATGACAATTACTAAAAATAATACTGTACTGTTTTATTTATTAATATATATACATTGTCATTTATATACTTACAATGTTGAATTTGAAGTCGTTTTGAATGCTGATGCACTTTCTTTGCTGTTTGATATCTGTTTTGTTGCTGATATTTCTGTTGGTAGAAAAGAAAGTAATTTTAATAATTTTGTTCAATTGTGAGACCGAACTGGGGGGAAGTTGGGATATAGTTGGACTTTGGTTGGGTATTTTAGGTAATTGTTTTAATTTAATTTCGTTTAATACTTACTTTATTTACAAGTCGATTTTTCACAATGTTCTGTAACTGTTTGGATGTTTTCAGAATTATCTGTAGAGGAGATATAAATAAAAAATATATATATTAATTATTTTATCAGTATAAATAGTTGTTTTTGAAGACTAGCAGAAGTATCAGATTATAAATGTCATTTTACTTACTTTCTGGAGTAGGAAATAGAATTTTCTTTAATGAAGTCCTGTGTTCTGGCAGCAATCCGGCAGAGTTTTGCCTTCTTGTTTCTTTTTGGTTTGAGGTGTAAAATAATGATTAATTTTCCTGTCTTTATATAGTGTTTAATTAATAGTTTGTTTAATTTCATTGGTTTATTTTAATAGTGTGTGTCTTTCATTGGTTGTTGTTTATTGTTTTAATTGTTTTGGTCGTTGTTTTCCATATATGGAAAACGCTAATTAAGAATCAGTTATTGCATTTTTTATTTTACTGTTTTAGTCTATTAAATGTATATTATATTGTATTTGATGTTAAATAATATGTGCATTTTATTTAAGTATAATATTTATATAGTTATTAATAGTGTGTTTATAATATATTTTAAGATGATATATTTTTATAATTTTAAAACAGGTTGCATTTGATTTATTTTGTATGCAGTGTATGTTTATTGATAAATATATATTATTTGGGCTAAGTTTTGTATGTTTTAAATGTTTTTAACATGTCGATATATTTTTTAAACGATATTATTGCTGTCTATATTGTTTTTATCGATATTTTTGACATCTTGTATATTTTTTAAATATGTTCGATATTTTTTATAACGATATTTTTGTGTTCGATAATAGTGATATCGAAGTAAGTGTTTGACGATATTTTGGTGTTGATATTAGTGTATTTTTTCAAATAAGTATAGGATGTCGATATTAGTGTACTCAATATTTATGTGTCGATAATATGGTAGGTCGATATTGTGTCTTTTAATATTATTTCAGTGATTCGGTGGTGATACCTGAGAGTTTCCGAGTAATGGTTCCCGCAACTATTGAAGCACCCACATTATCTGCACCTGAAGCAAGTCCTTTTGTAGTAAGGGGATGCTGATTCATGCATAGCGGTATCTCTGAGGGGATCCACATTCACCTGGGTGATATTAGTTAGGATGTTCGAGATATGAGTCGTTCTGCTCAAGATAGTTTCAATCTGTTGCCTGAGGGACCCAACAGAGCTTGCCAAAGACCCCCCCTATCTTCCAACACACCAAATCTATGATTAACATTTTTTAGGGCCAATAGAATTTTCCTTTCCACTGCCTAGGAACATTCTGAGTAGCACACTCATTTGTGGCAACCAACTGCCCCCTTTTCGATTTCCCTAAATTGCTTGAATTAGGTTGAGAAGGAAGCAGGGACTCCTCCCTTTTGCTTTTACCTTTTGATCTACAACCAACCACTACAGCACTCTCCCTGGTGCTTCATGTGGTGCCACCTGAGCTTATATGTCTAGCGCAGCAAACAAGGCTACTGAGTCCGGGCCAGCTACCTGGCTTCTTCTACTAGAGGATTCCTGGGTGATACAGGCCAAGACAGTTCCCAGGGCTCAAGATAAAGGGTCCCCAACTGCGGCCAGCATTCTTTCAAACAAAAAATCTCTTCTGCGAGGCATTGTTTAAAAAAGATAAAAATCGAGCTGCTAGTTCTGGGGCATTTTTCAATAGTGTTCTTAGCTTCCACTTTCCATTCCCCATGGTGAAAATAGAAATAAGTCTACCAACTAGTGTTTTTATCGCCAGTGTGGAGTAAACTAAGTTCACCTAGTCTGGTAGGTGGTAGGCCCAGCAAAAATCAATATATAAACACATACAGTATAGATCACAGTACCTTGCCCAAATAGATGAGGCTTTATGCTGGGGACCAACTGACGAAGATCAAAAACAAGATAGGTGGTTGAGCAAAGTCTCTTCCGGGCTATGACAGGATAACACGGGCCCGTCTTGGCCTGATCTTTGCCCAGGCACATGCTGTGAGCTGCTGAAGGTGCTTTTTAGCACATGCCTGTACCCCATGCTCTGGGTGTGCTGAGCGCTGGTGGACCGAGTCTCACCCGAGCCATACAGGTAACAACGATGCAGGCAAATGATGCAGACAGGGAAACTAAGGGATCTTGAGTCAGATAGTTTCCACCTGTGAGACTGGTGCTCTGAGTGAGGGTAATGGTGGAAGCTACGTATGTGTCTATTACTTTCAAATCAATTCTAACACCTCACCTGAATTCACCTTGCTTCACCTTAGTCCCCAGACCCACATTTGATCAGATTTGATCCTTTATTGCTGGAGGGCTAAAGTATCTTACAAAAGCTGAGGAGCACACCAGTTGGAAGTAAGTCGCACCAGAACTAAACCGGCCACCTCCACGTCCACCGGGCTCTTTGACATCACTCTGATGTCATTACTGTTACCTATTGCTTGTCTCAGCTGTATGGAAATCTGTGGATCCCCCACCGGTGGGTACAGTCAGGAATCTATGGTCTGAGGTCAGATGCAGTAGGTCAATGCAAAGTTAATGTGGACACCAAAGCCCATGGACCAGGCGGCCACCTGGAGAGAAGCTAGTTGAGACTCTGATCCACTGTCCAAAATGCCAGGGAAGGGGGTGACATGATGGTTGACAAAGACAACAAAAGGTCTGGCAAACAAACAGACAGAAGGGAACATCTTTGCAGTGATGGCTGCAATCGAAGGTGTATTGTGGGTCACAAGGGTGCAGAATGGATCACAGGGCATTGAGGAAGACCGCATCAGGTTGCTCGGGCCACTCAGCTGCTTAGCGCGACAATTCATATGGCTCAGGGAGGGGCAAGGGGAACAGCACTGCCTTCATGACAGCCCCCAGGTGCTCATAACGCTACCACAAGTATTCGACCCCCACTGAGCCCCAAACTCTCGAGCCTCTCCTTGCAGGAAGTCTCGCGTATCACGTCTCATTGGCTCAGCTCCTGATTTCCTGATGTTTCCTGGTGTGCCATCCCAAAGCTTTCAAAACAGGGAAGTTTAAAGGACATAAATGAACAGTGGTGGCTAGAAGAAGTAATGGTGGTTGGCCTAAATACCTGGTATGAACTGCACTGTGCACATTAAAACTTAGGTGAAAGGATAGTTGTCTGACACCTTTCCTGAGGTTCTCTCTTCCCAAGGAAAAACAGCCTAGCACCAGAGACAATTCACCTGTTGCACTCTAGTCTCCTCCCTGACTGTACTGACCCGCCCTACATGCTGCCAGATCATGACCCTGCTTGGTCCCTGTACATTCTAACAAAGAAAACAAACACAATTAATTGCACCACATTAAAATGCAAAGGATTAATTTGCTAAATTGAGTCACGACTATTAGGCCTAAACTGATTTTAGAAATATATTGGCTGAATTTAATCTTAAATGTGTGGTATTTATTTTTGTTTGAGTTGTCACCTGTGTACCAGACTGCGTTCGTGGTGTACCAGGAGATGACAGAACAAAAACCAAGCCGGTGGGGCAGATGCACCTTTGCCCCCACCCCCTTTAAATTCATCACTGCTAGACAGATAGGTTCCCTGTTTTCACTGTCTAACAAACACCAACGGCGATCAAGCAGGGCATGATTGAAGAGTATATAGGATTATATATCAAACCTTGTACCTACTTATATAACATTCAAGTGCTATTTATTTGCAAATAAACATTCAGTGTGTCAAAAGAAACAACAAGCATTGGCTTAGCCAATAGGTCTCGCCTTTGGGACCTTATAAGCTTTTAGTTATGCAGCACATTATAAACAGGCTATGCGCCATGGGTGGGACAAAGAGATGCTAGATGCTGGACAGCCTAAAATAAATAAAGCCAGCAAACAGAAAGCAAGCAACTGTGAATTACAAAACATGAAGCCAACAGTAAGTAATGGGCAGAATGCATTCCCAAGGAGGCTTTTAGAATTAACCCAAGAAGTCCTTCGCAAAGCAGACAGCACAGGCTCCACCTAAAAAGAGGTATAGTGGTTAGAAAAGCATGGTCCCAAAGCTATTAACAAGGTATGTGGTACTAGGCAAATAAAGCAAGTCAAGACAGCAGACAACACCTTTGAAACCACAGTACGACGGGGTTATGAACCCACTGGTAGACTGTTCTACCCATTCTTAGGAAATGGTTTTAGCATGCCATTGTAACTCAGGATGTTTGTAAGCTAATCTTAAATATTTAGGTACATCAAAGAACTGGAGATGGGGAGAAGGCTGATGAGCAAAAGCGGATAAAGTAACTTGCCCAGGATCACTCAATGTTTTCGAGTGGGAACCTGGGATTACAACTCTGGTTTCCATGTTTCACAGTAAACAACTTAATCACTGAAGCGCAACTCCTCCCACACAGGGAATGGTTTCTGTCTCCTCTTTCTTTATTGTTAAGCCTTGGATGGTACTTGTCAAGGAAGACAAAATAAAAAACATTAACTGAACGTGCTCGAAGTTATATTTGGCGAATGGATAGAGAGCGGCGGGGGAGAGGAGGTGGGTGGTGGACAAAAATACTACATTTCTCAGGCACAAATTTAGCGACTGCAGCGCATGTCTAACAAAGAACCTGCTTTTTACAGAGAAGTGACGTTTTTAAGGGGAAGGCATAAAAGTGGGGTTAACATTAAAAAATAGAAAACATGGACAGAAATCAAATGATGAATATTGTAGAAAAGTGTAGATGTTGGCGATGTATGTACAACTTTTTGAATATGATGAAGCACATCTTTGTAAATGAAAACATTTCCGGGGTTGGGGGCGGGCATTGATGGACAGCCATCACACTGTGAGACACACGTGTGGAGTACGAGGGATGCACATAGTAATGACTACTACATGCAGCACTGAGATCAACATACAAGTGTGGCACTCTTAAAAGGTTATTTATGGCAAGTGAAAGAGACGGAGAAGGGTTTTATCGAGGGTCTTGTTTCACTGTTAGCAGTGAGTAATGATCACAAGTATGGTGAGCCCAAAGGAGAGGGATTTATTTGTCTGCCTTGTAAACAATAAAAAGTGCACATCTTTTAATCAGACACGGCACAGTTCAATTGCAACAATACATTTTTTTAAGGGGGTTTGTTAAAGGGTAAGACTGAGTTAAGAAATGAGATAACTAAAGATAACAAGGCAAAAACTGAAGAAAACATATGCCCGCAGCTGATGCGCCGTTACCGTAAGCAGGGCAGGACTGCAATATCTTCACGCCAAGCACCAAGACTGCTGTGTCTTTTTAAGAGAGGGAGACCAACGCCGATATGTGCGTTTTTGGCACTATCAGTACCAACACGCTTGCAGTATAAATCTAAACTGGCCGATTCAGGCAGTGACTATATCTGTCATGAGAAAAGCAGCCGTCATTATGAGGAAGGGTGAGTGGGAAATAAACAAGCGTTCACACTATTTGTGCCGTTAGCCAACACAGAGAAAGCCAGGAGACGCTGCGTATGTTTGGCGAGTAACTGATAAAGACCGGGTACAGCAGCACGGCTATTATTTCCATATACTAACGGGAGGGTGGGAGGGCTAAAACGGAAAATAAGGCAACTCATAAAGCAGCGCGTGCGCACATTCCCACAAAGTTTATTGTGAATTAATTAAAAACTTCCCCGTAAAGCTTCCATTGAGATTAACCACTCGTATAAAGAGACCCAGCGCACCCTTCACTCTTACCCCTTAACTTCCTAAAACAACAAGCGGATGCCGCGCTGATCAAAGAAAGGGGCAGCCACTATGCTGAAAGATGAAGCTTGGGGGCTGTGCGACTTTCTTTCATCAACACGGCTGCCGCGCTTCATGAAACTTGAATTTAATAAGCGCTTTATCGATATGCACAATGAAAGTGAACATGTGCTGGGCGGAAAATGAATTATCGCCGAGAGGCGCAATCCTAAGTTTCCCCATGTTGGGTATGAGAAGCCAAAACATTTCAGACTTTTACTTACATCCACGTTTTGTCAGTCCTGCTTGTAAAACTAGCGAAGGCACGGCGCGTTGTGTAACCTGACCCACGAGGAATGCAGCTGCCACCCTGCGCGCCACTGCTCGCTCCCAAGAGCAAAACGCCGTGGGAGTGAACATTAAAAAAGAAGGTGGGACATGCACCCGCCTTTAGCCATTTGCGTGCTTTCATTAGTGAAAGACACACGCAAAAGCCAATCCTATGTGTGGGAAGAGTGAGATCCACACGGAGAAGTTTAGAGTGCTCACAAGATGCCTCCCGTAGAGCAGCGCATGTGCTCTGCGCTAGGCTCGACCTAAAAATGAATGTGAACCATATAGGGGTCTTGTGAGTAACCCCTGTAATAAAACAACACACTTACAAATTTGCAATTAATGAGTAAGTAACAATTGTTATGTGGCGCATTATACAAATATATTACCAACAATATTTCAATCAGATTAGTTGGTGGACAAATGTCAATGCTTAATTTGTGCAGGTGTTAGCCTGTGGATTAAATTTTCAGGCACAGGGACTTAATGCGCACCCCACTCTGCAGAGATTGTGAAATTCTTTCTGACTAAGGCATTATTCATGTTGGTCTCATTGCAGTGCAGTACCATGGAAGCCCCCTTTCTTTATTTGGATAGTCTTCAAGCAATAGAGATAGTCAGCAATAGTATTACTTTTTTGGGTGGTAGGTGCTCCAGCACCACCACCAGTGGATTTACACAGCTGTTAATCCTCCTGGATAATATTGCCATATGTTTATGGGCTTGGCTGTTGTACATCTGAGGAGAGCCACATCTCAGGCTCTGCCCATACATCTTCTCATGCTCTTTGGTTCAGTCCTTGCTTGGCTGCAGGATCAATGGTCATATGCAGGTCTTGCCTTCATTCCTGCCTTCATGACACTCTGCCTTTTCATCTTCAGGTGGTCCAGCTCTTTAATGTGTTGGAATGTATGACGACCACATCACTGTCTCCTCCATGCCTTCTGCAGCCAGATTCCTGCATCTTGGCCACTTAGTCTCAGATCAACGTTTAAGGTGCTATTGTGCTGTCTCAGTTTCTACTTGAATGTATGATCAGAAGTCAACTGGGCTGGATAACAGGTCTCACATATGCACCGCTATCACATAGATGAGAAACCGTACTAGTAAAGTAACTTTGGAGCTGCCCAGATCCAGCAGAACATCCATGGTCCAAGATGAGCATCCTCATGGCTAACAGATGAAAAGAGCATCCGTGGAAAACCTCTCTTACACATTGAGGCATTTCGTCTTTTCATGTTTCTGTGGTTATTTAACTATTTGCACTGCTTTTGTGTTTTCTGCTTTGAGGGTATTCCTTTTCCATAGTCACATTTGTCTCATCTGAACGGGCACCCACCAAGGGCCATATTTATCATTATTTCACGTAATGGAGCAAGACACTTTGCGGCATCATGCTGCATGAAAGGGAGGGGCAGGAATGTGCCATATCTATCAAGATAAGGCACATTTCAACTCTCTGCCTGTGCTGGCACACAGACTGCTGCCTAGCACCAATGCAGGGACCCTTGCACCATGGTGCATGCATGCCTGCGGTACAGACAGGATTGATTTTGTGCAGGAAGGGACAACTTCTTGCACAACAACAATCCTTTAAGGTTTTTTCTCTTTCTACGCGTGCTTCAGAATGCAGCACAATTAGAAAGAGGAAAAACCAAGGAGAAAAAAATATATTTCTCCTCATTATGCCTTCCTGGGAAGGCATAGCATTCTGACGCAATCCCAGGTCTACCAGCATTAGTAAATCTGAGAATGCTTCAGAATCCATGCCTGTGCTGCCTTGCATTATGCCAGATTTACCAAGCCATGCAGGGCCACGCAAGGTGGCCTTGCTTGGTAAATCCTATTATAGGTTTTGCGTTGCCTGCATCACCTTGCGTGGTGCAAGAATGAACCAAATCCTTGCTAAATATGCCACCTAGTTTTGCATGATGCTCCTTCTGCATTGGCTTGAATGCTTTTTGTTTTTATTCACATTGTTATTGGTAGCTGTGGTTTTTATAATTATTGAGCAATTTGCTTTTTTGCTTTTGATTTGCCTGATAGTGGCAGCAGTTCTCGCATACTCCTAGTGGTCATTATTTGGTGTAGGTTGTGGTCTTGTCAATTTTCTTTGAATGAGCCCATTGGAACTAGTGTTACTACCATAATTACTCTCCATCTAAAGCATTACAATCTCTCAACCGTCAACTGAGATCCCGAAATGCTACAAAAAAAGGGAAAAGTCGCTGCCAAAGGTTTCTATAATAAATATATTTAAAAGAGATCATTTGAAGAACACCACGTTTTTCATACTCTAAATAAAATATTTAAAAAACATAAATCAATCAACAACTAGAAAAACA
The DNA here is from genome assembly GCA_963921515.1 of Calotriton arnoldi. Taxonomy (NCBI): domain Eukaryota; kingdom Metazoa; phylum Chordata; class Amphibia; order Caudata; family Salamandridae; genus Calotriton; species Calotriton arnoldi. The sequence goes on along the minus strand of CAWUFW010003421.1, from coordinate 586,970 downwards.
TTTTAATTCTACCTGCTAAAAATAAAAACGCAGGAAAGGGGCTTAAATAAGGAAGAGTACAGTTACTCTACTCCATCAAAGAAAACTGTAATCACCACCATCATTATCACTATTTTATCAGTAGTTTGAAACAACAAGTAATTCATGCACTGTATGTTACTTTCTTCCCTGAATGTGCATTAGATGGCAGATGATGCCAAACCTAGTCACTGTTTGTCCCATGGGCACTCTGTTATTTCATATTCTTTGAGCACCCACGTCTTTGCTCAAGACAAGGGGCCATCCCAGCATCTGTTCATCATCATTGCCTCTGCTCAACAGAAGCCTGATAGACAAAGTCTTTCCAATGAATAGATATGACTTACTCTTGTAGTGCTTCTAGATTACTACTGAACTCCATGAGATAAACAGGAGTATTACAAGAGCAATGCACAGAAAAACCTTTGTGAATCAGGGCCCCATTCTTTTTGCTTCACTGTGATTATATCCCTCCAGGTCAGATTAAAGCTCTATGTGTTTGTAGCTCAGAGAGAGCCACCAACCCAAGGTCCTTTCTAGTGAGGAATCAAATCTGCAACGAGCTCCAGGGCTCCAGGGCAGGCCCCGTGTACCCCTCCCCGCATTCTCATTGACTTGGATGGTTCACCTAGTCTCATGATTCTAGCATTCTTATCTCTGTCATTCTCTGCACATCCCGTACACCTCAGTGCCTTCTCTGCAACAGCCAACTTTGCCACAAATGCTCTGGGATAACCACTGTCACTTTCTGTATACACAGGACAAGGAAAGCTGTGCAGGGTGTGGGGTTAACAAGGACCCACCAACCTCCCATGGAAGAACTACATTTCGGTTGAGAGAGATGGGAGAACTGAAGAGGTTACTCTTAGATGGAATCTTTCCTGGTGGAGGAGGTTGGGGTGGGAAAGTGACAGAGATTTAAGGAATGGAGTGGTGTTCTTGTGTGCTACAGATGTTCCTCTGACACGAGAAGAGAGTTAGAGGTGATTCTGAGGAATGTGCCTCTGAGGCAGGATACGAACAGGGTGTACTGAGGTGGGAGTGACCTTTGTTTTTATACAGCATTTCATATCACATCTACCATTTCTAAGCTATGGTAACAGCAGGTGTACCCACCTTTATTAGCAGCAAAAGGATGAAAGACTGAATATTTCTTGCCCATATTTGAACTATCCAATCACCACATTTGAAAGAGGTGATCTTTCTAGTTACTGAGGAGATATTGATTAGCCTCAAGGAGGTCAGTCACCATTTACAGTAAGAAATACAATTACATTTTATGAAAGACCAACATAAAACATTGAAAATAAATTAGCAAAGTTGAACACAAATTCTTAGAGGGCATGACCCTATAAGACTGCACTGCACCTTTGCTTCTTCCTCAGTCCCCATTCTGCATATAGGTTCTATCTGTGCAGGCAAAGTGTGTATTGCAAATGTACATGCTATTTTAAATGGCTCAGGCCTACAATGCTTCTCTGGTCTGAAACTAGTACAAAGTCAGATGAAAACAACAGCAACTTTTCATAAAAATACTTGAAGAAGAAGTGAGTCACTGAAGGATTTTTAGGTTTGGTATTGGCAAAGACCTTTTAATTTTACTGAAATTATATATAAAATATACTTATTTAGAGGGACTTACAGCCAGCCCTCTACATCCATGTGTCTGTTGTATCATTCCCATTTTTCTTCTGTCCACTACAACATACTGCATCGGGCATGGATCAGCCATTGGCTATTGCACTGTGAGTGACAACCCTTTGCTCTTTGATAAGAGCACACCTGCATGCAAAGTAGTTCCCTTCACTGCTAGGGGCTACTTTGGCAACATGCACCTTTTGAGAGCAAAAATAATGTTTCTGATTTTAGCCAATCCATTTTTTATAGTGCCATGCAGATCCTCCAAAAATAAAGTTAACAAAATGACAAAAAAAATATGCATTGTAAGGGCTAAAGGCTGACAGCCAAAGCCAAAACGATTGGTGTTACCAATGTTTGATAGTTACATTATGAAATGCATTGTCAGAAGATATCAGGCAATCTACATTGATGCTCTCCTTAGACAAAGTTTAAAAAAATTATTTGCTCAGATACTCACTGTTACTGAATACTCGTGTCAACCTCATTGTTTCTAGGCACCCTCCTCCTTTGTTACAGAATTTCTGATGTTATATGTATAGAATATTAATATGAATGTTAGAGGCCAATCTCAAAAATACTGTCATGCATTGGACACATACTCATCAATAAAAAATCATGCTAACATAAGTGGATGTCTATAAATTCCCTATAAAAGTATGCACTTAATTTTCTTTTAGTAGCTACGTTCCAATGTAATACTGTCCCTGTTATTAGAACATTACACATTCCACTCCACCACCACTTCCAAGCTTGTGAAATTCCTTCCTAACCCTCTAGGAATTCACGCAAGGCTAGAGGGAACACTGTCACAGATAAACACATGGAGACGCTTGTTTGCTTGGTTGGAAGCCAACCACTTCTTTCCCAACATGGAAGGATGCACACGTCAACAGGGCTGAGTCTTACAACAACCTGGCCATGCATACTCCAAATTGCGTGGGGGTGAAGCAAACTTATGCTCAACCTCTAGGCCTTCACGGCACAAGGGAACCCTACATCTACTGGATAATCACTGGCCGTCTCCACAAAAAATATATGTGTTGTGACAATTAACCGTGCTCACCCAAGTCATTTTTCAGGCAGTGGCGTAACAAAACTTGATCCCCCCCCCCCTGCAAATTACAGGAAGGGCGGGTCCCCAGCTTTTGACCAAGTCAGGATCTCTAAGGTCAGGGGCCTGCTGCTCAAGCACAGTGTCGGAGGGGGCCCCCAGGAACTAGGGACCCCTCCCCCCGCCAGGAACCGTGGGTGCGATGGGGGCTATTGTTAACGCCACTGTTTTGAGAAGCATATTGAAGCTTTGTTTTTACTTTTCTTTCTGGGGTTGATGTAAGATTTCATTTATCCTTATATAATACTACCTGTCCCAGAATGTTAAGAAAGGACAAAGGTTTGGTCAAGATATTCAAGCCAGACCCAGTAAAGTTTGAGAGCTATGTCGGAGAGCAAAACAAAATCCACTCATCGTTTGACATTAAATTCCTCGATTTGAACATTAACATCGTATAGTAAGTCACTTTGATTCCATTAAAGTACTGGGTCTGCAACGTTTTGTCTATCTATTGTCACAGATTGCGTCAGCAGCTAGCAATATCCTTACAAAAAGGATATGAGGTCCTGAATTTGATATATTAAATCACTCAGAGATGACTTTTGTGCACACTGTATTAAATCTGGAGAAGAGAAGCCTGAACGATACTGGTATGAGTAATGGATATGTTTTTGTGGTTTTGTTTGTATTGTAGATTAATATAATTAAGAAAACTAATGTCACTGTATTTATGATATATTCATAGTTCAATAAAACTGCCTCAAGCTCACTATCATCTTTCTGATTTAAAGTTGAGAAAAAGTGTACATGTTCTTTTCTATAATTATGTGAATACCAAGCAAATGGATTGTTTTCAGGTTGCATACTTTTAGCTCTCGTGCAAAATCGTTATATAGTATGTAAGAAGAAAACGTATTCTGCTTAGTTTCCTCTTAGACAAACGGCCAAAAGGACGCAAAAGAACACTTGCTTAATTTTTGCATCAGTGCACTGTTGAAGTCATTTTGCCTTGAGTATGCTTTCAGCAGTGCTGAAAACAGGAGCATTGTAGTTTACGAGTCTTTAAAAATAGTGTACAACAATAATGTCAGCAGTTCAGAGCTCGAATGCTGGATTTCCAGCTTGACCGAATTTTTGTGTTTCTAGGCAAATCACTACCCTTCCTTGTGTTTATTTCCCACATCTGCAAAAAATATTAGAAAGGCTGTAATATTTATGGGAATGTTGGTTTTATTGAATTTAAAATTGCTTTGAAGTGCTTAAAGGAATAATAAAACCAGAATGAGGTTGAAATATCTGACACGTTGTGTCTTTTCATTTTTTACATGTATTTGTACATGTTCAACAGTCTTTCTATCCCTCTTTACACGCTGAATAAACTGCCACATGGTTAGAATTTGCCCCTAATTGCCTTTTTTGAATAGTTGATGAAACTCTGGATTCTTTATATACGTTCTCACCAGTGCCACCATTACAGCTGAAATTCCAGGTCACTAATATCTTAAAAACTTGCAGGCTCTCAATGTTTACTGGTTGACAGGTTTACATAATTGCTGTCTTCTCTACGGAACTCAGTGAGTAGGACTGAAAATGAAGTCTTTTTAAAATCGGGTCTTTAATATGTATTTGGACTTCTCTGACACCAATTAATACCGACTTTTTACATGTTAAAAAATGCCATTTTTGAATCCCGAAAGAATTGAAAAATAAAATTAGATTACTATTATGATTTGTCAACATCTCTCCAGTCTTTTGTTTCCAAATGCTTTGTCAAATTAGTATCATTTCCTGCCTTACACATATGTGCACATCTTCATGTGCACGGTAAATTGCAGCTTTGAATATCATTGTCATTCTTCGCCCCTTCTAAAATATTAATTATTGAAGCAGTATTTCATTTTCATGAGAAAAAAAATCAGCAGTTATTGTGATTGTATTGTGATGGTATTATGTGGCTGGTTTCTTGTCACTAAGATTAATAATAATTATACTAATTTTTCTACTACTATCAATAATAATAATAATAAACAATAACAAAAAAACAAGAACAAGAGCAATAACAATAATAATAATAATATTACAAATATTATTATTAATAATAATAATAATAATAATAAACGACAACAAAAGCAAAGAAACAAGAAGATGATGACGATGATCCATAAGCATGCAATCCTCCCCTTTCAGTGTATTAATATGTTTTGTTCTATCATTTAACATATATATATATATATATATATATATATATATATATATATATATATATATATATATATATATATATATATATATATGCCGTGATTTGATGTGCTCTACCAACCCTTTTGTTTCAGTTTTGGCAGTTACTTTTTGCACCTTGATGATACTTAACGTCTCACTCGTATGTTCGTGTGTATCACATATAGTAACATGAAACTTCTTCTGAAAAATATCAGCTTACAGCCTTTGTAAAATTGTGAGTAGATTACCATTTTTTTCAATTCCTGAATAAAGATTAATTGGGTTTGCTATTCTTTAGCATATTTTATTAACTGAAACAGACCTTATGTTAAGAATAATTACACACTTACTAGCAGTACTTTAGATTCATAATTTTAACACAACAAATAATACTCACTCTCCTTCTACTATTAAAAATAATCATATCAATGCTAAACTAGTGTGCGGGCCTGCATGTGAATTTGTAAAAAAACAGATCCTGAAGGATCATACTATGTTAAATATTGTTCTGTTTAAGTGATCCACAAAAGGGAAATGTCCCAATCAAAGTGCAGTACCACTGCTATTGTACTTTTTAATACACCCTCTGTGTTTATGTCTCATAATGCTAGACCCTACTCTGTGCTTGTACATATTCTGAATACATTTTCTCTTGCTGTAGATTTAAGTGTACGTTCTAAGTTAAAGTTTTCCAACATAATGTTGTCAATCATTATGTGAAATGCAGCCAATGATTTTCCAACATTGACATTGCAATACTATGCGATGTCAATGTTGCGATGTAGCAAACTGCATGTTTATTCTCTGCATTTTTTTATCAAGTTATCTATTATTCTGGACAAATCCCAATTTTCTTTTCTAATACAATTTTTTTAAATTTCAAATGTTGCCATGATTGTTAGGTCTGATGTTGGTTGAGACATTTTGATTGTACTAAAATTATATGAATAATGTCCTTATTTATAGGGGCTTTCAGGCAGCTCTCTTCATCCATTGGTCTGTTATTGTGTCATTCACATTGTGTCATTGTGTCATGCCAAACACAGACAAAGCCAAGAGACTGGAAGACAAATAGAGGCCTATTGGCTTTGCCATTGCTGTTTCTTCTGGTTTTGTTCATATATTTTGTTGACATATTGTGTTGTGACCTTTTGGTATATCATATTGTACGTGTTTCAGTTGTCCATACATCATCCATGTGTAACATTGTTACCCTAGAGAAGAAAACAAATGTGGTGAAACTTCCAGCATTCACATTACATTTTCAGCAAACAAGTAAAAATCGAAAAACAGCTAACTATATAGAAATATATTTAACTATTTTTGCTTAATGCTTGTGCCCTTAAAGTAGAATTATGATCACTCAAATCAGACATTTCAAAAGAACTATAATAATATGCCTTTGGTTGCCCCAACCCACAATCTTCTCTTCAACTCCAACACATCCATCCATCGTGTTCTCATTTATTCATTTATTAGGTTTGTTAAGTGCATATGTGCTACTGTGAGATCACTTCGTAGAAGAGTCACAGCTGGAGTAGTAGGGTTGATTTGCCATAATATGTTCAGAAAGGTGATGAAATTGTACAAGGAATCCTGTTGATGCGGAATCTGTGCCAGCTGCATGGCTGCAAGTGGTGGGTGTTGTTCTCATTCTGGATATTGATCTGCTGCTAGCATGCCCACTGGGTAGTTCTGATTGTTGTACTATGGTTTTTGGATGTTGGGCCCATCGCCAGCTCAAAGGGGTTGGTTGGACCTAGGTAGAGGTGCAACTAGAGCCAAATTTCGGGGAGGGCTAAGAAAAAATTTCGGGCGGGGGGCTAATTCTTCCATCAATAGGCAGAGTGGAGATGCAGGGGCTCCAAGAAAGGGTGAAAAAACAACAAAGCCTCATTAACAAGCAAATGGTCTTTTAAAGACCTGTGAAGTACTCAGGTGCGGCTGTGTGTGTGCCTGGGAAGCTGTCTCAGCCCGTGATGCCACCCACGACAGGCAGGGTGGGAGGGGGGGGGGCTGAAGCCCTTTGAGCCCAATGGGCGTTGCGCGCCTGGACCTAGGATTAGGGGGCTTGTTTGGCCAAGAAATATATTTACAATTTTTTAGTGCATCTATTTGATTGCTTCTTTATGAATGTGCTTTTGTGAACCCCTTTTGGCCTCTTTTGAGATTGTTGGCTGACTACAGAGCAATTGCTGTCAATACGGCGAGTTTAGGGGCTTTTAAGAGAGGCCATATCTTCATGTGAGAAAGTTGGGGCGTAGCTATCATTAGTGCAGTGGCACCATGCCCAGGGGTTCGAGGGGGCCACCGAATCCCAATTAGGGCTGTTTTTTAGTACCTAACTGGAGGGAGGGCCCATTCCCTTTCATGCACTAGGGCCAAAGCCAGCCTTGCTACGTCATTGTGTGAAAGAGTTCCTGGGAGCATTCTGTACAAGATGGTACACCTAATAGTAAACAACTAATCATTCTCGAGTTCAAACCATAGTATAAATAATTTACAGCTAGAGCGACAAGCAGATTTAACTGCCCCTTTGAAATCACCGATTTAGCGATTATTCCTGCACAGGCCTGACGTTTTTAATTTGCTGGAAGCACCCCATCTTAAAAATGAATGCAGATGCAATATTTCTCTTTAAATAAGTGGCATTTACAATTAGCTTGAAATGCATATTTTAAAAGTAAAATGGATTTCAGAATCTATATTTCATTGCCTCAGTGGATCCCGGTGTTTGTACAGATGGGGCAGTAATGCCATTGAACACGCGCCAAATACAGTCGGTAAATTAACGCGCAGTTCTCAGAGCTCATCAATTAGTTAATCAAAACAGAGCGCAGAAATGTTCGTAGAAAACATCTGTTTTGCCTTAAGTAATTAACAGCTCCAACATATCAGAAAAAACAACTTTTTTATATGAAACATATCTGAGGAGAACCTATGTATAAACATCCCAATCATTTTTCATTCGGATGAACATTTATTACAAATTCGGTAATACAGCTTAGCACTCAAACTGTTGTCAGCTATATATTTGAGAGTTTTCGTTTATTTGAACTGAAGTCCTAAGGATTCCAACGTAAACGTTCTTCTGAAAACTGCCGAATTTCGCTCGAGAAATTGGACATGTACTCAATGCAAAATTCACAATTTTTCCTCTACTGTTCAACTGTGATCCTAATACAATAATAGTTTTGAGAACACTGTGCACTGGTTATTTCACATGAAAAAAAGATTGTTGTCTGTAATGTTTTCATTTCCAGCATGTAATGTTTTCATTTCCAGCATGGAACATTGTCATACAGGCAAACAGCAGCAAATCCTCCCCAGCAATCTCTTAATAGCTCTTTTGTGCTTTTTGCAATGACCGGCATGCTAAAATGCAACCAGCATCTGCCATTTTGAAGCCACATAATATGCAAGAACACACAAGCTTGATGTATTATTTGCATGGCTAAAATGAAACTTATGACCCACAATCCGTCATTTTCTTGTCATAATTCTGTATGTTGTCTGTTTTATTCCCCTGGTAATTTCGGGAGTGTAAAGCAGGGGCTTTGTTAAGTCCTTGGCCAGCTGCGGATGTGTCCAGCTGAAGAGGTCATTGTGCTTCGTTTCTGCTGAATCCGGCTCTACCTCGTCGCCATCGGCCAAGCATAATACAAGCTCAATGTCCCAAGAAGCACTGGGCTGAATGATGAGGCCTAACCTTTCTAACAGACCATGCTCTTAGAATGTCGTAGTGTGCTGCCAGGCTGTTGTCAAGAAAAAGAGAGTTGTTCAAAGTCTCAGAGTTGGAGGAAAGTGTTTATCTTTGCACTGTAAATGTCATATGGCCCTAACAGAAGCACATCGCATGCTGGAATGGCCGAAATCCTGTGGGGGCGTGTTTCGGGGTGTTGTATGACTTTTTATCTAAATACTTGCAATTTGTCAAGTCATTTAAATTTGCTGTTTTCTAATTCACACACAGATAAACCATTATTACAAAATTCGAAAACATTTATGGCAGCAACATAATTGTGAGTGAAATGCTTGCTGCATAATTTATGTGAAGATATTCAAATGTGCAAACAAGCATTGACAAATCAATAGGTATGAGCTTTTAATGTAGTGTTGAGCTGTTGGCTTTGCCAATGTTTGTCTTTAACGTTTTGTTAAAAAAAAGGTAAAAGAAAAAAAAAATCAAAATACCAGAGGAAGAACATACACATATCATATGGTATCTCCAATCTTACATTTATTTCAACATTTTCAATCTGTTTAAATAACATGTTTTATTTTTCAAGTACTTTTCACTTAGGAAACTGAATAGAATTTAAAAATAAAAAAATTAAGTGTCGAAACGTAAAGGGGAACTCTTGCGAAAGCCTAATTTACTTTCCTTAGGATTCAGCCATTTGGTCCTTCTGTAGCAGCCCAGGGAAACGATTTATGGTCCTCCATGAAAAGTGTCATACTAAGTGCACCTTCTGCCTCAGATGCCAGCTGAGTAGAACAAACAGCCCTTCCCCCAGCACCATAAAAGCCTTTGTGTGCCATAGCTGGAGGTTTCATGTAATATGTGGAATGCAGGAGATTAAACAAAAACAAGCTGTAAAGTCTGCTCTACAGCTATACCCCAGCAAAAATAATCCCTATTGCTGTGCTTTTACAGAAAAGCTGTGAGGGTTGGGAAGCAAAACAGCATGGTGGAAAGCAGCTCACAAGAGGGAGCTAGAAAAGGTATGCACACTCATGTAGTGCTGAATGAAAAAAAAAAAAAAAAAGCAGTTCCGTAAATGTGAGCAGTGGAAGGATACAAGTCAGCAAATCAAAAGGATCATAAGGAGGATATGCTCCAGGAGAAGGACAAATACAAGAAAATGAAGGCAGCTATAAAATAAGAGGCAAGTAAATGAGAGTAACAATAACACTTACCAATGGCCATTGGTGACTGTAAGTCCAGTGTAAGTTCGTATTAGAACTTTCACAACCAGACATGGTAGCACAAGCAAAACATTATCATTGATTAGTGTCATGATGTTAACCATCTCAACTTCAACAGTCAAACTAATATAATTGTGAAACACTCTTTTTTTCAATTGTCGGGTATTTTAGACTACTTAGGGGCTGATTCCGATCTCGGCCGGTAGGGCTTCGAATCGGATTCGGCATAACCGGATCCGATTCGGAGCCCTATTTCCCGATCGATTCGTACGCGCGTCCGGACGAGCGAGTACGATGCGAAATCGCCGACCGACTCGTTCGGGCGTCCCAACCGCTCCGACCGACTCGTTCCCGGGTCGAACCGCACCGACCGACTCGCTCGGACACGACTCGCACCGCGCAATGGAGACGTTCCCCGGCCGGGTAAGTACGATGCGCGCCGCGAGCACTCCGACCGACACGCGCCGTCCGGCTCGAAAGAGCAGTCGGAGCCGTACTTCGAGGGTCCGTGTTGGACCCCCTGTACGCGTACCCGCGACGAGTCGCACACAGGGGGACCCATGGGTCCCCCTACCTGTGCGTGTACGGCACGAGTCGCTTCGCCGCGTACCCGCTGTAGGGGGCGCCCTTGTTCGCCTCGCACCCATTGAGGCAATGGGAGCCCGCGTACGCGTTGTACGACCGGCTCTCCTTGACTTCAATGGGAGTCCGACCGACTCGAGTACGATAGCATACGGACGCATCGTACTCGTTCGGTCGGGCTGCACGGGTCCGATTCGGTCGGAAATCTCTCCGGGTCCGGCTCGGTCGGAGAGATTTCCGGCCCGAATCGGAATCGGCCCCTAAATATTTAGATTACCATTTGAGATTGCACACACGAACAGAAGCCGTTTTATCTAGAATACATCAATCCTTGCAAATGTATATGTTTACTATATTGATGCACAGTATGCAATTTGTCGGCTGTTCTCTTTACAGGTAGGGAAGATATTATTAGTTCCGGACATGACGGCTGATGCTTCCCACACACTCTGCCGCTTGTGTGCACTCCCGACCCCACCCCCGGAAACCGCCCACTGTGACAGCCGAGCCGAACGTGATCAATGGCACGAGCAATGGCAAGGGAAATGCTGAGGGAGTTCGGGCCCTGGTCCTTGTTGGAGGGGCTTTAATCCTCCTCTGAATGCCCGCACCAAGGAGCATAATCAGGGGCAGAAATTGGAGGGGAAAAGGAGTATAGATCTGCAGTCGACGGGGCCAGCTGATGTCAGAGTCAGACGGCCTGCAGCAGAAAGGAAGCCTGAAAGGGAGCCGCAAACACCATCAAGGTATAAGCTCAGGGAAGACGCGTCCCCCCCAGGAGTTAAGGTGAGCGCGCAGCATCGATGAGTTGAGGCGGGCCGAGCTCACCCTGACTGGTCCCCGATCCCTGAGCTTTGAGATGTTGGGCTATAGAGTACCTGTGACTAGATTTAGCAAAACAATGTCTGATACCGCTGTTATTACTGCAGTTATCACTGAAGGACGAAGCTTATATACTGGGCAAGCGGCAAAGGACAGCAGGCATAAGGACTGATACAAATACTTTGAACATTGCACCACCAAAGCATGCAAACCCAGCTTAAAACAGTCAATATTAAATCTGCAAAGCAGGGTCAGTGCACTCCAGTCCCAAAAATAAAGCGTAAGGTGCAGCGCAATGCGCAGCAGAGAATGGAGCTCAAAGCTAAGTCCCTCTTAGAGTCAGAAAAAGATGTGGCTGGTACTAGCTTAATGGAAAATGAGAAAGGGCCCGAGTCAGAGAGTGGGGGAGAAATGTCAGAGCTGCAACTTTTGGATGCATTAATAGATCCCGAAGCATTAGACAATCCTGATGACAACAACAGTAGCCCAATGGAAAATACCAGCCCGATATGATCCAAGCAATATCCCTTATTCACAAAACAAACTAAACTGCAGCATGCCTTTAGCGTTGCAGATTGAGATGGAGACAGCCCCATGACAAAGTGCACCCATTGGGGGGGGCATATCTCAGACTCAGGAAATTATACAAGAGCCCCCTCGGAGATGGACATTCAGACAGGAAATGAACATTTATCACAAAAGAAGGATGAAAGGGAGGAGTCAGTTAAAAGCATGCTTGTCACCATATTTGAAGAGATAAGAGACTTTAAAGCATCACAAGCACAAGAAATAGCAATACTTCATGCAAGACTTTCTAAACTGGAGGAAAATATGTCTCTTATTCCAGAAAGACTAAGAGGCAGAGAATCGAGTCTCAGCCTTAGAGGATAAGGTTGCAAGTATGCGGCAGGAGGTTATCCATATTGAGAAGAGTAAAAACTTAATTGAAAGTTAAGGGCAAGACCTAGAAAACTATAACAGGCGCTCTAACCTCCGATTGGTGGGCATCCCAGAAGGGTGTGAGGACACTCAAGCTCTGAAATGGTCTGAGACACTTTTGAAGAAAGCAATGCCAGAATTAAATAGAGACCTGACCATTACTAGAGCTCATAGGTTACCGGCTCAGAAATAGGCAAATGCGAAATACCTACAAACAATACAGTTAAACTTTGCAGACTATCGGGTGAAGGAACGCATTTTAAATATGGCTACTGTAAAAAGGACTTTCTCAATGCCAGAAGTGCCTCAATTTAAAATGTTCCCATATATGTTCACAATTACTGCACAGAGACATCGAGAATTTGTTAAAGTGATTGATTTGTTTAAGGCTAAGGGCGCCCAGCCATCCATTGTTGCACAAGCAAAGATTAAGGTCTTGGTGAAAGGACAATTCGCCCTATTTAATGATGTTGGGGATGCACAAGCACTTCTTACAACATTGTGTAATTAAATTCTAATTTAATTTGTTGTCAATTGAGCATTAAGACCACAGGGGGCCGTACAATATATAAAGTAAAATCATATGGTGTGAAGGGGGGGTCCCTCACTGGCAGTAGGTTCTAGTGGAAGGGAGGGTTGAGCGCACCAGGGTGCAATCCAATGGCACCCAAATCAAAGGGTGGAAGAGGGAAGGAGGTGTGGGCAATTCTTCCACAAGGGGTTACATGGGGTGGAGGCTCGGGGTGGATGGGGACAAAGCAAGAGGAAAAAAGGAGAGTTCATGGTCACTAAGTTTGGAAGGTGGACTGAGGATAAGGGAAATTGGAGATAGTCAGATTAGAATTATGCTAAAAAGGTTAAGGGGAGAAGAAGAAGCAGCAAAAAAGCAGGTAAGGATTAATGAACAACAAAGGAGAGAAGGCCAGTGGAATGGAAACAGAATGGGTGTATTAAAACTCGTGGTACACCATATAGTATATAATGGGCTAAGAGGTTTTTAGGTAATATAATGCATTTAACACTTTTTTATAGTACAAGCACATTGCACTTTTTTCTTGTTTTTTTCTCTGTAATGCAAACAATAAGCTATAATATAGCATAAGCACAATGCATTTTTTTGGCAAGCCAGACAGTCATTAATAATGGCCATTCTTATATCAGTAATGCAAAAATAAGTGATAATTGGGTATATGAATGGGACTCATATGCACTAGTCACTTTGCAGACAATATAGAACGTACGCCGCTCAGATCTCGGCAGGGTTACCCACACGTCACTTTTTTGAAAATATATAATGCACTCTACCCTGAAGGGGGGAAGAATATTGGCAGCTTTAATGCACAAGCCTTTATGGATAAAGAGATATTGAAGATAATATCATTAAATGCCAATGGTCTTAATAATAATCGAAAAGCACAGGCAATAGATATATGGCTCAGAAGACACTGCCCAGATAATATATTTATACAGGACACACATTTTTTGAATAAAAAAGATGATGCACGTAAATTCCTTAAGCAGTTGGCTGGCTCTCAATGTTCAACAAACACGGGTGCTGTACACAGGGGCATGGCAATCTATGTTTACAAGCATCTACCTTTCCAAGTAATTTTTAACCAGGCAGATACAGAAGGGAGATGGGTTATTATTAGTGGTATATGAAATAAAACAAGACTCACTCTAGCTACGATAGATGCACCAATATTGGATAACCCTATCCCCCTAAGGGAACTGAACCAGGCCTTAATTAACATCCCAGGGCTGGTGATTATAGGAGTGGATATTAATTTATTGTAAAATCCGGAATTAAATTAATCTACCATTGCTTGTAAGCAAAACAAGCCATGAATAGCTAACGCATAAAAAGATTGTATGAGTGAACGAAACTTAGAAGACCTCTGGCGAAACAAAAATCCGCAAAAACATGAATTTTCATGTTTTTCAGCTAAATACAACTCTGCCTCAAGGTTAGATTATTTTCTGTCCTCACACAGTTTGGATTTAATTAAATATGAGCACATACAAAATGCTTTCTCAGATCATGCTATGGTTAAAATGGAAATCACTGGGATTAGGATAGAGAGACAAATGGTAAGATGGACTTTTGATAAAGTTAATCTAGAGGATGAGGAATGGTGCACGGAGGTAAATAATGAGAGTTTAAGCTTTTTTAGGATAAATACTGATACTGCCCGAACAGAGAATGTGTGGGAGGCATTCAAGGCAACTATCCGCGGATACGTTACCACCAAGGGATTCAAAAATGAAGAGTGCTATCTTTGCAAAGATCAAAGTTGGAGACTGAGTTACATGAGGCAAGTGTAATGTTCATGCAAGTTAAGACTGCGGTAAATAAAGAACTATTTATACAAGCTAAGTTAGGCATGCAGGAATATTACTATGCACAAAGCTATACTGCCAATCCTGCATATCTTCGAAAAATGTATGAAGAAAGTGAATACGCAGGTAAATTGCTGGCCTGGCAGTCTAGAGAACAACAAGGAAGTAATAGGATTACATCTTTAGTAGACACAGAAACTAAGGCCCATTTAACAGGTCCCCTAGAGATACAGAATGCCTTCCTTAGACATTACGAAAATATATACAATCTGCATCAACAGATTGAAATTATGCGGCTAAAGCAATTTTTAAATAAGCTTCCAATTCCATGGCTGAAAAACGGCCAAGTAAATGAACTGATAGCTGAATTTTCTTTAGAAGAGGTAGAGAAAGTGGTAACATTTTTGCCTAATGGTAAATTGACTGGGGAGGATAGTATCCCTTCAGAATTATATAAAAGGTTTGCACCAATTTTGAATATAGAGACTTTAAAACTTGCAAATCATATATTAAAAGGAGGTGAGCCCCCGCCTTCCTTCAGGACAGCGGTGGTAGTGAGCGTTTTAAAGAAGGATAAAAAAAGGAAAATATCAACTCTTATAGGCCGATTAGTTTACTTAATGTGGACTATAAGATTTTTTTCCAAGCTTTTAGCTAACCGACTAAGTAGAGTCATAGGTTCCATTGTTCACCTTGACAAATGCAGGTTGTTGCAGGAAGGCAGTTATGTTCAAATATACTTTTTTGATTGAAGCATTAGATTTCATGACACAAAACCAAGTACCTGCCCAGGTCATGTTTTTAGATGCTGAAAAAGCATTCAGTCTAGTTTGTTGGGAGAGCATTTTTATGATTCTTGGGGAATTTGGGCTTCCAGAAAATTTGATTTATATAATAAAGTGTTTATATAAAGGATGCCACCGCACAAGTAATCAATTCAAGGAACGTTGGCACCTGTAAAGATAATAGGGGCAGATGGCAGGGTTGTCCTCTATAACCAATACTCTTTGCATTGTTCATAGAACAGCTGGCAATAGCCATTAAAACAAATGAAAATGCAGTGGCACCTATAAATGGGATGTCAAACATTAAATTATATGCTGACGATATTGCCCTATTCCTGAAACCCGAGAGAAACATCTAGGAACATGTTTTTGGCATCTTTAAAGAGTTTCAAGAACTAGGAGGAAATAAGATAAATAAGTTAAAAACTGAAATTCTATTATGTCTCTGCACACAGAATACCCTAGTGCCAGAACTTTGCCACTCTATTAATATACGGCCAAAACGGTACTTAGGTATCTGGGTTTCTGAAAACATTAATGATTTGTATGTATTAAATTATGTTCCATTAATTCATAAGAGTAAGGCATTGTTAGCTAAATGGATAAAACATGCAAATATCATTTATTGGGATATGTTGTCCTAATCCGTATGTCCATATTGTCTTTATGTAATTCTTTTGTTTTCCGCTGTACCATGTGCTCTACAGATGACGTTTTTGCAGGTTTATTCTCAATATTTGTTTGGGCAAACAAAACGCCAGGACTAGCACTAGACATATAGACCAACTATGGAAGGAGGTGTGCCTCTCCCAAATTTTAGGGGATATCACTATGCGAGATTTGCACATAACACTCATATATTTTTTAGATCTGCCGAGATGCCTTGTATAGATATTTTTTTTATAGAAAGGATTTTCCTAAAATATGAAATCTTAGACTTCTTAAGACTTACAAGAAACCCCAAGATAATTAGATATAAGACCTTGCAATGACTAATAAAGCAGAAAACACAATTATTTAAGTTTTATAATATACCGTTTGTTAATGGGTCTACGCACTTAACTGATATATTTACAGGATACCGCCTCTTGATAGAGGAAAATTTTGTACAAAAATGGGAATGCATGGCTATAGTACGGTTTTTGATTTTATTAATAGAGATGTTTGGAAGAGTTGGGATGAGATCGAGCCTGGTATTAGATATTTTAAGGACATATTACAATGCTCGTATATACAGATTAGACATTTCCTAAAAGATATAGATTTGGCTGCACTTGTGTCAAGGTTGGACCTCCCCGAAGATTTGATGAGGTCTAATACATGTAGATCTATCAGTTGTTAGATAACTATCTTTAGGAAGAATAACACTATGCAAATATATCAGAAAGCACAGAATAAGTGGCAGACTAAGGAAAATATTCAGCTTTTGTTGGCAGCCTGGAATAAGATCAATAACTATAATACTACACTATTAAAGGGGGCTAATTTTAGAAGAATGCAATTCTATGCCAAATGGCTGTTATATAGGACTTCCTTATTTTTGCATAAAATATACCCTCAAATATCTGATTCATATTTTCAATGCTCAGTTCGAGGGTAGGAGTATTTGGATCTATATCATCTGGGATTGCCCGAAAAATAAAACACTTTTGGGATGAAATTGAGAGATATTGCTCTCATTGTTTGTAACCAGGGATTTTTATAGATGCCCTAGGATACTCACCAGATATGCATATTAGCCTCCTACAGGAGAAACGATTATTTATTATTGTACTTGTTGCCAGATCTTTGTTATTGCAGAACTGGCGAACGGAAGCTACCCCAACATTTCAACAGTGGTTAAATAAAATATACAGGGTTGAGGAAATGGAAAAAACGTATGCTTTAAGGTCGAGCTCTTATGATAGGTATAAATTGCTGTGGAGGTTTTAAAAGGAGTAAGAAGTCGGGATGTAACATAAATGTTTTTATCTTGGAAATATGATGGCCAATAGGGCAAGGTGCAATAGAGAAAATGTGCAATATCCTTTAATGTCATATATATTATCCTGCAATGCTAAAAAGGTGGCTTTGCTATTCTCCTCTAGAACGTATTTTGCACCCACCTTTTAATACGGAATATGTAATATGTAATATGATAAATGGAATGTATAGGTATCATGTTTGTTATATTTAAAAGGCGCATTTCATGTTTTACATTCAATATTTATGATGTGGACTATGTGATCATTAAACTCCGAAATAAAAATATTTTTAAAAAATGAAAAAAGAAGATATTCTTCTTCTTTACACAACAAAATAGACTTGCACATTTTAGTTTATTCTTTTTGTAAAAAAAGAAGTCTTTTGTTAACATGTGCTTTACATGTGTGCTTGAAGAAAAATGGTCTGTCTTCTTGACTATTGGTTGTACATCCTTTTTCATCATAGTATGCATTGGCCTAACAGTAAAACCACTTATTCCGCTTCACTCTGCCTTGCTGGCTAACAATCTCCCAGCTATTGATCACATAAACACATGAAATTCCTCTTGATGGGGTGACAGCTTGGTCAAAGTATCACTATTTTCTACCCGTGTCACACCCTAAGTCAAAAAATAAGCAAAGAAACACTCTTGCACAGTCCACAATTAAATATGCAGCATCTAAAATTCTTAATAGCTGCCAACATTTTCAAGAATAATAATTTGCTTTTCGCACTTTTAACTGTAGTAAATAGCAGAGGCTATGTCACATAAACAGTCTGTATTAGTTGTATTTCAGCTTGTTGGCTGTAAAAGTTGACAGCGTACTTTCTTTTGTTGTGTAAAATGTTATTTAATAAAATACCTTGGGCAACAATTAAAGTACATTTTTATGGAGAAAAATGGTGCTATAATCAAGCACTGCAAAGTTTACAGCTGCCAAATTAAAATATTGCATGCAACTTTTAAAACGGATGAATTAAAAAACTGCTGACACAAATCTATGTTTTTGATACGGACAGTACTGAAGGCACAAAAATGTTTATGTGATGTGACACCCGGGTGTTAACATTGCATTATAGTCCGCTCCAAGGGCTACACCAATTGTTAAAGGCCTTCTACTCAAGTTATAGCCTATAACGAAGGAGATGGCCATTAAAAAACCATTTAGCTCATGGTGGAAGGACTATAATGCTACTAGAGCATTCGACTCACTGAGGGTAGAGTGATGTTAATTAAACAGGGAGAAGCAGAAAAATAATCATTGGAATGTTAGGAAAGAAAGTATATAAAAGTAATTCTATGCCCTCTGCCACTCCAATGTCTTTAGTGTAGCTCCCAACATTCCTGTGTTGGCCTTTCCTCGCCAAACCTGTGACCAGCCAAAGTCAGCAGTAAACATTTAACTCACTGGGCCAGCTTGTTATTCGTGCAAGAAAGGAAATGTCATTATTATTTTTTGTGACAAACTCTATTAGCGGCAGTTATCCATTGAAACTAGAGTTTCACTACATTGCTAGCTACCTAGCTTGATAGCCATTATACACACGTATTCTTTCCAAAACTGTAAATTTCAGCAGTGTTTTCTTGAAATTTGAGAAATTTGTACTCAGGTTTCCAGTTATTCAATCTTTTCTAAAAAAAAATGTACTGAAATATCATTTCATGTGGTTGAGCTATCAGTTCACCAATTTTTTTTAGAAAAATGCATTTTATGCAAATCACTGCTTCCTCTTTGTTTTAGTCATTTAATTACTGACCATTGCTCAGATTCCAGCATTCTAGGGGTGTTTGGGATTAACAGTCAAAATTGTGACATGTTGTTTGGTTTATCTTGAGTTCATCTTGTGTGGCAAGTATTTTTATGGATAGGCTAATTCGTCTTAGGTCCTAGGACCCAATTATTGTTTTCTTGATTAAAACAGCCTCTCTGCATCATCAAAACATAAGCAAATATATCGCAATTCAGAAAACATGAAATAATAAAATGTCATACATTTCTGAGCTCAAAACAATTTTTTCCCACTAATCATTAACTTTAATTAGGTAATATACCCTAGAGTCTTTACAGATTCTGTACAAATTGACAATTTTACTTCCAATAAGATAATATGTCAAAGATGATCATTAAATAAATGTGTCATCGAGGAATATTTAAATGCATGGCTATGCTTCTGATGGCCTCTACCTCTCCAAGTGTAATATTCTAAAGCATACCATATAGAAAAGCATTCAGCAGATCATCATCATTGCAAATATACTGATCGCACATGGCTCCCTTCCTAAGGATCAGGGATACGTTTCATCCGACAGTATGTCAATGCAGAGGATGCAAGGCACAGTATACCATGAGCAAGATGGTATCAGGACAGGCTGGTCTTGTAACCTGAGTACTGAAGAGCAATTACACTTGTAGGGGCATTTTTAATTATTTTGTCCTCCTCTCATTCCTAATTTAAAGACACTATTTACTCCTTGATTGTGATTTACTGCAATCCGCAGGCAAACCTGTAGAGTAAAAGATTGTTTGTGCATAGACAAACTAGAGCTGTGTCATTCACCAAGAGGGAGTGCACAATAACTCTATTCATTTCACTGAGCACTGCTCTCTTTTCATCCAACAGAGATGGAAATTAGAGGAACATCTAACCTAATGTAACCAAAGGTTTATACACGTTTGAAGCTAATTTGATTCCTTGTAAATATTGACCTAGGAATAGTCCACTTAAATAAAATATTGAGTTTTACTCACCTTGTTGGCCACATTTGTTTACATGAGAAATAGAAAAAGTAAAAGAACATTCTCAGACCATGCTAAAATTTCCACATCACCAGTCAATGTTTGAAATAAGATATACCTGTCTTTGATTTTTGGAAAATTAGCTTGCAAATCCTATTTTGCTAAAGCTGATTATAAATAGTTTGAAGCATCAAGAAACAATCTAGACAGAGCACTTTAAATTTAGAAATGATCTCTGCATTATTTTGTTTTAGACCAAAGACTATCAAAATACAAATGTTTCCCCCTTAACCCCTTCGGTGCTCACGACGGCCCCCGGCCGTCACGCGTCATGGTGGGCGTGTGCGCACGACGGCCAGGGACCGTCCGAATCCCGCCCACTAATACAAACGCCCGCACAGCGCAAAAATTCGCAAGGGGTTAAAGAACCAGGGGTTAGCTTCATGATAGCTGCTTCCCATTTTGCATGTGCATGTTTTGAGAAGAGGGCTCTTTTGCCCTCAGTGAACTTTGTGTGCACAACTAGTGCTGAGCAGATCTCATCTACAGAGAGATGTGCTAGTCTCTGAACCCTCGCTCATCTTTCCTCCCCATGAGAAAACCTTGGACCTACTGCTAAGCTCACACAAGGGAAATCGCAAAGCAACTAACATACAAATATGTTTCATTGATGATTTGAAAGAGCAATTTTGCAATTTGTATTTCTTAATTATGCATATAAATGAAATCAATTTCATTTTTAAGAATTAGCCGAATTTGTTTACTGATGAGTTAAAGGTTGGATGGTAAGATGGCAATCTGATTTATTAGCTCTTTCCAGTGGTTATTATTCAACACCTGTCCCAAATTTCATTTTTAAGCTAAAGGTTCTAATCAAGGACTCCACCACGCTGCATGTCAGAATTACACGTAAGATCTATAGCATTCACATCATTTGGTAAGAAAGCATGCTTTTTAGATTCTCTGTTATCAGGCGAATATCACAAAACTGTGATTCCATCGCCTTCTGGAATTTATTTATAAACATTTAGCAAATCTAAAATACACCAAACATGAATTACAAGTAGAGTGAATGGACTATATTTTGAATCAGTAATTATTTCCTTTATAATAATTCTGAGGGTTACCTCCTTTTCAATTGGACACATCTTTACTTGATTTTATAAAACAATATATATGGTATTTTAAGAGACTAGTTTTTCTATAGGAAACTTTTATCGTTTTGTCCATAAATATCTGCAGATAAATAAGTCTCCATTTTACACTTACACCACAATATTCTTATATAAGTAGGTGATGTGCAGTGCTTAATTTCATTGAGTTTTTGCCGGTGGGGGTTACCAGTGCTTATTTTTGAGAGAGCGAAAGAAACAATTGATGGAGGGAATGCTGGACAATGCAAACATTCACCCCCAGTCACAAAGATCTGGGTTTAGTCCATCATTCTTTTGCTCACCACACCACCCCAGTTAGGACCAGGCCATATGCAAATCAATCTTGACCCTGTTCCTTGTGGGAACAGTCCAGCCCAAACTGCCAAGTCAGGTCCTCCCTGGACCGGAAACAAGCATCCTGGGACCGGTTTCAGGGCATCACCCTTCATCAGCCAGGTTAGCTTGAATCCAGTGGTGTAGTGAGCACGGGACCCACGTCTGGGCATACCCTTCCCACTTAGGGTGACAAATGCAAAAGAAACAATTGATGGACGGAATGCTGGACAATGCAAACATTCACCCCCAGTCACAAAGATCTGGGTTTAATGCATCATTCTTTTGCTCACCACACCACCCCGGTTTGGACCTAGCCATATGCAAATCAGTGTTGACCCTGTTCCTTGCGGGAACAGTCCAGCCCGAACTGCCAAGCCAGGTCCTCCCTGGACCGGAAACAAGCATCCTGGGACCGGTTTCAGGGCATCACCCTTCATCAGCCAGGTTAGCTTGAATCCAGTGGTGTAGTGAGCACGGGACCCACGTCTGGGCATACCCTTCCCACTTAGGGTGACAAATGCAAAAGAAACAATTGATGGACGGAATGCTGGACAATGCAAACATTCACCCCCAGTCACAAAGATCTGGGTTTAATGCATCATTCTTTTGCTCACCACACCACCCCGGTTTGGACCTAGCCATATGCAAATCAGTGTTGACCCTGTTCCTTGCGGGAACAGTCCAGCCCGAACTGCCAAGCCAGGTCCTCCCTGGACCGGAAACAAGCATCCTGGGACCGGTTTCAGGGCATCACCCTTCATCAGCCAGGCTAACTTGAATCCAGTGGTGTTGTAAGCACGGGACCCACGTCTGGGCATACCCTTCCCACTTAGGGTGACATATGCAAAAGAAACAATTGATGGACGGAATGCTGGACATTGCAAACATTTACCCCCAGTCACAAAGATCTGGGTTTAATCCATCATTCTTTTGCTCACCACACCACCCCGGTTTGGACCCAGCCATAGGCAAATCAGTCTTGACCCTGTTTATTGTGGGAACAGTTCAGCCCGAACTGCCAAGCCAGGTCCTCCCTGGACCGGAAACAAGCATCCTGGGACCGGTTTCAGGGCATCACCCCTCATCAGCCAGGCTAGCTTGAATCCAGTGGTGTTGTGAGCACGGGACCCACGTCTGGGCATACCCTTCCCACTGAGGGGCCGATTCTGATCTCGGTCGGAGGCGCACCTAACATCATTCGGTCGGGAAAAAAGCCATGCGAATGCCTGTTTCCCGACCGAACCGCATATTATTCCGAACGAGCAAGTACGATGCGCATAACAGCATAGATTCCGACCCAGTCGTACTCACCCAATCCAGGTCCTGTTCCCCGACCGAGCCGGATCCGTAAACGCAGAATCGAGTCGCACGGAAGCCAAAATGCAGCCCCGTCCAGCCGGACAAGTACGATGCGCTTCCCGTACACGCCCGAACCCGTCGCTACGCCACGGCACGTCAAAGCATCCGGAAGAGGCGCACATAAGCTCCGATTCGCGCCACAACACGATCCACGGCTACGAGACGAACACGCCAGCGGCGAGGACGAGGCGAAGCAACGAGAAAGACGAACGAGACGAACCAACCATGAATCCCATCGTGCCAATCCTACCAATATTCTACATCTACTACCGGAACAGGCACGGACGCGTACGGCGCAGAAGGTAAGTCAGACACCAACCACAAAAACAAACTACACGTACCCGACACATCACACACACACAGAGGGATGCAGAAATTACTTACACCAGCAACAGCAGCACCATAGGGGCGGGATGGCCATCACCAATGCCACATATACACATAGGGGCCCGGATGCCTACCACTACTACCACCTCTACCCAGGGGTGCCAGATGCCTACCACTACTACCACCTCTACCCATGGGGGGCTGGATGCCTACCACTACTACCATCCTTACCCAGGGGGCCAGATGCCTGTCACTACTACCACCCCTACCCAGGGGTGTCAGATGCCTACCACTACTACCACCTCTACCCATGGGGGCTGGATGCCTGTCACTACTACCACCCTTACCCAGGGGTGCCAGATGCCTACCACTACTACCACCCTTACCCAGGGGTGCCAGATGCCTACCACTACTACCACCTCTACCCAGGGGGTGCCAGATGCCTACCACTACTACCACTTCTACCCAGGGGTGCCAGATGCCTACCACTACTACCACCTCTACCCATGGGGGGCTGGATGCCTGTCACTACTACCACCCTTACCCATGGGGGGCTGGATGCCTACCACTACTACCACCTCTACCCAGGGGTGCCAGATGCCTACCACTACTACCACCTCTACCCATGGGGGGCTGGATGCCTGTCACTACTACCAACCTTACCCATGGGGGGCTGGATGCCTGTCACTACTACCACCCTTACCCAGGGGTGCCAGATGCCTACCACTACTACCACCCTTACCCAGGGGTGCCAGATGCCTACCACTACTACCACCTCTACCCAGGTGATGCCTACCACTACTACCACCTCTACCCAGGGGTGCCAGATGCCTACCACTACTACCACCTCTACCCATGGGGAGCTGGATGCCTGTCACTACTACCACCCTTACCCAGGGGTGCCAGATGCCTACCACTACTACCACCTCTACCCAGGGGGTGCCAGCTGCCTACCACTACTACCACCTCTACCCAGGGGTGCCAGATGCCTACCACTACTACCACCTCTACCCAGGGGTGCCAGATGCCTACCACTACTACCACCTCTACCCATGGGGGGCTGGATGCCTGTCACTACTACCACCCTTACCCAGGGGTGCCAGATGCCTACCACTATTACCACCCTTACCCATGGGGGCTGGATGCCTACCACTACTACCACCCTTACCCAGGGGTGCCAGATGCCTACCACTACTACCACCCCTACCCAGGGGTGCCAGATGCCTACCACTACTACCACCCCTACCCAGGGGGTGCCAGATGCCTACCACTACTACCACCCTTACCCATGGGGGGCTGGATGCCTACCACTACTACCACCCTTACCCAGGGGGTGCCAGATGCCTACCACTACTACCACCCCTACCCAGGGGGTGCCAGATGCCTACCACTACTACCACCTCTACCCATGGGGAGCTGGATGCCTGTCACTACTACCACCCCTAACCAGGGGGTGCCAGATGCCTACCACTACTTCCACCTCTACCCAGGGGGTGCCAGATGCCTACCACTACTACCACCTCTACCCATGGGGGGCTGGATGCCTGTCACTACTACCACCCTTACCCAGGGGTGCCAGATGCCTACCACTACTACCACCTCTACCCAGGGGTGCCAGATGCCAACCACTACTACCACCCTTACCCAGGGGTGCCAGATGCCTACCACTACTACCACCCTTACCCAGGGGGTGCCAGATGCCTACCACTACTACCACCCTTACCCAGAGGGTGCCAGATGCCTACCACTACTACCACCTCTACCCAGGGGGTGCCAGATGCCTACCACTACTACCACCTCTACCCAGGGGGTGCCAGATGCCTACCACTACTACCACCTCTACCCATGGGGGGCTGGATGCCTGTCACTACTACCACCCTTACCCATGGGGGCTGGATGTCTACCACTACTACCACCTCTACCCAGGGGGTGCCAGATGCCTACCACTACTACCACCTCTACCCATGGGGGGCTGGATGCCTGTCACTACTACCACCCTTACCCATGGGGGGCTGGATGCCTGTCACTACTATCACCCTTACCCAGGGGTGCCAGATGCCTACCACTACTACCACCCTTACCCAGGGGTGCCAGATGCCTACCACTACTACCACCTCTACCCAGGGGTGCCAGATGCCTACCACTATTACCACCCTTACCCAGGGGTGCCAGATGCCTACCACTACTACCACCCCTACCCAGGGGTACCAGATGCCTACCACTACTACCACCTCTACCCAGGGGGTGCCAGATCCCTACCACTACTACCACCTCTACCAATGGGGGCCTGGATGCCTGTCACTACTACCACCCTTACCCAGGGGGTGCCAGATGCCTACCACTACTACCACCTCTACCCAGGGGTGCCAGATGCCTACCACTACTACCACCTCTACCCATGGGGGGCTGGATGCCTGTCACTACTACCACCCTTACCCAGGGGTGCCAGATGCCTACCACTACTACCACCTCTACCCAGGGGGTGCCAGATGCCTACCACTACTACCACCTCTACCCATGGGGGGCTGGATGCCTGTCACTACTACCACCCTTACCCATGGGGGCTGGATGCCTACCACTACTACCACCTCTACCCATGGGGTGCCAGATGCCTACCACTACTACCACCTCTACCCATGGGGGGCTGGATGCCTGTCACTACTACCACCCTTACCCATGGGGAGCTGGATGCCTGTCACTACTACCACCCTTACCCAGGGGGTGCCAGATGCCTACCACTACTACCACCCTTACCCAGGGGTGCCAGATGCCTACCACTACTACCACCTCTACCCAGGGGGTGCCAGATGCCTACCACTACTACCACCTCTACCCAGGGGTGCCAGATGCCTACCACTACTACCACCTCTACCCATGGGGGCTGGATGCCTGTCACTATTCCACCCTTACCCATGGGGGGCTGGATGCCTACCACTACTACCACCTCTACCCAGGGGTGCCAGATGCCTACCACTACTACCACCTCTACCCATGGGGGGCTGGATGAGTGTCACTACTACCACCCTTACCCAGGGGGTGACAGATGCCTACCACTTCTACCACCTCTACCCATGGGGGGCTGGATGCCTACCACCAACAACACCCCCACTCACAGGATGGCTAATACATGACACAACAAGCACACACCAACATAAAGAATGCAACATAAAGACATCCCCCCAACACCATGACAAGCGTGTGTAGACTGTGTCAAATGCCTACAACACTGAACATGACTTTGAACATACAATGTGACCCCCTATCACATGTGCCACACATACATGTGTGTGGCCCCCACAATGCAAGCAGGCCATGACCATTGTGGCAATGGGGTCCAAACCCCCATCATCACAGTGACCAAAATGTAAGTGTGGGGTCCATAGCTGAAGCACATTTTGAACATTGTGGCAATGGGGTCCATACCCCCATCATCACAGTGACCAAAATGTAAGTGTGGGGTCCATAGCTGAAGCACATTTTGAACATTGTGGCAATGGGGTCCAAACCCCCATCATCACAGTGACCAAAATGTAAGTGTGGGGTCCATAGCTGAAGCACATTTTGAACATTGTGGCAATGGGGTCCAAACCCCCATCATCACAGTGACCAAAATGTAAGTGTGGGGTCCATAGCTGAAGCACATTTTGAACATTGTGGCAATGGGGTCCAAACCCCATCATCACAGTGACCAAAATGTAAGTGTGGGGTCCATAGCTGAAGCACATTTTGAACATTGTGGCAATGGGGTCCAAACCCCCATCATCACAGTGACCAAAATGTAAGTGTGGGGTCCATAGCTGAAGCACATTTTGAACATTGGGGCAATGGGGTCCAAACCCCCATCATCACACTGACCAATATGTAAGTGTTGACAAAGAAAAGCTGCAACTGCCAAACTGCATAGATGATTCCTGGTCACAGAACAACAAACACATCAGTGGCAAAGTAGTGCTTGGGTCCCATAGCAACATAGATTGGGGGAGGCAAACAGTGCAGTGCAAATAAGACATACCGTTGGCCATGTGCAGACAAACATCACCCATGGGGGCTGACACTGTCAACATTCATCAATGACACAATGACAGAAGTGACCATCAGAATGCAGACCCACATATTTGCACCAATGGGCACACAAATGCAGATACCCTGTGGAGACAGTAGATGTGAGGTGAACAGATACCATACCATGGCAGCAATGGGACACACAAACAATGATCATTGTGCTGACTGATGACCTAGGAGTCCCAGGGACAGCAGGGGAAACACACCAAACAACATACAGCCAATGGCACACTAAAGATATGCCAATGCAGTGGTGCAGATGCAGAAACACAAACAGGCAGACCCACACTGCACATCAAACACATCAGGCGACGGGGGGGGGGTACCAGTGTCCCCAGGCAACCACACAACACATGAGGAGGCCTGAATACCAATTACACAGATGTGCATACAGTGCCACACAAAGGTAACTCATGGATCCAAATCCCCTATGTGGGCAATCAGGCATTGTCAGATGAGAGGGAGCACAAATCACACATGTCACACAAGCATGTAGGAACAGCAACTGACACAGCAAGACACAGAGACACCACAGCACTACCCCCAGGGCCCCCACAATGTGGTGACCCTGGGCTGCATTACAATCCAACTGTGATGACAAAGCTAGATGTCGTTCACACTGTGAACCACAGTCATGTGTCCTGAGCAACAAACTACCATCACACCTACACAAGCACAAATCAATCAGCATGGCCAGTAAGCCAAGGCCAATATGGAGGCAGGGGTCTAGCCGGGCAACAACTCTCATCTGCACACACTCAACACCACACACCTCGACCTCCAACAATGTGCAGCAGTGAAGCTCACATGCACTGGTGACATTGCACATGCACCCATGACAATCCCAGGGGGTGGCGGGAACCAAGGTGCAGAAACACATCACACATGGCCACTCAACAAGACTCCTGAATGTCTGACACACTGCACACTACGCTGTACATGGACATGACGGCAATACCACACCAACCAATGGGATCCCAGCCACAGTCACACACCAATGAAGAAGCCAAGGTCACCCACAAAGAACACACATAGACAACTACCAACATTGCAGCCCTGACCCTGAGGAGTGCCAGCAGTCACACACACAACGTGTCACAACCAATGAAAGCTAACACAAACCGGAAATCACATGACAGGTGTAAACAACAAGTGCCAAGGGGAATCCTGACTGTGACCCATCAGCGTCTGCCCACAAACTCAGCCCTGACAGCAAACACACCTATGGGTGACACCCTGATGACCAGTAATGTGCCATGCACCCACATCACAGAGAACCCAGGGAGAAGACTTTGGGGGAACATAGGTCAACTCAGCAAGCATCACAAACAGGAACATCACTAGGGATCCCAGCATGCACAGCAAAATGGAAGTGAACACACAGACATGCTCATACAACACACACCTTGGGCGCAGGTGATGTCACAGGAGCACACACTGCCATGAGGGGACTCCACTCCTGTGTGAGGAAAGCTGTGCCATATGTCGCCTCAGTAGGGCTCCATCATGTCAGCAGAACACTTGGTCACACAGTCAACAATTAGCACCAAATGAAGGCTCCTGTCACATCAGCCTGGTCATGGGAGTGTCAACGAAATCATCAGCACAGATCCAACACACATGTATAGCAAGTTGCACTGACAACACAGATGAGTCCTTCCCCATTCATTCCCAAACCTGCATGTCCAGTGGAGATGGCCACACGGTCAGGGAAGTAGACTAATTGAACAATGGCAAGCACAACAGATGTGCAGGGGTGGAAGCCACAGATGTGACATTGCTAATGTAAGTAGGAAATCCCATTGCCAAATATTGAAAACATGACACCCTCAGATGCTGCTAAGGATGACATGGATACACCACAGGATAGGACACAGTCCCCCTGGACCACATGGGTTCCTGCACAGTAACACTACATATTCATGAGACCAAATATCACCATCACTGCAGCAAGGGCATGGTTAGCATCATCAACATCATGTACATCAGAAGCAAAAGCACTAGAGAACAGAAAGTTGCTTTATTCAGCATATGTGGGTTCAAAAGTTGAAGTCATGTAAAAAATAAACAAAGGCCAATGGCCAGTCCATCATGAAAGTCAAAACAGGGTGACAGTGGCAGATGTCACCCTACGCATGCCTGCACTGATGAAAACCAGGGACAATCCCCTCGGAGTGGCATACGGGGGGCAGGCCAGGCACCGCAGGGACAGGATCAGGGCTCACCAGAAGGAGGCAGGGAAGGGGTGGTGGGTGCTGGAGAGCCACTGACAACTGCAGTGGAGGTGTCTGACATGGTGTGTGCTGGCACAACTGGGGGCATGACTCAGATGGTGTGGGCGCCGGCACGACTGCAGTGGACCGTGCAGATGGAGTGGACAGGTTCGCCACTGCAGTGCCCAAGTCAGACAGGGTGGTAGTGGCCTCCACTGCAGTGCCTACCTCCAGGGGAGGAGAATGGGGATCAGGTAAGGTGGGCAGGACAGAGGGGAGGACACCCTCACCACACCAGTGGCACAGACAAGCGCAGCGGGGGTGTGGGGCCGGAAGAGCAAGTGGCAGGGGGAGAAGGCCTGATCCTTTTGGGGATGGTGTATCTGTGGGTGGGGGAACCTGGGGCAGGGTGTGGTGGGGCACCTGTGGAGTGGGGGCCTGAGGGATGGAGGAAGGAGACTTGGTGCCTGAGCTGCAGGGCGGCGGCGGGGTCTTGCTCTTCCGGGTCCGGGGGGACTTGCGGGTGGGGGCGTCAGTCGGTCTGCGCCTGGGGGAGGGTGTCCGGGGGCGAGGGGCACTCCGCTCCGTGTGGGTGGGCTTCCTCTTCCCCCTGAATGCTGTATCAGCTGGATCGGAGGGAAGAGGCCGAGGTCACTGAGGAAGAGCCGCTGTGTCTTTGGGGTTGCAGGTGAGGCAAGGGAGGGGGCTTTGGAGGGAGAGGCAACTGAGGACTGCGCAGTGCTCGTGGATGCGTGTGTGTGTGCCTGGGCCCCATCCCCTGTGAGTGTGGTTTCAGTCCCCTGACTGTGCGTGCGTGTGTGTCTTGTTTGTGGCGTGTGTGTCTGTGTGCTGCTCGTGTCTGTGCTGGTGTGGGCCTGTGCCGGTGTGTGTGTGCTTGGGACAGGTAAGGTGCTGGGGAGTGAGGATGGGGCAGAGGCAGGAGGGGTGAGGGACTGTCGGAGGAGGGACACTGCTGCCGTCAGGGAGGAGTCCATGGACCTATTGCCCCTCTGTAGGGCAGACATGCCCGATGAGATGCCCTCCATGAACGACACCAGCTGAGTCAACAGAGTGGTGTGGGCATGGAGGACACTCAGCATCGCTGTCTGCCCTACATGGAGCTGGCGAAGGAGGTACACAGACTCCTCACTCAGGGCAGCAGGGGACACAGGGGCAGGGGGTGCGGTGCCTGGCCCGAAGGAGACACGCTCCCGAACATGGGAGCCTCCACGGACCTCGGGAATGGGAGCCGATGGGAGGGCGGTGGTGGTGGTGGTGGTGGCGGGGACAGCAACACTAGCTGGGGTGTGGTGGCTGCTGACACCCGCCTCCATAAGGGAGTCATCCTCCGAGCTGCTGTGGTCCTCAGCTGAGGTGGATGGTGCTGAGGACTCCTCGGTGTGGCTCCCCTCGCCCTCTGTGCCACTGGGTCCCTCCGACCACTCCTCGGCTGCTGACCCAGTCTGGCTCTGCGGCTCCTCCTGGTCCGTGGAGCTGTCCCCTCCTGTGGCCGTGGATGTATCTGCAATCAATAGGAAACAGACAGACATCCGTCACCTGCACCGAACGCACACACCACAGTTAGTACAGCACATTACAGAGCAAGCCCTGGCATCCTTAGTTGAACTTTGCTAAAAGTGCCCAAACAGAACAGGAGAAGCCAATTGTCAGTCTGATGGTCAACCATGGCACTCACATCCCACCTGGCCTTGCACCCATCTGTCTAGTGTCTGTTGGATGGCAATACCCCAGTGTGGACACATGCACCACCTACACAGTAGTTGGACAGTGCAGAGAACCCGGTTAAGCATGTGAACATGCACACATCACAACTCTGGCCACTGAGTCAGTACAGGTGTCCGGATGAAAGGGATGCCCAGAGTCAAATAGGAAATGCATGTGATGCATATCAGCGACAGACACCATGATGCACCCATGTCCTGATAGCCATTGCCACAATGGTGTGCATGTAGCACATGTCACTCCCCTGCAGGATCACTAATAGGAAGTCACATGCCATGGCACAGGCATGCCTGCTAAGTCATACATCACTGTCTCCAGTCACATGGGCAGGGCAGCCAGACAACAACACTCTGCACTGTGTCACAGTAGTAGGTCTTGGGGAATGCAAGTCCTGGAGCTGAACAAGTGCACATGTACCTCCCCCACACACCACATCATCTGAACCCTTATCTGTCCAGGTCATACCGATTGGACATATGGGAGACCTGTAACACGACCCTCTGAACCTGAGCACCTCACAATCTGCTGTGAATGGGAGACAGCTGCCTGAGCTTCACATTCGCATATCCCAGTCTGCACGGTCAGGTGATCAAACACCTATGTGTCACACAAGTATCGTCTCCTATGGTCACATCTCCGGTGGCATGCTGAGCCCCAACCGAGAAACACCCCAGCAGTCTTGACAACGAAGCCACAGCACACTGACACAGAGGCAGACACCTGAGGGGACAATTCACTGAGCACAACGTGTCAGCTGATACACGGGAGTGGGAGTACAGAGTGTATTGTATGGCCTGGAGTAGGCATGACTGTCCTGCCCCACATGAATGAGGGATGAGCCCTGGACAGTAGGCAGCTGGCTAAGTATGTGTGACACACGTAATATACACACTCCTGGGGCCCAAACATTGTTCCCACCCGCAGCATGGGTGTGTGCCAGATACCCCAGGCACATGTGGTGGATCAGCTCAGCAATTGGACCACATATCAAAGTAACATGCAGATTACATGTCAGAACACAGGCATTGTGTAAGCAATGGACCCACCCATGATGCCCACCACAGAGTTAGGGAAACAGATGCTGTCCCCCACCTTGAGTCAAGCAAACTGCAAGGACACAGTACCCAAGTGACACAATTCCCTGACTGTAAGGGCCACACCTGGGTATCAGATGAGGAGTTGGCAGTGCACAATAGAGGGACATGGGTCCTGGACCACATGACTGATGTACTGTGGAAGTTTAACCAGGCCAGAGGAGGGCACATAGCATGGCAGACAAAGTTCACAATGCAGTCATGGACTCACCCCCTCCTTGCTGCTCTCTGGCCTTCAGCTGCCCATCCAGATCAGGGAAGACCACCGCCAGGATCCTGAGCATGTGGGGGGTCAGGGTCCGGTGTCCGCCCCTCCTGCGAGGAGGCGACAGCTTCAGCTGGACCCGTGCGATCCTCCGGGTCCAGCCCCTAAGGTCCTGCCACCTCTTCTGGCAGTTGCGGATCCGGCGCATGTAGACCCCCACGGATCTCACTGCCCGGACGATGGTCAGCCATATCTGCTGCTTCTGGTGGGCATCAACCTGTGAGGATGACAAAGTGAGAATGCCATTACTACACATGCAACATATCCGTGCATTACACAGTTGGATATACATGTCTCAATCACAGGGGCACATGATGTACACAGGCAGTGCAACGATGGCCATGGACAGTATGCCAGCAGTTACTACATGGTATCATTGCCTGGGAAGTAAAACCTTGTTTAAATGCACTGTCACTGCACTATACCTGTCCAGTGCATGTAACTACACACTATGGGGGTGACAACTACTCAGTGAGCCTGCTAGCCAGTGGCGTGCAGACTGTTAGCCTTGCTAGTCAGACAACATGCACATTTAGGAAGGCAGTGGACAGAACACTCACCTGCTCCCCTGCTTTCCCATACAGCTTGCTGTACTGTGGAAGGAGGCTGTCCAGCAGGGCCTGATTCTCCTCAGTGCTGAAGGCTGGGGCTCTCTCCACAGTATGTGCCATTGCAGGGTCCAGAGGGTGCAGATACAGCAGCAGTGGTGGTGACAGATGTCGTCCTGGAGCATGTAGTGCAGGCAAGTGAGCTCTCAGGGGAACAGCCAGCATTATATGTGTGCTGCAGAGGCAGATACTGTCCCATGTGTCCAAAGTGATAGGTCCAAGTCGTTTGCATCTTCTGAATCTGGCCAATCCATGGAATTGCACCACTTACACACGCCCACAGCATCCTTCAAAAGTTCAACTTCATGACACCCATGAATTTGCAACATTGTTGTGGGTGACCAACTGAATTTACAGCATCAGACTCGTTCAAAATTTGAAAACGCGTCCGTTGCCAGGCCAGGCCATAGCCAATGGGTGCGCACCGATCGCTCCATTGCTGTTCAACGCGTACCTAGGATACAACGCGTACCCGCACACATTGAATGCAATGGGCCAGCCGGGCACACCGATCGGTCCATTGCTGTTCAACGCGTACCCAGGATACAACGCGTACCCGCACACATTGAATGCAATGGGCCGGCCGGGCACACCGATCGGTCCATTGCTGTTCAACGCGTACCCAGGATACAACGCGTACCCGCACACATTGAATGCAATGGGCCGGCCGGGCACACCGATCGGTCCATTGCTGTCCATTGCGTACCCAGGTTACAACGCGTACCCGCACACATTGAATGCAATGGCCAATGTGTGCGCACCGATCAGTCCATTGCTGTCCAACGCGTATTGCGAATACAACGCGTACCAGCACAAATTGAATGCAATGGCCAATGTGTGCGCACCGATCAGTCCATTGCTGTCCAACGCGTATTGCGAATACAACGCGTACCAGCACACATTGAATGCAATGGCCAATGTGTGCGCACCGATCAGTCCATTGCTATCCAACGCGTATTGCGAATACAACGCGTACCAGCGCACATTGAATGCAATGGCCAATGTGTGCACACCGATCAGTCCATTGCTGTCCAACGCGTATTGCGAATACAACGCGTACCAGCACACATTGAATGCAATGGCCAATGTGTGCGCACCGATCGGTCCATTGCTGTCCAACGCGTCCCTGTACAAGTCACTGGCATATGTCACCATGCCTGTCACAGGTGAACATATGCCAGCCACATATACTTCCCAGGGAGTGAGGGGCACACCTACAACACCACAGTCTGTCCAAACTGTATCCTAAGGCATGTAAGGCTGCATTACCTATTCTGTGTATGGGGGTGAACATGTTGTTCTGTGGGTGTCACTTGGGGGCAGCCACCCCCAGGCTGTGCACGTGTTCATGGGGACAGGATCCTTGGTGTTTCGTGTACATGACCACTGTGATGTGCAACTGTTCATATCTGAGCATGTGGCATGGTCACATTTCACGGTGGTGTATGTGTATGTCATGTCACATACCCCCTGAGTCCCATGTGGGACGGTATGTTTAACCCAGGGTGACCCTTTGGCACAATAGTGATGGTCCTCCACAGTCTGTGTGCATGTTGTGTTTATGGTGGCCTTGGATCGCCCCCTTCCGATCCAAGGCCACCAAGATCATCTGCGGCATACCCCAAGGCTCCTCCCTCAGCCCAACGCTGTTCAACATCTACATGGCACCCCTCGCCCACGTCGCCCGACAGCACCAACCTCAACATCATCTCCTACGCTGACGACACCCAGCTGATCCTCTCCCTCACCAAAGACCCTCACACCGCCAAAGCCCACCTCCACGAAGGAATGAAGGCCGTCGCCGAATGGATGAGGACCAGCCGCCTGAAGCTGAACTCGGACAAGACGGAGGTCCTCATCCTTGGTTCCAACCCTTCAGCCTGGGACGACTCCTGGTGGCCAACATCACTGGGAACAGCCCCGCCACCCACCGACCACGTACGCAACCTAGGGGTCATCCTCGACCCCACCCTCTCCCATGACTAA
Source organism: Calotriton arnoldi (assembly GCA_963921515.1). Classification (NCBI taxonomy): domain Eukaryota; kingdom Metazoa; phylum Chordata; class Amphibia; order Caudata; family Salamandridae; genus Calotriton; species Calotriton arnoldi. The sequence continues at coordinate 551,793 of CAWUFW010003421.1, read as the reverse complement.
GCAGGTCAACGCCGTTTCCTCATCCTGCTTCAACATCCTCCGAATGCTCCGCAGGATCTTCAAGTGGATCCCCACAGAAACAAGAAAAACAGTCACCCAGGCCCTCGTCACCAGCAGGCTGGACTACGGAAACGCCCTCTACGCAGGAACGACGGCTAAGCACGTCTTATCCTCGACATCCCCCAACGCAGCCACATCACACCCCACCTGAGAGACCTGCACTGGCTCCCTGTCAACAAGAGGATAACCTTCAAGCTCCTCACCCACGCACACAAAGCACTCCACAACTCCGGACCAGCCTACCTCAACAGACGACTCAGCTTCTACACCCCACCCGCCAGCTCCGCTCGACCAGCCTCGCCCTCGCCACAGTCCCCCGCATCCGGAAAACGACCGCCGGCGGCAGATCCCTCTCCCACCTCGCCGCCAAGACCTGGAACACCCTCCCCACCAACCTCCGACAGACCCAAGACCTACTGGCCTTCAGAACACTCCTCAAGACCTGGCTCTTCGATCAGTAGCAGCACCTCCCCCCTCTTCCCCCAGCGCCTTGAGACCCTCGCGGGTATGTAGTGCGCTTTATAAGTGACATGATTGATTGATTGATTGATACAATGTCTCTGATTTCATGTGCACAATGGGAGACAGTCTCCACATCCACGTTGTTTGTGCATGGACTTTGATGTTGTGCGTGTGTGTGTCACAGACGTCCATGTCTGTCCTGCCGAGGCAACAGGGACCACTACCTGTGGGGGTCATGGTTGTTTTGCTGTGGTGTATACATGATACACCATGTCATGCCAGTGTCCATGTGGCAATACAGGGTCCCTGGGAATCTACCTGTCGTTGAGCTGTGATGCCTGGGGCACATCTGTCCTCACATGTCACTGTGGGGTGTGTTTGTAACGTGGCAGCAGGAGATGGGAACTGTGACACGGACTCATGATATCCAATGGCACAACCTGGGACTTATTGATGCCACTTGTTGAACTGTGATGTTATATGTTGGCCATGTATGTGCCATACATGTCCTTATGGAACTGCACACATCATGTACTTGTGCCTCATAATGATGTATCATGTGATATTGAGTGTGTTCAATGCCACATATGTGGGGTGACTGACAATCTTTCTTTCTTCACCTATGCACTGCAGGGCACCAGCTGTCCATAGACCATTCCCTGACCTGGCAACGATGGTGGAACGTGACAGCATCCGACGGTACCGCTTCACCAGGCAGCTGATTGAGGATTTGGCAGTGCGCTTGGCACCACATTTGCAACCTGGCCGGCCGAACCCTACAGTGCTGACCCCCAAGGTGAAGGTGTGGCAGCCCTACACTTCTTTGCCACCGGTACCTTTCAACACACTGTGGCGACTGCTGGTGGGATGTCACAGACCATGTTCAGCCGTGTGCTCTGCGATGTTTTGGAGGCTATGTTGATATACCTGAACCAGTACATCTATTTCCCTAGACTCCAACAACTCACTGACGTGAAGAGTGACTTCTATGCCCTGGGGAGGATGCCGCATGTCATTGGCTCCATTGATGGGACACATGTGACTTTGGTACCACCACAGGCCCAAGAGCAGGCATACAGGAACCGCAAACACTACCACTCGGTCAATGCACTGGTGGTCTGTCTTGCAGATATGAGCATCTCACACGTGTGTGCCCATTTCCCCGGTTTTGCACACGATGCCTACGTGATGAGGCGTAGTCGCATCCCGAGGATGATGTCACAGATGCGGAACCAGCGTGCCTGGCTTGTTGGTGTGTACTGACTTTGTACCATTGTGTGTGTTCTGCAATGTAGTGTTCCACCCTCTTTTCCAACTCAGCTAATGTGCAATTGTCTGTATGTAGGTGACTCCGGATACCCCAACATGCCGTGGTTGCTGACGCCCCTCAGGAACCCTGTGACACCAGCCCAGATGCGCTACAATGAGGCACATGGTCGGACGAGGAGAGTGATTGAGCGGACATTTTGTCTCCTGAAGAGCCACTTTCGCTGCCTGGACAAGACAGGAGGGTCCCTCCCATATGCCCCAGCAAAGGTGTGCAAGATTGTCATCGTCTGCTGCATGCTACACAACCTGGCAGTGCGGAAGGAGTTGCCTCTCATCCTGGATGACGATGACCAACGTCCGCCACCTGTGGAGGATCCTGGCCTGGACCACGATGCCAGTGATGATGATGATGATGATGGTGATGTCCGCACACAGCTCATCACCAACTTCTTCAGCTGAATGTGAGTATCCAGAGATGTCATGTCAATGATGTGAGTTTGCATGATATGTGTTGGTGGTGCTCTGGTGCTGTTTGAGTGTGTCCATGGGCTACATGACTGTATGCGTGTAGCGATATGTCCTTACAGGTAGTCTGTACTCCCCAACAGTGTTGACATGCTAACTTGGTTCTGGGTGGGTATCTTGTGACATGTATTGGGCATGAGTATTGCAGTTCTGTCCTGTTCTTCAGTGCTTTTGACTGTGTGTCATTTCTGTCCTTCACCGGGTACTTTCAGAGTCGTTTGGTCAACTGTGATCCCCGACACCGTGATTCGACTTCCAGGGTGGTAGCTGTCGTGTCCCTACAGGTGATGTGCGCCACACCCATGGACTTCCTTCCTTCTACACTTGTTGACTGTGTGCCCGCTGCCAGGTGGGATTACCTTGCATCTGTAGTGGTTACAACATGTTGCAAATGTGTAATATACCTGTGCTTCACTTTGTGATGTGCGTTGTCTGTGGTCACACATTTGACTGACATTTGCTTACTGCACTAGTGGGCTAGTTGACTAAGACTGTGAATAGGTGTTGTGTCTGTGCATTGCACCGTATTTCCTGGCAACATCAGTGTAGGCAATGAGTCAGATGGCCTAGGTGTGTATTTGTTGTGTAGCCCTGGTGGTGTGTCTCCCTCATATGTGTCACGTTGCCATGACTCACATGCCTGTGTTGTACTTGCTGTAGCAGTTAGCATGCACAGTGTAATTTCGCTGGTCATCATCTCCATGACAGAAACCACGTTGGAATCACGACAGAGGCAGGTATGGTGTATTAGTGTGTTTATTGTCATACATGTGTGTGAATAGTGCACAGGATGGTGAGTGCTGTACATTTTGATTGCAATCCAAAGTTCCTAGATGAATTGGAAGTCCTGGTAGCAGAAATGTCCTGTATCAAGTCCACAGTCATCTGAGACATTGGTCCAACTTGTACTCCCCATGTCATGTGGGGGAGTTGTGTTGCAGTCAACAGGGTGAACAGTTTGCGCACAAAGGTGATTATCCAGAACAGGTGTTGGCTTCCTGGGGGTTGTGCATGGCCATCAGCCTCTCAGTTGTCCTTCCTCGGACGACCCCTCTTCTTTGGGGGGGGGACCCTCAAGTGCAGGCTGCTGCGGTGCAGGGGACTCTCCGCCAGAGTCATCCTGCCTCCCTGTGGCAGTTGCAGTTGTTTTAGCACCAGATGTTGTGGGCACACACGGAGGTGTTGACTGGTTGCTGCTCATCTGGCGGAGGCATTGTAATATGTCCCTATGCACCGCCGTCATCTCTTGCAGTGTGTCCCACTTGGACTCCACGCGGGACATGTGTGAGTCCAAGCGGGCATGATGGGCAGCCTGCTGCTGTTTAATGTCCCTGAGGAGCCCCACTACCTGGCTGAGCTCTCCGGTGCTGGACTGGTACGCATCGGCTATGCGTGCCAGTTGTGGGTCATCATGCAGTCCAGACCCCTCTGCGAGCAGCGACCTATGTCTCCCACCCCTCCCACCACCCCTGGCGACACGTGCAGTTCCTGAGGTGGCACGCACAGGTGACCCTGGGCCCCCTTGGTGGTTGTTGGTGGTGTTGGTGTCCATGGCCCCACGTTGGTCCAGGGTCCCTGTGCTGGTGATGGTGGTGCTCCTTGGTCTGTCCATGTCGGCAGGGGTGGTTGACAGTCGTTGGAGGCGTGGGTGCAGGGGGTGCAGCTGGTGGTCCTGCTGGTGCTGCATGATGACTTGCTCCGGAGGTGCCAGGTGGGTCTTCTTCATCCGAGGAGGGCAGAGGCTGTTCCACACCAGTGAGCTCCGTATCCTCTTGAGCCTGCGACGGGGACTCCTCAGCGTCTGCTGCTGTGTCCCCATCATCACCTGTTTTTGGGAGACACACACAATGTATGTTATGTTTCTGCAGGCATCAATGGTTGACACACCTGACAGTTGTGACTGTGTCTCTGGATGCGGGCCTGTACATTGCATTGTCCTAAGTTGTCACAGTCAGGGGTTGATATTGGTGGAGCACATTGTCCTGCATTATTTGGGCATTTCTATGTGAATGTTGGGGTGTGTACATGGTCTGCATTGGTTGTATTTGGTTGACATCCGGCCCTCCTTCCCACCCAGCCAGATATTCCACCATGGAACGTGCTTCCGTTGCAGGGAGTGCAAGTTGTCTTTCAGGATGTCAGTCAGTGGTGTCCTGCTGTTGGTTGGTGCACAGTTGCCAGCAGGGCCTTGTGCTCCCCACAGCAGTAGCCAGTGTCAGCCATCTTGTGAGTTGTTTTCCACTCCCTGTGATGTGTGCATGGTTCAGGGTGGTGTTGATGGGACAGTTGTGGGGGTGACCAATATCTGTGACTACCACTCCCATCATGCTATTGCCTCCACCCCCTTCCCAGCATGCCCATGCTTCCTTCCCTTGACTCTGCTTCCCTGTGGGGTTGTGTGCCTGTGCTGACAAGATGGCTGACAGTGTTATCCTGGGGTTAGTTTTGCTACAAGTCCCATGTGTGTCCCTGTGCTTCACTCAGCATGACCCAGGGTTGTGGTTCTTTGTGGGATATTTGATTGGAGTGTGAGGCAATGCATTCTCCCAGGTGAATTTTGTGGAATTTGTGTTAGGGGTGTGTGTGAGAAACGCTGCTGGTAACTATGGTCAGGGCTGTGAGTCCTCCTTCCCACCCAGCCAGATATCCCACCATGGAACGTGCTTCCATTGCAGGGAGTGCAAGTTGTCTTTCAGGATGTCAGTCAGTGGTGTCCTGCTGTTGGTTGGTGCACAGTTCCCAGCAGGGCCTTGTGCTCCCCACAACAGAGCACCAGTGTCAGACATCTTTGATGGGGCTTTCCACTCTCTGTGGGGTGTGCATGCTTGAGTGTGAGCTTGCTGGGCCATGTGGGTGGGGGATGTTGAGCTGTGACTACCACTCCCATCATGCTATTGCCTCCACCCCACTTCCCAGCATGCCCATACTTACTTGCTTTTGGGTGGACTTCACTGTGTGTGAGTGTGAGAGCAATGGCAAGATGGCTGACAGTGGTGTCCTGCTGTTAGTTGGTGGACAGTTCCCAGCATGGCCTTGTGCTCCCCACAACAGAGCACCAGTGTCAGACATCTTTGATGGGGCTTTCCACTCTCTGTGGGGTGTGCATGCTTGAGTGTGAGCTTGCTGGGCCATGTGGGTGGGGGATGTTGAGCTGTGACTACCACTCCCATCATGCTATTGCCTCCACCCCACTTCCCAGCATGCCCATACTTACTTGCTTTTGGGTGGACTTCACTGTGTGTGAGTGTGAGAGCAATGGCAAGATGGCTGACAGTGGTGTCCTGCTGTTAGTTGGTGGCCAGTTCCCAGCATGGCCTTGTGCTCCCCACAACAGAGCACCAGTGTCAGACATCTTTGATGGGGCTTTCCACTCTCTGTGGGGTGTGCATGCTTGAGTGTGAGCTTGCTGGGCCATGTGGGTGGGGGATGTTGAGCTGTGACTACCACTCCCATCATGCTATTGCCTCCACCCCACTTCCCAGCATGCCCATACTTACTTGCTTTTGGGTGGACTTCACTGTGTGTGAGTGTGAGAGCAATGGCAAGATGGCTGACAGTGGTGTCCTGCTGTTAGTTGGTGGACAGTTCCCAGCATGGCCTTGTGCTTCCCACAACAGAGCACCAGTGTCAGACATCTTTGATGGGGCTTTCCACTCTCTGTGGGGTGTGCATGCTTGAGTGTGAGCTTGCTGGGCCATGTGGGTGGGGGATGTTGAGCTGTGACTACCACTCCCATCATGCTATTGCCTCCACCCCCCCTTCCCAGCATGCCCATGCTTCCTTCCCTTTGACTCTGCTTCCCTGTGGAGTTGTGTGCCTGTGCTGACAAGATGGCTGACAGTGTTATCCTGGGGATAGTTTTGCTACAAGTCACATGTGTGTCTCTGTGCTTCACTCAGCATGACCCAGGGTTGTGGTTCTTTGTGGGATATTTGATTGGAGTGTGAGGCAATGCATTCACCCAGGTGAGTTATGTGGAGTTTGTGTTAGGGGTGTGTGTGAGAAACGCTGCTGGTAACTATGGTCAGGGCTGTGAGTCCTCCTTCCCACCCAGCCAGATATCCCACCATGGAACGTGCTTCCATTGCAGGGAGTGCAAGTTGTCTTTCAGGATGTCAGTCAGTGGTGTCCTGCTGTTGGTTGGTGCACAGTTGCCAGCAGGGCCTTGTGCTCCCCACAGCAGTAGCCAGTGTCAGCCATCTTGTCACTTGTTTTCCACTCCCTGTGATATGTGCATGGTTCAGGGTGGTGTTGATGGGACAGTTGTGGGGGTGACCAATATCTGTGACTACCACTCCCATCATGCTATTGCCTCCACCCCACTTCCCAGCATGCCCATACTTACTTGCTTTTGGGTGGACTTCACTGTGTGTGAGTGTGAGAGCAATGGCAAGATGTCAGTCAGTGGTGTCCTGCTGTTGGTTGGTGCACAGTTGCCAGCAGGACCTTGTGCTCCCCACAGCAGTAGCCAGTGTCAGCCATCTTGTCAGTTGTTTTCCACTCCCTGTGATGTGAGCATGGTTCATGGTGGTGTTGATGTGCGCATTGTGAGGGTGGGCAATATCTGTGACTACGACTCCCATGATGCTATTGGCTACACTGACTTGCCCAGCATACACAGTATTCCTTCCTTTCAGTGGGCTTCACTGTGTGGTGGTGTTGTAGTGGTGGCTACATCTCTGGATGTGTTTGTTAGTTATATTTGTGCCACTGCCCAGCTGTAGTTGTAGTTGTGTTTGTACATGTGATGACACAGTTACATGTCACTATGAGATGGCATGTGTTGTGTTTATCTGACTGACATACACATTTTGGGATGGTTCTGTTCTGGTTGCTGTGTATTTGCTAAGGGTGCATGGTTTGACTCTCCCCTTGACAGTGATGTGTGTGTATTGTGGCACAATATTGTGTACATTTGTTGTGTACTCACCAGGCTCTGGGATGTTTTCTAGTCCATAGACGCTCACTGGTGGTAGGATGGCCCGCACCTTCTCCTCCCAGGGCCTGAGGTATACTGGCTTGGCAGGAGGGCCACTGCCGGTGTGTTGGCTCAAGAGGTAGTCCTTCTTCAACAGCTCCCTGACCCTCCGCACGTCATACCACCTGTTCTGGATGTCTATCTTTGTGCGCAAACATGGTGATTGTGCGTTCACCCTGTCGACGATCCTCTCCCACATCTTGGTTTTCTGCGCCATGGGTGTCTATTGGACCAGTGTACCAAACAGCTGTGGCTCTACCCTGAGGATCTCATCTACCAGGACTTCCAATTCACTATCTAGGAACTTATGATTCTTCTTTGGGGGCATGGTGATGGGTGGTGATGGTGAGTGATGTGTGTGTTGGTGTGCAGGTGAAGGTGTGTGAGTGTGTGTTTTGCTGGGTGTATGTGAGGTTGCTATTTGTTGGGGTGCTGATGGTGTGTGGCTTGTGTGATAGATGAGCTGTGGGTGTGTGGTTGCTGTCTGTTGAGTGCTGGCAGGTAATTTGAATTTGCAAAGGATCATGGTAGGGATTTGTGTCCTTTATATGGGTGGAGTTGTGGGTGTGTCTTTGTTCCCTGCCCCCCAGTATTTATTGGCTTTGTAATTGCTTGTTTGGCCTTTTTTTTTTGTATTTTCCCTTTGTACTTTTTGTGCATGTAGGAGACGTTCTTGTGACCGAGTCGGACCCTGCAGTTGTCTCGTACGGGCTTCTCCGATTCGTTCACGCTGTGTTTGTGCTGTTTTCTATGCTGCGTACGCGTCGGTCGCGGTGTTTTGGGTTGCTTCGGCTCGCAGTTTTCTATGCGTGTCGGTCGTACGGCTTGTCCTCTGTGTGACTCGGTCGTGTTTTCCACACGTTGCATCGTACTTGGCGGGTAGGAGTTCGCGGGTACGTTTCGTTCGGGATTGTTCCGGGTGCGTGTCGGTCGGTTCGATTCGCGTGTTTTTCCGGCCGGATTGCTGTTTTCCGCGCGGCTTGGTTGTTCGGCTTGTGTTCCATACGAGTCGGTCGGGCTTTGCACGCTTCTCATCGTACTTTGCGGGTCGGACTGCACCGGTACGTGTCGGTCGGAATTAATTCCGGCTCCGAGTCGGTCGGTAAGTTTTCCGGCCCGAATCGGAATCGACCCCTTAGGGTGACATATGCAAAAGAAGCAATTGATGGACGGAATACTGGACAATGCAAACATTCACCCCCAGTCACAAAGATCTGGGTTCAATCCATCATTCTTTTGCTCACCACACCACCCCAGTTTGGACTCAGCCATATGCAAATCAGTCTTGACCCTGTTCCTTGTGGGAACAGTCTGGCCCGAACTGCCAAGCCAGGGCCTCCCTTGACCAAAAACAAGCATCCTGGGACCGGTTTCAGGGCATCACCCTTCATCAGCCAGGCTAGCTTGCATCCAGTGGTGTTGTGAGCACGGGACCCAGGTCTGGGCATACCCTTCCCACTTAGGGTGACATATGCAAAAGAAACAATTGATGGACGGAATGCTGGACAATGCAAACATTTACCCCAGTAACATAAATCTGGGTTTAATCCATCATTCTTTTGCTCACCACACCACCCCAGTTTGGACCCAGCCATATGCAAATCAGTCTTGACCCTGTTTATTGTGGGAATAGTCCAGCCCGAACTGCCAAGCCAGGTCCTCCCTGGACCGGAAACAAGCATCCTGGGACTGGTTTCAGGGCATCACCCTTCATCAGCCAGGCTAACTTGAATCCAGTGGTGTAGTGAGCACGGGATCCACGTCTGGGCATGCCCTTCCCACTTAGGGTGACATATGCAAAAGAAACAATTGATGGACGGAATGCTGGACAACGCAAACATTCACCCCCAGTCACAAAGATCTAGGTTTAATCCATCATTCTTTTGCTCACCACACCACCCCAGTTTGGACACAGCATATGCAAATCAGTTTTATAAGCAGTCTTTCTTTCCCACATAAAGCACTGAGGACCTGTGAGTCATTCCACTCCAGTGATCGAACTAAAAAAGTCAGCACGGGACGGATCGAAGACGTATTCTGGTCTACGGATTGCCTGTACGCATGATATCCTACTTATGCAAGGTATATAAATAGAACACTCATGACATCTTGGACATACGTTGCAGTTTATGTCACTTTAAGGCCTCCTTTGCAAATAAGAATGAACTGGTATCCATCTTGACGGTATTATTAATAGAGGCTCTTATGGCTTTGTTCCATTATTCTCAAGGACTTACGGCTCAATTTAAAGAAATTAATCTCTGATAACCCCGTCTACTTTTATTGAGATTCATTTGAACTCTATGTTGGTCCTGAGGAAGGTGGTTTAAATGATGACCCACTGAAACGTGCGTTGACCACTACTACACATGTGGAGAGTCCTTTCAGAGAGAGACACACCAGAGGAATCTGATCTATGTTATTTGTATCACAAAGATCGACAGAGCCTGTCTCTACTAAATTGTTTTTGGATCTCCTACATGACTGAATTTTTCTGTGTATGAGTGTCAATGTGAATGAGCTGGTTTGACCGGTGAGGAAGAGTGCTGATGGTAGAGTGTGGGGTTATCTGTATTTTTATTAACTGTTTTTCGATTTTAGAGTTGTCTTGTCGGTTACCTAGTCCTCAAAACTGTTACAGATGAAGAAATTGTTAGAGTCCGCAGTAATGTTAATTTAATCTACAGTGCAAGTCATAATCCATGGTTCCAGTGTAGATATTAATTGTCCTAAGAGCTGGAGGACCAATGTACACTTAAATGTTTGAAACTCTGATGGCACCTAGGTAACTGTTTGTCTGTTTGCTTTATTATGATATGTATGTGCAGACAATGATGAATTTTCTTTCTTTTTAGCAATGTATAGCAGCAAAATTATAAAACATATTAAAAAAGTATAAAATATTTTTGTATGAAGAAAATAAAAATAAAAAAAATATATTTTGGAATTAACACAGTTGTATGACATTGATGTTGGGGGTGTGTTGCTATTGAGCCCCACGAGGCCGCACTAAAAAGCAATATAGGTCAGATTAGAGGATTCTTTGTTTAATTCGTTGTTTCCCCCTCCTCTTGGACCTCAAGGTAACTAGGGGGTACCTTTTTCTCTTTTGATGTAATATGTGACGTCATCAGCAGTGCATTGCAGGGGCATGAGTTATAGTTAACTCAGCTAATTATAACGGCTGAATTTCACTGGTTCTGTACGAGTGAAATATCAGCCTAACTATAACGTCCCTGAAATCTGTGGTTTTTTCAGTAAATATCTAAGGTTTTTTAAATGCTAATTCCTCACTATAACGTCCCTAAAACCTGTGTTTTTTCAGTGAATTTCTAAGGTTTATTAAATGCTAATTCCTAACTATAACATCCCTGTAAAGAGGCAAGAGAAGTAGAGAAAGACGCAAGAGAACTGCAGAAAGAGGCAAGAGAAGTGCAGAAAGAGGCAAGAGAAGTGCAGAAAGAGGCAAGAGAGGTGCAGAAAGAAGCATGAGAGGTACAGAAAGAGGCAGAGAAGTCCAGAAAGAGGATGAAATGTACAGAAAGAAGCAAGAGAAGTACATAAACAAGCAAGAGAGGTGCAGAAAGAGGTAAGATAGGTACAGAAAAAGGTAAGAGGTGCAGAAGAAGACAGTGAGAAGAGAGTGAGGTGCAGAAAGAAGCAAGTGTGGTGCAGAAAGAGGCAAGAGAGGTACAGAAAGAATCAAATAAAGTGCAGACAGAGGAAAACTGGGGCTAAAGAAGAAAGAGAAGTACAGAAAGAGGGAATAGAAGTGCAGAAAGAGGCAAGAGAAGTGCAGAAAGAGGCAAGTGAGGTGCAGAAAGACAAAAGAGAAGCAAGAAGAGTGCAGAAAGAGGCAAGAGATGTGCAAAAAGAGCCAAGAGAGGTATGGAAAGAGGCAAGAGAAGTGCAGAAAGAGGCAAGAGATGTATAGAAAGAGGCAAGAGAGGTGCCGAACCAGGCAAGAGAGGTGCAGAAAGAGGCTAGAGAGGTACGAAAAGAGGCAAGATGGGTGCAGAAAAAGGCAAGAGAGGTACAGAAAGAGGCAGGAGAGGTGCGGAAAGAAGCAAGAGAAGTGCAGAAAGAGGCAAGAGTGGTGCAGAAAGAAGCAAGAGAAGTACAGAAAGAGGCAAGAGAGGTACAGAAAGAGGCAAGAGAGGTGCAGAAAGAAGCAAGAGAGGTGCAGAAAAAGGCACGGGAAGTACAGAAAGAGGCAAGAGAGGTGAAGAAAGAGGCAAGAGAGGTGCAGAAAGAAACAAGAGAGGTGCAGAAACAGACAAGAGAGGTGCAGAGAGAGGCAAGAGAGATGCAGAAAGAAGCAAGAGAAGTGTAGAAAGAGGCAAGAGAGATGTAGAAAGAGGCAAGAGAAGTGAAGAAAGAGGCAAGAGAGGTACAGAAAGAGGCAAGAGAGGTACAGAAAGAGGAAAGAGAGGTGCAGAAAGAAGCAAGAGAGGTACAGAAAGAGGGGTGCAGAAAGAAGCAATAGATGTGCAGAAAGAGGCAAGAGAAGTGCAAAAAGAGGCAAGAGAAGTTCAGGAAGAAGCAAGAGAGGTACAGACAGAAGCAAGAGAAGTACAGAAACAAGCAAGAGAGTTGCAGAAAGAATCAAGAGGGGTGTAGAAAGAGGCAAGAGATGTGCCAAAAGAATCAAGAGAAGTGTAGAAAGAAGAAAGAGAGGTGCAGAAAGAAGCAAGAGAGGTACAGAAAGAAGCAAGAGAAGTGCAGAAAGAGGCAAGTGGGGTGCAGAAAGAGGCAAGAGAGGTGCAGAAAGAGGTAAGAGAGGTGCAGAAAGAAGCATGAGAGGTGCAGAAAGAAGCAAGAGAGGTGCAGAAAGAGGTAAGATAGGTACAGAAAGAGGTAAGAGGTGCAGAAGAAGACAGTGAGAAGAGAGTGAGGTGCAGAAAGAAGCAAGTGTGGTGCAGAAAGAGGCAAGAGAGGTACAGAAAGAATCAAATGAAGTGCAGACAGGAAAACTGGGGCTGAAAGAAGAATGAGAAGTACAGAAAGAGGGAATACAAGTGCAGAAAGAGGCAAGAGAAGTGCAGAAAGAGGCAAGTGAGGTGCAGAAAGAGAAGAGAAGCAAGAAAAGTGCAGAAAGAGGCAAGAGAAGTGCAAAACGAGGCAAGGGAGGTGCAGAAAGAGGCAAGAGAAGTGCAGAAAGAGGCAAGAGATGTACAGAAAGAGGCAAGAGAGATGCAGAAATAGGCAAGAGAGGTACAGAGAGAGGCAAGAGAGGTGCAGAAAGAGGCAAGAGAGGTGCGGAAAGAAGCAAGAGAAGTGCAGAAAGAGGCAACAGTGGTGCAGAATGAGGCAAGAGAAGTACAGAAAGAGGCAAGAGAGGTACAGAAAGAGGCAAGAGAGGTGCAGAAAGAGGCAAGAGAGGTGCAGAAAGAAGCAAGAGAGGTGCAGAAAAAGGCAAGGGAAGTACAGAAAGAGGCAAGAGAGGTGCAGAAAGAAGCAAGTGTGGTGCAGAAAGAGGCAAGAGAGGTGCAGAAAGAAGCAAGAGAGGTGCAGAATCAGGCAAGAGAAGTGCAGAGAGAGGCAAGAGAGATGCAGAAAGAAGCAAGAGAAGTGTAGAAAGAGGCAAGAGAGATGTAGAAAGAGGCAAGAGAAGTGCAGAAAGAGGCAAGAGAGGTACAGAAAGAGGCAAGAGAGGTGCAGAAAGAAGCAAAAGAGGTGCAGAAAGAGGGGTGCAGAAAGAAGCAATAGAGGTGCAGAAAGAGGTAAGAGAACTGCAGAAAGTGGCAAGAGAAGTACAGAAACAAGCAAGAGGGAGCAGAAAGAATCAAGAGAAGTGTAGAAAGAAGCAAGAGAGGTGCAGAAAGAAGCAAGAGAGGTACAGAAAGAAGCAAGAGAAGTGCAGAAAGAGGCAAGTGGGGTGCAGAAAGAGGCAAGAGAGGTGCAGAAAGAGGTAAGAGAGGTGCAGAAAGAAGCATGGGAGGTGCAGAAAGAGGCAAGTGGGGTGCAGAAAGAGGCAAGAGAGGTGCAGAAAGAGGTAAGAGAGGTGCAGAAAGAAGCATGAGAGGTGCAGAAAGAAGCAAGAGAGGTGCAGAAAGAGGTAAGATAGGTACAGAAAGAGGTAAGAGGTGCAGAAGAAGACAGTGAGAAGAGAGTGAGGTGCAGAAAGAAGCAAGTGTGGTGCAGAAAGAGGCAAGAGAGGTACAGAAAGAATTAAATGAAGTGCAGACAGGAAAACTGGGGCTGAAAGAAGAATGAGAAGTACAGAAAGAGGGAATAAAAGTGCAGAAAGAGGCAAGAGAAGTGCAGAAAGAGGCAAGTGAGGTGCAGAAAGAGAAGAGAAGCAAGAAAAGTGCAGAAAGAGGCAAGAGAAGTGCAAAAAGAGGCAAGGGAGGTGCAGAAAGAGGCAAGAGAAGTGCAGAAAGAGGCAAGAGATGTACAGAAAGAGGCAAGAGAGATGCAGAAATAGGCAAGAGAGGTACAGAGAGAGGCAAGAGAGGTGCAGAAAGAGGCAAGAGAGGTGCGGAAAGAAGCAAGAGAAGTGCAGAAAGAGGCAACAGTGGTGCAGAATGAGGCAAGAGAAGTACAGAAAGAGGCAAGAGAGGTACAGAAAGAGGCAAGAGAGGTGCAGAAAGAGGCAAGAGAGGTGCAGAAAGAAGCAAGAGAGGTGCAGAAAAAGGCAAGGGAAGTACAGAAAGAGGCAAGAGAGGTGCAGAAAGAAGCAAGTGTGGTGCAGAAAGAGGCAAGAGAGGTGCAGATAGAAGCAAGAGAGGTGCAGAATCAGGCAAGAGAGGTGCAGAGAGAGGCAAGAGAGATGCAGAAAGAGGCAAGAGAAGTGCAGAAAGAGGCAAGAGAGGTACAGAAAGAGGCAAGAGAGGTGCAGAAAGAAGCAAAAGAGGTGCAGAAAGAGGGGTGCAGAAAGAAGCAATAGAGGTGCAGAAAGAGGCAAGAGAACTGCAGAAAGTGGCAAGAGAAGTACAGAAACAAGCAAGAGAGGTGCAGAAAGAATCAAGAGAAGTGTAGAAAGAAGCAAGAGAGGTGCAGAAAGAAGCAAGAGAGGTACAGAAAGAAGCAAGAGAAGTGCAGAAAGAGGCAAGTGGGGTGCAGAAAGAGGCAAGAGAGGTGCAGAAAGAGGTAAGAGAGGTGCAGAAAGAAGCATGAGAGGTGCAGAAAGAAGCAATAGAGGTGCAGAAAGAGGTAAGATAGGTACAGAAAGAGGTAAGAGGTGCAGAAGAAGACAGTGAGAAGAGAGTGAGGTGCAGAAAGAAGCAAGTGTGGTGCAGAAAGAGGCAAGAGAGGTACAGAAAGAATCAAATGAAGTGCAGACAGAGGAAAACTGGGGCTGAAAGAAGAAAGAGAAGTACAGAAAGAGGGAATAAAAGTACAGAAAGAGGCAAGAGAAGTGCAGAAAGAGACAAGTGAGGTGCAGAAAGAGAAGAGAAGCAAGAAAAGTGCAGAAAGAGGCAAGAGAAGTGCAGAAAGAGGCAAGAGATGTACAGAAAGAGGCAAGAGAGATGCAGAAACAGGCAACAGAGGTACAGAAAGAGGCAAGAGAGGTGCAAAAAGAGGCAAGAGAGGTGCGGAAAGAAGCAAGAGAAGTGCAGAAAGAGGCAACAGTGGTGCAGAAAGAGGCAAGAGAAGTACAGAAAGAGGCAAGGGAGGTACAGAAAGAGGCAAGAGAGGTGCAGAAAGAGGCAAGAGAGGAGCAGAAAGAAGCAAGAGAGGTGCAGAAAAAGGCAAGGGAAGTACAGAAAGAGGCAAGAGAGGTGCAGAAAGAGGCAAGAGAGGTGCAGAAAGAAGCAAGAGAGGTGCAGAAACAGGCAAGAGAGGTGCAGAGAGAGGCAAGAGAGATGCACAAAGAAGCAAGAGAAGTGTAGAACGAGGCAAGAGAGGTACAGAAAGATGCAAGAGAGGTACAGAAAGAAGCAAGAGAGGTACAGAAAGAGGGGTGCAGAAAGAAGAAAGGGAAGTTCAGAAAGAGGCAATAGAAGGGCAGAAAGAGGCAAGAGAAGTGCAGAAAGAGGCACGAGAGGTGCAGAAAGAGGCAAGAGAGGTGCAGAAAGAAGAAAGAGAGGTGCAGAAAGAGGCAGACAAGTCCAGAAAGAGGATGAAATGTGCAGAAAGAAGCAAGAGAAGTACAAAAACAAGCAAGAGAGGTGCTGAAAGAAACAAGCGAAGTGTAGAAAGAAGCAAGAGAGGTGCAGAAAGAAGCAAGAGAGGTACAGAAAGAAGCAAGAGAAGTGCAGAAAGAAGCAAGAGAGGTGCAGAAAGAGGCAAGAGAGGTGCAGAAAGAAGAGAGTGGTGTGCAGAAAGAAGCAAGTGAGGTGCACAAAGAGGCAAGAGAGGTGCAGAAAGAAGCAATAGAAGTGCAGACAGAGGAAGCTTGGGGCAGAAAGAAAAAAGAGAAGTGCAGAGAGAGGCAATAGAAGTGCAGAAAGAGGCAAGAGAGAAGCAGAAAGATGGAAGAGAAACAAGAGAACTGCAGAAAGTGGCAAGAAAAGTGCATAAAGACAGAAGAGAAGTGCAGAAAGAGGTAAGAGAAGTGCAGAAAGAAGCAAGAGAGGTGAGGATAGAAGAAAAAAGTTACAGAAAGAGGCAGGAGAAATGCAGAAAGAGGAAGAAAGGTGCAGAAAGAAGAAAGAGAAGTGTATTAATAGGCAAGAGAAATGCAGAAAGAGGAAGAAAGGTGCAGAAAGAAGCAAGAGAAATGCAGAAAAAGGCAGGAGAGGTACAGAAAGAAGCAAGAGAAGTTCAGAAAGAGAAAGAATGGTGCAGAAAGAAGGAAGAGAAATTCAGAAAGATGCAATAGAAGTGCAGAAAGAGGCAAGAGAAGTGCAGAAAGAGGCAAGACAAGTGCAAAAAGAGGCTAGAGAAGTGCAGAAAGAAGCAAGAGAGGTACAGAAAGAAGCAAGAGAGGTATAGAAAGACGGAAGAGAAGTGCAGAAAGAAGCAAGAAAAGTGCCGAAAGAAGCAAGAGAGGTGCAGAAAGACGGAAGAGAAGTACAGAAAGAAGCAAGAGAAGTGCAGAAAGAGGCAAGAGAAGTGCAGAAAGAGGAAGAAAGGTACATAACGAAGCAAGAGACGTGCAGAAAGAAGCAAGAGAGGTACACAAAGAAGCAAGAGAAGTGTATTAAGAGACAAGAGAAATGCAGAAAGAAGAAGAAAGGTGCAGAAAGAAGCAAGAGAAATGCAGAAAGAGGCAGGAGAAGTGCAGAAAGAGGAAGAAAGGTACAGAAAGAAGCAAGAGAGGTGCAGAAAGAAGCAAGTGTGGTGCAGAAAGTGGCAAGACAGGTGCAGAAAGAAGCAAGAGAAGTTCAGAAAGAGAAAGAATGGTGCAGAAAGAAGGAAGAGAAGTCCAGAAAGAGGCAATAGAAGTGCAGAAAGAGGCAAGAGAAGTGCAAAAAGAGGCAAGAGAAGTGCAGAAAGAAGCACAAGAGGTGCATAAAGAGACAAGGGAAGTGCAGAAAGAAGCAAGAGAAATGCAGAAAGAGGCAGGAGAAGTGCAGAAAGAGGAAGAAAGGTACAAAAAGAAGCAAGAGAGGTGCAGAAAGAAGCAAGTGTGGTGCAGAAAGAGGCAAGAGATGTACAGAAAGAAGCAAGAGAAGTTCAGAAAGAGAAAGTGGTGCAGAAAGAAGGAAGAGAAGTCCAGAAAGAGGCAAGAGAAGTGCAGAAAGAGGCAAGAGAAGTGCAAAAAGAGGCAAGAGAAGTGCAGAAAGAAACAAGAGAGGTGCAGAAAGAGGCAAGGGAAGTGCAGAAAGAAGCAAGAGAGGTACGGAAAAAAGCAAGAGGTATAGAAAGACGGAAGAGAAGTGCAGAAAGAAGCAAGAGAAGTGCAGAAAGAAGCAAGAGAGGTGCAGGAAGACAGAAGAGAAGTACAGAAAGAAGCAAGAGAAGTGCAGAAAGAGGCAACAGAAGTGCAGAAAGAGGAACAAAGGTACATAAAGAAGCAAGAGACGTGCATAAAGAAGCAAGAGAGGTGCACAAAGAAGGAAGAGAGTTGCTGAAAGAAGCAAGAGAGGTACAGAAAGAGGCAAGAGAGGTGCAGAAAGAGGCAAGAGAGGTGCAGAAAGAGAGGTGAATAAAGAAGCAAGAGAGGTGCAGAAAGAAGCAAGAGAGGTGCAGAAAGAGGTAAGAGAAGTGCAGAAAGATGTAAGAGAGGTGATTTTATGAGTGCATGGATAGTGTGTGAGTGATTGGATGAGTGCATGCATAGTGCCTAGGTGATTGGATGAGTGCAAGCATAGTGCCTGAGAGAATGCATAAGTTCATGGTTAGTGCCTGAGTGAACGCTTGAGTTGAAGAGTAGTGCTTCAGTGATGGGATGAGTGCAAGGCTAGTGTCTGGGTGATTGGATGAATGCATGCATAGTGCTTGGGTGATTGGATGACTGCATACGTAGTGCCTGGGAGAATGCATGAGTTCATGGGTAGTGCCTGAGTAATTAGATGAGTGCATGGGTAGTGGTTTAGTGATTGGATGAGTGCAGCGGTAGTGCTCAGACACCTAAATTTATACAACCAGTCACTCACCCATACATTCACTGAGACACCTAATCACTGACTGATACAGTCAGTCACGCACACACTGAGTCATCCATACAGTCACTCATAAACCTATTGATTCACCAATATACCTTGGTATATATATATTTAACACTCATAAACACTTAAAAAACACTCACAGTCACTGGAACCAGCGCTCAGGAATTCCACTACGTAGGGCTTATAGGAGGTACGAGGAGGGCTTCTTGGCCCCGAAGGTCCCACAGGAGTAAAGTGGACTTCATCCCCCAACCAGAAGTGCACCACGTGGCGCGTTTGCAGAGTAGTGGAGAAAGGGGGGCGTGGCTTCCGAAAACCTTTTAGCAATCCCACTGTGTGGGACTTACTGGAGGTAACAGGAGGGTCAGTTGGCCCCCAAGCACATCCTTGGGGGCCAACTACCCCTCCTATTACCTCCAGTAATCCCCACTCAGCAGGATTGCTGAGTTATGATACCAGGCCACTCCCCCTTTCTCCACCACTCTGCAAATGGACCTCCTGGCATGCTCTTGGTTGGGGGATGAAGTCCCTTTCACTACTGGGGGTCCTTAGGGGCCAACTTGCCTACCTGTTACCTCCAGTAAGCCCCAGACAGTGGGATTGCTGAGAGGTAGTCACAGGCCTTACCCCCTTTCTCCACCACTCTGCAAACGCACCACCTGGCACACTCTTGGTTGGGGGATGATGTTCTCTTGCCTCTTGAGGGTCCCTGGAGGCCAACTAGCCCTCCTCTTACCTCCAGTAAGCCCCATACAGCTGGATTGCTGAGAGGTGGTCAGAGGCCATGCCCCCTTTTTACACTACTCTGCAAACACGCCTCCTGGCGCATTGAGTGTGGTGTAGAGAGGCCATTTTTGGCCCCGGGGACTCCATTCCCCAGGGCTTGGCCATTTCATTTGTTTGTTTTTTAAAGGAGGGGGGCCCGTGCCCCCGTCCCCAGGCCAATTTTGGCCCCGGGGATCCCATCCCCCGGGGCCTGGCCCTTTTTTTTTAAAAAGGGAGGGGAGGGGGGCCAAGTGGCCCCCCTCCCAGGCCATTTTTAGACCTGGGGACCTCTTCCCCCGGGGCATGGCCTCTTGTCGGGGACTGAGGGGGGAGCCTCAATGCCGCCGTGGTCCCTGCTGGCTCCCCGCCTCCTGCGGGAGCCGGCATTGCTTTCAGGCAAAGGGAGCTGCTAACATGCAGATCCCTTTGCCCAAAAGCAATTCTGCTTCACTTCATGGAAGGGGGGACAGTTTTCCTGCTCTTGCTTCCATGAAGCAAAGCAGAAGTTTGCTATGGCATAGCAGGAGCAGTGCTCCTGCTATGCCATAGCAAACTACAATGTCCCGGGGTTTGGCACCCTGGGACATTGCTGGAGCTGGCCCTGGGGTGTGGTAGTCCCCAGGGTCATAGAGGGCTCCTGGAGGGGGGCCTCGTGGCCCCCTCCCATCTTTGTAATAGCCCCAGGGAGGTGTTGACCCCCAGGGCCCTGCAACGGAACCCCACATTTAATTGATCTGTGCCCCGGGGAGGTGGTGGTCCCTGGGGCAGTGTGGGGGGGCTCGAGCCCCCCACACTTCTTTTTTAAATTTAGCCCCGGGGAGGTGGCAGTCCCTGGGGCTGCGGGGAGGCCACGTGGCACCCTGCATTTAATAAAATAGGCTCCGGGGAGGTGGCGGTCCCCAGGCTGTGGGGGGGCAGGATCCCCCCACACCTTTTTTTATAAACAATAAAGCCCCGGGAAGGTGCGTCCCCCCCGCATGTATGGATGGCTATCGCCCCAGAGAGGTGGCCCCCGCATCACAATTAAGCATTGCCCCAGGACTTGGCCCACCCAGGGGCTTAATAGAAACAAAGCACTGGTGACCGCAGTACATTTAAAAAAAAAATAGCGATTTGCGCACCATACGCAAATACCACCAAACATTTTTACAAAAAAAATGCTTTTTTTGGCCCTCGGGGTCCCTGTGGGACCCCTTGAGCAGGCCTAGGGGATCAAGGTGTTTCTACCCTGTCCCCTTTTCTTTTTTTTAATGTTTTTTCTTGTGACTCAGTTCAACTGAGTCACAAGATGGCTGCCAACATTTCCTGGTTTCAAGTGTTGGCAGCCAATCAGATCTCAGGCTCGAGATCGGGAGATCTTTAACAAAAAGAATGCTTTCTGAACCAAGAGCTACCTTTTTGCCAAATTTGGTGTAATTCTGTTCAGCAGTTCGGGCTGTAGCTTTGACTAAATTTTCCTATGGAAAATAACATGAAGATAACACGTTTTGGGGCCCCCCTTTTTTCTTGTCTCCCGCTTGATGAATCACCCCGAAACTTTCAATACAGCAGCTGAAGTGAGCAGGCCATTATTTCTTGAAACTTCATGAAGATTCTTCAAACGGCGCCAAAGATATTGGCAAATCCAAAAACGCTTTTCCTATGGAAACTGGGTCCCAACTATAACTACCTACTGGCGACTGCCAGTAGGTAACATATATATATATATATCAAAACAATACACTTTCAGGCATAAAGTGATATATATTATATTCACAGAAAAAACCAAACCAAAGGTTACATGGATGGTATAGTTAGGCACAGATTTCACTCATACATAACCAGTGAAATTCGGCAGTTAGTTACCTGAGATAACTATAACTTACGCCCCCGCAATGCACTGCTTATTACCTCACATATTACATCACTCATGACATGGTCAGTGACATCACTGATGACATCTCAAATGACATCACTGATGACATCATCAAGTGAGTGATTTTAAGAGTTTATTGGTGTTAAACATATATACTAAGCTACTGCAAAACTTAAATTAGTATACTAGGTGCACTACTACTGAGTGTTATTAATTCTAAGACATATCATGTGAGTGGCTGTGTGGCTGTATGCATTATTATGTGTATGGGTATGTGAGTGGCTGTTAAGGGTGTATAAGTGGGTGTACAAGTAGCAGTGTGGTGAGTGAGATGCTGTGTGAGTAGCTGTATTGGGGAGTGAGTGGGTGTGTCAGTGGCTGAATGGGTGAGTGAGTGGCAGTGTGAGTGGCTCTATAGATGGATAGGTGGATAAGTGGGTGTGTAGTAACTGCATGGGTGAGTGAGTGGGTGTCTGAATGGCTATATAAGTGAGTGACTGTGTATGTAAGTGGCTGTTTGGGTGAGTGAGTGGCTATTTGAGTGGGTGTTTGCTTAAGTGAGTTTTTGTGTGAGTGGCTGTATTGAGGACTTAGGGCCCTATTACAATGTTGTCCGGAGTATCCTCCTCCCGACATCGTCTCAGTCATGGGACTGACCGACACCCAGTTGGCGGTCCTGACTGACTAATTAGGAGGCGAGCGAACACTATTCTGTCGCATTCCTACACTTTACAATGGGAGCATTAATTCCGGCCAGAATGCATGCTCCCATTGTAAAATAGGAGGTGCAGTTCATCCCTGCACCTCGTGGCAGGCACCTCAAGGTGCCTGCCACGGGGCACAGGGATCAACAGGGGACCCCTCGGCCTCCAACCCGAGGCCTTGCACTCAAGGGGGCCTTGCTGTGGGCCCCCAATGTCAGGTTCTGACAGCCTTTCTGTGTTGGAAACCTCACTTGTGGGGGTGGGTCTAGCACCTGTGACAGGCAAGTGCCTTAAACGTATTGTGGAGACATCAAAATTATCTCGCACAAAATGACCTGGTTTTTCAAGGGGGCACCTGCATTTTTGGTCTTGGGCACGGCGGCCAACTAGGGAAACCTACCAAACCCAGACATTTCTGAAAACTGCTGGAAGCAGAGGTTATGGAGGAAATACAAGAGGTTCTAAATTCAGTCGCAGTTACTTTAAAGCAAATGTTATTTAAACTTGAGAAGTTAGCTAAAAAAGAGACAAGCAAATGGTAGGAGCTCATGAGTCTCTCTCGCTATATAGAAGTAAATTGAGTCCCACAGGGTTTAAGAATATTCACTGTCCCAACATATGAAACACCATATCCAGGATTATTGGAGGAATGGTCGAAAATCACTGCTAAAACCAGCAAGGGGATGATGGAAATCCTGGTAAAATATGCCGAACTGGACTTAAGAAAAATCCGTGAGGAACTGAATAACTTGAAAAAGGAACTGGAACAACAGGATGACCAGAATACAATTAAGGAATGGTTTTCAAAAATGTCTCCCAGATTGAATAAATATGAGGATGAGATTAAATTAAAAAAGCAACAAAAGTTCGAACATGATAAGCGTGAATACGCTTAAGGAAGAATACTGACCTCTGCAATAAAGTATGAGGTATTCCAGAAGGGAATGCAACAAGAGAATATTCAAAGAAAACAAGATAGCATTTCGATAGTTTCCAGTTCAGACATCAGCACAGATAATGAGGACCCATCAGAACATGTGTGAAGATCTGAGGTGTCGGGTTTTCACAACGAATACTGACTACTTCAACAGACTGACCAACCAAGAAAAGATCGGCCAACGCTGAGAGGGGAGGGAAAGGGAAAAGGTGCCGGCAGAGGTGCAGGATGAGTGGAGGAAGGGGACGGGGCAATATGGACTGGACTAACAACACACCAGTGCAACAAGAAGAACAAGCCCCTAGATTGACTGTTCTGAATCTATCCCAACGTGAACTCACCAGAGAAGAGATTTGTTTGCTTGAACTAGGAGTATCGTTCTACCCTAATCCAGGGTTTAATTATGCACAGACCCGTATTGATTTGTACTTGTTTATTTGATAATTGAAATTGAGTAAGGTGCATAAGCTGGCAATAAATAAATCAAATCCACAGCAGACAAATGTACCTCAGTGTGATTTGCAGATTGGGGAGGTAAAGGGCCTCTTAGCTTTGAAATCATTACACAGAGAAAGCGAAGTGGGCAAGGCAACTGTGGAATTAGATGAAGTATTGGGCAACCTTGGAATTGATTGGGAGACACCAAGTGGCAGTGGTTTTTAAACCAAAATCTAAATGAATTCCAACATTACCACATGATAATTTGGATGTCTTCCATGAGATTATGATCAGGGAGCTGATTAAGATTAAAGAGACCAGTAGAAAATCATCAGATAATCTGTCTCAACTCCAAAGGGATGCCCTTTCTTCTTTGAAAAACGATAAATCTATAGTAAAAAAGCCCTCGGATAAAGGGGGAATGTTGAAGTTCTTGATGCCAATATGTATGAGATGGAAGTTATGAGACAACTGTCGCAGGATGACTGCTATGAGGTTATAACAATTGAAGCATATAAGGTTTCGAATCTGAAATATGGTGAACAATTATTGGATTGGCGAGATAGGGGGATCCTAGATTTTGATGAATATAATTTTTTTGAGATCAGATCACCCCAAAGTATAATTTTTTTATGTAGTGCCAAAAGTACATAAGAATAGCAGTAATCCTCCGGGGAGACCGATAGTCTCCTCGAATGATAGCTTCCTGGAAAATACAGCTATTTACATAGATTTTTTTCTATTTGCATATGTTGCTGTCCTACGCTCCTATTGTAGAGGCAGTGGAGACTTTCCATCTAAGATCTTTGATATTGAATGGTCCGACCCGTATCTGATGATCACATTCAATGTGGTCTTGCTATATACATGTATAGATTACAGTTTTGGGACCAGGGCCTGTGAATATTTTCTGAGAAGGAGGTTAGCTTTTTTTTCAGAGCATAATAAGATGCTAGTGGATGTGATAAAGTTTTGTCTCCAAGAAAATATCTTTGTATATGATGGGACCTTTTACAGACAGAAGGTTGGCACTACGATGGGCACCTGCTTCACCCCCAGGTTCGCTTACCTCGTGATGAGCTGGTGGGAGGAGCAGGTGGCCTGGGGCGAAGAGAGCCAGGAATTTTTAGCTCATGTTTTGATTTGGTCCCGCTACATTGATGATTTGTTTATTTTGTGGAGTGGCCCAAAAGAAATGGCATAGGAATATATTAACAAGTTGAATGACAATTCTTTCAACTTGAAATTTATGGCCACCATAAGTTCACCAAAAATTGCATTCTTGGATGTGCGACTGCAAGTACAAGGAAGAAAGATACAGTCCACTGTACACTGCAAACCCACAACTTGAAACAGTACTCTACAGTCTAATAGCCAACACCCTAAAAATGTAATTAAAAGTATCCCATATGGGGAAACATTAAGACTAAAAAGAATTTGCAGCCATCAAAAAGAATTAGAGAATCAGATCTCACAGATGAATAAAAGATTTAGAGAGAGGGGCTCTATGTCAAAAACATTGTATATGGCCAGCAAGAAGGCACAACCCTTGACCAGAGTCCAACTCCTCCATCCAAAAGTGATAGATAAAAAAAAAGGGAGAGTACTCGATTCATAACCACCTATAACTCTTCCTCATATAGAGTGAGAAATGCAATGCGTACACACTGGGCCATGTTAAAGAACGATGGGGTGATAGGCACAGAATTGCCAGCCAATCCGGCAATCACCTGTAGAAAGGGAAAGTCTTTCGGTGACGAATTGACACATAGTTATCATACGAGAACTCAAAAAAGAGACACATGGTTGAGCCAACCAAAAGGGTTTTACAAGTGCAATCATTGCAAGACCTGTAAATTTACCCCAAACACTATTGAATATAATACTGCTAGTGGTTTTAAAAGGTAAATAGGTGGCTTTTATAACTGTGGGTCAGATCAATGTGTATATGTACTGATATGCCCATGCTTGCTTATGTATTTGTGCAGCACTATTTTTCTTTTGTGTAATCGTATTTTAGAACATCAAAGTGCAATCGGAAATTTGGTTTTCACTTACCTAGTTGCAAGACATTTTTACGATCACAACAATAGCGATATTGCCAAATTAAGATTCTTTGCAGTAGATAGAATTGCTCGTACCCTGAGAGGGGGAGATTGTGCAAAACAGTTGAGATGCTTGGAGTCGAGATATATCTTGGATTTACAAACAAAGACCCCAACAGGATTAAATAGGGACAAAGAGTTGGAGGTACATGTGGGACAGCTGGTCGGTAATTGTGTCTTAAGAAATTGTTTGAAAATATGTTGCAGGTCAAAGAACAGAGAGAAGAACAGTATGTATAGCCCAGAATATCGAAAGAAGGATTTGAGGTTGTAGTGAGGTCTTATCTGTAGAAAATGAGAGAATAGTAAAAACATATGAATCTTTATGATTTATGTATTTAAGACAGAAGGATGAATTTATTTAAATTATATTTTATCTATATTTAACAATTTATTTTTTCATTATGAAAAGTTCCCCAGGATTTGAAAACATTGGACATGATATGGGCACTGGCCCGGTATTGAGGTGTTGAGCACTGGTGATATGGAGGCATGATGAGATGAAAATTAAGTAGTGTTGTTGCCCCCACCAAGCCAAAATGAGTCTCATTCACATACTATAGGTATTGATCAGAACGATCAATGACTTGAAAGGTAATCTAAGCTATTGGTTTTTACTGAGATAAAATGAATGGAATATTATTGTATTGGCAATTTATTAATTATTTATTCATCAAATCATTTGTAAATCCCATTGGATATGTTTTTTTTCAAGTCTATATTTATTGGTATCATTTCTGCTTTTACTATATTTGTGATAATAGTTTAACTATTTTTAAGTCAATTCATTATTATGTATGTTATTGTGAAAATCTATGATCCTGATGTGGGGAAACCATGAGCACAACAGTATATTTTTTATGTTTATGAACTGTTTGTTATTTTTATCATGAGGTGATGGGGCTCACTCACTTTGAGAAAGGCTTTTTATAAGCTGAAACGCATCATTAGTTGGAAACTGGCTGCAAGAGAAAAAACAAAGGAATAATTGTACACACACCGGAGTGCCCGCTTTCTTTCGGCTTGCCGACACAAGCTAGAATATATATGTAATTTATTAAAGCTATTTAAAATAATATTCATAAAATATAAAAGAAAACTCCCCAAAATATTAAAATATACTTATCTAAATTTACATATATTTACCGTTATGCGTGATAAAGGCATGCATGGTAAAGACATTTTCATGGTAAAGGCATGCGTCGTAAAGGCATGTGTTGTAAAAACATTTGTGTAGTAAAGGTATGCGTGGTTAAGGCATGCATGGTAAAGACGTGCGGGCTAAAGACTTTGTCATAACGGCAATTTGTGGTAAAGTCTGCATGCTAAAGGCTGTTTCTGGTGGAATATTTTGTGATTCCTGATGAGGGTAGTATGATGTGCTGTTTTGGCTTAGCAGGTATTTGTTTTTCAATCTCGGGATTATTGCTTACTTCTGGAAGTATGGATGATAAACTGCTGTTTTGATTAAAATTGTTCTCTAGAGGCTCTGACTAAATGGAAAATCCTAGGAAGCCAGGATGCCAATCTAGACCTTTTCACTTTGTTATTTTCTTATTGGAAATAGATAGTTCTCTCTGTGATCAACATTTAGTGGTTCTCTTAAGAGTGTCATCAGCTGTAAAATGTACATGTGATTAAGGGTTGTGCTTGTCCACCACAGTTCTATTGTGGTCTCTGTGATGCTATAGAGGAAGCTGAGAGTAGTAAGTGTTAGGTAGAGGAATGTTTATCAAACTGGATTATTCGCCTAGTTGTGCAAGACCGCACTTTTGATATGAGCTGTGACTGAACATTAACAAAGACATGCAATCGGCTAGCTAAAAGTAAGAGCAGATTTCTGACAAACAGAAAGGCTTCCTTAGAGAAAAAGACATGAGAAAAGGTCAGCTGAAGTTCTAGGTTGTACTTCAAAAAGCTCGAAGTAAGACACTTCCTGGAATCATAACCACCCATGTTGGGTGGCGGTGGGCCATACGTTGGTGCCTTTTATCACTTTTGCAATTTACCTTCAGACTTAGAAACATTTCTGGTGGTCAAAATCTATTAGTTGTGTAACACTGGAGGCTGTGACTGGGCAGGACTCCCTGAAGTAAATCACTTGCTGCATAATTCCCTGTTTAGCAAAAATCTTCAAGTAGGATGGTCCTGGAAACCTTTCCTTCAAGCATTGTGTCTTTAATATTTGTGCACTGGCACTCCTTCCCGGGCCTCTGGAGTCCCAACAGTTAGAACTTACAGTAAACATTCAGTAAATTATTTCCTGTTGCACCAATTGTCTCAACAATTTCAGGGAGTGTTCCATGGACAGCTGGGCATGTGTTCAACTTGGTAAAATGTTCTTCCCCATTTTCAATCAGGAACAAAGCCAATCAGCCAGTATCAACTGTTTTTGCTCATGCAAAGATATTCTTGAATTCCTTTCTCTTGGTGGAAGTCATGCATACAGATTCCCTGACCCTGGGAGTAGTCTTCACAGTCAGAAATGCAAGGGGAATCAAAATGCTATTCTGTTCTTCTCCACGCATTAATGGATTCTTCAGCTGTTAGCCTTCTTCTTGCCTTTACAGATCCAAGAGGCAGTTTTAGCTGTCTCTGATTGGAGCAGTGTTTTTTAATGTTTCCCCACTGGAGACTGGCTAAATTCCGAAAATGGATCACAGTAAAATTATCACACAATCTCTGCCTTTGTTTACAATAGTATTGTTAGGCTCGCCACTCACCTGAAGCTCAGGATCTTCTTTAGGGTGTATGAAAGACCACACAGCCCCCTCCAGAACAAGTCTCAATGTGTGTGTGCATATGAGTGTTGCCACCTGTTCACAAGGGGAATGGAAGTTTGGAAGTTAGAGATAGTGAGAGAAAACATTCTAGGATGGTTCCTGGAGCTACTCTGATTCTCTTAGAACTTTGGGGAATCCGTTACTCACTGCCTGAGGAAAATGGTGTTGTTTCTTGGAACTATGGGCCCCATGCGTCAACCGAAAACCGGTCGCAAACGGGCAGATTCGCAGAATCTGCCCCTTTGCGACTGGTATTTTTGCATTTGGGATGCATCATCCCAAATGCAAAAATCGCAATTTAAGTAATCGCAAAAATAGTGATTACTTAATTGCGATTGCATTTAGGGAATCGCAAATTGTGATTCCCTAAATGCAATGCATGATGAAATCGCAAATAGCGATTTCGCAAATAGGGGTCGCAAATTACCATCAATTTGAACTTGATGGTAATTTGCAAAAACTTTGAAAAATGCACTAAAGTGCATTTTTGAAAGTTCCTGGTTACACACACACACATGCCCTTGGGGCATGTGTGATCACATTACAATTTCAGGGGTGCAACAGGGTGTCCTTTTGGCACCCTTGCACCCTTGAAATTGCATGCGCACTTTGCGAGTACCTATTGGGTACTCGCAAATTGCATGCAATTCCCATTCATTAATTGTGACTCGCAATTTGCGAGTCGCAATTAAGAAATGTTTAGGAATTGCTATTTTTTTAGCGATTCCTACATGCATAGGCTTTTGCGATTCCATAATTGCGATTCCTTACTAATCGCAATTAAGGAATCGCAAAAGCCTACCTTGATGCATGTGCCCCTAAGTTCTAATAATGGATTACAAGAAGGGTTCAGTTTAGCTTAGTACACATTAACATCCAAAATGCCTTTCATAAGTGCCAAGGTCTACCTTTCACATGCATTCACCTTTCTTTTCAAGCAAAAAGTGTGTAAACGAGACAATCGTTTTCTCACAAAAAATGCTGTCCAAGGAGTAGATGCTTTTGACCACACAGCTCAGTCTTGAGTGTCCTTGGTCTCTTTAATGATCAACTTAAACAATGTTCACAAAGTTTTCCTAGGTTCTCTTTGACCAATTAAAATAATAGTGTTCACAGGGATATGGTGGTTCAACTCTAAGCACCAGTTAGGCGGTAATGCTAGCCAAATGTTCAGTTGATCACAGTTGTGGTCAGGTTAGTACGTAAGGTACACACTGACCTTTCTTACAGGAGTGCACTAAACTTTCTTTTGACGCACATCTCCCAAAATTGCTGGGCACCTTGTAATATCTTTCTTTTTGCTATTACAGGAAGTCCAGAGTCATCGGAGGAAACTCAGATGAAGATTGCTCAGGATTCCAACAAGTAAGACTGTTCTACCTTTCTCTTTCATTGTGGTGGGTGGGAGCGCTGCTTCAGGGTCTCTACTTTCCAGGATAAGAAAGCCTAGCAAGTGCAGTGTGGGTGGGGAGTGGTATTTATTCCTGCCCCAGTTAAAATGGCCACCAAGTCACATGATGGGTGCAAAGTCTCACGAGAAGTTGCAGAACTTTGACAAGGAGTGAAAGCAGTTGCATTCAAGATCAGGGAGGCCAGGTAACCCAATTCTGAGAACTTCATTACCTAATGGTAAAATACAGAGCATAGGAGGGTGGCAAGGAATGAATGGAACTTAGCACTCAGTGTCTGGAGGGGTCAGGGCACACAGAACAAACTGAGACTGCACATGTTGGTAGGGTGCCACATGGTGATCATGGCAGAGCATGCAGACCAGGCACTGAACATGTCTGATTCTGCTGGTCCTAACAAGTATCACTCAGTGCCTAAGACTTATGGAAAATAATTACATTAAAGCACCTAATTCCATAGTTCCAACTTGGGGTACGGGACACCTGGCTAAAATACTCGCTGTGGTTGAAAATCATTGACAATTTACTATCTCTCAATTTAGGGTGGTAACTGATTCACAAATAGGAAGCTGTTCCCTTAGGACACCTTCCCATTGGCCATTGGTTGGATGGCCTACAGAACTGGGAAGTGGCCCAATGGACCACTGCCTGCTTCACCCAATGTGTTTAAAAAAGGAAAGCATTTTTTTAAAACAGCTACTTTTTCTTTAGTGGACAAGGGCTGCTTTTCTAAAAAGCTTCCAATTTAGGGAAAATGCAGGTTTGTGGGGCTGCTTGCAGGCCATCATCCATTCATTTGCAGTCATTCACAGGAGGATGCAAAATGCGACCTGCCTTATTCACATTCTTTGGGCAGGTGGTTTTGCGTTCTCCTGCAACTGGACAAATTGAGATGCAACCTATTAGTTCCTAGGTTGGATTGTTAGTTACATGCCTTCTTGCATGCCTGTCAGCAATTAGCACATCCCTAGTTTGTGAACAGGATTAGTATATAAAGTCCCTACCTGTCTATGTGACCTTAATTTTGCCCCATGTAAAAGGGACACTTTGTAGAGCCCAGTGTTTGTGGACAGAATGTCAGACATAAATTCTACCTCAACCTGGAGTAATTCTTTTTTTAATGCTACTATGTGTCAAAACCTCTAAAAGATGGCCTGCACTCCATGAGGTGCAGTTGGTCTGACAGAAAGTGTAGAAGAATTAGATTCTGTTCAGAGGCCAGAGGCAACCATTACTTTCTGCTTCATTTCAGTTGTGTCAATGTCAAGCTGCTAAATCAGTATTGAAAGTAAACAAGCTGTGAGAGGTATTTGGGAGCAGATTCTCTTTCAATCTCTAGGAAAAAATTTAATCAGAAATGCATTTTAAGGGGGGCGTGGTCTGGCCACGCAGGAAGATGGCCGCCTGAAGAGTGAGCTCCGTCGCGGGATGGGCCCCTAACGTAATTTCCTCACCTTCCATAGTCTACGGAGCTTTATCTTCCTGCCCAGCTGCAGTCGGAAGATATGAGGATGAATTGGGGCAAGTTTCCAGGCACATGACGGTAACGGCTCTCCTGTACTGAGTGTTAGCGTGGTGTTCGCGAGGCTCTGCTTCACTCAGCGCTTCTCCCCTGACGTGTCTCCTCAGGCCGCGCTTCATCCCCCTCAGGAAGCCACGCCTTCTACGCTGATGAAAAGCATGTACGTGTTCCCGTCTGAGCCGCGCCTCCTTCACTCACTTGAAACCGTACCCCCTCCAGGCATTTCACAAGAGAGTTAAAGCTTTTCTTTTTACGCGGATTGAATGACATTAATGAGAGCGCGCCCTTTTCCCTGACAGGGCCGTTTCTTCTTGCATTGTCGCTACAGCGCCTTTGCCACCTCTTTGCAGTCAGGAACTGTGTATTTTGTCCCCGCATGGGCAGCGCCTTTTTCATATATTGAAGTTGCATCTCCTCAAGTTAAACTGCAATTGAGGCTGTGTTTTCCACCGTTGTATGTGCGCCCTGACAGTTGCTTCTCCTCACTTTTGACACAACCGCGCCTACGCGCCCTTCAAATACTGAAAGGATTTGTGTGCTTTGTTCCCACACGGGCTGCATTTCCTTAACCTAACGAAACTGTGCCTCATCAAACTAAGCTGCAATAGAGGTTAACCCTTTCAGTATATAACAGACTTGAACTTGTTTTTCTCTTTTTGCATATATGTTCTTTCTAATGTATTAATACATGCAATTACACTGAGTTTGTGACCTTAGGAGAAAACAAGCAACGATTAATTTTCTACAAAGCTGTCCTTACTACATTTTAGTGTCTGAAAGCTGGATTTAGGCTTTTATTGGGAAAAACGTGTTATTATTATCTACATATATAGTTATTAGCTGTACTGTTTTTGACTATATTGGTAACAAGTTTCAATCCCTCAGTTATTCATCATCTCGCACGTTTGCTTCACCATATTGGCAATAGTCTCACGTGTACCAACTTCATCTCAACATCTTCAACGTGATTACATATAAATATCCCACAAAGCGGAATGGCGTCTTCACGCTTCTTCAGAGTTTCCATCAAACATAACTCCCAAATGTCTACTACTAAGCAGGGAAGCAAGACTCCTAAACAACTCCTATTCGCAGAAGCTCTCAAAAGGCCCAACAACATGTCAACAAAAGGTAACACACCCTCTCCATCCAATTTGCCTCAAACTTCACCTCCTATTACTGGACATGCATCTGCGGAGACCATGCAACGTATTCTACATGAAATCTCTGGGGTTAGTCGTCGATTGGAAGGCATGGACATCACAATCACATCCTTGGCTGAGGAGACCAAGTCAATTAGAGCAGATATTGCAGGCTTCCATGCCAAAGTTGAGTTCTTGCAGTGGAGAATCGTCTTGACTCATTTCAAACCAAAGATCAAGATCTTATATTCCTTCATAGCAAAATTATTGATTTGGAAGATCGTAGTAGAAGAGCTAACATCCGCTTTTTTGGGTTTCCAGAACGTATTGAAGGCCAAAACACCAGAGCATTTCTTTGTGGCATCCTTCCAAACTTGACTGGTATTTCTTTCATTCCACCTTTAGAAATCCAAAGAGCTCATAGAATTGGTCCTCCATGTAAAGATCCTGCAGCACGTCCAAGACCGATTATTGCCGGTTTCCTTCGCCACGAACAAACAAGACAATTATTGGCTGCAGCTTGCTCACAAGGCTCCTTTTCCTTCGAGGGTCATCTCATCCACATGGCAGCTGATTTTTCTAAGGAAACAAATGAGCGGCGGAAAGCTTTTCTCTCCATGCGACCTCAATTGCGCCAATTAGACATCAAATATGGCTTGTTTGAACCTGCGCGTTTTCGCATCACCAGAAATGGAGATTCTAAAGACTTTTATGATCCGGAACACCTTCAGAAATTCTTAGACTGTATTAACCTTCAAGACATAGAAGTTCAAGTTCAATTTTTGCAACAGGATTAATCTCAATCGTCTTCTACCTCTTCTATACCATTGCCGGATCGCAGACGACGAAATCTTAGTAGTCCCAGACATCGTGGTAGGGATCTCGAAAGGCTCAATCGCTCACAAGAAGACAAAAACTCTGCCCTACAACCTGTTTCTACTGCTACTTTTATACAAGAGCCGCAGAGAGATAAGTCCAGATCTCCTCTTAAAACGCCCTCAGACGCGGATTGAATAATTTTCTGTCATGCAAGTTGTTTTCTTATGTTTCATGGTAGTTCATTGAAGACCTCATACTTATTTATGAGTCTTTCCTCATTGCTACTAGCCTTAACATTAATTAATTTATTCTTGCATGTTATGATATTCACACACTGTTAGATGAATTATAATTAGCTGTATACTTTATCTTCTATCTCTTCAATTCCATATTCATAATGTTTACTTCCATTATAGTGGTTGCTCCTTGCTCCCAATATATTATCTACTATCAATATTGCAAGTTATAACATGTTATCATAAGCCATGCTTTAATTTAGTTATCCTGGCACCTAATTATCTGACTATAGTTTTAATATTTTTAATGACATTCATATAATGATGTAATACCATTTCATGCCTACTTATATGCGCAATATATATTCTTATATTCTTTAGGCTATTATAAGTAATCTAATTGTTAGTCTATTTCTTCTTCCTAAGGAACGTCCTATAGCTTCTAAGTTCTCATTTTGTTCTTACTCGCTCTTCCGATATCCTCTATCGTATCCATGACCCTTTACCAAAATGTTATCATGGGCTCTATTCTATATTATTATTTTCTCTCCTAATTTCTTTTCTTTTCCAGTGGGGTCCTCCCCCGCGACGGAGCTCCAGTGCGCCCAGGCCCGCGGGTGACAGTTTAGGTTTCCAACTTTCCTTCTTTTTACTTGTACCCTCTTCTCTCATAATATCCTTATTATACCTTTATCCCTTCCCCCTCCTCTTTACTGTATTCCCTATAAACAAACATCTTATAGCTTTGTTCTATGTTGTATTATTTGTCTACATTTCATTTCTTTACTCCTGATTGTTCTTATTTAATTACTTATTGATGTTTTTCTTCTGAGCCAGGGTACCTCTTTTCTATTTCCTCTTCCTTTCTACATTTTTATCTTTTTGCTTTCTTCATCTAGTCAAGAACGCTGATTTTCACTTTATTTTTCTTCTACTAATATTGGTATTGCTTTAACATGGCAAAAACACACCCTCTAAATACAATCACATGGAATGTGCATGGTCTCACCCATTACATTAAGCGAAAGAAAATACTCTCCTATCTCCAGTCCAAACATGTAGATGTGGCCTTACTACAAGAAACCCATTTAGACACACTAGAGTCTGAAAAACTTTGCAGGGATTGGGTGGGAAAGGTCATACATAGTAGCATTCAAAAAGATGAATCCAATGATGCTGGTCCCTCTCGCAAATGTGGACTTGCAATCCTCCTCCGCAAATCACTTCCGGTTACTGTCTCAAAAACATGGTCAGATACGGATAGTCGTTATATATTTGCTAAACTTCGAGTTGGAGACTCACACATTTGTGTAGGATCTGTCTATGCCCCTACGGGTACCAAAAAATCATTCTTTCTTCAGCTGTCCCGTCTACTAACAGAAATTAATGCATCACAATACCTGATTGGCGGAGACTGGAATGTGAAGCAAGATTCCATTCTAGATAAAACAGGCCCATTAGATAGGGAAATGCTTCAGATAAGGCTTTACTAGGTGACATAATGTCAGACAATGAATTAGTTGATCATTGGCGTCTTAGTCACCCAACAGATAAGGAATACACCTTTTTTTTCCTCCGTCCATGGCACATTCTCTCGTTTAGATTATTTCTTGATATTACAGAAAGTAGTTCAATTGGTCACAGATTCCCGCATGCTGGAAGCAGCTCTGTCTGATCATTCTCCTGTCTTCCTCTCCCTTGAATTGGGACTTTCTAGGCCAGGACGAAAGCTGTGGCGTATGAGCATACAACGTCATAGGACTCCAAATGGCAAATCCCAATTACAATCACATCTCCTAGATTATCTTTCCATTAATCAGGGCTCTGTAGCCTCCAACAGGACTATTTGGGCTGCAGCTAAAGCCACTATTAGGGGTCAATTAACCACTTAACCGCGGCGGCAATTCCGCCGCGGTGCGGCGGTTTTATTGAGTGGGCGGGCCGCGTCGGCCAACGGACGTGCGCAGCACTACGGAGGTAGTGCTCGCGACGGCCGTTGGCCGACGGGCGCACGGAAAGGGTTAATGCGTGATGCAGCAATTGCTAATAAACAGAACGCCAGGAGGCAAACTGAACTAGAACAAGATATATAATCTTACTATCATTTGTACACACTTTCTCCAACATTACAAAATCGCAAATCGCTTGAACAAGCTCGCATGGCTTTAAATAGCCTTTTCACATCCAAAGCAGAATATGCTTTGCAGAAAATGAAAGGTCGACACTACGAACAAGGTGAAAAGGTTGGAAGATTATTAGCCTCACAATTACGCCAGAGAGAGGCAGCTATGGCTATCCCGGCCATTCGGACAGCACAAGGGAACTTGTGTACAAAACCTCAAGACTTTGTTAATGAGTTTGCCTCCTTTTACCAATCTCTTTACACTTCAGATAATCATATAGACTCGGATAAGATGTCAGCATTTCTTACAAAGGTAGATCTCCCTTCTCTCTCAGATGACGGTAGAGCCATTCTTGAAGGTGAAATTACTAAAGATGAAATTTCTCGTGCTATAGCTGCCCTGCCCTATCACAAAGCTCCTGGTGAGGATGGATTCCCTGCCGAATTTTATCGATGGGCAGGTCACAAGGTTATTGATACTTTGCATGCTGCATTCCAAGAGGCGGATAATGTATCTTCATTAGGCCCCCTCTCCAACAAAGCTATTATTGCTGTCCTACCTAAACCCGGTAAAGATCCCCAGTTATGCAGCAACTATCGTCCCATTTCATTATTAAATTCCGATATTAAAATCTTAGCTAGCATCCTAGCGTCTCGTCTCCGTAAAGTCTTGCCTTCCTTGATACGTTATACTCAAGTTGGTTTTGTCCCGGGGTGTTCCTCTCGGAATCATCTACGCACTTTGGCCCATGCAATGTGGTCGGCTAAACATCTTTCAGAAGATGCATTAGCACTCTCACTCAACGCAGAAAAAGCGTTCGATCGCATTGAATGGGACTACCTTTTCACGGTCAAGATTTGGGCTGGGTAAGAAATTTATCGACAAGGTACGCTTATTGTACGACAATCCTTCTGCTCAGATGAATTGTGGTGGATTTCTATCTGACGCGTTTATGATTAGGAGAGGGACGCGCCAAGGTTGCCCATTATCCCCCCTTCTTTTCCTCCTGGCTATGGAACCTTTGGCTTCTACCATTCGTCAATCTGATGAGGTTACAAGTGTCCCCCTTCCAATTGGACACTCTAAAATATACCTATATGCTGATGATATCCTACTTACTCTTACTCACCTCTCCCGATCGCTTCCTTCTCTTCTTCAAATCATTAATGATTTCTCTTCTTTTTCGGGTTACAAGATCAATTGGGATAAGAGTGAGGCGTTACCCATTTCTAATGGAACCACAAAAGCAGCTATACATGGATTCCCTTTTCATTGGCAACCCTCACGTCTTAAGTATTTAGGTATCCTAGTCAATAAAGGTTTAGAGGAAATGGTTGTAGATAATTTAACCCCTCTAATTTCTCAAATGCAGCGTGACTTCGACAAATGGAAGGCCTTGGGACTCTTCCTATGGGGTAGAGTCCAAGCTATTAAAATGGTTACCCTTCCGAGATTTAGTTACATTTTGGGTATGCTTCCCCTTCAGATTCCCTTATCCCTACTTCGATCAATAGATTCCAAGATTAAAACTTTTATTTGGGGTTCAGCTAAACCTCATCTTGCTATAGCAAAGCTAAAGGCTCACCAATTATATGGGGGAATTGGCCTTCCATCCATTGAACATTACTCCCTAGCATTGCACATCTCCCAACTTTCTTATCTGTTACCTGGCATCAAAGATGTCCCGCAATGGGTTCACATAGAACGCCATCTTCTTTCCACAGAGTCAGATCTTTCTCTTTTATATGGTAGTAGTACTAGTCGTTTTGACTCGAAAAACCCAATTTTATCTGCTATGCATAAATCCTGGCAAAGAGGACATCGGTTATTAGGTTCCAACCCGCGAATTCATAGCAAGGCTCCCCTCTGGAATAACTCAGGTATCCTTATTAATGGTCGTATGTTATTCTGGCCTGTGTGGCAAATTGCAGGTATTCACTGCCCGGATCAACTTCTTCATAATGGCGACTTCAAACCGTTTTCACAGCTTAGTGAGGAATTTAATCTTCCTATGCAACATTCTTCCAAATATCTTCAGCTCCAACAGTGTTTGAAAAATCATTTAGGGTCACCCCCTTGGTCATTGCAAACTTCTCCAATATTTTACTATTTAAATACTTGGGGGAAATTGAAAGGAGTGACTTCCGGTCTTTACAAAATCTTTACATCTCATCTTTTTTCTAAATCCCTCTCACACGATCTTCAATGTAAATGGCAATCCCATTTATCAATCTCTTATTCAGACATTGAGTGGGATCAGATCCTAGAAAATATCCACAAAGGAGCTCGAGAAGCAAGGCTCAAATTTTGTTTATTCATAATATTGCATGATTGGCACTGGTCACCAGTCAAATTACATAAAGCTTGTCTTCTTCCCCATACTACTTGCTGGAGATGCTCCAATTCTGGTTGTGACACTACTCACATTATTTGTGAATGTCCAAGCATACAATCTTTTTGGACTTATATTGGTACTACCTTGAGCTCCATAATGCCCTTACACCTACCACTTACGCCAATTAATATTCTCTTACATGATTTACGTCACTCCCCAAAGCTTTCCAAACCACAACACTGTCTTTTCCACACTGCCCTAGCCACAGCTAAAATATGTATTCTACGTCATTGGAAATCATCTTTACCACCCTCACAGGAAGAATGGTTGGTAGCTATGATACAAACAGCTTCACAAGAAAGGACGATTTATAATCTTCAGGATCAAGCTGATATATTTCTTCAGACGTGGTCTCCATTCCTAAAATCCAAAGTTATTGATTCCTCTGTCACTCTCGCACCTCCCAACACTTCTACCCAAGCAGATTAACTTGCTTCTGCATTTTTGTTTATTCTGTCCGATAATTTATTTTGCCCCTTTCATTTTTCATTCTTCTTTCTTCTTTATTTCTTCTCCTGTTTTCTTCATATCCTGGCTCATTCTCCTGTTATTCTCCTGTTTCTTTCCTATCTTCTCATATATTCCATTTTACTCCTCTGCATTCTCTCTTGCAATAATAAATACATCCCTGTGATAACACTTATTTATATTGTCTACATGTCCATCAATTCTTACTCTTTATATAATTTCCTTTTCTTCTCTCTTCTCTCTTTTAAATGTTTTACCCTTCATTATGTATTTATTTACGCTCTGTTTGTTTATTCAATTATTTAAATGCTTATCCGTATTATATTTATTCATAAGCATTATTTTTACATGATTTATTTAAATATCAATATTGTATACTTATTACTATTTTTATATCTTATAAGATCTATTTATTTCTTATAATCCCTTGCTTATTGGTTTTATTCTTATGATGTATTCTCATTATAAAATTCAATAAAAAATTTCAACGCAAAAGAAATGCATTTTAACACCTACCTCGACTACATCCTCTCAAACCATTTGCGTTACACACGTTGTCACTACATATATTGACTACTTAACAATATGGACAAAGGCATCAAAAACGGTGAGATCTATGGAGCTTGTTCATAGGTTCATATTTTACTGGCAGAAGTTTCTTTACTGACTCTGGTGAGTCAGTGATTCGCATTGTCATCAGACCTCGTTCTTGGTGGTAAAAGGGGCCACTGCAAGAGGCAAGTTGTCTTCGCCAACCACCTTTAAGATGTATGGCAGGTAGCAATTTCACTGCTGCTCTGTATTCTATTATACAGTAGTTAAAATGCTATATTTAAGCATTTCAACCTAGTTGTTCCTAACTGAGATTAATCAACTCTAAAGAGGCAATCTAGAATCAGGGCTTTATGGTTTGGGTAAAACAAAGCTTGACACTTCGCAGGAGTAAAAGGAGATTTCTGAAAAAACATACCCGGTTTACAATAGTTCAAGAAATAATGTTAAACAAAGTGTTAAGAGTTAAACACAAAATATTGGGAAGTCTAAAGTCGAGCTAGAATTTAATAGAAAGCAGAGCAGCAAATGATTAATTGTAATTGTCATTTCAGCTTACCAGGCCTCTCGCTAGAAAATGGACAGTCGGAGCATTAAGCGAAAATACATAGGGCCATATTAGCGATAACATTATCGCCGCTTTAGCGGCATGAAACTGCCGCTAAAGCGGCGATAAGGGGCTTGATAATATGCCCTATAGAATTCCAATAGAAGCCCAGGTTTGATGTCCTTCACACCAGAACATGGGCTTCTATTGGAATTCAATAGGGCATATTATCAAGCTCCTTATCGCCGCTTTAGCGGCAGTTTCCTGCCGCTAAAGCGGCAATGTTATCGCCGTTCTTGATAATGTGGCCCATAGAATGTTAGACAAGTATATACATGCTGTCTCTCAATAAAAGTTAATAGTTGTTATTCAGGTGACCGAAGCTTGCTACTCTCAGCGAAAATGTATCCAATGAACAGGTGTCAGAATCTGATCCCTGAGGAAGCACTGGACGTCCTTGAGGAGAAGATTGAATTCAAACATACAATACCAAGCTCATTAGTCTCTAAAAGTCCCACTTCCACTTGCCAGAGACACAAGTGAGGTAGTGCTTCTAGGAACTGTGCTTCAGGCATCTGGCTTTCAGGGCTACTTGAGTCATGAAAAGTAGAAAGCATATTCAATGCCACAGCAAGCTTCAAACTACTATAAAAATACATCCATATCTAATTATACAATAGTGGTACATTCTTAGTTTTGTACATGACTATTAATACTGAACTGCATATGAATTTATGAACATGAAACAGGAAGGATTTAATTATTCACAAAAGGAAATCTGAATTATTTCAACCAAGTATGAACCAGGTACCACAATTCAAATATAAGCAGTAATATACCACTTATCCTGCTTATTCACCAGCTTCCTGTGTGGTGGCTAGTTGTTTTGTTGGGGGATGGAGAATGATTTCCTAAATTGTAAGTATTTATTCAATTAAGTTGAGAAAGCCAAAGGTAAATA
Source organism: Calotriton arnoldi (assembly GCA_963921515.1). Classification (NCBI taxonomy): domain Eukaryota; kingdom Metazoa; phylum Chordata; class Amphibia; order Caudata; family Salamandridae; genus Calotriton; species Calotriton arnoldi. The sequence goes on along the minus strand of CAWUFW010003421.1, from coordinate 512,239 downwards.
CACACATCATGCCTATCAGTCAGTTCCAATCAGATATAGCTAGCAGATATAATCTCTAAATAGAAATTTGGGAATATTTGAGGCTAATTGCATGATGAGTCTTTACATAATGCAAATCCATCTTTTATAAGCTTAAGAAATTACTGCATTAATAGTACCCATAAGATATATTCTGGTAACAATATATGAAAGTGATTACAAGTTTGTTTGGGTTGTGATTTTCAACTAAATTTGAAGTTTTGAATTAGGACCTGAAAAAAATATAATAGACAAAGCAAAACCTGCACTTGTTTGTATGCATCAAACAGGCAATGTGATATTTTTGTCCCTGAAAACAAAACAAGCTTTTAAAAATAAGCCATAATAGCATGCAAACTGAATCAAAGAAGAGTATCAAATACAACCTTGCTGCATCAGAACCTAAAAATGTAGGTTCGGTTAACAGGGGCGGGTGGTATTAAGGAGTGTAGTGAGCGTTGCCCCACCAACAATATACAGAAAGAAAAAAAACATCGAGCTGCTTTAATAAAAGGCTCAGTGGGCAACCTGGAACTCTTTTTTGAGTTTGAAAAGGGGATGCCAATGCAGCTGTGCATGTGTTGGGCCAGGCAAGAGTTTGCTCGACCTGGAGGCACAAGGCAGTGTTGTGATGTCAGGCTGGTGGGCGCAGCATTTTACAATGCCTGTGCATTTGCTTGATTTTGAGCATTAAGTCCTGTGTCTGTGGCGGGGTCCACACAGACCATGGACATGAGTGTAGGAGAGTAGGATCTGCTTCTTATAGTCACCCCCACTTTTTGCTGATGTTTCACTGTTTTTCGACTTAGCCAGACTGAGGCCCTGCTAATCAGGACCCCAGTCTATCTGCTTTCTACTCTAAATTGACTGTATGTACTTTAGGTACACTCCAGATTGGATTCTGGGGTACCCTTGTGAGTCCCTAGTATATGGTATACTATGTACCCAGGGCATAGATACCCCAGAGGCCTACCAGGGGCTGCAGCATGTATTATGCCACCCCTGGAAAGCTTTGTAAAATGACACAACAGGTCTGCTACAGCAGCCTGTGTAAGGTGGTGTATCAACCCCTTACTGAGGTATAGGTTCCCTATATCTCTCCATATCACTGCACATGTAAACCTATCAGTCACCCCTATGGCAGGCCTTAACAATCCTGAAGGCAGGGTGCTGGGTTTCATGTGAGAGGGTGCCCATGCATGAGCAGAGCCCCTCTGCAGCTTTTGGAATCTTTATTCCAGGGTTGTTTGTGATGCAGCCAGACCATATACTCTTAAGTGCATTATAACCAAACGGTAAATGCTAACTTTGGAATGGCTGCATGGAAAACTGTTGTGTTTGGTGTCAAACACCTTGGAATCATACCCCCACACCAGTAACTGGTGTGGGAGTATGATCCCACCCTTCTAGAGGGAGAGACATGACAGCACCGGTATACCCGGTACCAGCTAACAGAGCCCTGGCATCACAAAATGGATGCTGCAGCCACAGACACGAGTCTGCCCTCCTGCTGCTGGATGAAACTCCGGCCGGGGAGTCCTGGACAATAGGTTTCCTGTCCCAGGGAGGTGTGACCACCTCCCAGACAGGCTTTAGTGTATTGGGGCTGGGTGGGTGCACTCTCAGAGTGCTTTGAAGTCTGCACTGGGGGCACATTTGGTGTCCCTGTGCATAGTCCAGCTCAAACCGGTTGCAGGGGCACACAGCCCCTGCTCTGGCGTGAAACTGGACAAAAGAAATGGGTGTAGCCACCCCTCTTTCCTGACCCTCCCATAGGTGGGTCCCCAGAGTTTGTCCCACCCCTACCTTGGGTATAAAGTAGGAAACCCTGACTACAGGACTTTAGATTACACCTGGACTAAACTCTGATCCCAGAAACCAAGTACTTCGACGATCTACACTACGCTGGATGACTGAAGAATCTCCCTTGGAGTAAAGGAGTTACTCCCCTGCAAGGCAGGCACCTTTAATGCAACTGACCAGTTGGCATCTCTGAGCTCCGACGGACTCCAAAGAATATTGCCACACAGGAGGTGGGTTTTCCAAAGTCTCTGAGGTTGATCTGTGCCCACAGCAAGTCTGAGGCCCGTATCCCTCGTGGAGACCGTGCAACTTGAACCCCTGGACACCGCAACCATTTGCAGAAGCATCAGATTTACGGCAACCCCTGAGGCTGACCTTTGGGTTACTTGTAGCCCTGACCCCAAGCAGTAATTGCACCGAAGATTGCAGGCCTACACTCAACGAGTATTCCGTGGGCCACCATTTTGTGATTCCTCTTGAGGTCCCTTCACGATCCCTGGTCCATTGACCTGTGGGTCCTCAAGAAGGCAACTCTAACTTTTGTTGGGCTTCTCTGGTTGCTCCAGACGTGCCCTGACTCTCCATTGCTTGGGGAGTCCCCAGGACCTTGCTGGTCCGCTCAGAAGCATATTTTCTTTTCCTGCAATGGTTGCTGTTGAAAAGGCTTGTTGTGGTCAATCTGATCACCGACACCCCAGCACTCAACATCCTTTGTGGGACAGCTCGAATCCGGCTCCTGGTTGTCGTCAACATCTCCGGGACCCCGTGGCTGCAGAGTCAAGCTTCACCTCTTCGCACCTGAAGCATCCGACATTGGTGGGCATTGGATTGCTCTGCTCCTGGTCACTGGCTAGTGACCCAGACTCTGTCCCCTCTGCTTTCAGGTTCTTCACATCTGCGATCCAGGCTTGGATCACACCGGACACTTTTCTTCTTCACGGCAGCAGCACTTTGCAACAGATCGCCATTGAAAACGACGACGATTCCCGACACCTTTTGACACCTATGCACCCGGCTTCCCTGGGTGAGGTAACTCGAGTACTCCGGTGCTCCTGTGGTTGTTGGCCCTAGAACCCCTTAAGTCTAAAGGGGTTTGCTCAAAGTCCTCTCCTAAGTGTCCTTTAACTTTAAAATTCCAACCGCAACTTTCCGCATTGAATCCTACGGCGCTAGCGGCTGTGTTCTCACACTGCACACATCCCCCGTGGGTCTCCTGTGTCACTGCCTTGGGTGGTTCCTTGGGGTCCCAGCGATTCTACTTGCTCTAGGCACTGTGTCTAGCCAAGTCGTGGTTCTTATACCACTTTCTTAGTATATGGTTTGGTCTCCCTCTGGAGCCCACTGTGTATTGTGCTATTTACTGTCGTTTTAATACTGTGATACTGTGTATCTTGAACTCGAATCTCATAAAGGGATTAGTAGTTAGTGTTTAGAAATAAATACATATATTTTATATATATCTTGTGTGGTTCTCCTTTCATTTAGTTATTCAAGAGGTTATAATCTGGTAAACCAAGCTGCTTTACACTCCTTCAAGACTTAGCTTGAAGGCTGCTCTCCATAGCTACCACTAGGATAGCTTTCAATAAAGGTTGTCTTTAAACCTATCATCAATAAGGGTCGTTTGGACTGGTGCAAGGTGCCCACTATAACTAGTGGACAGCATATGCGTCCACTAGTTATACAGTGGACAGCATATGCGTTATAGAATTCCAATAGAAGCCCAGGTTAGATGTGCAGGACATCTAACCTGGGCTTCTATTGGAATTCCATAACGCATATTAGCAAGCCCATTATCGCCGTTTTAGCGGCAGTTTCCTGCCGCTAAAACGGCGATAATTTTAACGTGGGTCTTGCTAATATGCCCCAATGTTTCTAAATCCATGCTTTGTACTTTGCATGCAACTTCTTGATGCTGGTTCATGGCTTACTGTGCTGCAGTGGAAGGATTATATCTAGAGTCACTGGATTTATGCGATTCCGTGGCTGCTGCATTTTCCTCATAACTATGGATTTGCCGCATTTGCCATTTAATCCATCATTCACTGCACAATCTGCAGATTTTACCCCCAAAAAATGTTTATAACTCGATTGGTTCAAAAGTTACTAAATAAAAAAATGGCAAGACGTGTTCCTGCACATTGGAAGGCTATTTGTAAAGGCTGACCGCTCATCTCTCAGTTGTTTTATTGCAGTATTTTGTTGTTAAGATGATACTAATAAGGTGAAACGTTTGCCCAGACAGGTTTACAGTGTTTAAAAATTAGAAAAAGGGAAGCAATACTATAACAAAATCTACAACGTTATGCACCATAATTTGCATTTTCTTGCCACATAATTTGGGCCTTTCCTGACGCATACTTCCAGTGGCCCTGCTTATAATTTATGCACTGCAAGTAACAAAAGGAGTTCCATGACAAAAGAAGTAACTCACTGAGCTATCTACATAAAATATATCAGTGATCTGCAAGCTACACGTTGTTCTTTGCAGCAGGCACACTAACCACATGTGCTAACTTATGATGAGTCAAAACTGTGACTAGAAAGAACACTGATCTCTCCAGCAAGAGCATGTCACTCTCTGAAAAACTGTGCATGTGCTAGAAAAGTCCGAGATGAAAATGGCCACAACACCTGACCTTCCAACGGGGCCTCTCAACCTTTGTCCTACCCCCCCACCCCCACTATAACCTAAGTGTGAAGGCCTGGCGGAAGAGTGGGTCAGAGGAAAGACATTGATTTATTTCTGGGCAGGCTGGGCCCTTGGGGGCCGAGGTGAGAATGTCCCAGTGGGAGCAAATCAGCATCTGGCCTCTCAGCGAGACCTGTGCACACAACTCCCTTCTCCCACTCACCAAGGGCTGAACGTAAAACCCCAGTGGGGTCTGGATCAGGGAAAGCTGGACACAGCTTCTGGGCGGGCCACATGGGAAAAGAGGGGAGGAAGGAGGGCGAGGAGAAATGGTGCAAAGGCCCTCACCTGACCTCTTAGCATCTTCACGCTACTCCCTCCCCCCTCACCATGGCCTCAGTGCAGCAGCTGGTGGAGGTGGGGTAGGGGAAGTACACTGCTTCTAGGGCAGGGGGCGGCCCCACAGGGGCCAAGGTGAAGGTGTCAAACCCCAATACTGGCTGCTGGAGGCCCAAGCATCCCTGCCCGCACCTCCTCTAAACTTGCCTTGAGCCCACCTGCTCCAGCCGGCCCCATATGACTGTGGCCTGTGCAGGTGTGCATGGCGGTGGGGCGGGTCAGTAGGGAACTGTGGGCAGTTAGCAGAGGCCCTAAAAAAAACGGCCCTCAGCTGTCACTCAGGCATCAGCCCATGCCCGATTGCCCGCTTTGCCAATCCGACCCTGGCAATGCTGGTTAGATGTTAACAAAAGTGTGAAGCCTTCCCTCATCCAATGCTAGTATGCTTTTGGTTGTAAGAGGATAGGCTGGGGGTGGAGTCCATAGTTTATCTGCAACATTTCACAAGTGAGGTGAGACGTAATCAGAACACAATTTTAACAGAACAGTGGACATTTTGCTCTGTGGGCTGGCCCTTTTCTGTTTGTGTTTCCTGCTGTGTCCATCGGTGGTTCAGAGCAGGAGGATTCCAGAGGCGCAAGGTCACGGCCCACCATTTTGCTGCTGCCTTTCTGGAGCGGACCCTGGCTGCACCTATGACCCTCATCTCAGTTTATCACAGGCTGTGCAGCTGTAGGGGTAGGTAAAAAAAAAAAATCTGTTTCCTGCAACTATGACAATCACAGTAAAATATTTCTGATAAGGAGACTGAATACTTGTCATTTATTGTTTTAGAGCACAACAATTATTATTTAAGTAAAATGTGCTGTGGTTTGCAAAGGTTTTTTTTTATCAGTCGTACATTTTAAGGCACTGAGAGAAACGTACGGACACTCCATTCTTTTCTAGGTATTAGACCCACAATTTTAAAATCGGAAAGAAAATACGGTAAAACATTTCCAAAAATCAGCCCACAGTGCATAATGAGGCAGAAATGAAAGCAAGCAGGGGACATGGAGGCAACCGTATTTCCGGGCCCGCAAAAATAGGTTAATAAGGCCCTCTCCCTTTTCGAATGCTGCCGACCAAAGCGGAACAGACCAAATAAATAGAAATAAAGTGACCATTGTGAAGTATGCTGGGAGGAAGGTGGTGTGACTGGCATCACAAAACATGTTTGCCAAACCACCTCTTTTGCCCCTTTATTTGGACGTTTGACCTTGGACTCTTGGTTACCCATAATTTTGCAAAAATAAAAATTGGTCTGGTATGTTGCTAACTAGGCTGCTGTTTTATAAGTCTGGGGGTGTTTGTGCCTTTGTCACTAGAAACAAGTTCAGCCGGTTGAATTCCAGCCCTGCTCTGTGTGAAAAACCGGACATAACCTAAACATTGCTTTTCCTGAATGAGAATGGAGGGGTTGGGATTGGTAAGGGTTAAAGCTCTACTCCTTGCAGCAAGTAAAGCTGAAAATGCTCAGCTGCCCCCGTAGAACTGAAACTCTGGAGATGGTTTACCTGTCCAGTCCTGTTTCCAAGACATCAATACCAGGGAGAAGTACTCACCTCTGTAGAGATGTATACTGACGAAGAACTGTGCATATCGGCAAGGCTCATAATAGGAGAGAAATGTGCCACAATCAGGAACTCAATTCATAGGAAAAAGTGCACATCTGTAAAATATTAACACTGGGAGAAAGGCACACCTCTAAGATATTGCACACTGGGATAGGAAATCATGAATTCTATATCAATACTCTGTGAGAAATGCGCACCTCCTTAAGACATTACTTATGGGGTGAAATGCGCATATCCAGGGCCGGCTTTTGTGCTGGTGGCGCCCTGTGTGACAATGTTTATTGCCCCCCCACCCATGGGCATCCCCCACAGACTCCCACACTACTACCCTTTAACAGTGCCCCCTCAAGTCTCCATAAGCACACTCTCTCAGATGCATTTAATAGCGCAACCTTTACCAGTGTAGGGTGTCAGAGCACTTTATATCACAAACACTACACAGAGACAATCAATCATAGGTGTGTAAATCAGTGTATGGGAAATGTTACATAATACAGAGGACTACAAGATGTAGGAGTTGCATGTCATCCATACTGGTAGACAGTATAGTTTAAGAGTGCTTGGTCTGGAGAAGCACAGACTCAGAATTTAAAACATAACCCCATGGTTGGGGGTTACATTTAATAATAAGGATTTTCTTTTTTTACCGAAATGAATACTTTTTGAAACATTAGAATAATGAAAGACTGAGGGAAACATCATAATACTCTAATCTATACCTTGCAGCTTGCATGCAGCTCTTTGATGACCGCTATTAGCTCACTGTTCCATGTTAGGATTTTAACATCTACACTGCTAGTAACAAAAGGATCTCTCTGACAAAAGCACTGACTTGTTTAAACTATATGCACTTTGTGATCTGCATGGTACACATTCTTTGCAGCAGGCACATTAACCCTCTGTGCTACCATAAAATGAGTTAAAACTTCCACTTGACAAAACTCCTTCTCTCTCCAGGAAGAACATTTGTATTTTTGTATGAAAATTGCGGAGGCCAGCAATGCAGCAGCAGCAGGTGCTTTTAAAGCCATAAAATACTTCCAAACAGGCGCCCTCTCGAAGAGTCAGCACCCGGTGCGGTGGCACTGGTCGCTCCGCCCTAGATCCGGCCCTGCGCATATCTATATAACATTAATAATAGGAAAAATGTGCACTGCTGTAAGATTAGTGCTAAGGAGAATATGGACATCTGTAAGACATACTGGGAGAGAAATGTGCACACTGGAAAGACATAGACACTGTAGGATATTTGGGAATCTGTAAAACTGTAAGGGGCATATTTATGAAATTGTAATGCAATGCAGCACAGCAAGTCACCTTGCTGCACTGCGCTGCATTACAGGGAAAGGACAGGGGTGTGCCATATTTATTACAATATGGTGCATTCCTGTCTTTTCCCCAATGTTGGCACACAATGAGTTGCCTAGTGCCAGTGCAGGCACCCTTGCACCATGCAAGTTTGCCTGCGTTGCATGCAGGATTTTTTTGTGCAGGAAGGAGCTCCGTCCTGCACAAAAACAACCCTGTGATGCATATTCCTCTTTCTATGTGTGCTGCAGAATACAGCGTACATAGAAAGAGAAGTAACAAGAAGAAATAAAGATATTTCTCCTTGTTACGCCTCCCCTGAGAAGGCTTATCTTTTTGGAACATTACCAGGTCTACCAATGATGTTAAATCTGGGAATGCGTCAAAATCCATTGGAGAAGCGTGGAAACACCCATGCAATGTGTACTATCTTGTCCATGCATGTATTAGCGCGTGGACACTCTGTGATGTCACAGCTCGCTCTGTGACACGCAGAGAGAGAACGATCGTTAGCATTTTACAGTTGAGTCTGTGGCGATACGCGACATTGCACTGCTGGCCGGTCTGTGGGATTAGTGGATTTTTACATGTAATAAACACTGCTTACCGTATATCCTTTTGGAGTCCTGTCGTCTCTACATATGATTGTGGCGACGATCCTGATCCCACACAGAACCTACGCGTCAAAGTAGAAGATTGAAGTTTTCTTCTCACCTTAAACGGCGCAACAGCTGAAGCTTCACAGGCCGGAGAGAGCTGAGGATCTGGTCAACTTTCGTGTACGATGAGCGGAGCGTTCATTGCTGCGGAATGCTGGTTTTTGCGAGTTACGTGCCAGTGTTGAGTTTGACCATCTGAGCCTGAGGTAAAGGAAGAGGAGGAGTCAGCGTCTGCATCGTGCGACTGGCAGAAGCAACGATCAAGCGTCAGCAGAAAGAGGAGCTAGCAGCATTGTATCCTTCCTCACTGTTAGACATCGCACGGCTGGGTGCGTCTTCTCAGCTGGAAACAACGATGTACAGGAAGCTGTGTTGTTTTTTTCTTTCATCGTGAATAATGCTCGCATGGCAGCAAATGGTTCAACCGTTTATCAACCAACAAGGGGTTTGTGAACCACCACATGTTCAAGTCTCCACAAGAACGTGTGACAGGTGACATTTAAGGTTTCTACCCAGCATTTTATAGTAAAATTTTGGAGCAGTAACGTGACACATTATTGTGTCATATTGTTTCTCCCTGGGCAGTTTACATCATATTTACATTTTAAGACTGTTTCTTCTACATGTGACAGCGCTGTGACACGCACACCTTAATAGACAATATTTTCTCTTGGAATACATGTACATTTGTATTAAGTGAGAGTACTATATATATATATATATATATATATATATATATATATATATTTTATTTTTTTAAATCTGTTATCTTATCTCTATAATTCAGTAAAACCTTTTACATAATGCAGGCTCTGAATCCACCACCACCTTTTCTAGATTCACCAGGTGAACCACCAATTTCTTGACGTCAATGGCTTGACGCATTTGAAAAGTATCTTTGGGCAATAGTTGCCCATAGATTTAGGCCAGAGAGGAACATTTTTATTTTATTGCACTCGCTGGGGTTTGAGGGTAGAGTGACACTTAAACATCTACCAGACCCAGTTGGGGGAGAGGGAGAAGACTTAGATAAATATCAGGAAACCATAAAGAAACTTGCAAGTAGGTATGATGTCCAGCCAAGTCTGGCGGTGTTGCGTCACAAATTTTTCAAACGTGTACGGAGAATTGAAGGGGATGTTGACTCTTACATAAGTGCATTGAGGAAGTTAATGGCTGATTGCAAGTTTGAAAATGTTAGTGAACAATTGATGCAAGATCAATCTATCAGTCACTGCACTGACAGAACCATTCGTCAAAAACTGTTGTCTTTGGGGAATCCTTCTTTGGATGAATCCATTAGAGTTGCCAAAAGTATTGAGACGGCACAACAGTCCATAAAAGTGCTAGAAAACAAAGCGGTGGAGGTAGTGACACCTGTGCGTCTCAGTAATTTTAGGAAGAAAAGTGATGTGTTTCAGAAGAGTTTTTTCAAATGTACAGATATTTGTTTCTGATGTGGTAACACCACCCACAGCAAGAATGGCATAGCATGTCCTGCAGAAAATGTCATGTGTAGGTCTTGTGGCAAAGTGGGACATTTTACAAAGGTCTGTCAAGGTCAGAAGAAGGACGACGTTAAGGTTGGATATGTTAAAGACAATAGTGACAGTGGGGCTGAAGATATGATGTCAGAAATGAGAGACAAATGGTGTTGGTTGTCAGCGACAAGCAAGCTAGAACAGGTAATTCCACAGATTGCGTGGATCCTTATGTTAATATACTTGTGGTAGAAAAAGAATTACGACTTCTAGTAGATTCTGGTACACGCATCACCATGATTACTCAAGCTTTATTTGCCACCAACTGGGGTGAAAGACAGTTGATGCCTCCCGATCGTGCACCGGTATCTTATGAAGGCCGTAAGATTGATTTGCTTGAATATTTTGAAGAAGTCATGGAGTTTAAGGGTAGATGCATTCAGGGCAAAATCTATGTAGCTATCAAAGGGTTGAACATGCTTGGGTGGTTTCACCAAGGTTTGTTTTATATGATGTTATGACCTGGTGCTAAAGAACAGGTTTTGGCCATACGTGATTCTTCCCAGGTGGAAGACCTGTTGAACAATTACCCGAAGGGGTTTTCTGGTGAGTTGGGAAAAAGTAAAGGTTTTAAGCATAAAATCAAAGTGAAAGAAGGAGCAATTCCCATCAAACACAAATTAAGGAGTGTTTATTTCAGTATCAGGGGAAATTTAGAAAAATAACTTACAGTATTGTGCAATAGAGGTGTAATCGAACCCATCGAATCTTCTGTTTGGCTTTCACCATTGGTCGTTGCACGCAAGAAAAATAATGAGCTCAGTGTTTGCATTGACTTGCGTAGCCTTAACAGGGAACATTGGGTGGATTCCCACCCTCGCCCCAACATTACGGAAATGTTGGCAATGGTTGCAGGAGCAAACATTTTTATGAAACTCGATCTGGCATCCGCATACCACCAGGTAGAGCTGGATCCAGAATCACGCCATCTTGCAGCTTTTGTGTCCCCATCAAGTATTTTCCAATTTTGCCGCATGCTGTTTTGGGTTGGCATCAGCGGTGTCTGTTTTTTCAGTGCCTTATGGTAAATTTACTCAAAAGACTAAAGAATGTTGCAATTTTTCAGGATGATGTTCTCATCCATGCTATGTTAAATCATAGGAAGTGTCAGCACAAGTCGTACTAAACTGCACAGCAGCAGGTAACAAGCTCCCTGGTTGCCCGTTGAAATCCACAATTTAAGACTCAAGGTACTACTTGACCGCATGAGAATCGGGTCAATACACCCTGATACATAGAGACCCATACAAAATAAGGTCTCCACCACTTTTTCTTCTTTTTAGGTCCTGAAGAAAGCCCACTTGACCCACAAGGGCAATCACTGGGGCTGAAACATGTCGACCTTTTTATGGACACTCACAGTGCGTTAGACCACTAACTAGTCTTCCCACACACAACACAGATTTTAATATATCTCGAACCCAGATTGATTAAATTTTACAAATCGGGGTCTACGAGTTTTTAACATTTTGAGATTCACTTCACTAAAAACACTTTCACCTTTCTTTGATCACTACTGCAATAACCAGTGGTTTTCCTCCGGATGGAGGAAGCATACAAAAACTAACCCTATGATGATGCTGTCACGTTTTTAAGAGCAGGGCGGATAATCAAGATATACCGCTTTTCCGACTTTTGTACGTGAATGAGGGTTTTTTATCGGTACACTGCACGAATTTCATAAAACCCTGGTTACTCAGGTCAAGTGATCCATTCTCATTTTGATATCTAGTTCTCATCCATGCCCCAGGTAGGAAGACTCACGATGAAATTTTAAATAAGGTTTTATCCATTTTCCAAAATCAAGGTGCAGTTCTCAAATGTGAAAAATGTGAGTTTTGCAAAAACTCTGTGGAGTATTTAGGACACACAATTTCGAGCTCAGGGGTTGCACCAAGACCAGGTTTAGTACAAGCCATATTACAAGCGCCACAACCTTCAGACAAAGCAGGTGTAAAATCCTTTTTGGGGTTAAGTGAATTTTATTCACGCTTTATCCCGGATTATGCCACAAAGGTTCGTCCCGTTTCTAATTTGTTAAAAAAAGATACGGTGTTTGTATGGGATTCTGATTGTAAAAATGCTTTTGAATGGTTAAAAAGACAACTCAGTGTGGTAAAAGTGTTAAAACCCTATGATCCGTCTGCACCCTGCACTTTAACAGTCGATGCAAGTTGTCATGGTTTAGGTGCTGCATTAACTCAAAACATTGACAATGTGCAACACACCATTGGTTTCGCATCCAGAGTACTCAGGGAAGCTGAAACACATTATTCGGTTATAGAGAAGGAACTCTTGGCTTGTTGCTTGTTAGTGGGCCATTGAAAAATGTAAATGTTACCTGTGGGGTAGGAGATTCATGTTACAAACCGATCATAAACCCTTGGTTTCTATCCTGGGTAACACATCCAACAGAAACAACACACCACGCATAGCAAGATTATCCTCCAAACTATTACAGTTCTGATACAATGTTGAACACATTTCAGGTGGCAAAAATGTCCGTGCAGATGCTCTCTCACGTTTTCCTATGAAATGTGAAGAAGTTGAAGAAGGAGACAAACATTGTAATGATGAAGACTTTGAAGATTTCATAGTTGCTGCTGTGGAAATACAGCACATTTGTGCCATTGATGAATGTGAATGGAAAAAAGCTATGGAGAAAGATGAAACTTTGAAATGTGTTATTAAATCTATTGTTGAGGGGTGGCCCAGAGAAAAGTATGTTGGTGTTGACATACAGCCCTTTGTCAAAGTGTGTGACGAATTGTCAATTGAAATTGATCTTGTTCTCAGGCAAGAGAAAGTTATCCCTTCTTGTGATTTTGAATTTTCTTTTTTCTAATGCACATGAAGGACATTTGGGAGCTACTCTCACGAAACGTAGAATGCGTGAGTATTTTTGGTGCCCCAGATAGACCGTGACATTGACGCCATGGTACATGAGTGTGCCATTTGTTCTAGTAGTGACAAGGCGTTGCGCCTTTCAAGTCCACTTTTGATTCGAATTCCTTTGCCCAACAAACCGTGGGAAAAACTGGGTATTGATGTTATGGGACCGTTCCACGTCTTACCTCATCAGACATAGTTTTAGTCGATTATTACTCAAGGTGGCCTGAGGTCAAATTTGTTGCGTAGGCTGACTCGAAAGAAGTTGTGGAATTTTTTTAAGAAATTTTTATGCAGGAGGGATGTCATACACCATAGTCTCTGACAATGGTGTACAATTTGTGTCTTTTGAAGTTGACGCATTTTTAAAAGATTGTTCCATAAATCACCTCAAGAGCTCTCTCTATCACCCATAAACCAATGGTTTGGTGGAGCTTAAACAGGGGGATAGGTGATTGCATACAGTGGGCTATTTCTCACAATAAGGTTATACCAGCAGCAGTCAGGACCATGTTGTGGTTCTACAGAACCACACCACACTCCTTAACAGTTGTTTCACCGTTTGAACTTATTAAGGGCAGGAAACCATGCTCTGAATTCAGACCAGCATGGATGTCCAAATGGTTCAAACAAAGTGTATCTGCAAAGGAATTAGATGTAGTAGTCAGAAACAAGGTTGAAACTACCCAATCCAAACAAGTGTGCTACTTTGACAAAAGAAAAAAATTATCTTTGAAGAGTTTTGCAGTGGGTGATTTTGTTAAGATCAAAAAGTCTGTCTTTGTCAAGAAAGGTGAATCCAAGTTTACTGAACCTGTGCGCATTGACAAAATCTGTGGCAGTGCTGTATGCGTCAATGGATGCAACTGCTGGAATATGAACAAAATTGTAAAAGTTTATCCCCCAGTGTTGGACAAATATCCACGTTGTACTAGTACTGATGTCAAGGAGGTGATAAGTGGCAATCAAACCAACACTGGTCAAGATAACATTCCTCTTGTTCCTCTTAGGAGAAGTGGAAGGGATGTTAGGCTGCCTGTTAGATTCAGGTAGTCCCTCTTCTCACTCTTCTTCGAGCACTTTGGGGGAGTGTGTTTTACCGGTGATATGTTCTTAGTACTTTATATTCCTCTGTTCATGTATTCTTTTCCAATTTACACATATTGTATTGTTATCATGCATTTTATTACTCTTTTATCTGTTGTTTCTGGTTTTTCTTTGTAAGAAGAAGAGATATGTAGTATCTTGTCCATGCATGTATTAGCGCGTGGACATTCTGTGATGTCACGGCTCGCGCTGTGACACCCAGAGAGAGAACGATCGTTAGCATTTGACAGTTGGGTCTGTGGCGATACGCGACATTGCACTGCTGGCCAGTCTGTGGGATTAGTGGATTTTTGCATGTAATACACGCTGCTTACCGTATATCCTTTTGGAGTCCTGTCGTCTCTACACGATGCCCATGCAATGCCTTTCCAGGGCAGAGTAAAGCATTGCAGCGATTTGCCCTGTGTTGCGTTATTCCAGATTTATGAAGCCACTCAGGGCCACGCAAGGTGGCTTTGCATGGCTTCATATATCACATTTTAGGCGTGCGTCGCATTTGCAGCACGTTGCGTGGTGCAAGAGCGACGCAACTCTCCTTGTAAATATACCCCTAATGCTGTGGGGAAATGCACATAGCTGCATAAAGTTAATTTTTGGAGACATGTGTGCACAACTGTTGATGTCCACAAACCAGATCATCCAAAGTGAGGTGACATGCCCTGGGTAGTTAAAGCCTCTCTTTTACAGCCTCCCATTATCTTTAAAGGCTTGGGCTACTGCAGTGTTGAAAGGTGGGGGCTACCGGATTACAGGATGTATAGCTTCTCTGCCACTAACGGGCAATTCCCACTGGGTCCCTAGCAATACAGACTCCTGTACTCCTGCAGCCTGATTGTTCCTCTGCTGGGCCTCCACAACAACACCCCCCCAACACACTGCAGGAAGAGCAGTCAACTGGACTCGACTTAAGTAGGTGGGGGGCAGGGAGTGTTTAGTGCAGCTTTAGCCTGAGGTCTCTGAGTGCGTGCAGGGTGACTACAAAGTTCTGTGACTGTATGAGTACTGTGCCTGTGTGACAGCAGAGTGAGTAATGAGAGTGTGCTGAATGAATGGTGAGACTGTGTGAGTGAAGGGGGAACGGAGTGCAGAGTGAATGGTGTACCTGTGTAAGTGCTGGGGAGTTTTGTTAGTGCATGGTGAGCAGTGTGTCTGAGCGCAGAGTGAGTTGTGTGACTGTATGAGTATACTGGATTAGGAATATGCATCCCTGAGTGTTTGGTGAGAGAAGTGAATGCACCTGATGAGTGATGTTCCCTAGGAAGAGCAGGACAAGGGGTATGCTTGTGTGAGTGTAGGGTGAGCGAAGCAGTGTGCATCTGTGAGCACAGGATGAGTGGAGCACTTTGTCCTTGTGAGAGCAGAGTGAGTGATGTGTCTGCATGAGTGCAGGGAGAGTGATAAGTCTTTGTGAGTCTAGTTGCACTTCTATTCAATAACTTGTAGCCAGATTTCTTGAAATCTACTCTGAAAATGCACCATTTGCACCCATGTTTCTCAATTGTCCTTGTCAAGTGGGAAACTAATAATTAATCTTATAAGCCTCCAACGGCTCCATGTCTGATTCAAGCTCGACTGCTGCGCTCGTTCGCTCTTTAAATTCAATTTAAAGCTTTATGCCCACCACTTTTAAAAAATACCAACTGCCAGTGTCGTTTAATAGAAAAACTACTAACCACAAAAATAAACTTTCATTTAAATTATCATAATTATGGTGTTGTAGTCAAATATATACATTTAAATATCCGCGAAAGACATGTGGTCTAGAAAGAAAACAATTAACCAGTAATGCAAACTACAGACTTATCTTGAAATGCCTTGCAGTAATAGATTTTGGCAATATAAAGTACTTCATGACAATTTCCCATCTCCTTTCCAAAGCAAAGGAAACAATTGATCTTCAAAGGCGCTTAGACGTTGTTTATCAACCAACTTAACAGCCATGAACTCGAATGAAATTTCGAGGAAACCCGGAAAGAAAGCTGCAAATACAATTATTAAATGATATCTTGCCCTCTGTAGCATCTCAGATAAAGGAAAAAATGTAATCTACAGCTGTCTTGTACAATAACAAAATATTTTATGTAAGAAACTGAGTTGTGGCATGTAAAAATACATACATAGGGCAATGTTGAGGAGACAATTTTGAAGAATATGCTGTTATAGTGCAAGAAAACTGTGGGTTTCTGAAAGTACACTACCTTAACTTTTAGCAGATGAGAATTCTTAAGTTTTGAGCCTTTTTTTGATGTTTGGGTCATTTTGAACCCAAGCCTTCCTAACTTTTTTTCATAAAGGTATAAAGGCCACAGTTGCCTTATGTTGCAGATTCTAAAGATCCTCAATGTTAGTGAATTCCCTAGAGGGTACTGGGAAAATAACATTTTAGCAAAATGTATTTTCTTACAGAAAAATGTGGAAAAAGTGCTGTGCTATAAAGTGTGTGTTTTATTTCTTAAAAAACAATCGAAAAAGGTTTTCTGCACCAAGATAACCATCTTTATAGCTTTTAGGAACAGGCACAGTAGAGCTGTAAAAAACATTTATTACCACAGTGTTTGCATTTTTCTAAGTAGCAGTGGTTTCTACTTACTTGCAGATTGTGGTTGAAATAGTTATAAAGTCTGGGGGTGAACCCTGAAAGCTATACATTTCAGAAAAGTAGAAAAAACTGCAAATTCAGCAAGGGGACAGTTTTGTAGCTTGCTAATGGTTTTCCCAAAGAAACTAATTGTGTACTGACTACACAGCAAGTCATATAGTAAAATCCAATAAGTGAAAAAGGGTTATGATATATGCATTTTTTAAATGTGCCCAAGTGTTAGACCTGGAATCTTTGGTGTTGATTTTCCCCTGTCTTTTTTGCTTTTGACCTGTTTTTCAATGTGTGCTGCATTTAGTTTTTTCTGGTTTTACAACTCTTGGCACTTTACCATTGCTGTTCAGTGCCAGAGTGCAAGTGCTCCCTGTGTAAAATGTGATTATGATTGCATTACATTAGAGGGGACTTCAAGTGTCCCAAGCGGGCACAGCTCCCACTGGTGGGCAGTCATGGGTGATGGGTAGTGTAGCACTTGGGGAGGAGTTGGTCCCAGGAGGGTGCAGGGACCCAGCTGAGATGACCCTTGTCTCACTAGGGGACAGACAAAAGGTCCAGAGAAACCTCATGCTTGGTAACACTAAGAATTAGAGGCAGTGGGTGACCATCAATGGACAGAGGGTAGAGGCTCTGAGAGACAAAGGAGCCAGTGTGACTACTGACAGGTGTCATCTGGTGTCTAAAGAGCAATTAGTACCTGATGTACTTCACCAAGTTGTGGCAGTAGATAACAGTCAGTGCTTCTGTATAGTGGCTCAGGCTCCCTTTTAGTGGGAGGGGTCTCAGGTTCCTTGTGAGTAGTTGTGAGCCCGTCCATGCTTGTGAATTGTCTGCTGGGGAAGGACCTGGAGCATACCGCCTGGAGGAAGGTGGAGCTCAAGTCACATTTGGAAATATTGGGGGTTGCCTGAGTGGGCATGCATGACTACTAGGTCCATGGCAACACAGGGTAATCAGAAGGACCTGGAGCCTGAAACAGTGGTCCAGGTGTCTGCCAAGAAGAGGAAGGGCAGAGGGCATGAAAAACCCACTCCTGAAATGCCCAAAGTCTAGGAGGAGGCTGAACCTGAGGGGAAAGCCCAGGAACCTAGAGGGGAAGAGGTGGCTGAACTGGGAGACTAACCTGAGCTGACTCATTGGCAGCAAAAAGGGTGCCCCACCAGAGAAGAGTTCTGCGCAGAGCAGAAGACATGCCCTACTCTTGTGGGCCTTAGGCAGCAGGCCAAGGACCAGATAGCTGGAAAAGGGCCAGGTCACATTTGAATTACTGGGAGAATAGTCTCCTTTGTAGTGGGCCTAAGGTTCCTGAGCCTGGGGCAGCCCGTGTGCTGGTGGTACCCCTGCGCTTCAGAACCTTACTACTGGGGTTGGCTAATGATATGCCTTTCGCAGGACATTTGGGGCAGGGGAAGACCTTTGACAGGCTTGTTAGCCAACTTTACTAGCCCCAAATGTGGAGGCAGTCAGATGCGCTTTGCATGTCTTGTCAAACTTGCAAGGCAAGTGGCAAGAATTGTGGGAAATATAAGGCTTCCCTCTAACCATTACCTGTCATGAGCACTCCTTTTGAACAGGTGAGCATCAACATTGTGGGGCCTCTGGATCCCAAGACAGCCATGGGCAACAGGTTTATCCTGGTCTTGGTGGACCATGCCACCCGGTACCCAGAAGTTCTCCCTTTCAGGACAGTGACTGTGCCCATCATGGCCCAGGCACTCATGGGGGTCTTTACCAGTGTGGGTTTTCCCAAGAAGGTGGTATTTGACCAGGGTACCAACTTCATGTTGCTGTACATGAAGGCCATGTGGATGGAGTGTGGGGGTGAACTACAAATTCACCACTGCTTACCACACACAAAGTAATGGGTTAGTTGAGAGATTCAACCGTACCCTGAAAGGCATGATTGGGGATCTGTCAGAACCCATGAGGCATAAGTGGGATGTCCTCTTGCAATGCCTTCTCTGTGCTTACAGGAAGGTACCACAGAAAGGGATTAGCTTTAGTCCATTTGAGCTGTTGTATGGGGACCCTGTGAGAGGACCTCTCAGTTTGATCAAGGAGGGTTGGGAGGAAGCTCCTAGGAAGCCACCCCAGGATTTATTTAGCTACATGCCGGCCATCTGATATCAGACAACTCACTTCAAGAAACTCGCTCAGGCGAACCTGGAAGCAAGCCACAAGGACATGAAACTCTGGTGTGACCAGAATACCACTCTGGTTGAGCTTCAGCATAGTGAGAAAGTGTGGGTGATGGAGCCAGTGGAGCCTTGGGCTCTACAAGACAAGTGGTCTTGCCCCTATGAGGTGAAGTAGCGCGAATGATGTCACCTACCTGGAGGACTTGAAGACTCCTAGGAACCCCTTGAGGGTCCTGCACGTGAACTGCCTCAAACCCCACTTTGAGAGATCTGAGTTAACCATGCTCTTGGCTACTGATGATGGGGTGGAAGAGGAGAGTGAACCTCTGCCAAACTCCTGTCTGGCAAGGAGCAGGATGGGTCAGTGGAAAGCATTGTCCTCTCCCCTACACCCTGGAGCAGCAGAGTGACTGTCGCCAGTTGCTGGGGTAGTTTGTCACACTGTTCTTACTCACCTCAGGTGTCACCCATTGACACTGGGGACAGTCCACCTGTGAAACACAAGTTTTACAGGTTGACAGACAGAGTGAAGGCTAGCATCAAGGGGTGTGTCCAAGATGTTAGCTCTAGGGGTGATTGAGTCCACTAGCAGTCCTTGGTCCATCTCAGTGGTCTTGGTTCCCAAAGCTGCTGCGCCTGGTGGAACTCCAGAACTCCAGTTCTGTGTGGACTACTGTGGGCTCAATGCTGTCACTAAGGCTGTCACATACCCCATCCCCCAATCTGACGAGCTCATTGATCAGCTGGGAGCTGTCAAGTTCCTCAGGATGGTTGATCTAACGTCTGGGTACTGGCATATTGCTTTGACCTAGGGGGCACAGGAGAGGTCAGCGTTCTCAACAGCAGAAGGGCACTACCAGTCCTGGGTCATGCTTTTTTGTTTGAAGAATGTCCCTGCCATCTTTCAGAGGTTGGTCAACCAGGTCCTGGCTTGGCTGGAGGATTTCAGGTTTGCCTACCTGGATAACATTGCAGTGTTCAGCTCCAGTTGGGAGGACCACTTGCAGCACCTCTGGGAAGTGTTGAAGGCCCTGCAGAAGGCAGGCCCCACTATCAAGGCCAGTAAGTGCCAGATAGGGCATGGGTCTGTGGTTTGCTTGGGGTCCGAGGTAGGAAGCAGCCAGATGGTGCCCTTACAACCCAATATAAACACCAAGACACAGACAGTAGTTAGAGCCTTCTTAAATCTCACCGGGTACTACCGCCGATTTGTCAAAGGGTATGGCACTATTGTTGCCCCCTTGACTGAGCTGACTTCGAGGAAGCAGCCCCGTCAGGTGATCTGGACTGAGGAAGCCAGACCATTTTTGATACCCTGAAGGAGGCCATGTGCACAGGGCCTGTGCTCAAGGCTGCTGACTTCTCCAAGGAGTTTGTGGGACAGACTGATACCTCAGAGCATGGTGTGGGAGCCGTGCTTCCACAGCTGAGAGAATCAGGCCTAGATCAACCCGTAGCTTTCATCACTTTCAGCTAGGGGACACACATGTTAGACCTGGCATCTTTAGCATGTTTTTCCCGTCTTTTTTGCTTCTGTCTTCCTGTTTTTGATTGTGTGCTGCATTTCGTATTTGTTGGTTTTAGATCTCTGGGCACTTTACCACTGCTGATCAGTGCTAAAGTGCAAATGCTCCCTTAGTAATTTGTGATTATGATTGGTTATGCATGATTGGCATATGTGATTTACTGATAAGTCCCTAGTAAAGTGCACTGTGTATGCCCAGGGCCTGTGAATCAAATACTACTAGGGGCCTATAGCACTGATTGTGCCACCCACTTGAATAGCCCTGTAACCATATCTCAGGGCTGCCACTACAGTGTCTGTGAGTGCAGTTTTAAACTGACATGTCGACCTGGCAAGGGCACCCACTTTCCTGGCCCAAATCTTCCATTTATATAAATATAAGGCACCCCTAAGGTAGACTCAAGGAAACCCCATGGTCAGGGTGCAGTGCATGTGAAAGACAGGACATGTACTGGTGTGTTTTACATTCCCTGATAGTGAAATACTGACAATTTCTTTTTTCACTGTTGCAAGGGCTATCTCTCCCATAGGTTATCATTGGAGCTGCCTTGTAACCTCTTCCAAGTGTAACCTCCAATTGGGAAGAGATAGAGATTTGGAGTTTAGGGTCCCTGAACTCATAATTTAGTAATGCATATTTTAGTGAAGTTGGTTATTAAATTGCGTGTTGGAAAATGACACTTTTAGAAAGTTAGTTGGGCTGTTTGTGCATTCACTCTATACAGGCACACAAGAGGAGCTGAGGTGTCTCCTGCATTTCCTGATGGCCCATCACCAGGCTGATGTGTCTTCCTGAGCTAGAGTGGTGGGAGGAGTTGTCACTGACCCAGAATAGGGCTGTGCCTGTCCTCACACAAAGCTGTCTCCACCCCCCTGTAGTGTTTCTCGAGCCAGGTCAAGTAAAGGCAGGATCTTGTGCATTACAAAAGACTTTCCTTTGAAGTTCTCCTACTTCAAAGGCAGAAACTGGTATAAGTACTGGACCTGTGACACCATAACTTTAGAACACTTCTGGACTAAGAGGAGTTTCTGCCAAGAAGAAGAGCTGGAGAAGCTGTAGAAAGGGTACTGCCACTCTGCTTGTTGATGTGTTGGGCTGGCCTTCTGCTTGCTGCTTCAGTCTTGGAGAGTGAAAGGACTGAACTTTGCTTTCTGTATCCTGCTTGTGAAGGTCCTCCAAGGGCTTCTGTGTGCTTGCCTCTTGTTAAGAAGTCTCACGGACATCAAAGACTTCACCTGCTGCCCCTAAACTGGTGTGGTGTCCAGTTGTAGTGTTTTCATTGTGTTACTGTGTGCTTATGTACAAAAATTTACACATTGCCTCTGAAATAAGCCTGACTGCTTGTGCCAAGCTACCAAGGGGGTGAGCAGGGGTTATCTTGGGTGTGTAACTCCCTTACCCGACTAGAATAAGGGTCCCTACTTGGACAGGGTGTAAACCAGTGCCAACTACAGACCCCCATTTCTAATACCAAGCTACTGAGTTTAGGAATAGGTGTTATTTGTACAATTCTGAATTTGAGATCATCCCTACAATCATGTGATTGAAGGGACATATTGAGCAAAAGTGTGCTTTCTTGCACAATGACTAATATTTACGAGTCACAGAGGTAGAGAAATATAATTGATAATATCACATGTTCTACAATTATGTTTCCCCCCCACTTCTGATAAAAACCCTCCACTTTTGTGACTGGGCTTAGCACCATCAACAGAAAAGACCCCAGAGCACAATGTGGCACATTTTGACAATGTGGGCAGGTGTAGTATTTGGATCTGGACTGGGCTACCACTGGGCTAAAGTTACCAAACCCAGATATTTCTGCAAACTAGACAACCGGTGGAGTTGAGGGTGGTGTGACTTGCATAGATACCGCCGCGTTTACCTTCACAGAATGCCCGGCAAACCTCAAAGTTTATTTGTAACTTCCTCACTTTTCTGTGAGCAAATGTTCCAGAATCTGTGAAGATCCACAAACTTTCTACCACTCAGTGTATCCACACTTCTCCCAATAAAAACAGTACTCTAATGCCATGTGCAAAAAGGGTTGACACTCATGAACTCTTGAGCGCAGTGCCTGGCCTACAACCAGGTCCTAAGGACAAGCCCCATGTACTCGGCCAAAGTCCAGGTATAGCTGGGGTTGGCCTCCTTTAGTGGGATAGCCACACCATGCCGCCAAACCCTGCTGCACATGGGCGAAGGCCCTGTATAGTAGAGGTTGGTTGTATGCTTTCTATCACTTACTCACATACAAAAGCAAACAACATTAAAACAAGCATTTGCAATGCAATAGGTCTTGATTTCACACGAGTTTGAGCTATTGGCATTGTAAATGACAATGCCTTTTATTTATGTTTTGGGTTTTAAAACATAAATAAAAGGCATTGTCATTTACAATACTAATAGCTTAAACTCTCGCAAATGCGAGACCTATTGCATTGCAATAAAGGGCCTTCTCGACCGCGTGTTAGATTGTAAATATCAGAGGAAGAGACTGGCCTGCGATGTCTTCAAAGTAGTGATAAATAGTGCAGTGAAGAAGATGTGTAAGTGTTGTAAATTACACAGACACAAAGTATGAAGTGAGAGTTACATATGATCCGAGATATAAACACTAACAAAGCACTCCAACACCTTTCGCTCTGTGATTACACTGTCGCAGCTCAGGAGGAAGAGCGGGAGGGGGGGCTATTTTCTGCCCTCTCCGTGATTTGAGCATGCAGTGTGGCATTGCGTAATGTCATTGCTATCTTTGGCCTAATAAAAAACACTCCAGCTGTAGTAGGGCCCTGGCTTCACCTCCTGGTGCAGGGTGGGCTGTGCTTTATGGCAGGCATGGAGGGAGGGAGGGATGGTCTTGGCTGCAGCTCCAACCTCGTACAGTGCCCATGCTATTACTAGTGAGTGATAGGCACTGAGGTGGTGGTATTGGTGGTGGTGGTATTGGTATTGGTAGTGGTGGTATTGGTGGTATCGGTGGTGGTGGTGGTATTGGTATTGGTGGTGGTGGTGCTGGTATTGGTGGTACTGGTGGTGGTGGCATTGGTGGTATTGGTGGTGGTGGTATTGGTGGTGGTGGTGGTATTGGTGGTGGAGGTAAAGGTATTGGTGATGGTGGTATTAGTGGTGGTGGTATTGGTATTGGTGGTGGTGGTACTGGTATTGGTGATTGTGGTATTGCTATTGGTGGTGGTGGTATTGGTGGCGGTATTGGTATTGGTAGTAGTGGTATTGCTATTGGTGGTGGTGGTATTGGTATTGGTGGTGGTATTGGTATTGGTGGTGGTGGTACTGGTGTTGTTGCTGGTGGTATTGATGCTGGTATTGGCATTGGTGGTGGTGGTAATGGTGGTGGTATTGGTGGTGGTGGTGGTGGTATTGGTGGTGGGGTTTTGGTGGTGGTATTGGTGGTGGTGGCATTTGTGGTGGTGGTGGTATTGGTGGTGGGATTGGTAGTGGTACTCGTGGTGGTGGTATTGGTGGTGGTATTGGTATGGGTGGTATCGGTAGTGGTATTGGTGGTGGTATTGGTGGTGGGGTATTGCAGGTGGTATTGCTGGTGGTATAGCTGGTGGTATTGGTTGTGGTGGTGGTGGTGGTATTGGTGGTGGTGGTGGTATTGGTGGTGGTGGTATTGGTGGTGGTGGTGGTATTGGTATTGGTGGTGGTATTGGTACTGGTGGTGGTGGTATTGGTGGTGGTGGTATTGGTATTGGTGGTAGTGGTATTGGTGGTGTTGGAGGTGGTAATGGTGGTGGTGGTATTGGTGGTGGTGGTATTGGTGGTGGTTTTTGTGGTGGTGGTATTGGTGGTGGTAGTGGTGGTAGTGGTGGTATTGGTGGTATCGGTGGTGGTTGTGGTATTGGTGGTGGTGATATTGGTGGTGGTATTAGTGGTGGTATTGGTGGTGGTATTGGTGGTGGTATTGGTGGTAGTGGTGGAATTGGTAGTGATGGTGGTATTGGTGGTGGTGGTATTGGTGGTGGTGGTGGTGCTGGTGGTGGTGGTGGTATTGGTGGTGTTGGTATTGGTGGTGGTGATATTAGTGGTGGTGGTGGTATTGGTGGTGGTGGTATTGGTGGTGGTATTGGTGGTGGTTTTGGTGGTGGTGATAATATTGGTAGTGGTGGTGGTGTTGGTGGTGGTTGTATTGGTGGTGGTGGTATTGGTATTGTTGGTGGTGGTATTGGTGGTGGTGGAATTGGTGGTATTGGTGGTGGTATTGGTATTGGTGGTGGTATTGGTGGTGGTGGTGGTAGTATTGGTGGTGGTGGCATTGGTGGTGGTGGTATTGGTGGTGGTGGTATTGGTGGTATTGGTGGTGCTGGTGGTTCTGGTGGTGATATTGGTGGCATTGGTGGAGGTGGTGTTATTGGTGGTGGTGTTGGTGGTATTGGTGGTGGTGGTGATGGTATTGGTGGTGGTATCAATGGTGGTGGTGGTATTGGTGGTGGTGGTATTAGTGGTGGTGGTATTGTTGGTAGTGGTATTGGTGGTGGTATTGGTGGTGGTGGTGGTGGTATTGGTTGTATTGGTGATTGTGGTACTGGTATTGGAGGTGCTGGTATTGGTATTGGTGGTGGTATTGGTAGGGGTATTGGTGATGTTATTGGTGGTGTTGGTATTTGTGGTGGTGGTATTAGTGGTGGTGGCATTGGTGGTGGTATTGGTGGTGGTATTGGTGGTGGTGTTATTGGTGTTGATGGTATTGTTGGTGGTGGTATTGGTGGTGGTATTGGTGGTACTGGAGGTGGTGGTATTGATGGTGGTGGTGGTGGTATTGGTGATGGTGGTGGTATTGGTGGTGGTATTGGTAGTAGTATTGGTGGTATTGGTGGTGGTATTGTTGGTGATATTGGTGGGGGTATTGGTGGAAGTGGTATTTTTGTTGGTATTGGTATTGTCAGTGGTATTGGTGGTGGTGGTGGTGGTATTGGTGGTGGTGGTGGTATTGGTAGGGGTATTGGTGATGTTATTGGTGGTGTTGGTATTGGTGGTGGTGGTATTAGTGGTGGTGGTGGTGTTATTGGTATTGGTGGTGGTGTTGGTGGTGGTATTGGTGGTGGTGGTATTGTTGGTGATGGTGGTATTGTTGGTGGTGGTATTGGTGGTGGTATTGGTGGTACTAAAGGTGGTGGTATTGATGGTGGTGGTGGTGGTATTGGTGGTGGTGTTGATATTGGTGGTGGTGGTGGTATTTGTAGTAATATTGGTGGTATTGGTGGTGGTATTGATGGTGGTGGTATTGGTAGTGGTATTGGTACTGGTGGTGGTGGTGGTGGTATTGGTGGTGGTGGTATTGGTATTGGTGGTAGTGGTATTGGTGGTGTTGGAGGTGGTAATGGTGGTGGTGGTATTGGTGGTGGTGGTGGTATTGGTGGTGGTATTTGTGGTGGTGGTATTGGTGGTGGTAGTGGTGGTTGTGGTATTGGTGGTGGTGATATTGGTGGTGGTATTGGTGGTGGTATTGGTGGTAGTGGTGGAATTGGTAGTGATGGTGGTATTGGTGGTGGTGGTATTGGTGGTGGTGGTATTGGTGGTGGTGGTGGTACTGGTGGTGGTGGTATTGGTGGTGTTGGTATTGGTGGTGGTGATATTAGTGGTGGTTGTGGTATTGGTAGGGGTATTGGTGATGTTATTGGTGGTGTTGGTATTTGTGGTGGTGGTATTAGTGGTGGTGGTATTGGTGGTGGTATTGGTGGTGGTATTGGTGGTGGTGTTATTGGTGGTGGTGGTATTGTTGGTGGTGGTATTGGTGGTGGTATTGGTGGTACTGGAGGTGGTGGTATTGATGGTGGTGGTGGTGGTATTGGTGGTGGTATTGGTGGTGGTATTGGTAGTAGTATTGGTGGTATTGGTGGTGGTATTGGTGGTGATATTGGTGGTGGTATTGGTGGTGGTATTGGTGGAAGTGGTATTTTTGTTGGTATTGGTATTGTCAGTGGTATTGGTGGTGGTGGTATTGGTGGTGGTGGTGGTATTGGTAGGGGTATTGGTGATGTTATTGGTGGTGTTGGTATTGGTGGTGGTGGTATTAGTGGTGGTGGTGGTGTTATTGGTATTGGTGGTGGTGTTGGTGGTGATATTGGTGGTGGTGGTATTGTTGGTGGTGGTGGTATTGTTGGTGGTGGTATTGGTGGTGGTATTGGTGGTACTAAAGGTGGTGGTATTGATGGTGGTGGTGGTGGTATTGGTGGTGGTGTTGAT
Source organism: Calotriton arnoldi (assembly GCA_963921515.1). NCBI lineage: Eukaryota > Metazoa > Chordata > Amphibia > Caudata > Salamandridae > Calotriton > Calotriton arnoldi. The sequence goes on along the minus strand of CAWUFW010003421.1, from coordinate 485,857 downwards.
ATTGGTGGTGGTGGTGGTATTTGTAGTAATATTGGTGGTATTGGTGGTGGTATTGATGGTGGTGGTATTGGTATTGGTGGTGGTATTGGTACTGGTGGTGGTGGTATTGGTGGTGGTGGTCTTGGTATTGGTGGTAGTGGTATTGGTGGTGTTGGAGGTGGTAATGGTGGTGGTGGTATTGGTGGTGGTGGTGGTATTGGTGGTGGTATTTGTGGTGGTGGTATTGGTGGTGGTAGTGGTGGTTGTGGTATTGGTGGTGGTGATATTGGTGGTGGTATTAGTGGTGGTATTGGTGGTGGTATTGGTGGTGGTATTGGTGGTAGTGGTGGAATTGGTAGTGATGGTGGTATTGGTGGTGGTGGTATTGGTGGTGGTGGTGGTGGTACTGGTGGTGGTGGTGGTATTGGTGGTGTTGGTATTGGTGGTGGTGATATTAGTGGTGGTGGTGGTATTGGTGGTGGTGGTATTGGTGGTGGTATTGGTGGTGGTATTGGTGGTGGTGATGATATTGCTAGTGGTGGTGGTGTTGGTGGAGGTTGTATTGGTGGTGGTGGTATTGGTATTGTTGGTGGTGGTATTGGTGGTGGTGGAATTGGTGGTATTGGTATTGGTGGTGGTATTGGTGGTGAAATTGGTGGTGGTGGTGGTAGTATTGGTGGTGGTGGCATTGGTGGTGGAGGTATTGGTGGTGGTGGTATTGGTGGTATTGGTGGTGCTGGTGGTACTGGTGGTGATATTGGTGGCATTGGTGGAGGTGGTAGTATTGGTGGTGGTGTTGGTGGATTTGGTGGTGGTGGTGATGGTATTGGTGGTGGTATCAATGGTGGTGGTGGTATTGGTGGTGGTGGTATTAGTGGTGGTGGTATTGGTGGTAGTGGTATTGGTGGTGGTATTGGTGGTAGTGGTGGTGGTATTGGTTGTATTGGTGATTGTGGTACTGGTATTGTTGGTGCTGGTATTGGTATTGGTGGTGGTATTGGTAGGGGTATTGGTGATGTTATTGGTGGTGTTGGTATTTGTGGTGGTGGTATTAGTGGTGGTGGTATTGGTGGTGGTATTGGTGGTGGTATTGGTGGTGGTGTTATTGGTGGTGGTGGTATTGGTGGTGGTATTGGTGGTGGTATTGGTGGTACTGGAGGTGGTGGTATTGATGGTGGTGGTGGTGGTATTGGTGGTGGTATTGGTAGTAGTATTGGTGGTGGTATTGGTGGTGATATTGGTGGTGGTATTGGTGGAAGTGGTATTTTTGTTGGTATTGGTATTGTCAGTGGTATTGGTGGTGTTGGTATTGGTGGTGGTGGTATTAGTGGTGGTGGTGGTGTTATTGGTATTGGTGGTGGTGTTGGTAGTGGTATTGGTGGTGGTGGTATTGTTGGTGGTGGTATTGGTGGTGGTATTGGTGGTACTAAAGGTGGTGGTATTGATGGTGGTATTGGTGGTGGTGTTGATATTGGTGGTGGTGGTGGTATTTGTAGTAATATTGGTGGTATTGGTGGGGGTATTGGTGGTGATATTGGTGGTGGTATTGATGGTGGTATTGGTGGTAGTGGTGTTGGTGGTTGTATTGGTGGTGATGGTATTTATTGTATTGGAGGTATTTGATGGTGGTTATGGTATTGGTTGTGGTGGTATTGGTGGTGGTGATATTGGTAGTGGTGGTGGTGGTGGTATTGGTGGTGGTGGTATTGGTGGATTTGGTATTGGGGGTGGTATTGGTATTGGTGGTGGTATTGGTGGTGGTGGTATTGGTGGTGGTGGTGGTAGTATTGGTGGTAGTGGTATTGGTGGTGGTATTGGTGGTATGGTGGTGGTGGTGGTACTGGTGGTAACATTGGTGGCATTGGTGGTGGTGGTGGTATTGGTGTTGGTGGTGGTGGTATTGGTGGTGGTGATGGTATTGGTGGTGGTGGTAGGTGGTATTAATGGTGGTATTGTTGGTTGTGGTGGTATTGGTGGTGGTGGCATTGGTGATGGTATTGGTGGCTCTGGTGGTGGTGGTGGTATTGGTGGTATTGGTGGTGGTGGTATTGGTAGTGGTGGAGGTGGTGGTGGTTGTATTGATGGTGGTGGTATTGGTGGTGGTATTGGTGGTGGTATTGGTGGTAGTATTGATGTTGGTATTGGTGGTGGTGGTATTGGTGTTGGTGGTATTGGTGGTGGTATTGGTGGTGGTGGTATTGGTGGTGATGGTATTGGTGGTATTGGTGGTGGTGGTGGTATTGGTGGTGGTGATATTGGTGGTGGTGGTGGTATTGGTGGTGGTGGTATTGGTGGTGGTGGTATTGGTATTGGTAGTGATGGTGTTGGTATTGTTGATGGTATTGGTGGAAGTGGTATTGGTAGTGGTATTGGTATTGGCAGTGGTACTGGTGGTGCTGATATTGGATTGGTCATGGTGGTATTGGTGGTGGTGGTATTGGTGGTGGTGGTATCGGTGGTGGTGGTGGTGGTATTGGTAGTGGTATTGGTGATGTATTGGTGGTGTTGGTATTGGTGGTGGTGGTATTAGTGGTGGTGGTGGTATTGGTGGTGGTATTGGTGATGGTGTTGCTGGTGGTATTGGTGGTGGTGGTATTGTTCGTGGTGGTATTGGTGATGGTAATGGTGGTAGTGGAGGTGGTGGTATTGATGGTGGTGGTATTGGTGGTATTGGTGGTGGTATTGGTTGTAGTGGTATTGGTGGTTGTATTGGTGGTGGTGGTATTGGTGGTGGTGATGGTATTGGTGGTAGTGGTATTGGTAGTGGTGGAGGTGGAGGTGGTGGTATTAATGGTGGTGGTGTTGGTATTGCTGGTGGTATTGGTGGGGGTGGTATTGGTGGTGGTGGTATTGGTTGTGGTGGTATTGGTATTGGTGGTGGTATTGGTGGAAGTGGTATTGGTGGTGGTATTGGTATTGTCAGTGGTATTGGTGGTGGTGAAATTGGATTGGTGGTGGTGGTATTGGTGGTGGTGGTATTGGTGGTGGTGGTATTGGTAGGGGTATTGGAGATGGTATTGGTGGTGTTGGCATTGGTGGTGGTATTAGTGGTGGTGGTATTGGTGGTGGTGTTGGTGGTGGTAATGGTGATGGTGGTATTGGTGGTACTGGAGGTGGTGGTATTGATGGTGGTGGAGGTGGTATTGTTGGTGGTGGTGGTATTGGTAGTAGTATTGGTGGTATTGGTGGTGGTATTGGTGGTGATATTGGTGGTGGTATTGATGGTGGTATTGGTGGTAGTGGTATTGGTGGTTGTATTGGTGGTGGTATTAATTGTATTGGTGGTATTTGATGGTGGTGCTGGTATTTGATGTTGGTGGTGGTATTGATGGGGGTGGTATTGGTGGTGGTGGTATTGGTGGTGGTGATATTGGTAGTGGTGGTGGTGTTGGTGGTGGTGGTATTGGTGGTGGTGGTATTGGTGGTGGTGGTATTGGTGGTATTGGTATTGGGGGTGGTATTGGTATTGGTGGTGGCGGTGGTATTGGTGGTGGTGGTAGTATTGGTGGTAGTGGTATTGGTGGTGGTGGTGGTACTGGTGGTGATATTGGTGGCATTGGTGGTATTGGTGGTGGTGTTGGTATTGGTGGTGGTGGTGATGGTATTTGTGGTGGTGGTGGAAGGTGGTATTGATGGGGGTGGTGGTATTGGTGGTTGTGGTGGTGGTGGCATTGGTGGTGGTGGTATTGGTATTGGTGGTGGTGGCATTGGTGGTGGTATTGGTGGTTGTGGTGGTGGTATTGGTGATGGTGGTGGCATTGGTATTGGTGGTGGTGTTATTGGCGGTTGTATTGGTATTAGTGGTGGTATTGGTGGTCTTGGATTGGTGGTATTGGTGGTGGTGGTATTGGTGGGGTGGTGGTATCGGTGGTGGGGGTGGTATTAGTGGTGGTGGTGGTATTGGTGGTGCTGGTATTGGTGGTGGTGGTATTGGTGGTGGTGGTGGTATTAGTGGTGGTGGTATTGGTAGTGGTGGAGGTGGTGGTATTGATGGTGGTGGTATTGGTGGTGGTGGAATTAGCGGTGGTATTGGAGGTGGAGGTATTGGATTGGTGGTGGAGGTATTGGTGGTGGTGGTGGTGGTATTGGTGGCTGTGGTAGTGGTATTGGTAGTGGTATTGGTGGTGGAATTAGTGGTGTTGGTATTTTTGGTGGTATTGGCTGTGGTGGTATTAGTGGAGGTGGTGGTATTGGTGGTGATATTGGTATTGGTGGTGGTGGTATGGCTGGTGGTGGTGGTATTGGTGGTAGTGGTATTGGTAGTGGTGGAGGTGGTGGTGTTGGTGGTGGTGGTGTTGGTATTGCTGGTGGTATTGGTGGTGGTATTGGTGGGGGTGTTATTGGTGGTGGTGGTATTGGTATTGGTGGTGGTATTGGTGGAAGTGGTATTGGTGGTGGTATTGATATTGTCAGTGGTATTAGTGGTGGTGGTTTTGGTGGTGGTGATATTGGTGGTGGTGGTATTGGTAGGGGTATTGGTGATGTTATTGGTGGTGTTGGTATTGGTGGTGGTGGTATTAGTGGTGTTGGTATTGGTGGTGGTATTGGTGGTGGTATTGGTGGTGGTGTTGGTGGTGGTATTGGTGGTACTGTAGGTGGTGGTATTGATGGTGGTGGTGGTGGTATTGTTGGTGGTGGTGGTATTGCTGGTGGTGGTATTGGTAGTAGTATTGGTGGTGGTATTGGTGGTGGTTTTGGTATTGGTGATGGTATTGGTTGAAGTGGTATTGGTGGTGGTATTGGTATTGTCAGTGGTATTGGTGGTGGTGGTATTCGTGGTGGTAGTATTGTTGGTGGTGGTATTGGTAGGGGTATTGGTGATGTTATTGGTGGTGTTGGTATTGGTGGTGGTGGTATTAGTGGTGGTGGTGGTGGTATTGGTATTGGTGGTGGTATTGCTGGTGGTGTTGGTGGTGGTATTGATGGTACTGAAGGTGGTGGTATTGATGGTGGTTGTGGTATTGTTGGTGGTATTGATGGTGGTATTGGTAGTAGTGGTATTGGTGGTTGTGTTGGTGGTGGTGGTATTAATTGTATTTGTGGTATTTGATGGTGGTGGTGGTATTGGTGGTGGTGGTATTGGTGGTGGTGATATTGGTAGTGGTGGTGGTGGTGGTGGTATTGGTATTGGTATTGGTGGTGGTGGTATTGGTGATATTGGTATTGGGGGTGGTATTGTTATTGGTGGTGGTATTGGTGGTATTGGTGGAGGTGTTAGTATTGGTGGTAGTGGTATTGGTGGTGGTATTGGTGGTATGGTGGTGGTGGTGGTACTGGTGGTGATATTGGTGGCATTGGTGGTGGTGGTCGTGGTATTGGTGGTGGTGTTGGTGGTGGTGGTATTGGTGAAGGTATTGGTGGTGGTGGTGGTAGGTGGTATTAATGGTGGTGGTGGTATTGGTGGTGGTATTGGTGGCTCTGTTGGTGGTGGTGGTATTGGTGGTGGTGGTGGTATTGGTGGTGGTGATATGGGTGATGGTGGTGATATTGGTATTGGTGGTGGTATTGGTGGTGGTGTTATTGGCGGTTGTATTGGTATTAGCGGTGGTATTGGTGGGGTGGTGGTATTGGTGGTGGTGGTATTAGTGGTGGTGGTGATATTGGTGGTGGTGGAGGAATTGGTGGTGGTGGTATTGGTGGTGGTGGTGGTATCAGTGGTGGTGGTATTGATGGTGGTATTGGTATTGGTGGTGGTGATATTGGTGGTGGTATTGGTGGTAGTATTGGTGGAGGTATTGGTGGTGGTGGTATTGGTGGTGGTGGTATGGGTGGTGGTATTGGTGGTGGTGGTGGTATTGGTGGTGATGGTATTGGTGGTGGTGGTGGTGGTATTGGTGGTGGTATTGGTGGTGGTGATATTGGTGGTGGTATTGTTGGTGGTGGTATTGGTATTGGTGGTGGTGGTATTGGTATTGGTGGTGATGGTGTTGGTAATGGTGATGGTATTGGTGGAAGTGGTATTGATGGTGGTATTGGTGGTGGTATTGGTATTGGCAGTGGTACTGGTGGTGCTGATATTGGATTGGTGGTGGTGGTATTGGTGGTGGTGGTATTGGTGGTGGTGGTGGTATTGGTGGTGGTGGTGGTGTTGGTAGTGGTATTGGTGATGTTTTGGTGGTGTTGGTATTGGTGGTGGTGGTATTAGTGGTGGTGGTGGTATTGGTGGTGGTATTGGTGGTGGTGTTGGTGGTGGTATTGGTGGTGGTGGTATTGGTGATGGTAATGGTGGTAGTGGAGGTGGTGGTATTGATGGTGGTGGTGGTGGTATTGGTGGTGGTATTGGTTGTAGTAGTATTGGTGGTTGTATTGGTGATGGTGGTGATGGTGGTATTGGTGGTGGTAGTGGTATTGGTAGTGGTGGAGGTGGAGGTGGTGGTATTGCTGGTGGTGTGGTTGGTATTGCTGGTGGTATTGGTGGCGGTGGTATTGGTGATGGTGGTATTGGTGGTGGTGGTATTGGTATTGGTGGTGGTATTGGTGGAATTGGTATTGGTGGTGGTATTGGTATTGTCAGTGGTATTGGTGGAGGTGATATTGGATTGGTGGTGGTAGTATTGGTGGTGGTGGTCTTGGTGGTGGTGGTATTGGTAGGGGTATTGGTGATGGTATTGGTATTGGTGGTGTTGGTATTGGTGGTGGTGGTATTAGTGGTGGTGGTGCTGGTATTGGTGGTGGTATTGGTGGTGGTGTTGGTGGTGGTATTGGTGGTGGTGGTATTGTTGGTGGTATTGGTGGTACTGGAGGTGGTGGTATTGATGGTGGTGGTATTGGTGGTGGTGGTGGTATTGGTAGTAGTATTGGTGGTATTGGTGGTGGTATTGGTGGTGATATTGGTGGTGTTATTGATGGTGGTGTTGGTGGTAGTGGTATTGGTGGTTGTATTGGTGGTGGTATTAATTGTTTTGGTGGTATTTGATGTTGGTGGTGGTATTGGTGGTGGTGATGTTGGTGGTGGTGATATTGGTAGTGGTGGTGGTGTTGGTGGTGGTGGTATTGGTGGTGGTGGTATTGGTATTGGTGGTGGTGGTATTGGTGGTATTGGTATTGGGGGTGGTATTGGTATTGGTGGTAGTGGTGGTATTGGTGGTGGTGGTAGTATTGGTGGTGGTGGTATTGGTGGTGTATTGGTGGTATTGGTGGTGGTGGTGGTGGTACTAGTGGTGCCATTGGTGGCATTGATGGTGGTGGTATTGGTGGTGGTGTTGGTGGTGTTGGTATTGGTGGTGGTGGTGATGGTATTTGTGGTGGTGGTGGAAGGTGGTATTGATGGTGGTGGTGGTATTGGTGGTTGTGGTGGTGGTGGCATTGGTGGTGGTGGTATTGGTATTGGTGGTGGTGGCATTGATGGTGATGGTTGTGGTGGTGGTATTGGTGGTGGTGGTATTGGTGATGGTGGTGGCATTGGTATTGGTGGTGGTGTTATTGGTGGTTGTATTGGTGTTAGCGGTGGTATTGGTGGTCTTGGATTGGTGGTATTGGTGGTGGTGGTATTGGTGGGGTGGTGGTATTGGTGGTGGTGGTGGTATTAGTGGTGGTGGTGGTATTGGTGGTGGTGGTGGTATTGCTGGTGCTGGTATTGGTGGTGGTGGTATTAGTAGTGGTGGAGGTGGTGGTGGTGGTATTGATGGTGGTGGTATTGGTGGTGGTGGTATTGGTGATGGTGGTATTGGTGGTGGTATTGGTGGTGGTATTGGTGGTGGTGGTATTGGTGGTGATGGTATTGGTGGTGGTGGTGGTGGTATTGGTGGTGGTGGTGGTATTGGTGGTGGTGATATTGGTGGTGGTGGTGGTATTGGTGGTGGTGGTATTGGTATTCGTGGTGGTGGTATTGGTATTGGTGGTGATGGTGTTGGTATTGTTGATGGTATTGGTGGAAGTGGTATTGGTGGTGGTATTGGTATTGGCAGTGGTACTGGTGGTGCTGATAGTGGATTGCTTGTGGTGGTATTGGTGTTGGAGGTATTAGTGGTGGTGGTGGTATTGGTGGTGGTATTGGTGGTGGTGTTGGTGGTGGTATTGGTGGTGGTGGTATTGTTGGTGGTGGTATTGGTGATGGTAATGGTGGTAGTGGAGGTGGTGGTATTGATGGTGGTGGTATTGGTGGTGGTGGTGGTGGTATTGGTGGTGATATTGGTTGTAGTGGTATTGGTGGTTGTATTGGTGGTGGTGGTATTGGTGGTGGTGGTATTGGTGGTGGTGGTATTGGTGGTATTGGTATTGGGGGTGGTATTGGTATTGGTGGTGGTGGTAGTATTGGTGGTGGTGGTATTGGTGGTGGTGGTGGTACTGGTGGTGATATTGGTGGCATTGGTGGTATTGGTGGTGGTGTTGGTGGTGTTGGTATTGGTGGTGGTGGTGATGGTATTTGTGGTGGTGGTGGAAGGTGGTATTGATGGGGGTGGTGGTATTGGTGGTTGTGGTGGTGGTGGCATTGGTGGTGGTGGTATTGGTATTGGTGGTGGTGGCATTGGTGGTGGTATTGGTGGTTGTGGTGGTGGTATTGGTGATGGTGGTGGCATTGGTATTGGTGGTGGTGTTATTGACAGTTGTATTGGTATTAGTGGTGGTATTGGTGGTCTTGGATTGGTGGTATTGGTGGTGGTGGTATTGGTGGGGTGGTGGTATCAGTGGTGGGGGTGGTATTAGTGGTGGTGGTGGTATTGGTGGTGCTGGTATTGGTGGTGGTGGTATTGGTGGTGGTGGTGGTATTAGTGGTGGTGGTATTGGTAGTGGTGGTATTGATGGTGGTGGTATTGATGGTGGTGGTATTGGTGGTGGTGGTGGTGGAATTAGCGGTGGTATTGGAGGTGGAGGTATTGGATTGGTGGTGGAGGTATTGGTGGTGGTGGTGGTGGTATTGGTGGCTGTGGTAGTGGTATTGGAAGTGGTATTGGTGGTGGAATTAGTGGTGTTGGTATTTTTGGTGGTATTGGCTGTGGTGGTATTAGTGGTGGTGGTGGTATTGGTGGTGATATTGGTATTGGTGGTGGTGGTATGGGTGGTGGTGGTGGTATTGGTGGTAGTGGTATTGGTAGTGGTGGAGGTGGTGGTATTGGTGGTGGTGGTGTTGGTATTGCTGGTGGTATTGGTGGTGGTATTGGTGGGGTGTTATTGGTGGTGGTGGTATTGGTATTGGTGGAAGTGGTATTGGTGGTGGTATTGATATTGTCAGTGGTATTGGTGGTGGTGGTTTTGGTGGTGGTGATATTGGTGGTGGTGGTATTGGTAGGGGTATTGGTGATGTTATTGGTGGTGTTGGTATTGGTGTTGGTGGTATTAGTGGTGTTGGTATTGGTGGTGGTATTGGTGGTGGTATTGGTGGTGGTGTTGGTGGTGGTATTGGTGGTGGTGGTATTGTTGGTGGTGGTATTGGTGGTACTGTAGGTGGTGGTATTGATGGTGGTGGTGGTGGTATTGTTGGTGGTGGTGGTATTGCTGGTGGTGGTATTGGTAGTAGTATTGGTGGTGGTATTGGTGGTGGTATTGGTATTGGTGATGGTATTGGTTGAAGTGGTATTGGTGGTGGTATTGGTATTGTCAGTGGTATTGGTGGTGGTGGTATTCGTGGTGGTAGTATTGTTGGTGGTGGTATTGGTAGGGGTATTGGTGATGTTATTGGTGGTGTTGGTATTGGTGGTGGTGGTATTAGTGGTGGTGGTGGTGGTATTGGTATTGGTGGTGGTATTGCTGGTGGTGTTGGTGGTGGTATTGATGGTACTGAAGGTGGTGGTATTGATGGTGGTTGTGGTATTGTTGGTGGTATTGATGGTGGTATTGGTAGTAGTGGTATTGGTGGTTGTGTTGGTGGTGGTGGTATTAATTGTATTTGTGGTATTTGATGGTGGTGGTGGTATTGGTGGTGGTGGTATTGGTGGTGGTGATATTGGTAGTGGTGGTGGTGGTGGTATTGGTATTGGTATTGGTATTGGTGGTGGTGGTATTGGTGATATTGGTATTGGGGGTGGTATTGTTATTGGTGGTGGTATTGGTGGTATTGGTGGTGGTGTTAGGATTGGTGGTAGTGGTATTGGTGGTGGTATTGGTGGTATGGTGGTGGTGGTGGTACTGGTGGTGATATTGGTGGCATTGGTGGTGGTGGTCGTGGTATTGGTGGTGGTGTTGGTGGTGGTGGTATTGGTGAAGGTATTGGTGGTGGTAGGTGGTATTAATGGTGGTGCTGGTATTGGTGGTGGTATTGGTGGCTCTGTTGGTGGTGGTGGTATTGGTGGTGGTGGTGGTATTGGTGGTGGTGATATGGGTGATGGTGGTGATATTGGTATTGGTGGTGGTATTGGTGGTGGTGTTATTGGCGGTTGTATTGGTATTAGCGGTGGTATTGGTGGGGTGGTGGTATTGGTGGTGGTGGTATTAGTGGTGGTGGTGATATTGGTGGTGGTGGTGGTATTGGTGGTGGTGGTATTGGTGGTGGTGGTATTGGTGGTGGTGGTATTGATGGTGGTGGTATTGGTGGTGGTGGTGGTGGTATTGGTGGTGGTATTGGTGGTAGTATTGGTGGAGGTATTGGTGGTTGTGGTATTGGTGGTGGTGGTATTGGTGGTGGTATTGGTGGTGGTGGTGGTATTGGTGGTGATGGTATTGGTGGTATTGGTGGTGGTGGTGGTATTGGTGGTGGTATTGGTGGTGGTGATATTGGTGGTGGTATTGTTGGTGGTGGTATTGGTATTGGTGGTGGTGGTATTGGTATTGGTGGTGATGGTGTTGGTAATGTTGATGGTATTGGTGGAAGTGGTATTGATGGTGGTATTGGTGGTGGTATTGGTATTGGCAGTGGTACTGGTGGTGCTGATATTGGATTGGTGGTGGTGGTATTGGTGGTGGTGGTATTGGTGGTGGTGGTGGTATTGGTGGTGGTGGTGGTGTTGGTAGTGGTATTGGTGATGTTTTGGTGGTGTTGGTATTGGTGGTGGTGGTATTAGTGGTGGTGGTGGTATTGGTGGTGGTATTGGTGGTGGTGTTGGTGGTGGTATTGGTGGTGGTGGTATTGTTGGTGGTGGTATTGGTGATGGTAATGGTGGTAGTGGAGGTGGTGGTATTGATGGTGGTGGTGGTGGTATTGGTGGTGGTATTGGTTGTAGTAGTATTGGTGGATGTATTGGTGATGGTGGTATTGGTGGTGGTGTTGGTGGTAGTGGTATTGGTAGTGGTGGAGGTGGAGGTGGTGGTATTGCTGGTGGTGTGGTTGGTATTGCTGGTGGTATTGGTGGCAGTGGTATTGGTGATGGTGGTATTGGTGGTGGTGGTATTGGTATTGGTGGTGGTATTGGTGGAATTGGTATTGGTGGTGGTATTGGTATTGTCAGTGGTATTGGTGGAGGTGATATTGGATTGGTGGTGGTAGTATTGGTGGTGGTGGTCTTGGTGGTGGTGGTATTGGTAGGGGTATTGGTGATGGTATTGGTATTGGTGGTGTTGGTATTGGTGGTGGTGGTGCTGGTATTGGTGGTGGTATTGGTGGTGGTGTTGGTGGTGGTAATGGTGGTGGTGGTATTGTTGGTGGTATTGGTGGTACTGGAGGTGGTGGTATTGATGGTGGTGGTATTGGTGGTGGTGGTGGTATTGGTGGTAGTATTGGTGGTATTGGTGGTGGTATTGGTGGTGATATTGGTGGTGTTATTGATGGTGGTGTTGGTGGTAGTGGTATTGGTGGTTGTATTGGTGGTGGTATTAATTGTATTGGTGGTATTTGATGTTGGTGGTGGTATTGGTGGTGGTGATGTTGGTGGTGGTGATATTGGTAGTGGTGGTGGTGTTGGTGGTGGTGGTGTTGGTGGTGGTGGTATTGGTATTGGTGGTGGTGGTATTGGTGGTATTGGTATTGGGGGTGGTATTGGTATTGGTGGTAGTGGTGGTATTGGTGGTGGTGGTAGTATTGGTGGTGGTGGTATTGGTGGTGGTATTGGTGGTATTGGTGGTGGTGGTGGTGGTACTAGTGGTGCCATTGGTGGCATTGATGGTGGTGGTATTGGTGGTGGTGTTGGTGGTGTTGGTATTGGTGGTGGTGGTGATGGTATTTGTGGTGGTGGTGGAAGGTGGTATTGATGGTGGTGGTGGTATTGGTGGTTGTGGTGGTGGTGGCATTGGTGGTGGTGGTATTGGTATTGGTGGTGGTGGCATTGATGGTGATGGTTGTGGTGGTGGTATTGGTGGTGGTGGTATTGGTGATGGTGGTGGCATTGGTATTGGTGGTGGTGTTATTGGTGGTTGTATTGGTGTTAGCGGTGGTATTGGTGGTCTTGGATTGGTGGTATTGGTGGTGGTGGTATTGGTGGTGTGGTGGTATTGGTGGTGGTGATATTAGTGGTGGTGGTGGTATTGGTGGTGGTGGTGGTATTGCTGGTGCTGGTATTGGTGGTGGTGGTATTGGTAGTGGTGGAGGTGGTGGTGGTGGTATTGATGGTGGTGGTATTGGTGGTGGTGGTATTGGTGATGGTGGTATTGGTGGTGGTATTGGTGGTGGTATTGGTGGTGGTGGTATTGGTGGTGTTGGTATTGGTGGTGGTGGTGGTGGTATTGGTGGTGGTGGTGGTATTGGTGGTGGTGATATTGGTGGTGGTGGTGGTATTGGTGGTGGTGGTATTGGTATTCGTGGTGGTGGTATTGGTATTGGTGGTGATGGTGTTGGTATTGTTGAATGTATTGGTGGAAGTGGTATTGGTGGTGGTATTGGTATTGGCAGTGGTACTGGTGGTGCTGATAGTGGATTGCTTGTGGTGGTATTGGTGTTGGAGGTATTAGTGGTGGTGGTGGTATTGGTGGTGGTATTGGTGGTGGTGTTGGTGGTGGTATTGGTGGTGGTGGTATTGTTGGTGGTGGTATTGGTGATGGTAATGGTGGTAGTGGAGGTGGTGGTATTGATGGTGGTGGTATTGGTGGTGGTGGTGGTGGTATTGGTGGTGATATTGGTTGTAGTGGTATTGGTGGTTGTATTGGTGGTGGTGGTATTGGTGGTGGTGGTGGTATTGGTGGTAGTGGTATTGGTAGTGGTGGAGGTGGAGGTGGTAGTATTAATGGTGGTGGTGTTGGTATTGCTGGTGGTATTGGTGGGGGTGGTATTGGTAGTGGTGGTATTGGTTGTGGTGGTATTGGTATTGGTGGTGGTATTGGTGGAAGTGGTATTGGTGGTGGTATTGGTATTGTCAGTGGTATTGGTGGTGGTGATATTGGATTGGTAGTGGTGGTATTGGTGGTGGTGGTATTGGTGGTGGTGGTATTGGTAGGGGTATTGGTGATGGTGGTATTAGTGTTGGTGGTGGTGGTAGTATTGGTGGTGGTATTGGTGGTGGTGTTGGTGGTGGTAATGGTGGTGGTGGTATTGTTGGTGGTGGTATTGCTGGTAGTATTGGTGGTACTGGAGGTGGTGGTATTGATGGTGGTGGTATTGTTAGTGGTGGTGGTATTGGTAGTAGTATTGGCGGTATTGGTGGTGGTATTGGTGGTGATATTGGTGGTGGTATTGATGGTGGTATTGGTGGTTGTATTGGTGGTGGTATTAATTGTCATGGTGGTATTTGATGGCGGTGATGGTATTTGATGTTGGTGGTGGTATTGGTGGTGGTGGTATTGGTGGTGGTGGTATTGGTGGTGGTGATATTGGCAGTGGTGGTGGTGATATTGGCAGTGGTGGTGGTGTTGGTGGTGGTGGTATTGGTGGTGGTGGTATTGGTGGTGGTGGTATTGGTGGTATTGGTATTGGGGGTGGTATTGGTGGTGGTGGTGGTATTGGTGGTGGTGGTAGTATTTGTGGTGGTGGTATTGGTGGTGGTATTGGTGGTATTGGTGGTGGTGGTGGTACTGGTGGTGATATTGGTGGCATTGGTGGTGGTGTGGTGTTGGTGGTGTTGGTATTGGTGGTGGTGGTGATGGTATTTGTGGTGGTGGTGGTAGGTGGTATTGATGGTGGTGGTGGTATTGGTGGTTGTGGTGGTGGTGGCATTGGTGGTGGTGGTGGTGGTATTGGTATTGGTGGTGGTGGCATTGGTGGTGGTATTGGTGGTTGTGGTGGTGGTATTGGTGGTGGTGGTATTGGTGATGGTGGTGGCATTGGTATTGGTGGTGGTGTTGGTGTTGGTGTTATAGGCGGTTGTATTGGTGTTAGCGGTGGTATTGGTGTTGGTGGTCTTGGATTGGTGGTATTGGTGGGGTGGTGGGGTTGGTATTAGTGGTGGTGGTGGTATTGGTGGTGGAGGTGGTATTGGTGGTAGTGGTATTGGTGGTGGTGGTATTGGTGGTGGTGGTATTGGTAGTGGTGGAGGTGGTGGTATTGATGGTGGTGGTATTGGTGGTGGTGGTGGTATTGGTGGTGGGTATTGGTGGTGGTATTGGTGGTAGTATTGGTGGTGGTATTGGTGGTGGTATTGGTGGTGGTGGTATTAATTGTGGTGGTATTAGTGATGGTGGTATTGGTATTGTTGGTGGTGGTATTGGTATTGGTGGTGGTGGTATTGGAATTAGCGGTGGTATTGGTCGTGGAGGTATTGGATTGGTGGTGGTGGTATTGGTGGCTGTGGTAGTGGTAGTGGTATTGGTAATGGTATTGGTGGTGGAATTGGTGGTGTTGGTATTGGTGGTGGTATTGGCGGTGGTGGTATTAGTGGTGGTGGTGGTATTGGTGGTGATGGTGGTATTGGTGGTGGTGGTATGGGTGGTGGTGGTGGTATTTGTGGTAGTGGTAGTGGTAGTGGTGGAGGTGGTGGTATTGATGGTGGTGGTGTTGGTATTGCTGGTGGTATTGGTGGGGGTGTTATTGGTGGTGGTGGTATTGGTATTGGTGGTGGTATTGGTGGAAGTGGTATTGGTGGTGGTATTGATATTGTCAGTGGTATTGGTGGTGGTGGTCTTGGTGGTGGTGGTGGTATTGGTAGGGGTATTGGTGATGTTATTGGTGGTGTTGGTATTGGTGGTGGTGGTATTAGTGGTGTTAGTATTGGTAGTGGTATTGGTGGTGGTATTGGTGGTGGTTTTGGTGGTGGTATTGGTCGTGGTGGTATTGGTGGTGGTGGTATTGGTGGTACTGGAGGTGGTGGTATTGATGGTGGTGGTGGTGGTATTGTTGGTGGTGGTGGTATTGGTGGTGGTGGTGGTATTGGTAGTAGTATTGGTGGTTGTATTGGTGGTGGTATTGGTGGTGGTATTGGTGGTGGTATTGGTGGAAGTGGTATTGGTGGTGGTATTGGTATTGTCAGTGGTATTGGTGGTGGTGGTATTCGTGGTGGTGGTATTGTTGGTGGTGGTATTGGTAGGGGTATTGGTGATGTTATTGGTGGTGTTGGTATTGGTGGTGGTGGTATTAGTGGTGGTGGTGGTGGTATTGGTATTGGTGGTGGTATTGGTGGTGGTGTTGGTGGTGGTATTGGTGGTAGTGGTATTGTTGGTGGTGGTATTGGTGGTGGTATTGGTGGTACTGAAGGTGGTGGTATTGATGGGGGTGGTGGTGGTATTGGTGGTGGTGGTGGTATTGGTGGTGGTGGTGGTATTAGTGGTGACATTAGTGGCATTGGTGGTGGTGGTATTGGTGGTGGGGTTGGTGTTGGTGGTGGTATTGGTGGTGGTGATGGTATTGGTGGTGTGGTAGGTGGTATAAATGGTGGTGGTGGTATTGGTGGTTGTGGTGGTGGTATTGGTGGTGGTGGTATTGGTATTGGTGGTGGTGGCATTGGTGGTGGTATTGGTGGCTCTGTTGGTGGTGGTGGTATTGGTGGTGGTGGTGGTATTGGTGGTGGTGATATTGGTGATGGTGGTGATATTGGTATTGGTGGTGGTATTGGTGGTGGTGTTATTGGCGGTTGTATTGGTATTAGCGGTGGTATTGGTGGGGTGGTGGTATTGGTGGTAGTGGTGGTATTAGTGGTGGTGGTGATATTGGTGGTGGTGGTGGTATTGGTGGTGGTGGTATTGGTGGTGGTGGTATTGGTGGTGGTGGTATTGGTAGTGGTGGTGGTGGTATTGATGGTGGTGGTATTGGTGGTGGTGGTATTGGTGGTGGTATTGGTGGTAGTATTGGTGGAGGTGTTGGTGGTGGTGGTATTGGTGGTGGTGGTGGTGATATTGGTGGTGGAGGTGGTATTGGTGGTGATGGTATTGGTGGTATTGGTGGTGGTGGTGGTATTGGTGGTGGTGATATTGGTGGTGGTCTTGGTATTGGTGGTGGTGGTATTGGTATTGGTGGTGATGGTGTTGGTATTGTTGATGGTATTGGTGGAAGTGGTATTGGTGGTGGTATTGGTATTGGCAGTGGTACTGGGGGTGCTGATATTGGATTGGTGGTGGTGGTATTGGTGGTGGTGGTATTTATTGTATTGGAGGTATTTGATGGTGGTTATGGTATTGGTTGTGGTGGTATTGGTGGTGGTGATATTGGTAGTGGTGGTGGTGGTGGTATTGGTGGTGGTGGTATTGGTGGATTTGGTATTGGGGGTGGTATTGGTATTGGTGGTGGTATTGGTGGTGGTGGTATTGGTGGTGGTTGTGGTAGTATTGGTGGTAGTGGTATTGGTGGTGGTATTGGTGGTATGGTGGTGGTGGTGGTACTGGTGGTAACATTGGTGGCATTGGTGGTGGTGGTGGTATTGGTGTTGGTGGTGGTGGTATTGGTGGTGGTGATGGTATTGGTGGTGGTGGTAGGTGGTATTAATGGTGGTATTGTTGGTTGTGGTGGTATTGGTGGTGGTGGCATTGGTGATGGTATTGGTGGCTCTGGTGGTGGTGGTGGTATTGGTGGTATTGGTGGTGGTGGTATTGGTGGTGGTGGTATTGGTAGTGGTGGAGGTGGTGGTGGTTGTATTGATGGTGGTGGTATTGGTGGTGGTGGTGGTATTGGTGGTGGTATTGGTGGTAGTATTGATGTTGGTATTGGTGGTGGTGGTATTGGTGTTGGTGGTATTGGTGGTGGTATTGGTGGTGGTGGTATTGGTGGTGATGGTATTGGTGGTATTGGTGGTGGTGGTGGTATTGGTGGTGGTGGTGGTATTGGTGGTGGTGATATTGGTGGTGGTGGTGGTATTGGTGGTGGTGGTATTGGTGGTGGTGGTATTGGTATTGGTAGTGATGGTGTTGGTATTGTTGATGGTATTGGTGGAAGTGGTATTGGTAGTGGTATTGGTATTGGCAGTGGTACTGGTGGTGCTGATATTGGATTGGTCGTGGTAGTATTGGTGGTGGTGGTATTGGTGGTGGTGGTATCGGTGGTGGTGGTGGTGGTATTGGTAGTGGTATTGGTGATGTATTGGTGGTGTTGGTATTGGTGGTGGTGGTATTAGTGGTGGTGGTGGTATTGGTGGTGGTATTGGTGGTGGTATTGGTGATGGTGTTGCTGGTGGTATTGGTGGTGGTGGTATTGTTCGTGGTGGTATTGGTGATGGTAATGGTGGTAGTGGAGGTGGTGGTATTGATGGTGGTGGTATTGGTGGTGGTGGTATTGGTGGTGGTATTGGTTGTAGTGGTATTGGTGGTTGTATTGGTGGTGGTGGTATTGGTGGTGGTGATGGTATTGGTGGTAGTGGTATTGGTAGTGGTGGAGGTGGAGGTGGTGGTATTAATGGTGGTGGTGTTGGTATTGCTGGTGGTATTGGTGGGGGTGGTATTGGTGGTGGTGGTATTGGTTGTGGTGGTATTGGTATTGGTGGTGGTATTGGTGGAAGTGGTATTGGTGGTGGTATTGGTATTGTCAGTGGTATTGGTGGTGGGTGAAAGTGGATTGGTGGTGGTGGTATTGGTGGTGGTGGTATTGGTGGTGGTGGTATTGGTAGGGGTATTGGAGATGGTATTGGTGGTGTTGGCATTGGTGGTGGTATTAGTGGTGGTGGTGGTGGTATTGGTGGTGGTGTTGGTGGTGGTAATGGTGGTGGTGGTATTGTTGGTGGTGGTATTGATGGTGGTATTGGTGGTACTGGAGGTGGTGGTATTGATGGTGGTGGAGGTGGTATTGTTGGTGGTGGTGGTATTGGTAGTAGTATTGGTGGTATTGGTGGTGGTATTGGTGGTGATATTGGTGGTGGTATTGATGGTGGTATTGGTGGTAGTGGTATTGGTGGTTGTATTGGTGGTGGTATTAATTGTATTGGTGGTATTTGATGGTGGTGCTGGTATTTGATGTTGGTGGTGGTATTGGTGGTGGTGGTATTGGTGGTGGTGATATTGGTAGTGGTGGTGGTGTTGGTGGTGGTGGTATTGGTGGTGGTGGTATTGGTGGTGGTGGTATTGGTGGTATTGGTATTGGGGGTGGTATTGGTATTGGTGGTGGTGGTGGTGGTATTGGTGGTGGTGGTAGTATTGGTGGTGGTGGTATTGGTGGTGGTGGTGGTACTGGTGGTGATATTGGTGGCATTGGTGGTATTGGTGGTGGTGTTGGTGGTGTTGGTATTGGTGGTGGTGGTGATGGTATTTGTGGTGGTGGTGGAAGGTGGTATTGATGGGGGTGGTGGTATTGGTGGTTGTGGTGGTGGTGGTATTGGTGGTGGTGGTATTGGTATTGGTGGTGGTGGCATTGGTGGTGGTATTGGTGGTTGTGGTGGTGGTATTGGTGATGGTGGTGGCATTGGTATTGGTGGTGGTGTTATTGGCGGTTGTATTGGTATTAGTGGTGGTATTGGTGGTCTTGAATTGGTGGTATTGGTGGTGGTGGTATTGGTGGGGTGGTGGTATCGGTGGTGGGGGTGGTATTAGTGGTGGTGGTGGTATTGGTGGTGCTGGTATTGGTGGTGGTGGTATTGGTGGTGGTGGTGGTGGTATTGGTGGTGGTGGTATTGGTAGTGGTGGAGGTGGTGGTATTGATGGTGGTGGTATTGGTGGTGGTGGTGGTGGAATTAGCGGTGGTATTGGAGGTGGAGGTATTGGATTGGTGGTGGAGGTATTGGTGGTGGTGGTGGTGGTATTGGTGGCTGTGGTAGTGGTATTGGTAGTGGTATTGGTGGTGGAATTAGTGGTGTTGGTATTTTTGGTGGTATTGGCTGTGGTGGTATTAGTGGTGGTGGTGGTGGTATTGGTGGTGATATTGGTATTGGTGGCGGTGGTATGGCTGGTGGTGATGGTATTGGTGGTAGTGGTATTGGTAGTGGTGGAGGTGGTGGTATTGGTGGTGGTGGTGTTGGTATTGCTGGTGGTATTGGTGGTGGTATTGGTGGGGGTGTTATTGGTGGTGGTGGTATTGGTATTGGTGGTGGTATTGGTGGAAGTGGTATTGGTGGTGGTATTGATATTGTCAGTGGTATTAGTGGTGGTGGTTTTGGTGGTGGTGATATTGGTGGTGGTGGTATTGGTAGGGGTATTGGTGATGTTATTGGTGGTGTTGGTATTGGTGGTGGTGGTATTAGTGATGTTGGTATTGGTGGTGGTATTGGTGGTGGTATTGGTGGTGGTGTTGGTGGTGGTATTGGTGGTGGTGGTATTGTTGGTGGTGGTATTGGTGGTACTGTAGGTGGTGGTATTGATGGTGGTGGTGGTGGTATTGTTGGTGGTGGTGGTATTGCTGGTGGTGGTATTGGTAGTAGTATTGGTGGTGGTATTGGTGGTGGTATTGGTATTGGTGATGATATTGGTTGAAGTGGTATTGGTGGTGGTATTGGTATTGTCAGTGGTATTGGTGGTGGTGGTATTCGTGGTGGTAGTATTGTTGGTGGTGGTATTGGTAGGGGTATTGGTGATGTTATTGGTGGTGTTGGTATTGGTGGTGGTGGTATTAGTGGTGGTGGTGGTGGTATTGGTATTGGTGGGTGGTATTGCTGGTGGTGTTGGTGGTGGTATTGATGGTACTGAAGGTGGTGGTATTGATGGTGGTTGTGGTATTGTTGGTGGTATTGATGGTGGTATTGGTAGTAGTGGTATTGGTGGTTGTGTTGGTGGTGGTGGTATTAATTGTATTTGTGGTATTTGATGGTGGTGGTGGTATTGGTGGTGGTGGTATTGGTGGTGGTGATATTGGTAGTGGTGGTGGTGGTGGTATTGGTATTGGTATTGGTGGTGGTGGTATTGGTGATATTGGTATTGGGGGTGGTATTGTTATTGGTGGTGGTATTGGTGGTATTGGTGGTGGTGTTAGTATTGGTGGTAGTGGTATTGGTGGTGGTATTGGTGGTATGGTGGTGGTGGTGGTACTGGTGGTGATATTGGTGGCATTGGTGGTGGTGGTCGTGGTATTGGTGGTGGTGTTGGTGGTGGTGGTATTGGTGAAGGTATTGGTGGTGGTGGTGGTAGGTGGTATTAATGGTGGTGGTGGTATTGGTGGTGGTATTGGTGGCTCTGTTGGTGGTGGTGGTATTGGTGGTGGTGGTGGTATTGGTGGTGGTGATATGGGTGATGGTGGTGATATTGGTATTGGTGGTGGTATTGGTGGTGGTGTTATTGGCGGTTGTATTGGTATTAGCGGTGGTATTGGTGGGGTGGTGGTATTGGTGGTGGTGGTATTAGTGGTGGTGGTGATATTGGTGGTGGTGGTGGTATTGGTGGTGGTGGTATTGGTGGTGGTGGTATTGGTGGTGGTGGTGGTATTGATGGTGGTGGTATTGGTGGTGGTGGTGGTGGTATTGGTGGTGGTATTGGTGGTAGTATTGGTGGAGGTATTGGTGGTGGTGGTATTGGTGGTGGTGGTATTGGTGGTGGTATTGGTGGTGGTGGTGGTATTGGTGGTGATGGTATTGGTGGTATTGGTGGTGGTGGTGGTATTGGTGGTGGTATTGGTGGTGGTGATATTGGTGGTGGTATTGTTGGTGGTGGTAATGGTATTGGTGGTGGTGGTATTGGTATTGGTGGTGATGGTGTTGGTAATGTTGATGGTATTGGTGGAAGTGGTATTGATGGTGGTATTGGTGGTGGTATTGGTATTGGCAGTGGTACTGGTGGTGCTGATATTGGATTGGTGGTGGTGGTATTGGTGGTGGTGGTATTGGTGGTGGTGGTGGTATTGGTGGTGGTGGTGGTGTTGGTAGTGGTATTGGTGATGTTTTGGTGGTGTTGGTATTGGTGGTGGTGGTATTAGTGGTGGTGGTGGTATTGGTGGTGGTATTGGTGGTGGTGTTGGTGTTGGTGGTGGTATGGTGGTGGTGGTGGTATTGTTGGTGGTGGTATTGGTGATGGTAATGGTGGTAGTGGAGGTGGTGGTATTGATGGTGGTGGTGGTGGTATTGGTGGTGGTATTGGTTGTAGTAGTATTGGTGGTTGTATTGGTGATGGTGGTATTGGTGGTGGTGTTGGTGGTAGTGGTATTGGTAGTGGTGGAGGTGGAGGTGGTGGTATTGCTGGTGGTGTGGTTGGTATTGCTGGTGGTATTGGTGGCGGTGGTATTGGTGATGGTGGTATTGGTGGTGGTGGTATTGGTATTGGTGGTGGTATTGGTGGAATTGGTATTGGTGGTGGTATTGGTATTGTCAGTGGTATTGGTGGAGGTGATATTGGATTGGTGGTGGTAGTATTGGTGGTGGTGGTCTTGGTGGTGGTGGTATTGGTAGGGGTATTGGTGATGGTATTGGTATTGGTGGTGTTGGTATTGGTGGTGGTGGTATTAGTGGTGGTGGTGCTGGTATTGGTGGTGGTATTGGTGGTGGTGTTGGTGGTGGTATTGGTGGTGGTGGTATTGTTGGTGGTATTGGTGGTACTGGAGGTGGTGGTATTGATGGTGGTGGTATTGGTGGTGGTGGTGGTATTGGTAGTAGTATTGGTGGTATTGGTGGTGGTATTGGTGGTGATATTGGTGGTGTTATTGATGGTGGTGTTGGTGGTAGTGGTATTGGTGGTTGTATTGGTGGTGGTATTAATTGTATTGGTGGTATTTGATGTTGGTGGTGGTATTGGTGGTGGTGATGTTGGTGGTGGTGATATTGGTAGTGGTGGTGGTGTTGGTGGTGGTGGTATTGGTGGTGGTGGTATTGGTATTGGTGGTGGTGGTATTGGTGGTATTGGTATTGGGGGTGGTATTGGTATTGGTGGTAGTGGTGGTATTGGTGGTGGTGGTAGTATTGGTGGTGGTGGTATTGGTGGTGGTATTGGTGGTATTGGTGGTGGTGGTGGTGGTACTAGGTGGTGCCATTGGTGGCATTGATGGTGGTGGTATTGGTGGTGGTGTTGGTGGTGTTGGTATTGGTGGTGGTGGTGATGGTATTTGTGGTGGTGGTGGAAGGTGGTATTGATGGTGGTGGTGGTATTGGTGGTTGTGGTGGTGGTGGCATTGGTGGTGGTGGTATTGGTATTGGTGGTGGTGGCATTGATGGTGATGGTTGTGGTGGTGGTATTGGTGGTGGTGGTATTGGTGATGGTGGTGGCATTGGTATTGGTGGTGGTGTTATTGGTGGTTGTATTGGTGTTAGCGGTGGTATTGGTGGTCTTGGATTGGTGGTATTGGTGGTGGTGGTATTGGTGGGGTGGTGGTATTGGTGGTGGTGGTGGTATTAGTGGTGGTGGTGGTATTGGTGGTGGTGGTGGTATTGCTGGTGCTGGTATTGGTGGTGGTGGTATTGGTAGTGGTGGAGGTGGTGGTGGTGGTATTGATGGTGGTGGTATTGGTGGTGGTGGTATTGGTGATGGTGGTATTGGTGGTGGTATTGGTGGTGGTATTGGTGGTGGTGGTATTGGTGGTGATGGTATTGGTGGTGGTGGTGGTGGTATTGGTGGTGGTATTGGTGGTGGTGATATTGGTGGTGGTGGTGGTATTGGTGGTGGTGGTATTGGTATTCGTGGTGGTGGTATTGGTATTGGTGGTGATGGTGTTGGTATTGTTGATGGTATTGGTGGAAGTGGTATTGGTGGTGGTATTGGCAGTGGTACTGGTGGTGCTGATAGTGGATTGCTTGTGGTGGTATTGGTGTTGGAGGTATTAGTGGTGGTGGTGGTATTGGTGGTGGTATTGGTGGTGGTGTTGGTGGTGGTATTGGTGGTGGTGGTATTGTTGGTGGTGGTATTGGTGATGGTAATGGTGGTAGTGGAGGTGGTGGTATTGATGGTGGTGGTATTGGTGGTGGTGGTGGTGGTATTGGTGGTGATATTGGTTGTAGTGGTATTGGTGGTTGTATTGGTGGTGGTGGTATTGGTGGTGGTGGTATTGGTGGTGGTGGTATTGGTGGTATTGGTATTGGGGGTGGTATTGGTATTGGTGGTGGTGGTGGTGGTATTGGTGGTGGTGGTAGAATTGGTGGTGGTGGTATTGGTGGTGGTGGTGGTACTGGTGGTGATATTGGTGGCATTGGTGGTATTGGTGGTGGTGTTGGTGGTGTTGGTATTGGTGGTGGTGGTGATGGTATTTGTGGTGGTGGTGGAAGGTGGTATTGATGGGGGTGGTGGTATTGGTGGTTGTGGTGGTGGTGGCATTGGTGGTGGTGGTATTGGTATTGGTGGTGGTGGCATTGCTGGTGGTATTGGTGGTTGTGGTGGTGGTATTGGTGATGGTGGTGGCATTGGTATTGGTGGTGGTGTTATTGGCGGTTGTATTGTATTAGTGGTGGTATTGGTGGTCTTGGATTGGTGGTATTGGTGGTGGTGGTATTGGTGGAGTGGTGGTATCGGTGGTGGGGGTGGTATTAGTGGTGGTGGTGGTATTGGTGGTGCTGGTATTGGTGGTGGTGGTATTGGTGGTGGTGGTGGTATTAGTGGTGGTGGTATTGGTAGTGGTGGTATTGATGGTGGTGGTATTGATGGTGGTGGTATTGGTGGTGGTGGTGGTGGTGGAATTAGCGGTGGTATTGGAGGTGGAGGTATTGGATTGGTGGTGGAGGTATTGGTGGTGGTGGTGGTGGTATTGGTGGCTGTGGTAGTGGTATTGGTAGTGGTATTGGTGGTGGAATTAGTGGTGTTGGTATTTTGGTGGTATTGGCTGTGGTGGTATTAGTGGAGGTGGTGGTATTGGTGGTGATATTGGTATTGGTGGTGGTGGTATGGCTGGTGGTGGTGGTATTGGTGGTAGTGGTATTGGTAGTGGTGGAGGTGGTGGTGTTGGTGGTGGTGGTGTTGGTATTGCTGGTGGTATTGGTGGTGGTATTGGTGGGGGTGTTATTGGTGGTGGTGGTATTGGTATTGGTGGTGGTATTGGTGGAAGTGGTATTGGTGGTGGTATTGATATTGTCAGTGGTATTAGTGGTGGTGGTTTTGGTGGTGGTGATATTGGTGGTGGTGGTATTGGTAGGGGTATTGGTGATGTTATTGGTGGTGTTGGTATTGGTGGTGGTGGTATTAGTGGTGTTGGTATTGGTGGTGGTATTGGTGGTGGTATTGGTGGTGGTGTTGGTGGTGGTATTGGTGGTGGTGGTATTGTTGGTGGTGGTATTGGTGGTACTGTAGGTGGTGGTATTGATGGTGGTGGTGGTGGTATTGTTGGTGGTGGTGGTATTGCTGGTGGTGGTATTGGTAGTAGTATTGGTGGTGGTATTGGTGGTGGTATTGGTATTGGTGATGGTATTGGTTGAAGTGGTATTGGTGGTGGTATTGGTATTGTCAGTGGTATTGGTGGTGGTGGTATTCGTGGTGGTAGTATTGTTGGTGGTGGTATTGGTAGGGGTATTGGTGATGTTATTGGTGGTGTTGGTATTGGTGGTGGTGGTATTAGTGGTGGTGGTGGTGGTATTGGTATTGGTGGTGGTATTGCTGGTGGTGTTGGTGGTGGTATTGATGGTACTGAAGGTGGTGGTATTGATGGTGGTTGTGGTATTGTTGGTGGTATTGATGGTGGTATTGGTAGTAGTGGTATTGGTGGTTGTGTTGGTGGTGGTGGTATTAATTGTATTTGTGGTATTTGATGGTGGTGGTGCTATTGGTGTTGGTGGTATTGGTGGTGGTGATATTGGTAGTGGTGGTGGTGGTGGTGGTGGTGATATTGGTATTGGGGGTGGTATTGTTATTGGTGGTGGTATTGGTGGTATTGGTGGTGGTGTTAGTATTGGTGGTAGTGGTATTGGTGGTGGTATTGGTGGTATGGTGGTGGTGGTGGTACTGGTGGTGATATTGGTGGCATTGGTGGTGGTGGTCGTGGTATTGGTGGTGGTGTTGGTGGTGGTGGTATTGGTGAAGGTATTGGTGGTGGTAGGTGGTATTAATGGTGGTGCTGGTATTGGTGGTGGTATTGGTGGCTCTGTTGGTGGTGGTGGTATTGGTGGTGGTGGTGGTATTGGTGGTAGTGATATGGGTGATGGTGGTGATATTGGTATTGGTGGTGGTATTGGTGGTGGTGTTATTGGCGGTTGTATTGGTATTAGCGGTGGTATTGGTGGGGTGGTGGTGGTATTAGTGGTGGTGGTGATATTGGTGGTGGTGGTGGTATTGGTGGTGGTGGTATTGGTGGTGGTGGTATTGATGGTGGTGGTGGTGGTGGTGGTATTGGTGGTGGTATTGGTGGTAGTATTGGTGGAGGTATTGGTGGTGGTGGTATTGGTGGTGGTGGTATTGGTGGTGGTATTGGTGGTGGTGGTGGTATTGGTGGTGATGGTATTGGTGGTATTGGTGGTGGTGGTGGTATTGGTGGTGGTATTGGTGGTGGTGATATTGGTGGTGGTATTGTTGGTGGTGGTATTGGTATTGGTGGTGGTGGTATTGGTATTGGTGGTGATGGTGTTGGTAATGTTGATGGTATTGGTGGAAGTGGTATTGATGGTGGTATTGGTGGTGGTATTGGTATTGGCAGTGGTACTGGTGGTGCTGATATTGGATTGGTGGTGGTGGTATTGGTGGTGGTGGTATTGGTGGTGGTGGTGGTATTGGTGGTGGTGGTGGTGTTGGTAGTGGTATTGGTGATGTTTTGGTGGTGTTGGTATTGGTAGTGGTGGTATTAGTGGTGGTGGTGGTATTGGTGGTGGTATTGGTGGTGGTGTTGGTGGTGGTATTGGTGGTGGTGGTATTGTTGGTGGTGGTATTGGTGATGGTGATGGTGGTAGTGGAGGTGGTGGTATTGATGCTGGTGGTGGTGGTATTGGTGGTGGTATTGGTTGTAGTAGTATTGGTGGTTGTATTGGTGATGGTGGTATTGGTGGTGGTGTTGGTGGTAGTGGTATTGGTAGTGGTGGAGGTGGAGGTGGTGGTATTGCTGGTGGTGTGGTTGGTATTGCTGGTGGTATTGGTGGCGGTGGTATTGGTGATGGTGGTATTGGTGGTGGTGGTATTGGTATTGGTGGTGGTATTGGTGGAATTGGTATTGGTGGTGGTATTGGTATTGTCAGTGGTATTGGTGGAGGTGATATTGGATTGGTGGTGGTAGTATTGATGGTGGTGGTCTTGGTGGTGGTGGTATTGGTAGGGGTATTGGTGATGGTATTGGTATTGGTGGTGTTGGTATTGGTGGTGGTGGTATTAGTGGTGGTGGTGCTGGTATTGGTGGTGGTGTTGGTGGTGGTATTGGTGGTGGTGGTATTGTTGGTGGTATTGGTGGTACTGGAGGTGGTGGTATTGATGGTGGTGGTATTGGTGGTGGTGGTGGTATTGGTAGTAGTATTGGTGGTATTGGTGGTGGTATTGGTGGTGATATTGGTGGTGTTATTGATGGTGGTGTTGGTGGTAGTGGTATTGGTGGTTGTATTGGTGGTGGTATTAATTGTATTGGTGGTATTTGATGTTGGTGGTGGTATTGGTGGTGGTGATGTTGGTGGTGGTGATATTGGTAGTGGTGGTGGTGTTGGTGGTGGTGGTGTTGGTGGTGGTGGTATTGGTATTGGTGGTGGTGGTATTGGTGGTATTGGTGGTATTGGTATTGGGGGTGGTATTGGTATTGGTGGTAGTGGTGGTATTGGTGGTGGTGGTAGTATTGGTGGTGGTGGTATTGGTGGTGGTATTGGTGGTATTGGTGGTGGTGGTGGTGGTACTAGTGGTGCCATTGGTGGCATTGATGGTGGTGGTATTGGTGGTGGTGTTGGTGGTGTTGGTATTGGTGGTGGTGGTGATGGTATTTGTGGTGGTGGTGGAAGGTGGTATTGATGGTGGTGGTGGTGGTATTGGTGGTTGTGGTGGTGGTGGCATTGGTGGTGGTGGTATTGGTATTGGTGGTGGTGGCATTGATGGTGATGGTTGTGGTGGTGGTATTGGTGGTGGTGGTATTGGTGATGGTGGTGGCATTGGTATTGGTGGTGGTGTTATTGGTGGTTGTATTGGTGTTAGCGGTGGTATTGGTGGTCTTGGATTGGTGGTATTGGTGGTGGTGGTATTGGTGGGGTGGTGGTATTGGTGGTGGTGGTGGTGGTATTAGTGGTGGTGGTGGTATTGGTGGTGGTGGTGGTATTGCTGGTGCTGGTATTGGTGGTGGTGGTATTGGTAGTGGTGGAGGTGGTGGTGGTGGTATTGATGGTGGTGGTATTGGTGGTGGTGGTATTGGTGATGGTGGTATTGGTGGTGGTATTGGTGGTGGTATTGGTGGTGATGGTATTGGTGGTGGTGGTGGTGGTATTGGTGGTGGTGGTGGTATTGGTGGTGGTGATATTGGTGGTGGTGGTGGTATTGGTGGTGGTGGTATTGGTATTCGTGGTGGTGGTATTGGTATTGGTGGTGATGGTGTTGGTATTGTTGATGGTATTGGTGGAAGTGGTATTGGTGGTGGTATTGGTATTGGCAGTGGTACTGGTGGTGCTGATAGTGGATTGCTTGTGGTGGTATTGGTGTTGGAGGTATTAGTGGTGGTGGTGGTATTGGTGGTGGTATTGGTGGTGGTATTGGTGGTGGTGGTATTGGTGGTGGTGGTATTGTTGGTGGTGGTATTGGTGATGGTAATGGTGGTAGTGGAGGTGGTGGTATTGATGGTGGTGGTATTGGTGGTGGTGGTGGTGGTATTGGTGGTGATATTGGTTGTAGTGGTATTGGTGGTTGTATTGGTGGTGGTGGTATTGGTGGTGGTGGTGGTATTGGTGGTAGTGGTATTGGTAGTGGTGGAGGTGGAGGTGGTGGTATTAATGGTGGTGGTGTTGGTATTGCTGGTGGTATTGGTGGGGGTGGTATTGGTGGTGGTGGTATTAGTTGTGGTGGTATTGGTATTGGTGGTGGTATTGGTGGAAGTGGTATTGGTGGTGGTATTGGTATTGTCAGTGGTATTGGTGGTGGTGATATTGGATTGGTAGTGGTGGTATTGGTGGTGGTGGTATTGGTGGTGGTGGTATTGGTAGGGGTATTGGTGGTGGTGGTATTAGTGGTGGTGGTGGTGGTATTAGTGGTGGTGGTATTGGTGGTGGTGTTGGTGGTGGTAATGGTGGTGGTGGTATTGTTGGTTGTGGTATTGCTGGTGGTATTGGTGGTACTGGAGGTGGTGGTATTGATGGTGGTGGTATTGTTGGTGGTGGTGGTATTGATAGTAGTATTGGCGGTATTGGTGGTGGTATTGGTGGTGATATTGGTGGTGGTATTGATGGTGGTATTGGTGGTTGTATTGGTGGTGGTATTAATTGTCATGGTGGTATTTGATGGCGGTGATGGTATTTGATGTTGGTGGTGGTATTGGTGGTGGTGGTATTGGTGGTGGTGGTATTGGTGGTGGTGATATTGGCAGTGGTGGTGGTGATATTGGCAGTGGTGGTGGTGTTGGTGGTGGTGGTATTGGTGGTGGTGGTATTGGTGGTGGTGGTATTGGTGGTATTGGTATTGGGGGTGGTATTGGTGGTGGTGGTGGTATTGGTGGTGGTGGTAGTATTTGTGGTGGTGGTATTGGTGGTGGTATTGGTGGTATTGGTGGTGCTGGTGGTACTGGTGGTGATATTGGTGGCATTGGTGGTGGTGGTGGTGTTGGTGGTGTTGGTATTGGTGGTGGTGGTGATGGTATTTGTGGTGGTGGTGGTAGGTGGTATTGATGGTGGTGGTGGTATTGGTGGTTGTGGTGGTGGTGGCATTGGAGGTGGTGGTATTGGTATTGGTGGTGTTGGCATTGGTGGTGGTATTGGTGGTTGTGGTGGAGGTAATGGTGGTGGTGGTATTGGTGATGGTGGTGGCATTGGTATTGGTGGTGGTGTTGGTGTTGGTGTTATAGGCGGTTGTATTGGTGTTAGCGGTGGTATTGGTGTTGGTGGTCTTGGATTGGTGGTATTGGTGGGGTGGTGGGGTTGGTATTAGTGGTGGTGGTGGTATTGGTGGTGGAGGTGGTATTGGTGGTATTGGTATTGGTGGTGGTGGTATTGGTGGTGGTGGTATTGGTAGTGGTGGAGGTGGTGGTATTGATGGTGGTGGTATTGGTGGTGGTGGTGGTATTGGTGGTGGTATTGGTGGTGGTATTGGTGGTAGTATTGGTGGTGGTATTGGTGGTGGTATTGGTGGTGGTGGTATTAATTGTGGTGGTATTAGTGATGGTGGTATTGTTGGTGGTGGTATTGGTATTGGTGGTGGTGGTATTGGAATTAGCGGTGGTATTGGTCATGGAGGTATTGGATTGGTGGTGGTGGTATTGGTGGCTGTGGTAGTGGTAGTGGTATTGGTAATGGTATTGGTGGTGGAATTAGTGGTGTTGGTATTGGTGGTGGTATTGGCGGTGGTGGTATTAGTGGTGGTGGTGGTATTGGTGGTGATGGTGGTATTGGTGGTGGTGGTATGGGTGGTGGTGGTGGTATTTGTGGTAGTGGTAGTGGTAGTGGTAGTGGTGGAGGTGGTGGTATTGATGGTGGTGGTGTTGGTATTGCTGGTGGTATTGGTGGGGGTGTTATTGGTGGTGGTGGTATTGGTATTGGTGGTGGTATTGGTGGAAGTGGTATTGGTGGTGGTATTGATATTGTCAGTGGTATTGGTGGTGGTGGTCTTGGTGGTGGTGGTGGTGGTATTGGTAGGGGTATTGGTGATGTTATTGGTGGTGTTGGTATTGGTGGTGGTGGTATTAGTGGTGTTAGTATTGGTAGTGGTATTGGTGGTGGTATTGGTGGTGGTTTTGGTGGTGGTATTGGTCGTGGTGGTATTGGTGGTGGTGGTATTGGTGGTCACTGGAGGTGGTGGTATTGATGGTGGTGGTGGTGGTATTGTTGGTGGTGGTGGTATTGGTGGTGGTGGTGGTATTGGTAGTAGTATTGGTGGTTGTATTGGTGGTGGTATTGGTGGTGGTATTGGTGGTGGTATTGGTGGAAGTGGTATTGGTGGTGGTATTGGTATTGTCAGTGGTATTGGTGGTGGTGGTATTCGTGGTGGTGGTATTGTTGGTGGTGGTATTGGTAGGGGTATTGGTGATGTTATTGGTGGTGTTGGTATTGGTGGTGGTGGTATTAGTGGTGGTGGTATTGGTATTGGTGGTGGTATTGGTGGTGGTGTTGGTGGTGGTATTGGTGGTAGTGGTATTGTTGGTGGTGGTATTGGTGGTACTGAAGGTGGTGGTATTGATGGGGGTGGTGGTGGTATTGGTGGTGGTGGTGGTATTGGTGGTGGTGGTGGTATTAGTGGTGACATTAGTGGCATTGGTGGTGGTGGTATTGGTGGTGGGGTTGGTGGTGGTGGTGGTATTGGTGGTGGTGATGGTATTGGTGGTGTGGTAGGTGGTATAAATGGTGGTGGTGGTATTGGTGGTTATGGTGGTGGTGGTATTGGTGGTGGTGGTATTGGTATTGGTGGTGGTGGCATTGGTGGTGGTATTGGTGGCTCTGTTGGTGGTGGTGGTATTGGTGGTGGTGGTGGTATTGGTGGTGGTGATATTGGTGATGGTGGTGATATTGGTATTGGTGGTGGTATTGGTGGTGGTGTTATTGGCGGTTGTATTGGTATTAGCGGTGGTATTGGTGGGGTGGTGGTATTGGTGGTAGTGGTGGTATTAGTGGTGGTGGTGATATTGGTGGTGGTGGTGGTATTGGTGGTGGTGGTATTGGTGGTGGTGGTATTGGTAGTGGTGGTGGTGGTATTGATGGTGGTGGTATTGGTGGTGGTGGTTTTGGTGGTGGTATTGGTGGTAGTATTGGTGGAGGTGTTGGTGGTGGTGGTATTGGTGGTGGTGATATTGGTGGTGGAGGTGGTATTGGTGGTGATGGTATTGGTGGTATTGGTGGTGGTGGTGGTATTGGTGGTGGTGATATTGGTGGTGGTCTTGGTATTGGTGGTGGTGGTATTGGTATTGGTGGTGATGGTGTTGGTATTGTTGATGGTATTGGTGGAAGTGGTATTGGTGGTGGTATTGGTATTGGCAGTGTTACTGGGGGTGCTGATATTGGATTGGTGGTGGTGGTATTGGTGGTGGTGGTATTGGTGGTGGTATTGGTGGTGGTGGTGGTATTGGTAGTGGTATTGGTGATGTATTGGTGGTGTTGGTATTGGTGGTGGTGGTATTAGTGGTGTTGGTGGTATTGGTGGTGGTGTTGGTGGTGGTATTGGTGGTGGTGGTATTGTTGGTGGTGGTATTGGTGATGGTAATGGTGGTAGTGGAGGTAGTGGTATTGATGGTGGTGGTGGTATTCGTGGTGGTCATGGTGGTATTGGTGGTGGTATTGGTTGTAGTGGTATTGGTGGTTGTATTGGTGATGGTGGTATTGGTGGTGGTGGTGGTATTGGTGGTAATGGTATTGGTAGTGGTGGAGGTGGAGGTGGTGGTATTTGTGGTGGTGGCGTTGGTATTGCTGGTGGTATTGGTGGGGTTGGTATTGGTGATGGTGGTATTGGTGGTGGTGGTATTGGTATTGGTGGTGGTATTGGTGGAATTGGTATTGGTGGTGGTATTGGTATTGTCAGTGGTATTTTTGGAGGTGATATTGGATTGGTGGTGGTAGTATTGGTGGTGGTGGTATTGGTGGTGGTGGTATTGGTAGGGGTATTGGTGATGGTATTGGTGGTGTTGGTATTGGTGGTGGTGGTATTAGTGGTGGTGGTGCTGGTATTGGTGGTGGTATTGGTGGTGGTGTTGGTGGTGGTATTGGTGGTATTGATGGTGATTTTGGTGGTACTGGAGGTGGTGGTATTGATGGTGGTGGTATTGGTGGTGGTGGTGGTATTGGTAGTAGTATTGGTGGTATTGGTGGTGGTTTTGGTGGTGATATTGGTGGTGGTATTGATGGTGGTATTGGTGGTAGCGGCATTGGTGGTTGTATTGGTGGTGGTATTAATTGTATTGGTGGATTTTGATGTTGGTGGTGGTATTGGTGGTGGTGGTTTTGGTGGTGGTGATATTGGTAGTGGTGGTGGTGTTGGTGGTGGTGGTATTGGTGGTATTGGTATTGGGGGTGGTATTGGTATTGGTGGTGGTGGTGGTATTGGTGGTGGTGGTAGTATTGGTGGTGGTGGTATTGGTGGTGGTATTGGTGGTGGTGGTGGTACTGGTGGTGACATTGGTGGCATTGGTGGTGGTGGTATTGGTGGTGGTGTTGGTATTGGTGGTGGTGGTGATGGTATTTGTGGTGGTGGTGGTAGGTGGTATTGATGGTGGTGGTGGTATTGGCGGTTGTGGTGGTGGTGGCATTGGTGGTGGTGGTATTAGTGGTGGTGGCATTGGTGGTGGTATTGGTGGTTGTGGTGGTGGTATTGGTGGTGGTGGTATTGGTGATGGTGGTTTCATTGGTATTGGTGGTGGTATTGGTGGTGGTGTTATTGGCGGTTGTATTGGTATTAGCGGTGGTATTGGTGGTCTTGGATTGGTGTTATTGGTGGTGGTGGTATTGGTGGGGTGGTGGTATTGGTGGTGGTGGTGGTATTAGTGGTGGTGGTGGTATTGGTGGTGGTGGTGGTATTGGTGGTGCTGGTATTGGTGGTGGTGGTATTGGTGGTGGTGGTGGTATTGGTGGTGGTGGTATTGGTAGTGGTGGAGGTGGTGCTATTGATGATGGTGGTATTGATGGTGGTGGTATTGGTGGTGGTGGTATTGGTGGTGGTATTGGTGGTAGTATTCGTGGTGGTATTGGTGGTGGTGGTATTGGTGTTGGTGGTATTGGTATTGGTGGTGGTATTGGTGGTGGTATTGGTGGTGGTATTGGTGGTGATGGTATTTGTGGTATTGGTGGTGGTGGTGGTATTGGTGGTGATGGTATTTGTGGTATTGGTGGTGGTGGTGGTATTGGTGGTGGTGGTGGTGGTGGTATTGGTGGTGGTGGTATTGGTGGTGGTGGTATTGGTGGTGGTGGTGGTATTGGTAGTAGTATTGGTGGTATTGGTGGTGGTATTGGTGGTGATATTGGTGGTGGTATTGGTGGTAGTGGTATTGGTGGTTGTATTGGTGGTGGTGGTATTAATTGTATTGGTGATATTTGATGGAGGTATTGGTGGTGGTGGTATTGGTGGTGGTGATATTGGTAGTGGTGGTGGTAGTGGTGATGGTGGTGGTGGTATTGGTATTGGTGGTGTTGGTATTGGTTGTATTGGTATTGGGGGTGGTATTGGTCTTGGTGGTGGTGGTGGTATTAGTGGTGGTGGTAGTATTGATGGTGGTGGTATTGGTGGTGGTATTGTTGGTATTGGTGGTGGTGGTGGTGGTACTGGTGGTGATGTTGGTGGCATTGGTGGTGGTGGTATTGGTGGTGGTGGTATTGGTGGTGGTGGTAGGTGGTATTGATGATGGTGGTGGTATTGGTGGTTGTGCTGGCATTGGTGGTGGAGGTATTGTTATTGGTGGTGGTGGCATTGGTGGTGGTATTGGTGGTTGTGGTGGTGGTATTGGTGGTGGTGGTATTGGTGATGGTGGTGGCATTGGTTTTGATGGTGGTGTTATTGGCGGTTGTATTGGTATTAGCGGTGGTATTGGTGGTGGTGGGATTGGATTGGTGGTATTGGTGGTGGTGGTATTGGTGGGGTGGTGGTATTGGTGGCGGTGGTATTAGTGGTGGTGGTATTGGTGGTGGTGGTGGTATTGGTGGTGCTGGTATTAGTGGTGGTGGTATTGGTTGTGGTGGTGGTATTGGTGGTGGTGGTATTGGTAGTGGTGGAGGTGGTGGTATTGATGGTGGTGGTATTGGTGGTGGTGGTATTGATATTGGTGGTGATGGTGTTGGTATTGTTGATGGTATAGGTGGACGTGGTATTGGTGGTGGTATTGGTATTGGCAGTGGTATTGGTGGTGCTGATATTGGATTGGTGGTGGTGGTATTGGTGGTGGTGGTATTGGTGGTGATGGTGGTATTGGTAGTGGTATTGGTGATGTATTGGTGGTGTTGGTATTGGTGGTGGTGGTATTACTGGTGGTGGTATTAGTGGTGGTGGTATTGGTGGTAGTGGTGGTATTGGTGGTGCTGGTATTGATGGTGGTGGTATTGGTGGTGGTGCTGGTATTGTTGGTGGTGGTATTGGTATTGGTGTTGGTGGTATTGGTATTGGTGATAATGGTGTTGGTATTGTTGATGGTATTGGTGGACGTGGTATTGGTGGTGGTATTGGTAGTGGTGGAGGTGGTATTGATGGTGGTGGTGGTATTGGTGGTGGTAGTGCTGGAATTGGTTGTGGTGGTATTGGTATTGGTGTTGGTGGTATTGGTGGTGGTATTGCTGGTAGTGGTATTGGTGGTATTGTTGGTGGTGGTGGTATTGGTGGTGGTGGTATTGGTGTTGGTGGTGGTAGTGGTATTGGTGGTGGTAGTGGTGATGTTGATGGTGGTGGTGGTATTGGTGGTGGTGGAGATGGTGGTATTGATGGTGGTGGTATTGGTAGTGGTGGAGGTGGTGGTATTGATGGTGGTGGTATTGGTGGGGTGGTGGTATTGGTGGTGGTGGTGGAGGTGGTATTAGTGGTGGTGGTATTGGTGGTGGTTTTGGTATTGGTGGTGCTGGTATTGGTGGTGGTGGTATTGGTCGTGGTGGTGGTATTGGTGGTGGTGGTATTGGTAGTGGTGGTATTGATGGTGGGGGTATTGATGGTGGGGGTATTGGTGGTGGTGGTGGTATTGGTGGTGGTGGTATTGGTATTGGTGGTGGTGGTATTGGTATTGGTGGTGATGGTGTTGGTATTGTTGATGGTATTGGTGGACATGGTATTGGTGGTGGTATTGGTATTGGCAGTGGTATTGGTGGTGCTGATATTGGATTGGTGGTGGTGGTATTGGTGGTGGTGGTATTGGTGGTGGTGGTGGTATTGGTGATGTATTGGTGGTGTTGGTATTGGTGGTGGTGGTATTAGTGGTGGTGGTGGTATTGGTGGTGGTATTGGTGGTGGTGGTATTGTTGGTGGTGGTATTGGTGATGGTAATGGTGGTATTGATGGTGGTGGTATTGGTGGTGGTGGTGGTATTGGTGGTGGTATTGGTGGTGGTATTGGTTGTAGTGGTATTGGTGGTTGTATTGGTGGTGGTGGTGGTATTTGTGGTATTGGTGGTGGTGGTGGTATTGGTGATGGTGGTATTGGCGGTGGTATTGGTGGTGGTGATATTGGTAGTGGTGGTGGTGGTGGTGGTATTGGTGGTGGTGGTATTAGTATTGGTGGTGGTGGTATTATTGGTGGTGGTGGTATTGGTGGTATTGGTATTGGCGGTGGTGGTATTGGTGGTGGTGGTAGTGTTGGTGGTGGTGGTATTTATGGTGGTGGTATTGGTGGTGGTATTGGTGGTGGTATTGGTGGTGCTGTTGGTAGCATTGGTGGTGGTGGTGGTATTGGTGATGGTGTTGGTGGTATTGGTGTTGTTGGTGGTGGTGGTATTGGTGGTGGTGGTATTGATGGTGGTATTGGTGGTGGTAGTGCTGGTATTGGTGTTTGTGGTATTGGTATTGGTGTTGGTGGTATTGCTGGTGGTATTGCTGGTAGTGATATTGGTGGTATTGGTGGTGGTGGTATTGGTGGTGGTGGTGGTATTGTTGGTGGTGGTGGTATTGGTGGTGGTGGTTTTGGTGTTGGTGGTGGTACTGGTATTGGTGGTGGTATTGGTGATGTTGATGGTGGTGGTGGTATTGGTGGTGGTGGAGATGGTGGTATTGATGGTGGTGGTGGTATTGGTGGTGGTGATATTGATGGTATTGGTGGTTGTATTGGTGGTGGTGGTATTAATTGTATTGGTGGTATTTGATGGTGGTGCTGGTATTGGTGGTGGTGATATTGGTAGTGGTGGTGGTGTTGGTGGTGGTGGTGGTGATGGTATTGGTGGTGGTGGTATTGGTAGTTTTGGTATTGGTGGTAATGGTATTGGGGATGGTATTGGTATTGGTGTTGGTGGTGGTATTGGTGGTGGTGGTAGTATTGGTGGTGGTGGTATTGGTGGTGGTATTGGTGGTACTGGTGGTGGTGGTGGTACTGGTGATGATATTGGTGGCATTGGTGGTGGTGGTGGTGGTATTGGTGTTGGTGTTGGTGGTGCTGGTATTGTTGGTGATGGTATTGGTGGTGGTAGGTGGTATTGATGGTGGTGGTGGTATTGGTGGTTGTGGTGGTGGCGGCATTGGTGGTGGTGGTATTGTTTTTGGTGGTGGGGGTATTGGTGGTTGTGGTGGTGGTATTGGTGGTGGTGGTATTGGTGATGGTGGTGTCATTGGTATTGGTGGTGGTGTTATTGGCGGTTGTATTGGTATTAGCGGTAGTATTGGTGGTGGTGGTATTGGATTGGTGGTAGTGGTGATGTAGATGGTGGTGGTGGTATTGGTGGTGGTGGAGATGGTGGTATTGATGGTGGTGGTATTGGTAGTGGTGGAGGTGGTGGTATTGATGGTGGTGGTATTGGTGGGGTGGTGGTATTGGTGGTGGTGGTATTAGTGGTGGTGGTATTGGTGGTGGTTTTGGTATTGGTGGTGCTGGTATTGGTGGTGGTGGTATTGGTCGTGGTGGTGGTATTGGTGGTGGTGGTATTGGTAGTGGTGGTATTGATGGTGGGGGTCGTGATGGTGGGGGTATTGGTGGTGGTATTGGTGGTGGTGGTATTGGTATTGGTGGTGGTGGTATTTGTATTGGTGGTGATGGTGTTGGTATTGTTGATGGTATTGGTGGACATGGTATTGGTGGTGGTATTGGTATTGGCAGTGGTATTGGTGGTGCTGATATTGGATTGGTGGTGGTGGTATTGGTGGTGGTGGTATTGGTGGTGGTGGTATTGGTAGTGGTATTGGTGATGTATTGGTGGTGTTGGTATTGGTGGTGGTGGTATTAGTGGTGGTGGTGGTATTGATGGTGGTATTGGTGGTGGTGTAGGTGGTGGTATTGGTGGTGGTGGTATTGTTGGTGGTGGTATTGGTGATGGTAATGGTAGTAGTGGAGGTGGAGGTGGTGGTATTGATGGTGGTGGTATTGGTGGTGGTGGTGGTATTGGTGGTGGTATTGGTGATGTTGATGGTGGTGGTGGTATTGGTGGTAGTGGAGATGGTGGTATTGATGGTGGTGGTGGTATTGGTGGTGGTGGTATTAATTGTATTGGTGGTATTTGATGGTGGTGCTGGTATTGGTGGTGGTGATATTGGTAGTGGTGGTGGTGTTGGTGGTGGTGGTATTGGTAGTGGTGGTATTGATGGTGGGGGTCGTGATGGTGGGGGTATTGGTGGTGGTATTGGTGGTGGTGGTATTGGTATTGGTGGTGGTGGTATTTGTATTGGTGGTGATGGTGTTGGTATTGTTGATGGTATTGGTGGACATGGTATTGGTGGTGGTATTGGTATTGGCAGTGGTATTGGTGGTGCTGATATTGGATTGGTGGTGGTGGTATTGGTGGTGGTGGTATTGGTGGTGGTGGTGGTGGTATTGGTAGTGGTTTTGGTGATGTATTGGTGGTGTTGGTATTGGTGGTGGTGGTATTAGTGGTGGTGGTGGTATTGATGGTGGTATTGGTGGTGGTGTAGGTGGTGGTATTGGTGGTGGTGGTATTGTTGGTGGTGGTATTGGTGATGGTAATGGTGGTAGTGGAGGTGGAGGTGGTGGTATTGATGGTGGTGGTATTGGTGGTGGTATTGGTGGTGGTATTGGTGGTGGTATTGGTTGTAGTGGTATTGGTGGTTGTATTGGTGGTGGTGGTATTTGTGGTATTGGTGGTGGTGGTGGTATTGGTGATGGTGGTATTGGCGGTGGTATTGGTGGTGGTGATATTGGTAGTGGTGGTGGTGGTGGTGGTGGTATTGGTGGTGGTATTAGTATTGGTGGTGGTGGTATTATTGGTGGTAGTGGTATTGGTGGTATTGGTATTGGTGGTGGTGGTATTGGTGGTGGTGGTAGTATTGGTGGTGGTGGTATTTGTGGTGGTGGTATTGGTGGTGCTGTTGGTAGCATTGGTGGTGGTATTGGTGATGGTGTTGGTGGTATTGGTGTTGTTGGTGGTGGTGGTATTGGTGGTGGTGGTATTGATGGTGGTATTGGTGGTGGTAGTGCTGGTATTGGTGTTTGTGGTATTGGTATTGGTGTTGGTGGTATTGGTGGTGGTATTGCTGGTAGTGATATTGGTGGTATTGGTGGTGGTGGTATTGGTGGTGGTGGTGGTATTGTTGGTGGTGGTGGTATTGGTGGTGGTGGTTTTGGTGTTGGTGGTGGAAGTGGTATTGGTGGTGGTATTGGTGATGTTGATGGTGGTGGTGGTGGTATTGGTGGTAGTGGAGATGGTGGTATTGATGGTGGTGGTGGTATTGGTGGTGGTGGTATTAATTGTATTGGTGGTATTTGATGGTGGTGCTGGTATTGGTGGTGGTGATATTGGTAGTGGTGGTGGTGTTGGTGGTGGTGGTATTGGTGGTGGTATTGGTGGTATTGGTGGTGGTGGTACTGGTGATGATATTGGTGGCATTGGTGGTGGTGGTGGTGGTATTGGTGGTGGTGTTGCTGGTATTGGTGGTGGTGGTGATGGTATTGGTGGTGGTAGGTGGTATTGATGGTGGTGGTGGTATTGGTGGTTGTGGTGGTGGCGGCATTGGTGGTGGTGGTGGTGGTATTGTTTTTGGTGGTGGTGGTATTGGTGGTTGTGGTGGTGGTATTGGTGGTGGTGGTATTGGTGATGGTGGTGTCATTGGTATTGGTGGTGGTGTTATTGGAAGTTGTATTGGTATTAGCGGTAGTATTGGTGGTATTGGATTGGTGGTATTGGTTCTGGTGGTATTGGTGGGATGGTGGTATTGGTGGTGGTGGTGGTATTAGTGGTGGTGGTATTGGTGGTGATGGTGGTATTGGTGGTGCTGGTATTGGTGGTGGTGGTATTGGTCGTGGTGGTGGTATTGGTGGTGGGTGTATTGGTGGTGGTGGTATTGGTGGTGATATTGGTGGTACTAAAGGTGGTGGTATTGAAGGTGGTGGTATTGGTGGTGGTGTTGGTATTGGTGGTGGTGGTGGTATTGGTAGTAATATTGGTGGTATTGGTGGTGGTATTGGTGGTGATATTGGTGGGGGTATTGATGGTGGTATTGGTGGTTGTATTGGTGGTGGTGGTATTAATTGTATTGGCGGTATTTGATGGTGGTGGTATTGGTGGTGGTGGTATTGGTGGAGGTGATATTGGTAGTGCTGGTGGTATTGGTGGATTTGGTATTGGGGTAGTATTGGTATTGGTGGTGGTATTGGTGGTGGTGGTAGTATTGGTGGTAGTGGTATTGGTTTTGGTATTGGTGGTATGGTGGTGGTGGTGGTATTGGTGGTAATATTGGTGGCATTGGTGGTGGTGGTATTGGTGGTGGTGTTGGTGGTGGTGGTATTGGTGGTGGTGGTGGTGGTAGGTGGTATTAATGGTGGTGGTGGTATTGTTGGTTGTGGTGGTATTGGTGGTGGTGGTATTGGTATTGGTGGTGGTGGCATTGGTGATGGTATTGGTGGCTCTGGTGGTGGTGGTGGTATTGGTGGTGGTGGTATTGGTGGTATTGGTGGTGGTGATGGTATTGGTGGTGTTGGTGGGTGGTATTAATGGTGGTGGTGGTATTGTTGGTTGTGGTGGTATTGGTGGTGGTGGTGGTGGTGGTATTGGTGGTGGTGGCATTGGTGATTGTGGTATTCTGGTGGTAGTGGTGGTACTGGTGGTGGTGGTATTGGTGGTGGTGGTATTGGTGGTGGTGGTATTGGTGGTGGTGGTATTGGTAGTAGTATTGGTGGTATTGATGGTGGTGGTATTGGTGTTGGTGGTGGTATTGGTGGTGGTATTGGTGGTGGTGGTATTGGTGGTGGTGGTATTGGTGGTGATGGTATTGGTGGTATTGGTGGTGGTGGTGGTATTGGTGGTGGTGGTGGTATTGGTGGTGGTGATGGTGGTATTGGTGGTGGTGGTATTGGTATTGGTAGTGGTGGTGGTGGTGGTGGTATTGGTGGTGATGGTATTGGTATTGTGTGGTGGTATTGGTGGTAGTGGTATTGGTGGTGGTATTGGTATTGGCAGTGGTACTGGTGGTGCTGATATTGGTCGGTCATGGTGGTATTGGTGGTGGGTGGTATTGGTGGTGGTGGTATCGGTGGTGGTGGTGGTATTGGTAGTGGTATTGGTGATGTATTGGTGGTGTTGGAATTGGTGGTGGTGGTATTAGTGGTGGTGGTGGTATTGGTGGTGGTATTGGTTATGGTGTTGGTGGTGGTGGTGGTAGGTGGTATTGATGGTGGTGGTGGTATTGGTGGTGATATTGGTGATGGTGGCATTGGTGGTTGTATTGGTGGTAATGGTATTGGTGGTGGTGGCATTGGTGGTGGTATTGGTGGTTGTGGTGGTGGTATTGGTGGTGGTGGTATTGGTGATGGAGGTGGCATTGGTGGTGGTGTTGGTGGTGGTGTTATTGGCGGTTGTATTGGTATTAGCGGTGGTATTGGTGTTGGTGGTCTTGGATTGGTGGTATTGGTGGTGGTGGTATTGGTGGGGTGGTGGTATTGGTGGTATTAGTGGTTGTGGTGCTATTGGTGGTGGTGGTGGTATTGGTGGTGCTGGTATTGGTGGTGGTGGTATTGGTGGTGGTGGTGGTATTGATGGTGGTGGTATTGGTAGTGGTGGAGGTGGTGGTATTGATGGTGGTGGTATTGGTGGTGGTGGTGGTGGTGGTATTGGTGGTGGTATTGGTGGTAGTATTGGTGGTGGTATTGGTGGTGGTGGTATTAGTCATGGTGGTATTAGTGATGGTGGTATTGGTATTGGTATTGTTGGTGGTGGTATTGGTATTGGTGGTGGTGGTATTGGAATTAGCGGTGGTATTGGTGGTGGAGGTATTGGATTGGTGGTGGAGGTATTGGTGGTGGTGGTGGTATTGGTGGCTGTGGTAGTGGTATTGGTGGTGGAATTGGTGGTGTTGGTATTGGTGGTGGTATTGGTGGTGATGGTGGTATTGGTCATGGTGGTATGGGTGGTGGTGGTGGTATTGGTGGTAGTGGTATTGGTGGAGGTGGTGGTATTGGTGGTGGTGGTGTTGGTATTGCTGGTGGTATTGGTAGTGGTATTGGTGGGGGTGTTATTGGTGGTGGGGGTATTGGTATTGGTGGTGGTATTGGTGGAAGTGGTATTGGTGGTGGTATTGATATTGTCAGTGGTATTGGTGGTGGTGGTTTTGGTGGTGGTGGTATTGGTGGTGGTATTGGTAGGGGTATTGGTGATGTTATTGGTGGTGTTGGTATTGGTGGTGGTGGTATTAGTGGTGTTGGTATTGGTGGTGGTATTGGTGGTGGTATTGGTGGTGGTGGTATTGTTGGTGGTGGTATTGGTGGTACTGGAGGTGATGGTATTGATGGTGCTGGTGGTGGTATTGGTGGTGGTGGTGGTATTGGTGGTGGTGGTGGTATTGGTAGTAGTAGTATTGGTGGTGGTATTGGTGGTGGTATTGGTGGAAGTGGTATTGGTGGTGGTATTGGTATTGTCAGTGGTATTGGTGGTGGTGGTATTGGTGGTGGTGGTATTGGTAGGGGTATTGGTGATGTTATTGGTGGTGTTGGTATTGGCGGTGGTGGTATTAGTGGTGGTGGTGGTGGTATTGGTTTTGGTGGTGGTATTGGTGGTGGTATTGGTGGTGGTGTTGGTGGTACTGAAGGTGGTGGTATTGATGGTGGTGGTATTGTTGGTGGTGGTATTGGTGGTGGTATTGGTGGTACTGAAGGTGGTGGTATTGATGGTGGTGGTATTGGTGGTGGCATTGGTGTTGATATTGGTGGTGGTATTGATGGTGGTATTGGTGGTAGTGGTATTTGTGGTTGTATTGGTGGTGGTGGTATTAATTGTATTGGTGGTATTTGATGGTGGTGGTGGTATTGGTGGTGGTGATATTGGTGGTTTTGATATTGGTAGTGGTGGTGGTGGTGGTATTGGTGGTGGTGGTATTGGTATTGGTGGTGGTGGTATTGGTGGTATTGGTATTGGGGGTGGTATTGGTATTGGTGGTGGTATTGGTGGAGGTGGTATTGGTGGTGGTGTTAGTATTGGTGGTAGTGGTATTGGTGGTGGTATTGGTGGTATGGTGGTGGTGGTGGTACTGGTGGTGATATTGGTGGCATTGGTGGTGGTGGTATTGGTGGTGGTGTTGGTGGTGGTGGTATTGGTGTTGGTGATGGTATTGGTGGTGGTGGTGGTGGTGGTGGTAGGTGGTATTAATGGTGGTGGTGGTATTGGTGGTGGTGGTATTGGTATTGGTGGTGGTGGCATTGGTGGTGGTATTGGTGGCTCTGTTGGTGGTGGTGGTATTGGTGGTGGTGGTGGTGGTATTGGTGGTGGTGATATTGGTGATGGTGGTGATATTGGTATTGGTGGTGGTATTGGTGGTGGTGTTATTGGCGGTTGTATTGGTATTAGCGGTGGTATTGGTGGGGTGGTGGTATTGGTGGTGGTGGTGGTATTAGTGGTGGTGGTGATAATGGGGGTGGTATTGGTGGTGGTGGTATTGGTGGTGGTGGTATTGGTGGTGGTGGTATTGGTAGTGGTGGTGGTGGTATTGATGGTGGTGGTATTGGTGGTGGTGGTGGTGGTATTGGTGGTAGTATTGGTGGAGGTATTGGTGGTGGTGGTATTGGTGGTATTGGTGGATGTATTGGTGGTCGTGGTGGTATTGGTGGTGATGGTATTTGTGGTATTGGTGGTGGTGGTGGTCTTGGTGGTGGTATTGGTGGTGGTGATATTGGTGGTGGTATTGGTGGTGGTGGTATTGGTATTGGTGGTGGTGATGTATTGGTGGTGTTGGTATTGGTGGTGGTGGTGGTATTAGTGGTGGTGGTGGTATTGGTGGTGGTATTGGTGGTGGTATTGGTGGAAGTGGTATTGGTGGTGGTATTGGCCGTGGTACTGGTGGTGCTGATATTGGATTGGTGGTGGTGGTATTGGTGGTGGTGGTATTGGTGGTGGTATTGGTGGTAGTGGTGGTATTGGTAGTGGTGATGTATTTTTGGTGTTGGTATTGGTGGTGGTGGTGGTATTAGTGGTGGTGGTGGTATTGGTGGTGGTATTGGTGGTGGTGGTATTGGTGATGGTAATGGTGGTAGTGGAGGTGGTGGTATTGATGGTGGTGGTATTGGTGGTGGTGGTATTGGTGGTGGTATTGGTTGTAGTGGTATTGGTGGTTGT
The DNA here is from genome assembly GCA_963921515.1 of Calotriton arnoldi. NCBI lineage: Eukaryota > Metazoa > Chordata > Amphibia > Caudata > Salamandridae > Calotriton > Calotriton arnoldi. Next base: position 442,653 of record CAWUFW010003421.1, on the reverse strand, counting down.
ATTGGTGATGGTGGTATTGGTGGTGGTGGTGGTATTGGTGGTAGTGGTATTGGTAGTGGTGGAGGTGGAGGTGGTGGTATTGCTGGTGGTGGTGTTGGTATTGCTGGTGGTATTGGTGGGGGTGGTATTGGTGGTGGTGGTATTGGTGGTGGTGGTATTGGTATTGGTGGTGGTATTGGTGGAATTGGTATTGGTGGTGGTATTGGTATTGTCAGTGGTATTGGTGGAGGTGATATTGGATTGGTGGTGGTAGTATTGGTGGTGGTGGTATTGGTAGGGGTATTGGTGATGGTATTGGTGGCGTTGGTATTGGTGGTGGTGGTATTAGTGGTGTTGGTGCTGGTATTGGTGGTGGTGTTGGTGGTGGTATTGGTGGTGGTGGTATTGTTGGTGGTATTGGTGGTACTGGAGGTGGTGGTATTGATGGTGATGGTGGTGGTATTGGTGATGGTGGTGGTACTGGTAGTAGTATTGGTGGTATTGGTGGTGGTATTGGTGGTGATATTGGTGGTGGTATTGATGGTGGTATTGGTGGTAGTGGTATTGGTGGTGGTATTAATTGTATTGGTGGTATTTGATGTTGGTGGTGGTATTGGTGGTGGTGATATTGGTAGTGGTGTTGGTGGTGGTGGTATTGGTGGTGGTGGTATTGGTATTGGTGGTGGTGGTATTGGTGGTATTGGTATTGGGGGTGGTATTGGTATTGGTGGTAGTGGTGGTATTGGTGGTGGTGGTAGTATTGGTGGTGGTGGTATTGGTGGTGGTATTCATGATATTGGTGGTGGTGGTGGTACTGGTGGTGACATTGGTGGCATTGGTGGTGGTGGTGTTAGTGGTGTTGGTATTGGTGGTGGTGGTGATGGTATTTGTGGTGGTGGTGATAGGTGGTATTGATGGTGGTGGTGGTATTGGTGGTTGTGGTGGTGGTGGCATTGGTGGTGGTGGTATTGGTATTGGTGGTGGTGGCATTGGTGATGGTATTGGTGGTTGTGGTGGTGGTATTGGTGGTGGTGGTATTGGTGATGGTGGTGGCATTGGTATTGGTGGTGGTATTGGTGGTGGTGTTATTGGCGGTTGTATTGGTATTAGCGGTGGTATTGGTGGTCTTGGATTGGTGGTATTGGTGGTGGTGGTATTGGTGGGGTGGTGGTATTGGTGGTGGTGGTGGTATTAGTGGTGGTGGTGGTATTTGTGGTGGTAGTGGTATTGGTGGTGCTGGTATTGGTGGTGGTGGTATTGGTGGTGGTGGTGGTATTGGTGGTGGTGGTATTGGTAGTGGTGGAGGTGGTGTTATTGATGGTGGTGGTATTGATGGTGGTGGTATTGGTGGTATTGGTGGTGGTATAGCTGGTGGTGGTATTGGTGGTGATGGTATTTGTGGTATTGGTGGTGGTATTGGTGATGGTGGTATTGGTGGTGGTGGTATTGGTGGTGGTATTGGTGGTAGTATTGGTGGTGGTATTGGTGGTGGTGGTATTGGTGGTATTGGTGGTATTGGTATTGGTGGTGGTATAGCTGGTGGTGGTATTGGTGGTGATGGTATTTGTGGTATTGGTGGTGGTGGTGGTATTGGTGATGGTGGTATTGGTGGTGGTGGTATTGGTGGTGGTATTGGTAGTGGTGGAGGTGGTATTGATGGTGGTGGTGGTATTGGTGGTGGTAGTGCTGGAATTGGTGGTGGTGGTATTGGTATTGGTGTTGGTGGTATTGGTGGTGGTATTGCTGGTAGTGGTATTGGTGGTATTGGTGGTATTGGTGGTGGTGGTGGTATTGCTGGTGGTATTGGTGGTGGTGGTATTGGTGTTGGTGGTGGTAGTGGTATTGGTGGTGGTAGTGGTGATGTTGATGGTGGTGGTGTTATTGGTGGTGGTAGAGATGGTGGTATTGATGGTGGTGGTATTGGTAGTGGTGGAGGTGGTGGTATTGATGGTGGTGGTATTGGTGGTGGTGGTATTGGTGGTGGTGGTGGTATTGGTGGTGGTGGTGGTATTGGTGGTGGTGATATTGGTGGTGGTGGTGGTATTGGTGGTGGTGGTATTGGTATTGGTGGTGGTGGTATTGGTATTGGTGGTGATGGTGTTGGTATTGTTGATGGTATTGGTGGAAGTGGTATTGGTGGTGGTATTGGTATTGGCAGTGGTTCTGGTGGTGCTGATATTGGATTTGTCGTGGTGGTATTGGTGGTGGTGGTATTAGTGGTGGTGGTATTGGTGGTGGTGGTGGTATTGGTGGTGCTGGTATTGGTGGTGGTGGTATTGGTCGCAGTGGTGGTATTGGTGGTGGTGGTATTGGTTTTGGTGGAGGTGGTGGTATTGATGGTGGGGGTATTGGTGGTGGTGGTGGTATTGGTGGTGGTGGTATTGGTATTGGTGGTGGTGGTATTGGTATTGGTGGTGGTGGTATTGGTATTGGTGGTGATGGTGTTGGTATTGTTGATGGTATTGGTGTACATGGTATTGGTGGTGGTATTGGTATTGGCAGTGGTATTGGTGGTGCTGATATTGGATTGGTGGTGGTGGTATTGGTGGTTGTGGTGGTATTGGTAGTGGTATTGGTTTATGTATTGGTGGTGTTGGTATTGGTGGTGGTGGTATTGTTGGTGGTGGTATTGGTGATGGTAATGGTGGTAGTGGAGGTGGTGGTATTGATGGTGGTGGTATTGGTGGTGGTGGTGGTATTGGTGGTGGTATTGGTGGTGGTATTGGTTGTAGTGGTATTGGTGGTTGTATTGGTGGTGGTGGTATTTGTGGTATTGGTGGTGGTGGTGGTATTGGTGATGGTGGTATTCGCGGTGGTATTGGTGGTGGTGATATTGGTAGTGGTGGTGGTGTTGGTGGTGGTGGTGGTGGTGGTATTGGTGGTGGTGGTATTAGTATTGGTGGTGGTGGTATTATTGGTGGTGGTGGTATTGGTGGTATTGGTATTGGTATTGGTGGTGGTGGTGGTATTGGTGGTGGTGTTGGTGGTATTGGTGGTGTTGTTGGTGGTGGTGGTATTGGTGGTGGTGGTGGTATTGATGGTGGTATTGGTGGTGGTAGTGCTGGTATTGGTGTTTGTGGTATTGGTATTGGTGTTGGTGGTATTGGTGTTGGTATTGCTGGTAGTGATATTGGTGGTATTGGTGGTGGTGGTATTGGTGGTGGTGGTGGTATTGTTGGTGGTGGTGGTATTGGTGGTGGTGGTTTTGGTGTTGGTGGTGGAAGTGGTATTGGTGGTGGTATTGGTGATGTTGATGGTGGTGGTGGTATTGGTGGTGGTGGAGATGGTGGTATTGATGGTGTGGTGGTATTGGTGGTGGTGATATTGATGGTATTGGTGGTTGTATTGGTGGTGGTGGTGGTATTAATTGTATTGGTGGTATTCGATGGTGGTGGTGGTATTGGTGGTGGTGATATTGGTAGTGGTGGTGGTGTTGGTGGTGGTGGTGGTGATGGTATTGGTGGTGTGGTATTGGTATTGGTAGTGTTGGTATTGGTGGCATTTGTATTGGGGGTGGTATTGGTATTGGTGTTGGTGGTGGTATTGGTGGTGGTGGTGGTATTGGTGGTGGTAGTGCTGGAATTGGTGGTGGTGGTATTGGTATTGGTGTTGGTGGTATTGGTGGTGGTATTGCTGGTAGTGGTATTGGTGGTATTGGTGGTGGTGGTATTGGTGGTGGTGGTGGTATTGCTGGTGGTATTGGTGGTGGTGGTATTGGTGTTGGTGGTGGTAGTGGTATTGGTGGTGGTAGTGGTGATGTTGATGGTGGTGGTGGTATTGGTGGTGGTGGAGATGGTGGTATTGATGGTGGTGGTATTGGTAGTGGTGGAGGTGGTGGTATTGATGGTGGTGGTATTGGTGGTGGTGGTATTAGTGGTGGTGGTATTGGTGGTGGTGGTGGTATTGGTGGTGCTGGTATTGGTGGTGGTGGTATTGGTCGTAGTGGTGGTATTGGTGGTGGTGGTATTGGTAGTGGTGGAGGTGGTGGTATTGATGGTGGGGGTATTGGTGGTGGTGGTGGTATTGGTGGTGGTGGTAATGGTATTGGTGGTGGTGGTATTGGTATTGGTGGTGGTGGTATTGGTATTGGTGGTGATGGTGTTGGTATTGTTGATGGTATTGGTGGACATGGTATTGGTGGTGGTATTGGTATTGGCAGTGGTATTGGTGGTGCTGATATTGGTTTGGTGGTGGTGGTGGTATTGGTGGTTGTGGTGGTATTGGTAGTGGTATTGGTTTATGTATTGGTGGTGTTGGTATTGGTGGTGGTGGTATTGTTGGTGGTGGTATTGGTGATGGTAATGGTGGTAGTGGAGGTGGTGGTATTGATGGTGGTGGTATTGGTGGTGGTGGTGGTATTGGTGGTGGTATTGGTGGTGGTATTGGTTGTAGTGGTATTGGTGGTTGTATTGGTGGTGGTGGTATTTGTGGTATTGGTGGTGGTGGTGGTATTGGTGATGGTGGTATTCGCGGTGGTATTGGTGGTGGTGATATTGGTAGTGGTGGTGGTGTTGGTGGTGGTGGTGGTGCTATTGGTGATGGTGGTATTAGTATTGGTGGTGGTGGTATTATTGGTGGTGGTGGTATTGGTGGTATTGGTATTGGTGGTGGTGGTGGTATTGGTGGTGGTGTTGGTGGTATTGGTGGTGTTGTTGGTGGTGGTGGTATTGGTGGTGGTGGTGGTATTGATGGTGGTATTGGTGGTGGTAGTGCTGGTATTGGTGTTTGTGGTATTGTTATTGGTGTTGGTGGTATTGGTGTTGGTATTCCTGTTAGTGATATTGGTGGTATTGGTGGTGGTGGTATTGGTGGTGGTGGTGGTATTGTTGGTGGTGGTGTATTGGTGGTGGTGGTTTTGGTGTTGGTGGTGGTAGTGGTATTGGTGGTGGTATTGGTGATGTTGATGGTGGTGGTATTGGTGGTGGTGGAGATGGTGGTATTGATGGTGGTGGTTGTATTGGTGGTGGTATTAATTGTATTGGTGGTATTTGATGGTGGTGCTGGTATTGGTGGTGGTGATATTGGTAGTGGTGGTGGTGTTTGTGGTGGTGGTGGTGATGGTATTGGTGGTGGTGGTATTGGTATTGGTAGTGTTGGTATTGGTGGCATTGGTATTGGGGGTGGTATTGGTATTGGTGTTGGTGGTGGTATTGGTGGTGGTGATAGTATTGGTGGTGGTGGTATTGGTGGTAGTATTGGTGGTATTGGTGGTACTGGTGATGATATTGGTGGCATTGGTGGTGGTAGTGGTGGTATTGGTGGTGGTGTTGGTGGTGGTGGTGGTATTGGTGGTGGTGGTGATGCTATTGGTGGTGGTGGTGGTGGTGGTAGGTGGTATTGATGGTGGTGGTGGTATTGGTGGTTGTGGTGGTGGTGGCATTGGTGGTGGTGGTATTGTTATTGGTGGTGGTGGCATTGGTGGTGGTATTGGTGGTTGTGGTGGTGGTATTGGTGGTGGTGGTATTGGTAATGGTGGTGTCATTGGTATTGGTGGTGGTGTTATTGGCGGTTGTATTGGTATTAGCGGTAGTATTGGTGGTGGTGGTATTGGATTGGTGGTATTGGTGGTGGTGGTATTGGTGGGGTGGTGGTATTGGTGGTGGTGGTGGTATTAGTGGTGGTGGTATTGGTGGTGCTGGTGGTATTGGTGGTGGTGGTATTGGTGGTGGTGGTATTGGTCGTGGTGGTGGTATTGGTGGTGGTGGTATTGGTAGTGGTGGAGGTGGTGGAATTGATGGTGGTGGTATTGGTGGTGGTGGTGGTGGTTTTGGTGGTGGTATTGGTGGCAGTATTGGTGGTGGTATTGGTGGTGGTGGTGGTATTGGTGGTGGTGGTATTGGTGGTGTTATTGGTGGTGGTATTGGTGGTGATGGTATTGGTGGTGATGGTATTGGTGGTATTGGTGGTGGTGGTATTGGTGGTGGTGGTGGTATTGTTGGTGGTGATATTGGTGGTGGTGGTGGTGGTGGTGGTGTTGGTGTTGGTGGTATTGGTTTTGGTGGTGGTGGTATTGGTACTGGTGGTGATGGTGCTGGTATTGTTGATGGTATTGGTGGACGTGGTATTGGTGGTGGTATTGGTATTGGCAGTGGTATTGGTGGTGCTGATATTGTATTGGTGGTGGTGGTATTGGTGGTGGTGGTGGTATTGTAAGTGGTATTGGTGATGTATTGGTGGTGTTGGTATTGGTGGTGGTGGTATTGGTGGTGGTGGTATTGATGGTGGTGGTGGTATTGGTGGTGGTATTGGTGATGGTGTTGGTGGTGGTATTGGTGGTGGTGGTATTGTTGGTGGTGGTATTGGGGATGGTAATGGTGGTAGTGGAGGTGGTGGTATTGGTGGTGGTGGTGGTGGTATTGGTGGTGGTGGTGGTGGCATTGGTGGTGGTATTGGTTGTAGTGGTATTAGTGGTTGTATTGGTGGTGGTGGTATTTGTGGTATTGGTGTTATTGGTGGTGGTGGTGGTGGTATTGGTGATGGTGGTATTGGCGGTGGTATTGGCGGTGGTATTGGTGGTGGTGATATTGGTAGTGGTAGTGGTGTTGGTGGTGGTGGTGGTGGTATTGGTGGTGGTGGTATTAGTATTGGTGGTGGTGGTATTATTGGTGGTGGTGGTATTGGTGGTATTGGTATTGGTATTGGTGGTGGTGGTATTGGTGGTGGTGGTAGTATTGGTGGTGGTATTGGTGGCCTTGGTGGTGGTGGTATTGGTGGTGGTGTTGGTGGTATTGGTGGTGGTGTTGGTGGTGGTGGTATTGGTGGTGGTGGTGGTATTGATGGTGGTATTGGTGGTGGTAGTGCTGGTATTGGTGGTGGTGGTATTGGTATTGGTGTCGGTGGTGGTATTGCTGGTAGTGGTATTGGTGGTGGTGGTATTGGTGGTGGTGGTGGTATTGTTGGTAGTGGTGGTATTGGTGGTGGTGGTTTTGGTGTTGGTGGTGGTAGTGGTATTGGTGGTGGTGTAGATGGTGGTATTGATGGTGGTGGTGGTATTGGTGGTGGTGGTATTGATGGTATTGGTAGTGGTGGTTTTATTTGTATTGGTGGTATTTGATGGTGGTGGTGATATTAGTGGTATTGGTGGTGGTATTGGTGGTGGTGATATTGGTAGTGGTGGTGGTGTTGGTGGTGGTATTGGTGGTGGTGTGGGTGGTGGTAGTATTGGTGTTGGTATTGGTGGTGGTGGAGGTGGTGGTATTGATGGTAGTGATGGTGGTGGTGGTAATGATCGTCATGGTGGTATTGGTGGTATTGGTGGTGGTGGTGGTATTGGTGGTGGTGTTGGTGGTGGTATTGGTGGTGGTGGTATTGGTGGTTGTATTGGTGGTGGTAGTGGTATTGGTGGTGGTATTGGTGGTGTTGAAGGTGGTGGTATTGTTGGTGGTGTTGGTCGTGGTTTTGGTGGTATTGGTGGTGGTGGTCGTATTGGTGGTGGTGGTATTGGTGGTATTGGTGGTATTGGTGGTGGTAGTGGTATTGGTGGTAGTGTTGGTGGTGTTGATGGTGGTGGTATTGTTGGTGGTGTTGGTCGTGGTATTGCTGGTATTGGTGGTGGTGGTGGTATTGGCGGTGGTGGTATTGGTGGTGGTGGTGGTATTGGTGGTGGTGGTATTGGTGGTATTGGTGGTGGTGGTATTGGTGGTGGTGGTATTGGCGGTGGTGGTATTGGTGGTGGTGGTATTGGTAGTGGTGGAGGTGGTGGTGGTGGTATTGATGGTGGTGGTATTGGTGGTGGTGGTGGTGGTGGTGGTGGTATTGGTGGCAGTATTGGTTGTGATATTCGTGGTGGTGGTATTGGTGGTGGTGGTATTGGTTGGTGTTATTGGTGGTGGTGGTATTAGTGGTGATGGTATTGGTGATATTGGTGGTGGTGGTGGTATTGGTGGTGGTATTGTTGGTGGTGATATTGGTGGTGGTGGTGGTATTGGTGGTGGTGGTATTGGTATTGGTGGTGGTGGTATTGGTATTGGTGGTGATGGTGCTGGTATTGTTGATGGTATTGGTGGACGTGGTATTGGTGGTGGTATTGGTATTGGCAGTGGTATTGGTGGTGCTGATATTGGATTGGTGGTGGTGGTATTGGTGGTGGTGGAATTGGTGGTGGTGGTGGTATTGGTAGTGGTATTGGTGATGTATTGGTGGTGTTGGTATTGGTGGTGGTGGTATTGGTGGTGGTGGTGGTATTGGTGGTGATATTGGTGGTGGTGTTGGTGGTGGTATTGGTGGTGGTGGTATTGTTGGTGGTGGTATTGGTGATGGTAATGGTGGTAGTGGAGGTGGTGGTATTGATGGTGGTAGTGGTGGTATTCGTGGTGGTGGTGGTATTGGTGGTGGTATTGGTGGTGGTATTGGTTGTAGTGGTATTGGTGGTTGTATTGGTGGTGGTGGTATTTGTGGTATTGGTGGTATTGGTGGTGGTGGTGGTGGTGGTGGTATTGGTGATGGTGGTATTGGCGGTGGTATTGGTGGTGGTGATATTGGTAGTGGTAGTGGTGTTGGTGGTGGTGGTGGTATTGGTGGTGGTGGTATTAGTATTGGTGGTGGTTTTATTATTGGTGGTGGTGGTATTGGTGGTATTGGTATTGGTGGTGGTGGTATTGGTGGTGGTGGTAGTATTGGTGGTGGTGGTATTGGTGGTGGTATTGGTGGTGGTGTTGGTGGTATTGGTGGTGGTGTTGGTGGTGGTGGTATTGGTGGTGGTGGTGGTATTGATGGTGGTGGTGGTATTGGTGGTGGTAGTGCTGGTATTGGTGGTGGTGGTATTGGTATTGGTGTCGGTGGTGGTATTGCTGGTAGTGGTATTGGTGGTATTGGTGGTGGTGGTATTGGTGGTGGTATTGTTGGTGGTGCTGGTGGTATTGGTGGTGGTGGTTTTGGTGTTGGTGGTGGTAGTGGTAGTGGTATTGGTGGTGGTGGAGATGGTGGTATTGATGGTGGTGGTGGTATTGGTGGTGGTGGTATTGATGGTATTGGTGGTTGTATTGGTGGTGGTGGTGGTATTAATTGTATTGGTGGTATTTGATGGTGGTGGTGGTATTAGTGGTATTAGTGGTGGTGGTATTGGTGGTGGTGATATTGGTAGTGGTGGTGGTGTTGGTGGTGGTGGTGGTATTGGTGGTGGTGTGGGTGGTGGTAGTATTGGTGTTGGTATTGTTGGTGGTGGAGGTGGTGGTATTAATGATAGTGATGGTGGTGGTGGTCTTGGTCGTGATGGTGGTATTGTTGTTATTGGTGGTGGTGGTGGTATTGGTGGTGGTATTGGTGGTGGTATTGGTGGTGGTGGTATTGTTGGTGGTATTGGTGGTGGTAGTGGTATTGGTGGTGGTATTGGTGGTGTTGATGTTGGTGGTATTGTTGGTGGTGTTGGTCGTGGTATTGGTGGTGGTGGTATTGGTTGAGGTGGTGGTATTGATGGTGATGGTATTGGTGGTGATATTGGTGGTGGTGATATTGGTGGTGGTGGTGGTGTTGTTGTTAATAAATCAGGCTTTTGAAAACAATCCGTCAGGTTGCTTTAGTACAGATGACATGTAACACAGATGTGCTGTTGTTAGCTTCAGCGCATTATCACAGGATTATGTGCTACCTGGAATTCACATGACTTAATTCTCTAATCATTTCTAAATCCATTTTACTTGGGGGCTTGAAACAGACACAAGATAATGCCGGGTTAAAGTGATTGAAAGCAGGCGCCCGTGTTATGGGGGAAGCCGTGCTGCTTAAAAAAAATCACAACCGGTTGTTTCAGCTGAAGTAGCGCATGTCCGGCCTGCAGTAAGAGAAACTCAATAAAGTAAATAGTGCTTACAGACTAAATAACAGGTCCCGTGTAACAACTGAATTAAAAGGGCCAGTCGCCATGGGAGGGTACAAATGAAGACAAGGCCGTACTAAGGAGGGACTAACAATCCTATTAACGAATCTGAAGGCAGCATTTACAAAAGACAATGACACAAGCCAATGAAAAATATGGGAGGAGAGTGGGCGCAGCTTCTTTCCAATACTCTACTACTGCAGTCTCGCAGAGCAAGCAGCGCATGCGCGCTGCCACTAGGCTCAACCTAAAAAACTGTGAAGTTGGTCCTGAGAAGTTGTTGTTTGGTCTAGAGATAATGGAAAGATACCAGTGAGGGTGAGATGTGAGTTGTGTGAGCCCGGATACATGGTTCTGAGCTTTTGATTATGAGTGTTTATTCCCCCATTTCCTTTATCTTTTAATACATCTTCATATATTTTCTACATTAAATCATTTTCTTCTTCCAATAGATACAGTTGCCACAGAGATGTCTAGACTTTTGGGAAACGATGACTAAGTTTCAGTGCTTTCAGTGGTGTTCCACAAGGTCTGTGCAGCTACCCTTTCCTGGACAATACCAAGTACACTGACAATTGGACAGAAGGCTGGAAACAGAATCCATATCTTTCACAGGTTGACTCCAGCAATAACTTGCCGTCTGTAGACTTGGTATTATGACTGTTTTTCTTGGCTCATACACATTAAGCAGGTTGTGGCTTTATTTCAACCTAAATATCATATTTCCATATCGAACAGAAAAAGCTCTCGGGAAAGTTTAATGGGAAATAAGGGCACACCATGAAGCTACTTATGTTCATTGGGCAAATATTTGCACAGTATTCTCACTCTGGCTACACTGTACACATATGGTCTTGTGCCTCCTCTTTATGATAATACACACAATAAATCAGAAAGGGTACCTGGACGGTGGTTTTGAGTACATTTATTTAAAGCAACGTATTGCCAATTTTCCAAAAGTGCGGAACATTATTTATACAAAAAGGTACAGTTTCAAAAAGACTGACACATTTATGCTTAAATTTCTTTTAAATAAATGAAATATAGTTCAAACAAATTAGCAATTTACACATTCTTGGTAACTGAAGCTTATCCGTGGCAGTATCCTTTGGGCTAAAAAATATTTAAATATTTACTTTAGTAACATGCCCAAGGGGTTTTCTCACTTTTCTTACATAGTTTCCAAGACAAAGAGTACTTTACTCGTGTTCAATAAATAAATCCAAATTGGTATTTTTAAGTGGGCTCTGCGGGGTTTCAGGCCACGGTGTAAAAACCACAGCATTTAAACAGTCTTGAAGCAAAAGTAGTCATGTTCCCTGGCTGTTTTTACTCACTTTGATTGGTCAATATGTAGTGGGGGAGGTGGGATCATTTAGCACAATACCACACTTCCGCTTGATAAGATCTGTATACGCACACCCTGACAGAGGATGCTCATACTTCTGCATCTGAAAGCTCTAGGGAGCCACATAACAAGCAGGACTGGCTTGCATTTTTAGTTATAAACTACATTTCGGCTTTGCCAAAGCCACTTGGTGTGCTAAATTTGTATTTTTGTAGTAGCCCAATGGCAGGAGCAGGCAAACTGAATCTTATCACTGGCCAAACATAGAAACAACCCTTTGACTCTCTTGCACTTCATTTCTTTTGTTGTAAAGTGAAACAGTGTGTCTTGCGATGAGAATTTTTTTTATTATTTTTGTATACATTGCAATGATTGCACTTATGAGATAAGTAATTGAATGTGATCAAAAGGTTTGATGATTGAGAGTGTATTTCAGATGAAAATCAAGCTCTCATAAATTCCAATGGAAGCACTGCCTAGGAGATGGAGGGACTTACCTAAGCAACAAAAAGCACAACGGTGAGACTAAAATAGTTGAGGCTTTGATTAGGGTCTCTGGCAAAATTGGTAACTAACCGATTACTGAATTAACTCAGCGCTACAGGAGTGAATGTGTTCCCTCTGCCATACATGGAGCAGCAGTATGGGGCCTGACCAAGACTGGAGTCTTACAAACTCTGGAAAATCAATATCTATAGGCTCCTGGTTGTGCCCAGATCTGTAGCATCCTATGTAACCCATAGAGAACTAGACACACCCTACCTTGAAGACATAATCTGTATGAATATGCTTACTTGTTGACATAACATTTGGAACCAACCAGGGGAGAAATTCTCTAGGGACGTCACACATGACTGCCTTATGCTTGAACATTACAACAGGATATCATGGTTAACAAATCGTGGTGATCTATTAAAGGAGCTCCACAACGAAGTATGTGTAACCAACCCTGCTAACATTCTACACTATAAGAAAAACAAAATGAAGTGTATGTTTACTAACAACAGAATGGCAGCCAGAGAAGCTAAAGAATTTCAAAAACACTGTGCCCAGATATTTGCTTGGGCATGTTACTCAGGGTGAACAGAGATCTCTGAAAATGGTTAAGAATTCCCAACAGAAATTTTACTTAGCAAGATTGCGGCTGGGGCTGGGCATCCTCCATCACCTTGTAGTAGTTGCAAAAGGGGATGCCTAGACAAACAATTTACCAAAATGCCCTTGTGATGGGATGGCCACACAGTCAACCATTCATCTCATGCTGTTTTGTGGCTTATATCGAGACATTAGAAAGAGTCTGTTGTGCCCTCTATTTTTACCTGAGAGATTTATGTTTTATCAGGATGCTTTCAGCTTTTTATGCAATTTAAAGAATGAAGCGATCTGTAAAACTGTCTCTCTTTTTATCATATGCTTGATTAAGCGAATAAATTCTTTGACCTTTCTGGGCAATATGAGATACGAATATGGCTAACTGAACACCTTGATTCATATTTGAAAGCTGAACATGACTTATAACAGTGATTCACACTATCTCTCTTTATATTTGGTATTATTGTAGAACTGATATCTCTCTCTTTTTTAGGTCGAGCCTCGAGTAGCGCGCAAGCGCTGCACTGGCGAGACTTTAGTTAGGGCTAAAGCTGACCAGACGCTGCAGGCCATGGCCTTTTCCCTGCGGTTACGCGCGCGGCAGACATCTGTTTCCACTATCGTGCCCAGACGCGGGCTCGATAATTGGAAACACATGCTGGCCCTGCGGGTAATCGCAGGGAAAAGGCCATGACGCACGAGCGTCTGGTCAGCTTTCAAAAGCCCAGGCTGCCGCGCTCGCTCGCCCCCGCTGCCGACGTCTCTGCTGTCCAGCGCTTCACTTATTTGCTTGGCTTGTTTTTAAAATCACCCACTTGCCTGAAAATCACCCACTTGCCTGCTCTAAAATGTTGCCATGCATATAGTAGGTCTACTCGCACTATTTCCATGCCTTCTCGCTTCAAGGATTTTTATGTACAATTTTTGCAATATTAAATGTAGCTTCATTTTATTGTTTCTGAAGGGGAAGATGATTTGTCGGTTGTATTTACAATTGATATTGGTGTTTGTGTGAGCCACGTGGCTGCTACCAACTATATAGTGCTCGCGCAATGTTTACAGATGTTTACTCTGTGTGTATTCCACTTCCAGTCTCTAGGTGAGGTTTGTTTATCTCAGGAGAGTTGGTGTGACGTTTACGGAGAGAGCAGGATGGCTGGTCGTGGGCTCCTTGGTTGTAGATTTAAACTACTCGTTTACAACTTACCCTGCTTGGCCTCCTTTACACGGTCTAGAATAGCAGACCACATGATTGAGGAGCTGTCGGGCGCCAGCGCGATGGAAGCGGCAGCGCACACAAAAGGCCACACACATATAATGCCCGTCATATGCAGAGACATCCACCAAAGGCCACACTGGCGATACTACGGCACTCAACATAAGCCTACGCTTCTCTGATTTAAAAGACTGTCACGTGAGGACACACTGTTGCCACCAAAGCCCTAAGAAGTCTTCCTGAATAACAGAAGCAAAGTGAGTGATCAGGGTGGAAGTCCGAGCGTCCTATTAATCTGCGTGAAAGTCTGCGTAAGCATGCGCATTAACATCGAGCACGCCACTGGAAAGGAGCTGACAGGAAGAAAGTAAATAGGAGGGACGTCCTTCTGAACCAGAAGTGAGTCGGGCGCTTTGAGAGAGACGTTCTGGGGCGTTGCGCTAGTCTGGAGCATCCGAGGGTCTGGGAGGGTAATTGCCACCCAGCACCATGGCAACCAGCGTCAGCACCCAACGAGGCCCGGTGAGAGTTAGTTATTATTGTGAACCCCCAAACCTTAGGACGCAAGAATTATCGTTTGGCCAATTTCTCACCCTAAGGAAGTCTCCGTTGGTAGTGCCAGAGGATTCTCTCCCTCGTCCCCTACGCTGAGCGATCCTTTTCGAGATTCCTTCTGACTAGCGTATCACATCTAGGTCCATAGGTCTATCACAACGAACGTCCGAGAGTCTTCATTGTTGGTTAATGGTGTGTGTGTCCCCTTTCGTGCTTTGCCCCATCCACTTTGCGTGCTGTTAGGGTGTTACTCATGTAAGTCTGTAGCTACTTGTTCCTGTTACCGTAAAATATTTTGCTTGTTTAAACCTGTCGGGATTTTTTGAGCATTTAGTCATTCTTTGCAGAACTGCACCCTGTCCGTTATTACCCACAGCATTTATTTATAAGCAGAGCATGCTTCACTCAACAGAGAACACCCTCTTACACAAGTCTTAAAATAAAATGCATGCTTCAGCTATTCTGCCCTTCCAGTTATGGTCTAAAACGTATTTAGTATTTCAGACTTGCGTCCGAACATTAACAAGCATTGGCATAGCCAATAGGTCTTGCTTTTGGGACCTTATAAGTATTTAGTTATACAGCACAATGGCCAAACACTTATAAGGTCCCAAAGGCGAGACCTATTGGCTATGCCAATGCTTGTTATCAAAGCTGTTCCTGTATCACTGACTAGCACACATTTTGCACAAAGCGCCTTTCTGCACTAGTAACTTCTTGCACCTTTTTATTGTTTTTATGAGGTATTTAAAAAAGATGTATTTATTCAAAATTGTAACCAATAATCTATTTGTATACACTGCAGTTCTTAACAAGAGTTGCTTATATTGCATTAAATATTTTACTACTTTTATGGATTTTAAAAAATCTGACTTTTGACTTTGACTAAAATACTTATGTAGGCTGATCTAAGATGTGTTTGGCAGTGCTCAAGCCAGTTGCTGAAGGGACCTCACCCAAGCAAGTCAATAGTTTGAAGAGGGCTGACTGAACTCAAACCCCAGCCTCTGTGTAGTGAACATAGGAATCTGGCTTTACCAGACATAATTCTGCATTACATACTTTGAAATTCTGCAAGTTGAAGTGAAAAAATAGTTCTATTATTTCTGTGTTGATTCAGGTGTGTCGTCATCTGGGGTTTTAGAATTTCGTTTGCCCTCTTAAATCCAGCCTTGGGCTTACAGGCAAAGTTTCTTGGTAACACTTGATGGTTATTGACAATGAGATTACACTTGTTTTCTGTAATATGATGCAATATGTTTCAGTCAACTAAGTACTATGCTTCACTCGGGTGTTTGTATCTTTGCTAAGTTACTGATACATCTCCTTAGGTCGTACAGCTGTTGATAATAACTATTAGGATTGCATGGATCTTTCTTTCTTTCTTTCTTTCTTTCTTTCTTTCTTTCTTTCTTTCTTTCCCTAGGTGATTTAGTAATACAACAATACAAACCTTCTTTACATATCAGAGGGTCTTTTTAGTTGATGTACTAAACATAAAACAAATCCTGAAGGTGGCTTCATAAGACCAATGTAAAGCAAATGGTGATGGGTTTCTGTAAATCCAAGTGGTAGTGCACCCAAAAACAGAAATTAATGCAAAAATAATGTGTTCCAGGCTGTGTTTTAATTACCAGTCAATGTACAAATATTCAGTGTCTATCAAATGCCATATAATATTAAACATAATGTCCACATTTCTTCAGTATGGCTCTGTATATTGCAGAATTTGAGGAATCAACACCACATACTGTAACCAATATCCCCCCCCAAATTAGATATTTTTGTGTCAATTTGTCATGAGATTGATCAAAATGGGAGAAATAGCCATCACCAGTGCAGAGTGTGCTCAAACAATATTATTTTAATGCGTTTTTATTAGAGTTCATATTCACAGTAAAAGATAATCTTATATCAGAAAGAGCAATACACACCAGTCTAATAATTTCTCATTGGTGTTGATATTTTGTCACTCAGGGTGTTCTCATGGTTTTAAACTAGAGTCGAATGGCTGGGAGGATATAGATTCTAAAGGGCACAGCTAGTAGCTTTTCACATCTGTGGAGTGCCCTGCGGGAAATTTCCTTTGTATTCCTGGATCTTAGATGGGGGTATATATGCGTTTTGATCCAGCAAGTTGAGGTACTCTCCTCAGGACGGGTGTTCAAATTTAATTGCCAAGGGGTCTGATAGGATAATCCTCATGAGGATTGTGTATCTGATGGCCGGGATCCTCAAACTGTAGGGAGAAGTTGTAATGTATGTACAGGGACTTAGTTCCAGCTGTGGCTGGGGGCAAATCATTTAGAGGAGATTTGGAAGACGAGTAGCATGCCAGAAACCATCCACAGTTGGGGGCATATTTATGGGGATTTGGCGCTGGGCAGTGCAACAATTCACCTTACTGTGCTGCCCTGCGTCAAAGTGAAAGGACAGAAATGCCCTGTATCTATGGCATACAGTGAATTCCTGTACTTTCCCCCTGCGCTGGTGCAGTTCCAGCAGCCTAACACCAACGCAGTCACCCCTGCACCATGGTTCATGGGTGCCTGCGCTGCATGTAGGGTGTTTTTTTTGCAGGACAGGGCACCTTCCTGCAGGAAAATGATTAGGGGAGGCTTTTTCCTCTTTCTATGTCTGCTGCAGAATGCAGCACCCATAGAAAGAGGAGAAAACGAAGAGAAATAGTGTTATTCATCCCCGTTGCACCTCCCCTGGGGAGGGGTAAGATTTTGTGCATCCCCAGGTTGTTAATATGGGGAAGCATCAAAATCCATGGATGTTGCGCGGGAACATCCACCACAGCGCCCATGGAATGCCTTCCTAATGCAGAGAAAAGCAACGCAGCGATGTGCGCTGTCTTGCCTTGCTCCATATCTATGAAGCCATCCAAAGCCACACAAAGTGGCTTTGCGTGGTCTCATAGATATGATTTCAGGGTTTGCCCTGTCGGAGCGTCAAAAAAGTGACGCTATGGTGGGGCAAGGGGCTTGTAAATATGCCCCTTGGTGTTTACGAAAAGTGCTGAGTTTTGTTCTCACATTTTAATGACGTTGAGAAACGTTTTGTAAACAGTACATCTACAACGTTTGTCTTATTTCTAATAGTTCTCCCTTAAAAACATGATAAATTATATCACTTGTGACACCATTGAAGGATCCAATGTCAAAGTGGCATGATGCTGTTGAACGGCGTTGGAAACCATTGTACACTAAATGGTTTTCAGATGGCTGCATTTTCCCAATATACATGTTTACTTGAAGCAGATCACTTCAATCAATATTTTACCAATGAATATGTTTTTTTGGTAATGTACTATTAAACTTAGGAAGCATATCTAAACTTAATGTTACATTAACTGAGGCTTTTCAATGAATGTCTTTGTTTTTTAACGTCATTCCGAGAGCATTTCAGTTTGCTGTTAGCTTAGTGAACACCAAAATTATCTCTTGGTTTTGTTCAGTGAGAACTTATTCATTATGAAATTGGCGGTCCGTCGTTGACTGTTGGGCTGCCTCGTCCCCGCAAAACCTTTTAAATGAAGTGCAGTTGCGTACCTTCAAGTGAATGACCTCTTCTGTGCCTGCTTGGAAACTAAATGTGCAGAACAACTTAATATTACATTAACTGGTTTCATATAATGCCTTTCTTCTTATTTTCACATATTTGCCTAGAAAAGCAATGGTGGGCATCTTTTCTGCACATGCCATTAAGTAAGGTACTGTGGTTAAAACACTTGGGAACACTCTTGCACTAAACGTCATGTAAATTGGCAGCGAGAATAAGCAACTTTGCCCTGCTACCTGCAATTTAAATCTATCATTCCAAACCAACTTCCCATGATAGTTTGCTGGTTAGGAGCGTACATCATTTGACAATAGCTGTTCTGTCCCTGCTCTAATCCGAGGAAGCATTTCAGATTTCTGTCCCATCTTGTGAGAGTTGAATAATGCCTCATGTCCTACAGCGCATAATTCTGAACAGTTAACATCATTTTTATATGGGACAAAGTACACCCTGTCGTTCAATAGAAGGATATTATTGCAAGTCACTCAGAGTTCTGTGGCCTTACGAATGAACAACGCTGAAGGCTGAAATCATGGAACTAAGAGGAGATTTGCAATATCCTTTAAAAGCAGTACAGCAGAGGATATATTATTCCTGATAATACATGGTCACTCCATCATTCTTGTCTAATAAAAGCTTAAATCCTTGGGGGGAGATTCACAAAAGTTACGCAGCGCAGCCCCCCGCTAGGCTGCGCTGCGTTGCGCAACAGGAAGGGAGCAGGAGAACGCCATATCTTCAGAGATATGGCTATCTCTTCCGTTTTCCCTTGCGCCGGTGCTGATTACAGCTGCCGTGCGCCATGCACACACATTAGCGCCGCAGCGCTAGGGTGTGTGCATGAGTCCAGCATAGGTTTTGTACAGGAAGGGTACCCTTCCTGTACAAAATACTATGCTCAACACAAGGGAAAGCTTTTCCCACTTTGTATGCGTGCTGCACAGTGCAGCACGCATGCAAAGTCGGAAAAGGAAGGAGAAATTAAAGCATTTCTCCTTCCTTGCGCCTAGTTGAAAAGGGCGCAGTTTTCTCACGCTAAACCCAATCTACTGTTTTTAGTAAATTGGGTTTAGCGTGAGAAACCTTGGGTGGTTGCATGGGAACGCCCATGCACCACCCTTGGTACGCCCCCAGGGCGCAAAGTAACGCAAAGTAACGTTTACATTATTTCCAGCGCTAAACTTGTTTAGCGCTGGAAAGTAAATTACAAAAAAAAGATTTTGCATTGTTTTGCGTCACTTTTGTGACGCAAACACGCCGCAAAAGCTTAGTAAATCTCCCCCGTGGTGTGTTACTCCTTTATAAGAAATATATATTAAGGATGCAGACGTGAAGAATGAAAGTGGAATCTGTAGCATTAAATGAAACACACCAAAAAGCAGTTAGTAATAGGCTTCAATATCATATTTAAACAAAGGGCTGTAGCTCATAATGAGTAGAAACCTGCTGAAAGGTTCTTTCTTTCCTGTAAAGAACTATGCGAAAACAATCGTGTTGACATAAATACCTACGTTTTGCCTATCCCTTTTTATTTTAGAACAATAAATCTTAAGAACGAAAAGCAAGTTCTCAATTTCTTGTTTAAACTGCAGCTGCAATTATGCTCTGTGATCTGCTTTTCACATTGGCTTCTAGTTCTGGCAGCAGGCATTATGACATCACAATAAAAATGTAATAAGCTATTATAGTTGAGCAGCTACATAATTTTCTTATTACAGGCGACTAGAGGCATCATAACATGACTGTAAAAAATTAAAATAGAGACATGTCTTTATAGTGGGATTGCAGGATCCATGTATTGTAAAAAAAATAAAACAATGCTTGATTCTACTGCTTTGAGCATACACTATCCCTTGCATTGCCCTGCTTGTATAAAGCAGTGGAAGAGGTCTGTATGTTTTAGCAGACTCAATGTATTGCATATATTAGCATTCTCTGTCCTTATCACTCAGGTTTCAATGCATGTAGCAGCGAACCTATTCTGGTATTACACAATTCATTTTGCATATCTGATTAAATTTGGGCCTGTTTGCTGTTCTGCTAGATCTCACACTAGTCTTTGCTAATTATGAATATGTATCTTCCACTTACAACAAGAGACAGGAAAGTTGACTTAATAACAGCATAACTATCTGGTGCGACTCCTACCTGGCTCAGTGCTTACAAAAAGTTAAATTCAGAGCTGTTTAGACTGGTAACATCTCAGCCCCCTACCTGGTTCTATAAGGTTCCAGCTTAGCACACTTCGGGGCTTATTTATGAGATACTTGTGCCGCCAGAGCATCACTTTTTTTGACACTCCAGCATCACAAGCCTCTAATTCATATCTATAAGGTGATGCAAAGCCACTCTGCGTGTCTTTTTTTTTGTGCAGTTTTATATAGTGCAAACTTGACCCAATGGTATTGGAGTGCTTTACATGAGCACCAGCTACAATACACAAGGACACATTCATTTTTGGTAGGCATGTGGAGATTGAGTGATTTGCCTAGAATCACAGGATGTTGAGCTGACGCCAGACTCAAACCTGGTTCCCCAGCTCCAAAGTCGGCAGATCTAGCCATTAAGCCACATCCTCTCCTCTTTGCATGGGTTCATAGCTATGGAGTAAGACAAAGTAGCACACGTCGCTGTCTTGCCTTACTCTGCATCAAGGAGGCATTCCATGGGGTCATTGCGGCGAGTTTTCCCACGCAACACCCATGGATTTTGACGTTGCCTCATATTTACTTAATTACATAAACCTGGGGCAGCACCAAAACCATACGGCTCCCCAGAGCAGGCATAACGAGGAGAAATATTTTTATTTCTCCCCTTTTTTTCCTCTTTCAATGTGTGCAGCACACATAGAAAGAGGAAAACACCTCTCTGGATTGTTTTTTTGCAGGAAGGTGCCCCTTTCTGCACAAAAACAATCTTTCCTGCATTGGAGGCACCCTTGCACCATGGAACAGGTGTTCCTACGCTGGCGCTATGCAGCAAATTTGCTCCGTATTTCATAAATATGGTGCATTTCTGCCCTTTCACATTTTGTAGAGCAGCACAGCAAGAAGACCTGTGGTGCTGCCCTATGCCAATTCCTCATAAATGAGGTCCTTGCTCTTTAGAATTGACTTTAGACAGCTTTAGCTGTCTACCAGATGTTCTGTTGCCAATTTTTAAAAATTTACATTTAGTCAGTTTTGGGTCCACCTACAGAAATAAATCCTTCTATTTATTTTGATTTAGAAATATTTTTAATTTTTGGTGTAATATTCTACCTCCTATAGAATTTGTACATTCCAATACATACAGGACTATTTTCCCTCTAAACGTTTAGTCAACATCACACTTTTTGTCGCATTCAATTCATTATCCCACGTGTGCATTTCAACTACTACCACCACAAATACCACCAGTATTGATACGTTAACTACCAATATCGTAACCCACATTACCACTACCGACACCACTGTCAACTCCACGACCACCAGTAATATCATTAGTGCCAGCATCACACAAATACTGTGGCTACCACCACCACAGTACCACCATGGGCAATATCACCACCAATACTAATATCACCAAAAATGCCACCAATACTGTTACCAACAGCAACACCACACTACCACTAATACCACACTAACACTAACTCCACACGAACATAGCAGCATACTGCTACTAATAAATCACTAACAATACTGCACCACCACCAATACAGAACCTTCAATTCCATCCCACTCCAGTACCACCCTGCTATCAATAGCAATACAACCAATACCATACCACCACAAATACTACACAACTACCAATACCACTGCTAGGATGCCACCACCACCTGTACTAATACCACCATCATCATATCCACCAAAACCATTACCAAAATCACCACCATACCCACTAGTAAAACTATTAATGCTAATATTGATACCACCACACCAATATCACTAATATAACCACCACCAATGCCGACACCACGATGATCTTGAACTTGAATTTACAGCATCTACATCTGTAGAAAATGTTTTGTAAATGTTGATGAGGAAAAATGCATTCTGCATTAAAACATTAATGGCTGTCACAATAAAATTGCCTTCTCTGTATTTAATAATTGTTGAATTAGTTTTGAACTAGTAAGAGGCTTTTAAAAGTATCATATCTAAAACACACTGTTGATGCTCCTCATCTCACACTGTTACACTATCAATCCTGATGTGTTGAGGCAGCGGAAGCAGCTGTTGGGGCTCATGCCCACACTCCTTTTTTGTCCTAGTGCTCGTTCACTCCTATGCTTTTCCCTTTTGTGTACCTTACTGCCCACTGCTGACCTGCTGTGGACAAGCCACAGTGCACTAATGATTGTTTCATTGCCAGCGACTGCCTGATCATAGATTTCGGAACAGCAGCACTGAGTCCTAATTAGTCTGATTGGTCAAATTTGGAAATGGAATTGGAATTGGCAATATGACTTTTCAATATTGTCATGGTTGGATAATATGGTTTGTAAGCTGTTCTTGGTGTAACACCTTGAATGGTGAACTCGGACTCAGGGGTGCGAAGGTGATAGCAGTGAGGCTTATGATTTCAGTGTGGCAAGTAGAGTTAAGCCTGTGTTGTCTGAGTGACTTACCAGAATTTAGAGGAAGTGGTGGCATTAGTAAAGCTTTTTGTTACTTTGTTTTCTATTGTCCAGTGTATCTCAGCTGCTATTACCATTATCAATCTGCTGTTAACCGTTCCATCTTCCTTTGTCTAAGATTGGACCAATACAGACTAGTGACTATTAGTTAGTAAATTTATGTCACACTGATATCAGAATATCTTCTGGAGGTCAGCTGGAGGCTACTTTCTGATCTTGTGCGTATTCCCTCTGCTTCCTCAGGTAATTAAATGCCCATTGATTGTTAAGACCGATCGGGTATATGGAGGTTTGTACAAATTTCTGAGGGCATTTGCCTGGAGGCATCACTGCGCTAGCTTCCCTCCTGAGGTAGGTCGGAGAGTGTTCTGAGAAGGCAACTTGGTACATAGGAGTTTTCGCTTATGAATTTTGTGAACCACAGTTCATTACTCAAGGCTACTTTTTTAATCATGCACCTGTCTCCCTCTCTTGGAAGAACTTTGCAACATAGGGTAATCGTACATGATGTCCAGTTATGAAGAAGTCGATTCAAAACATTTTGCCTTCAATGGTAAATGTGCTCACTAAGCAATTTGCCACCCAAGAACACTCTCTTGAAATGCTAACATCAATTCTAACTGCTCCCATCACTAATAAAATGGCATATATATCCACAAATATGCAAACCGAAGACAAATCTGACAATTTTCTTGGGCAATTATGTACCTTCCTCAAATGAAGAATCTAACCAATATTATTAAGTTCTTTAGACCCCTCAGTAAATTATTATGTGTGAGAGTCAATGGATGATGATAACATGGAGTTCCAATGATGCATTCAGTAGGTAAAGTCAAAATTCTTCCTCTCAATCACTAGTAGTCATGAAAAAAACAGGGAAACAAGGCGAAAAACCTGTGGAAATTTAAAAATCGTTCAACAAAGCTTGGAAAATTCTAGGTCCTCTATCCTCTAAGTAGTCTAAAAAGAAAAGAATTACAAAAAAGGGCACCTGAAATGTGTGACTCCCTCCCACTACTACAGAACAGATGCTTTCATTTTTTATGTGGATAATACTGAAGTAAGATCTTCAATCCAACCATGTGGTGATGCAGGTTTTGTCCATTAAACATTTCAGCTTTTTGTCAGAGTACAGCATTTTAAAGTCAGATCACATTTTCTGACTCATATCACCAATATTATACTTGAAAACCTGTTTCCTGATGTTGACAATGCCCAGCCTATGAGTTAATCCCATATATTAAACATTTTACATCTGTACTATCAACACCCTTATTTAATTTTTGTCCAATTAACTCTCTGACTGAAACCTCCTCTGTGTCGGAGCCTCCTTTATGTTTAGCCACAATTTGTGTCATTATCTGGGCACACATTGATGATTTTTAAAGATATTGCATTGATATACATCTTTCATCGCTAGGACCTTATTGTTCTCATTTCATTCTTACCACTCATACTCTTTCTGGAAATATCCTTTCAGAGGCAACCTAATGGCTAGCTGTTGCCTCCAAGGATGCAAGGCAGATATACTCTGTTTCAAGGATTCACTTAGACTGGTAAATACTAACAGCAGCTTTGCACTCTTCTACTTCTTCTTCAAGGTTAGACTTGATGTTGATACTGAAATCAAGTTCACTTCTTGATATTTTTCTGATCAACATAAACTCAAAATAGGTTCCCATGTTTACCATATTTTTAATTATAACATAAATTGTCTAATGAAAGGTAATGATTTTTTGCAAGTTAGTCCACGATAAGTCACATGAAAGAGGGCCTCATGATTATATTAGACAAATGTATTAGTTAGAACTGTATGTATATAGGAAACTATTTAAATAGCATGATTGCATTGGACATATTTTGTTCTTGTAGTCTGTCATTATCTAATTCTATATTGCAATTTAATATATACATTACCCCAGGTATTTGCTCTAACTCTATTCTAGAAGATACCATGGTCGTACTTATCAGTTTAACAAATATTTACCTCAAACTACCAGTCATCTTGGCGGGTGACCTCAATGAGCATGTTACAACATCATCATTGAGGTATCCCTGAGACACCTTCGCCCCCGCAAGCAACCATGCCACCTCTCAGAGGAGGAAACCCTAGCTCTCGTCCTCTCTTACAACTCTACCCTTGCCACCCCTGATCCGCTAGACCTCTCCGAAAAGGAAATCCTTGCCATCCTCCGGGACAACAACTCTGCCCCAGTTACCCCTCGTCTACTAGATGTGACTGCCGAACAGGCCATCTCCACGGTCACTGGCAACCCCAACAGACCAGCTACCCTCCGTAATAGAAGTGTGATCAAAAACAACTTAGCGCCGGTACACCTGTCCGCCCCGACCCCCGACACTCCTTCCGACCCCCCTCTGTCTGGTCTCTTAATCAACTGCCGATCCGCAGTTAAGCACGCCGCCGATATTGCAGATCTCATCCTGAACAACAATTCTGACTTAGCTATTCTAACAGAATCATGGCTCAATGAATGGTCATCTCCATGCCTGGATCTTTTAGTCCCTCCCAATTATAACATTGCAAGGCTGGACAGACAATCTAGCAAAAAAGGAGGAGGCATCGCCTGCATCTACCGCTCTAACCTCCTTGTCACTGAACTTATGGCGGATACTTCCGACTACTGCGAATACCTCTCCCTCTCCATTTGCAGCAACTCCACCCAACTGTGCAATCTGCACATCTTTTACCACCCCCAGGCAGGAACGACTCCTTCACCGACCACCTCATGGAAATCATCACTGCTAAGACTTCCCCCATCGCTACAGATATTTTCCTAGGTGACTTCAATCTGCACTGGAACGACCCCAAGGACCCTCATGTCAACGCCATTAAGGACCTCTTGGCCGATCAAGCCCTGACTCAAGCCTGTTTACTCCCAACTCACTCGAAAGGGGCCACCCTTGACTGGATCATCTCTAAGGAATCAACAGTCAAACTTATTTCTATTGACCCATGTGACTGGTCTGACCACCACGCCATTGCCTTCCAATTACTTGGCACCCACAAGACAAGAGCATCGCAACCGGTGATTCCCAAACGCTGGATCAGAGACACCAAGAACCTGGACTATAGGGAACTGGAGGCTCGCTGCAAATCTGACCTCCCCCCCCCTCGCATATCACTACGGTCAATGACCTCAATGATCACTATTCTGCGACTATATCGAACGTTCTGGATGACCTAGCCCCACTAAAACTAAAAAGAACCCAAATCAAAGTCAGAAACCCCTGGTTCACTGGATCCCTCAACAATGAGAGGAGATCCCTCCGGCAATCTGAAAGACTTTGGAGACAGCACCCCTCTGCCACACATCTAAAACTTCTCCGCCAGGCCAGAAATGCCTACAACAAGAACATCCTCAAGTCAAAAAAAGAATTCTTCAGATCTGAACTGGCAAACGCCAAGAACAGACCCCACAAGCTCTTCGAACTGGTCAAACACCAATCCAACAAACTGGCCAAAACATCGAAAGAAAACCCCAAGTCTCTAATATCATCCGAGGAATTCTCCTCTTTTTCGCTGACAAAATCACAGCCTTAGGAAACGAACTCAGCTCCGCCACTTACTCTCAACCCCTTCCTGACCTGCCCCCTCCTTCCACGCTGCCCCCACTGGCTTCACCTAAAAATCAAGCACACTGGACCGACTTCAAACTCTATGATGAAGACTCTGTCTCTAAAATCCTATCTACGTTAAACCCTAATAACCACTTTAATGACCCGCTCCCCCCAACTGCCTAGCTGCCGCTGCCCAATCCATTATTCCTAGTTGGACTGCAATAACTAACGCTCTCTCCAGCAGGGATCGATTCCCAATTCTCTGAAAGCCGGCCAAGTCCTCCCCATTTTGAAAAAGCCGTCACTGGATCCTGCTTCCCCTGACAACTTCAGACCTATCTCCAACATCCCTCTCTTAGCTAAAGTGCTGGAGAAGTGTGTGCAACAGCAGCTAAGCCAACACATCAATAACTTCCACCTGCTCGATGACTTTCAATCCGGATTCAGACCTGGGCACAGCACCGAAACCACCATGCTCCACATCGTGGATGATGCCCTCCAAGCCCTTGACCAAGGCAAATCCTGTCTCCTTATCCTCCTAGACCTATCCTCGGCCTTCGACACGGTCAACCATGAAAAACTACTCGAACGCCTCAAACTCAGGATGGGCTTGGATGGCTCTGTTCTTGAATGGTTTAGATCCTTCCTCCAAAACCGATCACAGAGATTCCTAATTAACGGCATCCTGTCTACTCCCTCCCCGGTCACGGTTGGAGTCCCTCAAGGATCAACCCTGTCCCCCACCCTCTTCAATCTTTACCTAGAACCGCTTACCGAAGTACTACGCACCGCTAATATTTCCTACCATATGTACGCTGACGACACTCAGATCTACATCAAAACCTCCTCTCTCGAGGAGATTCTCTCCCTGAATGAGGCCCTGAAATCGACTGTCCAATGGCTCGCCTCTAATCAACTAAAACTAAACGCAAAGAAAACAGAATTTCTCCTAATTTCCCCTACAAAAACCAATCCTGAGATTCAGGCATGGATTAAGGCTATCACAGCCTTAAATTGCCCACCGACCATCGTGGATTCGGCCAAATCTCTGGGAATAACCCTTGACTCCAACCTGAACATGCGGGACCACATCAACTCGATGGCCAAATCAGCCAGATTCCACCTGAGCTACCTAAGGAAACTGAAACCCTTCCTCGACGCTTCCGACCTAAAAATGGCAGTCCAAGCACTGGTCATCTCAAGATTGGAATACGGCTGTTCTACCCTCTCGGGTCTACCCAAGATCTCCTTGGCACCTTTAAAAGCCTGCCTCAACGCGGCCGCCAAACTACTTACCGGCACAAGGAAATTCGACCACATTTCTCCACACCTAAAAGCGCTGAACTGGCTTCCTCTTGAGGCCAGAATACAGCTTAAACTGGTATGCATCACACACAAGGCCTTATACTCAAACTCCCCACATATCTTGCTCAGAAACTTGTGGTTTCAGGAGGAATCAGAAACTCCCGGTCTTCCAGAGACCTCTTGCTCCAACCTGCACGTTTCGGGAAAAACTTACAATCGGGCTTCTCTGGGGCCGCACCAAGAATATGGAACTCTCTCCCACCCGCCATCAGAAGAATCCCTTCTCTGGCATGCTTCAAAAAGGATGCCAAAACCTTCCTTATGGGTAAATTCCTCGCTTAGAATTCGCCTTCAACCACCTCAGAGATCCTGAACAACTCCCGACTATTGCCTCCCCCGGATTACCAGCATATGCAGCCAAGAAACCTGGGGCCTGCCTTGAGCAATTGTAAATGTAAACTGTACATACGTGTCCTTCTATCCCTTATATACCCACCTCCCCGCCCCCTCCTAATCGTTGTGTACTCTTTGATTCTAAGCCTGTTGTACATTGCTATGTAAAGCGCTCTGATACCCTAACGGGTCACGTTCGCGCTCTATAAAACACAAAAATAAATAAATAAATAAATAAATAATCATATGCTCAGACTCTATTATGATTGATCAAATATGAAGTCTTATTTCACCTGTTGTATGTAAAAGCCTAACAGACACTATGGGCAAATGTTTACTAAACTGGACAAAGAACCTGAATCCCGCAGTAATGAATGGACGTGTCAGGGTTGACACACCTGGTTTATCAACCTGGAGTACAGGGTAACATAAATCTACTCTTGATTATGTTTTGTTCCCCTATGAATTTGCTTACTCAATGACACACCTCTGTTCTACAACAGAGTCTAAAAGTGATCACAATTCTATTAAAATATTATTGAGTTTAAAAACTTCTCCTACAGATAGGTTAGTAGAAAATGAAGGAGAAGATTTTTTATCATAAAAATGATGGGGCATATTAGCAAGACCGGCGATAAAATTATCGCCGTTTTAGCGGCAGGAAACTGCCGCTAAAATGGCGATAATTGGCTTGCTAATATGCGTTATAGAATTCCAATAGAAGCCCAGGTTAGATGTCCTGCACATCTAACCTGGGCTTCTATTGGAATTCTATAACGCATATTAGCAAGCCCATTATCGCCGTTTTAGCGGCAGTTTCCTGCCGCTAAAACGGCGATAATTTTATGGCCGGTCTTGCTAATATGCCCCTATATTTTAAAGTATGATGATAAGGTATGTATAAATGTAACTTATCTTATAACTATAACTATTTTTGAGACATATGTTATGTTATAAGGTACTTGTAGAGCGCACAGCTACTCAAAAGAGTGTCCCGGCGCTAGTCAGACCCTAGGCTAGCCTAATAACAGTTGTAACAGAAAGAAAAAGAAACCTAGAGTTGTTGCTGGAACATCCAAGTTGTCTTCTGAAAGTCAGTAAGTCAGGCGCCTGTCTGAGTGACATCGGCAAAAGGTTCCAGACACGACAACCTGTACTTGGAAAGAGCGGCCACCGCAACGAGTGCAGGAGAATTTGGGAACAGCTAACAGATGTTGGTGAGATGATCTTAGAGTTCTCCCGGGTGCATAGTGTAGAACTCTTTTTCTGATCTAGTGGGCCCCCATGCCATGTAGAGCCTTGAAAGCCAGGACTAAGGCTTTGAAATCAATTCTGTTACGGATAGGTAGCCAGTGCAAGGCCATCAGATGGGGAGAGATCCGGGTTCTGGGTCCTAGCATGAGAACCGCCCTAGCCGCCGCATTTTGGACGACCTGGAGTTTGTTTAACAAGAACTCCGGGAGGCCCAGATTCAGAACATTTACATAATCCAGCCTGGAGGCAATGAGGGCTTGAACCACAGTCTTTCTGTGCGAGAGAGATAGCAGGGGGAGGAATTTCCTGAGCATTCTCAGGAGGCCGAAGCAGGATCCTGCCACAGTCTGTATTTGGGTTTTCATGGATAAAGAGTCATCCAATTTCACCCCCAAATTCTTGACTGCCCTTACCGAAGACTGAGGGGGTGACATGTCAGCAGGCCACCATTGTTTCCATTCGTCCTGAGAGGGAGATCCGAAAAAGATAATTTTGGATTTTTCAGGGTTGCATTTTAATTGGTTGAGTCTGAGCCAGGTAAAGACTTTTCTCAGACAATTTTTTATCTTCTCACCATCGAAGTCATTGCCCTTCTCACATGTGAACAACAGCTGAGTTTTCCTTGGTGTTGAGGAATTTAAACATTTAATTTCACAAGTTTCTGATATAACCCACATTCCTTATGTAAACAAAGTGCATTAAGCGTTAAGAATTTGTTACATTTCCCCTCCATTGTCACCAACAGATAAGTAAATGCATTGAAAATATCTTAAGCTTGGTACTAAATGTATAATACATTAATTAAGGAAAACATGCTGCAATTCTGGTTTTATGTCACTTCCACGGCTAGGGCTTCAATCTGAACAAGCATTAGCAAAGCCAATAGGTTTCACCTTTAGGACCTAATGACTTTGATAAATGTTTTTAGAAATGCTGTACAGCATCTCTAATATTGTGCAGCATGATTAAAGAGTATACAAAAAAAGGGTGCTATGATGCGTCTGCCCTCCTCATTTTAAAACTGTGTGCGACACGCATGTTCACTCTACAAAATGACACTGGGATGATGGAAGCAACGCGGTGGGCATGGGTGGTTGGGAGCAACATGGAGGACACAGTGGGAAGGAAGCAATGGGAGGGGGGAAGCAACACAGAGCAGAAGCAGCACAAAGTGCAGGGGTGAAAGCAACATGGAGGGTGTTGGGGGAAGCAACATAGGCAAGCGAGAGGAATGCAGAGCATGGGGAAAGAGAAGTACATGGGCTACAGAGAGGAATGTGAAGCTGTTGGGGCAAAGCATAAAGATGAGAAAGTAACAAGTGAAAGAAGCACACAAGGGCGAGCACAACATTGATGGACGGGGAGATGAACAAGGGCAAGAAAAAGCAACACAGAGCACAGCAGAGGGGGAATAGCAGTACAAGAAGTAGACAGCAGGAAAACAAATGCACTCTTGTGGAGTGCTTAAACAAAAATAAAAAATGTTTCCTTCAAAACTAAGTAGTGGAAGGACACAAGTAAGGCACCCATGCTCTAAGGAAGAGACAAACACAAGAACAGGAATTAAAGCCCACACAAGCGGACGAATAAAAAGCAAGCAAATGAGAGTGACAATGAAGACAACCAATGGTAAGCAGTGGGTGGGCTCTAGGCTCATTGTAAATTGACAATATGTCTTTTCACCAACAAACAGTTTGGCTGCCTGGTAGCAAAGTCATAAAAATGCCAGTACCTGTGGGGGAATTAATATGAAAAAAGTATTTTCAAGATTTATACTTGAATTTACCCCCCACTCACAAGCCTTTCATTACTGTCTAAGACTACACTTGATTCCGTAGATCTTTGGTTTACAGACCGAAACATTATTGCGCCTATCAACTCCAGCCAAGTCTCTATGGCAGAAGGTCCTGATGGTATTCTCTTCTCCATATTTAAAGGTAGTGCTGCTGAATGGGCCACCTTATTCTATTTATTAATTAAATACTAACATTGACTTTTTAACTATTGCTTCTTCACTGAAAGGTTCTTTAATACTTCCTAACTATAAGAGAGAATTATAAGAGACACAATAGACAACACCCTTGGAATTACTGCCCAGTAGCCCTGCTTGATTCATCTGAGGAAACATTTGCAAACTATTTTATTAGATGAGCCTTAAAAATGTTTGAAAAATGACACAAATTTAATTTCACACCGGCAAATAGTAATTATTGGGTGCATCATCACGTTCTCAAAAAATCAACAAAAAAGAGGTTAGTCAACTAACTGAATCCCTGTAACTAGCTGGTTGATTTAGCAAGAGATATTGGGTATTATCTGTGAAATCAAAAGATGAAAGACTTTCAACATTTTTGTTGTTACCAAAAGCAAAAGACATAGGGGTATATTCACAAGAACGTGTGCTAAACATCTCCAAAAAATGTTAAAGCAACTTAACACATCGCAGCCCATCGTGGGAAAATAACCCCGTGTTAACGTGGAATTCACACCACGGCGGTACCATGCGATAGTCTCCCGAAACCGCGGCCAATGTCCGCGATACAGCCACCTCGACGAAGATAAAAACACAAACCCCAACACCAAAAAACATGCGATGAGCCCATTCACGAGGAGGAAAGCAACGATAAGCAGCGCAAGGCCCGCGACACATATACGGCATGCGGGAATAAGCACAACAAAAGCAGGAAAAAGAAAGACAAACCAAACAGAAAACAGCGAAGCACAATGGAGGCAGTCGGAGCTAGCACACAACCCCACAAGCACCATTGGCAACAAACCATGAGACATGGCAGGCCAACGTGGACAAGGTGAATGCAGCCGGAGAGCGGAGGAGGACAATGGAAGAAAAACAGAACAGCTGGAATGATGCGAAACGCACAAACAAGCACAAACACGCCAACAACCAGAAGGCAGCAATGCACACCGGAGGTGGGAGTCCAGCGCCACACCAGGAGCTGGATGACATGGAGGAAATGGTGTCCACCACATCAGTCTGGAGATGGAGGCAGGAGTCGGGGAACGGAAACTGCTCAAAATCAACAGACACAACAGCAACAGGAAGAGGAATGACCAGGGACTGGGGGGACGGGGGGAAATGGGCACAATGGCACACATGCACAATTAAGCACAGCACAACTGCAGACAAACCATGCCCAAGAGGAACAGCACCAACCAAGAGCACAAGTCACACAAGTCGGCAATATCACACCACAGAACAAGCACAGAAGTGAAAACCACACTGCCTGAAAGGGAGACGGGTGAGCCGAATCAGAGCTGAAGGGACATCTCACACACAATGCAGCACACACACATAGGAAGCAGAGCACCCCAACATCCAACACAACGTGGTACAAACACCAACATCTGCACAACCGAACACAGGACACAAGTGCACCCGCTTGTGGCCGGTAAATGGCCATATGCATCTGGCAAAGCACGAAACAGGGACATGATAATGCACAAGTACCAACTCACAGCCCTGATGGGGGCAGCAATGCATGTAAGGCAGGGACCAAGATAGGCATTGACACACACATTGGCATACAAATAAACACTCAACACAGTTGGAGACAAGTGAACGTGCGGAAACTTTATCAACAATTGCGTGTCAGTACGGCCAAGGGAAGTGCCACGACATGCAGACCAATGCAGCAGCATGTCTGAATGAGGAACGTTAAAAAGTGCCCATGTCCACCCTGGGGTAGTCCATCACCAACACAAGTCATTGCCAACCCGCGTATGTTGTCCGCGCACGGATCAGGAGTCCAGGCCAATGCAGCCATGTCCACTGTCTCCTAGGGACATGTGACCAGAT
The DNA here is from genome assembly GCA_963921515.1 of Calotriton arnoldi. Classification (NCBI taxonomy): domain Eukaryota; kingdom Metazoa; phylum Chordata; class Amphibia; order Caudata; family Salamandridae; genus Calotriton; species Calotriton arnoldi. The sequence goes on along the minus strand of CAWUFW010003421.1, from coordinate 410,119 downwards.
CCCCAACATGCAACCAGGCGTCGGGACACGTGCAATGGGTCACATGCAGTCCTGGTTGCAGGTACCTTGTCACTCGTCCATGAACATGAGTGCAGCAGCGTAGGCCAACATTTCCAATGCAAGATCGTTGTCCACCACATCTGACATGTCGGCGACGTAACCCATCAACTGTCCCGGACAGATGTGCTCACTCCAACCCCTGGCCCCAATATGCACGAAAGCCCAATCAGGGAGCGGCTCAATGTGGTCACTGCACACGACGATTCGTGCAATCTTCCAGGTCCAGTTCCCAGCATGCATGCCAAACATCCAGGCATGCCATAAACGGGCATCACGGTGACACTCCTGGTCGTGGTCCAACAGGGGGCGCACACACACGTCGAAATCCAGGTCAGCTACTGTAACGTTGGAGAGGCAGACATCCATGGACCACTCGAATATGCACGAGCGACAGTGCAACACAGGCTGAACGCAGGTGACGTTGGCAATGCGGACGCTCAGCCTGTAACTGATCCGCAGCACTGCCAATGGCAGTGCCCCCAGTACATGCAGCAGACATGCACGGTACAGGTCTACATGACTGGAGTAGAGCATGTGTCCGGGATGGTCTGCCATTCCGTCAGTGGCTCTGCTTGAAGCGGCACTGTGAGGACCTGCGCAAGTCCTGTGGATGAAACGCCACAGCTTGGAGCAATGAGCAGTGTCTGTGTGCAACGGGTGCAGGCCTGGGGTGTGGTGGGAGTATGAGTGAAGGCCATTTCAGGCACGCAAACTACGGCCAAGGACTTCTGCGTTTGGGATGCGTACACGTTGGCCTCACGACTGGCAGTGCGTAGTGTGGGAGTCGCCTGGAAATGCTATCCTATCTGTCCAGGGGTGCTGGGCTCTGGCAAGTCACATCTAGGAGCTGCCGATATGCTACCGCCCGATAGTGCAGACAAAGGACCATTCATCCCTACAGTAACTTCACCATCTGCATGCATACAGGAGATGCACAGAGGCCTATCGTGGGTGGGGTGGGATGTCTGCGACCCCGGGAATCATGGATGACATGCCTAGCATGTGGCACATGAGCGGCATCACTGTGTGTCACGTTGCCCCACAGCTGCTTCTCCCTCCCACAAGCCTCCACACATGTGTGCGCTGCACGGTTGTATCACGTGCACTCCTACGGCACACCATTGTCATGCTTGTCCGCGCATGTCCAGCGGCATGCCAACAACACCTGTAAGCTGGCCGTTGAGGGTGTGCGGCCACGTGAGTGTAGGCCAATGGTCTGGACAGGGCGGACACAGGTGTAGGGTCCATGGCTGGCTGTGACCGCGCCGCGATTGGGGCCAGACACCTGACTCATGCAGCCGCAGGACTGATACACATAACACTTGGCATGTATGTGCCAAGACCCCGAGCGAGCTTGCGCTTCTACATTTCACCATAGTGCGGGCCCGCCCTCCGGGTGCATGCTACATTGCAACATCGACTACTCTGGCCCTGGTTGCGACAACACCCCAACACAAGGACACACTTACCTCACTTCCTGTTCAAGGCCAGACCAGAGCCACGCCCTGATCCCCCTGCTGAGTCAGCACACCCCTGCGCTGACCTGACGTACGCCAGACCAGCACACGCCGCTTGTGCAAGCAGGGGGGGGGGCGGGCAAAGCTACATGTCCCAGGTCTCAGGCACTGCTGAGGTGACATGGTATCCTCCGCTGAAGACAGCACACTGATGTTGCAGGGCTCCGGCCCATCATGCTGACATAATGACCACACGGACACACTTGCTTAGATGTTGGGAATGGTCATGGGCACGTGCGCCCGGCCACTTTTATTAGCAGGCTCACATGTCGAGTGACACCTGTGTTGGATGTGTGTGGGGTGTGTGTACACCAGCCGTCATGGAGTGCCTGGTGCAGTCAAAAAACGACAACAGTGTACATCGTAAAGTACACAACCATTCAATCGTAAAGGACCCATGACCTGAGCTGCACAGAGTTAGTGGCCCCGGATGCACAGCGTCCTGCACGGGCCTACCGCCATGTTCCGCTGACTTGCGGTGCACTGGGGCAGGATCACGAGAGCAGAGCAGGTTCCCGCAGATGACTAGGGGGGTTGTCGCGGAGTGTCTCGGTGGACAGTGGAAGGTGTACCCCCAGGGCATGCTGCCGAGGGCAGAACCACGATGAAACAGTCACCATGGTGAAGATGAGTGGAGCAAACACATGTCGGACACCAAGTCTATCCCAGCCAGATGATGATGCAGGCAACCCCCAGGCCATGGACTCAGACGACACCGAAGTTCAACCAGAGAGTGCCCATGAGTCATTGCGCACAGAGTTAGTGGCACCAGTGCTGATAGGGGATGCCGCCTGCGATGAGGCTTGTCCAATGGTGTGGACTCCTCCATATCTTACCCAGGACACAGTTCCACATGTGTGGCATACTGGACCGCAGTGTAGGCCTGAGGCAGCGGCCAGCAGGGGCCATTCACCCAGTGTTGCCGGCTTAGGTTGGATGGTCCCACCGGCCTGCGTAGTTCAGGTTCAGTGGCACCACAGGACGTGGACTTGCGTTGCACAGGGTTAGCGGCACCAGGTCAGTTGTTGCTAGTGTTCGGTCACCTCCGTAATGAGGATTCGGCTTTCATCCGGACTGAACCGCATCTTCCTCTTTCTCCTCTCCGTGCGTTCACTGGTATGGACTCTGCCATTCATGAATCACGACTGGGTGCTGGATGCGGGGCCTACTGGACCGCAGTGTAGTCCGGGGGCAGCGGTCAGCAGGGGCCCACAGACACGTGTTGTGTGCTCGTGATGCATTCGTTTGCTTCACTGATAGCAGGGAGTTTAGTGATATCACCCCTACAGTAGACATCTGGTCACTGCCATTCATGACTCAGGACACAGTTCCACATGTGGGACCCACTTGGCCGCTGTGTAGGCCTGTGCCCTCATCCACGTGCCCCGGCTTGCATTGAACAGGGTTAGTGGCACCACGTGTCGCCGACTTGCGTTAAACAGGGTTAGTGGCACCACGTGCCGCCGGCTTGCGTTGAACAGGGTTAGTGGCACCACGTGTCACCGGCCTGCGATATGGAATTATGCCTCACTGATCGAAGGGTGTCTGGTGCTGTGGCCACTGCCACGGACTTGGGGTCACTGCCATTCATGACTCAGGACACAGTTCCACATGTGGGACCCACTCGGCCGCTGTGTAGGCCTGTGCCCTCATCCACGTGTCGCCGGCTTGCGTTGAACAGGGTTAGTGGCACCACGTGTCACCGACTTGCGTTGAACAGGGTTAGTGGCACCACGTGTCGCCGACTTGCGTTGAACAGGGTTAGTGGCACCACGTGTCGCCGGCTTGCGTTGAACAGGGTTAGTGGCACCACGTGTCGCCAGCCTGAGATATGGAATTATGCCTCACTGATCGAAGGGTGTCTGGTGCTGTGGCCGCTGCCACGGACTTGGGGTCACTGCCATTCATGACTCAGGACACAGTTCCACATGTGGGACCCACTGGGCCGAGGAGGATGCCGGTGGAGTATGTAAATGTACAAGGAGTACTGTGGGCCTGCGCCGTGGAGGCCAGCGATGGTCTGCGGAGGCTGCAAAGGTCGCGGGCCTTGGGCCTGGGGCCTGGAGCTTGCACCGGCACGTGGTGGGCCCTCTTTGACACACGCTGGTGTCGGCAGGTGAGCGGAGCCTCGTTGGTGCACTGGGGCAGGCATGTCGTGTCTGGGGCCCAGCGGCCCGGAGGGCAGCAGGCGCACAGGGACGCAGGCCCCGCCGCGTTCGGCGCAGGACTCGTGGCGGGCTGAGAGGCGCTGCCCTGGCAGACGCCTTGTCCATTCCGAATGAGAACCACACCCAGTGCGACAGGCTTTTTGGTCACACCCCTACGCAGGCCTGGCGTACGCAGGTCCAACCCACTCCGCCCGCGCATGCAGGGGGGGACGTAATGTGCGACATTTCCGCATTCTGCCCCACAGCCTGTGGGGACATGGTAGCGTCCACTGGCCACTACACTCCATGCACCAGCAGTTGATCTCCACATGGCCATTTCCGTGATTTGCACGCTGTGGTCTGTCCGGCATCTCCATGCCACATCTGGCATTGGGTAGGATCACATTCCTTAGTCACTTGCCGCTCTTGCACATGCCTGATCCATGCCTCTCCTCACATCCTGCTATTGTGTGTCTGTGGTGCCATGTCGTGGCTGGGTTGTGGGCATGGCAGGGCCAAGTTCCTAATGGAGCTGTGTTGTCGTGTCTGGTCGGTTGGTATGTTGTGTGGCATGTTGAATGTAGTTGTGCTGCGTGCCCATTGCCAGTGTCGTGAGTTGCATGACTGTGGGCTGGAGGTGTGTGGTGTGTTCATTTGGTACTTACCAACGAGCACTGCATTGCCATGGGTGCCATCCTGGGAGCGCTGGGTGATGATGGACTGTCGGGAGATGTGAGGATCAGGCACTCTGCCTGGGGAGTTGGCCACGACATTGTTGAGGGGTCCCGGGCGGTCCACTATTGCCTGCACATTCCTCAGGACACTCCTGGGAGTAGCCGTGCGCTTTATAAATACCTAATTAACATAACATAACATAACATTCATGGGATGCGTGTGCTTTCTGTTGTGGTAGTTGTGTGCAGTGTCGGCAGGGGGCACGAGGGGTACATGTGTGCAGTTGGCCCTCACACATGAGGGAATCCAGCTATGGCGTAGGTGCCTTGCTTGGTCTCCAGCTGCTCCTGCGCAATGTGGAGAAGTGGAGGGGCTGAGGTACCAGGCTGATGTTGGCATCCAGAGCAGGTGTGATGACCTTGTATGGGGCTGGCTGTGTGACTCCTCCGACTCTGGCAGTTGTGGGTTGGATGGTACCAGAGGCCAACATGTGCTGCGCAGCCGGCAGCTTTGTCTGCGGAGGGATGTTGGTTGTCCGCTGTGTTGGGACCGTCAGCAGGTGAGGGATGTGGGTCAGGATGCGGGTGTTGGTTGTCCTTTTGGGCCTGTAGTGGGCAATGTCCTCCTCTGGCGTTGGGTCTGGGCGGCAGGTGCGTTTCAGGTGGGTCTGCTGTCTTTGTGTACACTGCCTCTGTGGTGTTCCCAGGGGGGGGTGTGACGGGTCCTGGGGGAAGTGGCGGGCCTGGGGTGGGTGAGGGTGGGTGTTGTGGCCCTCATGGGATCTGTGGGTCTTCAGATGTGGCTCTTGGCTGGGCTCCCTTTCATGCTGCAGGTAGTCATCCTGCTTAACACCAGCAAAAGGCAGGTGTTAAATCCCTGCTGCTACCACGGCTTATCGCCTGTTTTTGGTTCGCATCGCAGATCTGGCAGTTTGTTGTGAAAGTGGTGTTGTGGTTTTTTCATGTGTTTTTGCACGGGAACGCCTACTCTGCATCTCATTAGGGTTAGTTGGTGGTGTCCACCGTGGAGATAAAGTTTGGGGCAGTTATCTCGGAAATACTGGCGATGTCTGCAGTTTGCACCCGCTTTTGAATGGGGTGTTAAATCTATCTCCACTTTTGATGAGTTAAGGTGGAGATAAATCGGAGATAAGTCCTTGTGAATATCCCCCATAGTTTTGTTTGTTCCCAATCCCAAATACATCCATTTTTTTACCCAAGCTTTAGACTCCATTATTAAAACAAGGAATAGACCGCCTGTAGAGAGGAACGATCTAAATTGAACCCAAGAGAACTTCTTGAAGAGGTGTGTGTTGGGGCAGGCTTATCAGCAAATTCGCACACCCCTGAAGGTAGTAGCAACAAGATATGTTTGACAAGGCTGTTAGCTCTTGCTAGTTAATGTGAGAGACACAATAGCTGCATTTATTTCATTTTGAAGCAGAAAAGAATTATAGAACAAATTCAAAAGAGCACAGACGAAGAGACAAAAAACTCGCACACCCCTGAAGGTAGTAGCAACAAGATATGTTTAACAAGGCTGTTAGCTCTTGCTAGTTAATGTGAGAGACACAATAGCTGCATTTATTTCATTTTGAAGCAGAAAAGAATTATAGAATAAATTCAAAAGAGCACAGACGAAGAGACAAAAAAAGGTGTATGTCCATTATTATAGGTGTATGTACATTATTATTGGTAATGTGTAATTTTTAGGGCCTAAAGGATTGGCCTAATGTTTTTAAGGACTAAACACCCCGACTTTTGGAAATCCTGATGGCGCTTGACAGGTCAGATGGACCTTTACCACCATGGTACGAATGGAGCAGGAACAAAACACAAGTCATGTATACATCATCAGCTGTCAGATTCTTAATGTTCTGTCAATGATAAGAGGTTGGATACGTTTTCAAAACCATTACTTATCTTAAAAGATTAGTATGGTTTTGTCATCTTTATTCAAATTAATCCAGTTTACAAAAATATTGAGTAAAAGGTTGATTAGTGACAGTTTAAATCAATACATAGGGCCTGATTCTGATGCGGTTAGGAAAGCATTACCACCTAGGGCCTGATTCTGATGCGGTTAGGAAGGCCTCCTAATGGCATTTGCTCCTTCCAAATCGGATCGGGGACGTGTCTTCCCGACCCAGGGCCCAATTATGATGCGGTTAGGAACATATGCTCCCATTGAAGTCAATGGGAGTCCAACCAAATCGTATCTGGAAGCATCCGGATGCATCGTACTCCGTCGGTCGGACTCTCCCGATCCGAGTGGGTCGGAAACCATTTCCAAACCGATTCGGCCGGGGAGCTTTCCAACCCGCATCAGAATCAGGCCCATAGTGTTCCATAAAGGAAATTGTCACTATCTAGCTAAAGAACCTAACCTACTCTATGCAGAGAAACCCACGAAGAGTTCCTTTTCAGAAAAGAGCAAAATTTCGGAGCATAATTAAAGACTAGAACTTCCCATAAAGAGTAATTCTGGTAACTTAGCCGAGCTCCCCACAGATGCATTAGCAACTGTCAGAATATCAGTGATAGGGAAATGATCGTTATAGTAGCATTGATCAGAGAAAATCAGAATAAAGTCACTTTTAGAATAGCTGAGTGCAACAGAGTGACTCTCCTGTAGCAGAGTCATAAAGGGTAAAGAAGGAAATCTCTCCTAACTCACTCGGAACACTCATTTATAGAAAATCACACAATACTGTAACAAAATTTAGTAGGTGTCCAGTTCTTTCGTCCAATGGAAACTGCTCATCCGATGGTGTCGTCAACATCCATTGCTTCTCCTCTCTATTTCCATGGTAAAAATTCACGCTGGTACATAGTAAAACCCTGTTTCAAGTGTTAGCAACATGGAGGAAAGTTCTCATGAGAAGCTTCTTACATTAGCTAAAAGCTGCATTCTGTGACTATTGTGAATACAAAGGCTAGTCAGATGCTCTGAAACAAATATATTAATGATGTTCTAGTTAAGCATACATAAAGTATATCTAAATTATTGCTCTAGCACTCTATTCATTATGAAGTACAGCAAGGTTCATTTTTATATGAAATGATCTAATAATGTATGATGAAGCTAAGGAAACATAATCTTGCAGTCAGCATATTCTTCAGCAAGATGCTGGTGCTAGGCAAAAATTTCCTCAATAAAAGTCTACTTAGCTATGAGCAAGATTCAAAAGAAACGGCTTGGGCCTAAATAAAGGGGTACATTTAAGAATGATAGCCTAGTACAAAAAAATGTCTTCACCCAATTTTCAAATACATTTAAAGCAGCACATTGTCCCCATGTGTTATTTTCTATGCGAAAACAATCTTTTATCAAATGCATTTCAAAGTTATTATTTAACACGTTAAAGCAAGCACATTTTTCCTGCGCGTTATTTTTTCTATGTGAAAACATTTCTGCAGCAGTTTAAACACATTCTAAAGTGCAATTCTAATATTGTCTTCAAGTCGATTTAAAAAAAAAAATTCATTCTTTACAAACCCTCACTTTTGATGATTTTTAAATCATCACATAACTTTGTTTCACTTGCCAATTCAAGTCTAGAAAGTACTTTCATCTTCAGATGTGTATCGTCTTATTCTTTTTATTCCCCTAATAAGTCTGAGTGGCTTCATGTAGTCTCCCTTCATAATTTCGGCATAATTCCATTTCCCTTTCATACATTTTCTTCTGGAACTTTGCCTGTCTTCTGCTCATGAAGTATTTACAGCTCAGGAATAGGACATAAAGAAATATTAGACAAAGTCCTACTGTCACTAATGGCATTGCTCTCAGAATACCCTTCCCAGCTGTCGAAAACCAATTTCCGATGGTTCGCAATCCTTTCCCAAAATTTTCAGCCAAAGTTGGTGTTTCCAATTTGTGCAATTCAGTTTCTAAACTTGAAATGTTCCTTGCATAGCTCTCTATTTTCTTGCTCTCATCTTGTATGAATGCACAGCAATGCGTTAATTTCAGCATGTGGCAGACTCCTCCCTTCTTAGCGAGCAATATGTCTAAAGCAAGAATGTCTTGCAAAACCATGGACCTTATAGCAATTAGTTCAGTGTTAATTAAAAGTAAAGCTCAAGATGTGGTGGTTGCCATTTTGTCAAATACAGTAGCTAATTTCCTGATCTGCTCATCATTTAGGATTACTCCTACAGGTGGTATCACTGCTCCCAATATAACTCTTACTAGACCGGCTCCTTTGCTTGTGCTACATTTCTGTCTGTGTGTTAGTGTTAACTCTAATGCATCTAAGCTTGTAACATGGTACATCTTCAGAATCAGTATGCCAAGATAGCAAGTACCCTCCCAATCGGTGGGTAATAAGAAATAAGCATTCTGTACGCACATGTAGCAAACCCCTGGAAATGCATTTTTGGGCCCTTGTATTATTTGCCATGTTCCCCCTGTCAATTCGAATGTGTGTTTACAACTGCTGATCCCTACATGTCTAGTCTTTTTGTGCTCTTCTTTTGTAAAAAGCACCAATAGCAATCTTTAACATTCATGGCATTAGTGTAGTCTTGAACCTATCTAGAATATACATTAGTAGAGTAATCATTTTTCTTGTAACTCACAAATGTTTTAGTAAAAATACTATCCTTAATATTGTGTGTGTGTACTAGTGACATTTGTGCTTGATGGCTCTGAATCAGGTGTTAGGTAAAACCCTATTAGTACTATTGTGATAATTATAACTGTTATAACGAAAACCACACCCATGATACATTTACACTTATTACTGATGCAACACATCGTTCTGAGTCAGTAATTGATTAGTTTGCTGTAGAGGATTAGCAGGTGATCTCCTTAAAGCTGTTGTCTTTTTTTCTTTCTTCTTAGTGGCACAGGTCCCTAATAGACACTCCTTAACCCTACTCTGTGTTCTTCTAAAATTAAATCCACTATACTTCAGAAAACGTTATTCTCGGACCTAGCTTACTCTTCTGTAAAACAAATAGTTAAATTAACGAATATCTAATAGGCAAATTTTTTCTTCTTTTTGCATTAAGTTTGTTTTTCTCTTTCAAATTGGGTTTTTCAAATTGTACACACCAGCCATTGTCTTGCAGTAGTCCAATATCATATCATCTGTGATATTCACGAGGGCATTTGCAGGCACAGCAGGCAGTCTCATAGCCCTTCCCAACAGAATTTCATGGTGGGGTTAATCCTGTGTTCCTGTCTGGAATACTTCGAACGCTCACCAACACCAAGGGTAAGGCATCTGCCCATTTCAGTGAAATTGAAGCACAAACTTTCGCCAACCTAGATTTGATTGTTCCATTCATTTATTTGGCTATGCCTGACGTTTCTGGTCTGTAACTGCAATGTAGCTTTTGCTCAATCTGTAGAGCAGCACACAAAATGTTCATCACTTCATTTTTGAAGTCTGTTCCTCTATCTGACTCAAGAAGAACTGGCATCCCAAATCTTGGAATGAACTTGTGTAATAACAGTTTTTTTTTTTGTATGATTTATTGAGAGAAAACAACAGAAATAAACAGCAGTAAAATAGATAAAATTAATCCTATTTGACAATAAGTGAGTAAGTAAAATAAAAGAAGATAGAGGGATCAAACTTTGTAAACTGTATGTAAGGAGAAAGAGTACAATATGAAAAGAGCTAATAAAGGAAAGGAAAGAGAAGGGAGGGGTCAGGAGGGAAGGGAACAAAAGTAATTAATATAAAGCAACTAAAGCATTATACATTTTATACAAATGATGTAATATTGTAAGCATAACAATCAATAAAAAGTCAAAGAACGCATTGTAATAAACATTTGGTAATGAAGAACCAACTAGATACTCATGCGGAAAAAGGCAAAGGGAGAGAACTAAGGTGGTTTCCTTACATCATCCGATACATTTTTAGAGGCAACATCGAAGGAGGCAGATTGGGATAGATAATTTGTCAAAGGGAGCCATAAAAGATCCCTTTTAATTGCTAGGGATATGGGGGAAACATAGTTAGTATCTAGCCGATGGTGAAAACAGACAGCATTCCACCATGCTCTGAAGGTGACCTTATCAGCTTGTTTCCAATTTGAAGTTATTAAATGAAATGCAATAGCTAATAATAAATCTAAAAGTTTAAAACTCAATGGAGAATGAGGCCATTGGGGAGAAAGAGTGCCTAAAAATATATTTGTAATAATAAAGGGGATTTGGACCTTTAAAATTAGCCTAATTTGGGACCAGACTAATTGCCAAAATTGGTGGATTGAGGGGCACTCAAACAACATATGTTTCAAATCAACGGCGGGACAAGGACAAGACCAACAAGTAGGGGAAAAATCGGATGAGAAAGAAGCTAAGGCCATTGGGGAGAATAATATTCTATGGTAGATGAAGAAAAGGGTTTGTGTGGTATTGGCAGCCCGGGAGGTCTTATGAAGTTTAGACCAAATTTTATCCCATGTAGCAGTTGGCCATTCTTGAGAAAGATCCTTTTCCCATGTCCTCTCAGTTTTTGATTTAAGTCTTTCCGATGCAAATAATAAAGATTTGTAAATATTTGATGCTGAGGGAGATCCATCTAGAATTGAGAGTAAAGATTCGCAGGCTACAGGAGGAGCAGAAGTAGCTGGAAGATTCTGAATAAACTGAGTGAGGGAAAGCTGGGGATGATTATACTGCGATTTAGAGAATGAAGGTAAAGAAAATTTAGATTGAAGGTCAGGAAAAGTACGGGGAGTATCGTCAGACATGAGTTGGGAAAGCCAGCGAAGACCTTTAAAATGCCACATCTTCCAGTAGATAGGTCGACCACGAATCTGTACAGACTTATTATGCCATATAGGCTGTTTGTGAAGAGAGTTAATGGAAGGAGATAGACATAAAAGGGGAGATAAGAGTTTGCCAGAGTGAGAAATGACAGGGTAACGTAAGGAAGTAATATTGGCAGTGAAGGTTAAAATCTCTTGAAAATTAAAGGGAGTAATTAGAAATTCTTCTATTTATAACCAGAGAGGTGGATGTAAGGAAGGATCTGTAGAGATCCACTTAGCAGTTTGCTTTAGTGAGAAAGCAGAATGATAAGTCTTGAAGTCTGGGAACTTGAGGCCTCCGTTAGGTCTGTCTTTTTTAAGAGAGGATAAAGCAATACGTGTCGATTTACCTTTCCATAAAGTTTTTTTCAGGGTGGAATCAATTTTTGGGAAATAATATTGAGGGATATGAATAGGAATCATAGAGATAATATATAGCACAAGAGGGGAGAGCATCATCTTGATAGAGTCTAACCGACCCCACCAAGAGAGAAAAAGGGGATGCCAGCGACTGATGGAATCATTTAATTTCTTAGTAATATAATCAAAATTCAATTTTAGTGTGTCAGATAATAAGGGTGCAAACCATAAACCTAGATATTTTATTTTAGTGGGTTGCCAGGCAAAGGCAGAAGAATCAAAGAGATGTTTTTGGCAAAGAAAATTCAAAGGCAAAATTTCGCACTTATCAGCATTTAGACGATATCCGGAGAGTTTAGAAAACGAAGATACCTGTTGAAGAAAGGGAGTAAGAGAGGTTTTGGGATTAGAGCAATATAAAAGAATATTGTCAGCATAAACTGACATCTTAACTTGACGAGGGCCAAATTGGAAGCCTGTAATACGGTCGTCTTGTCTAATTCTAGATAAAAAAGGTTCTAGGGCTATGACAAATAATAAGGGAGACAATGGGCATCCCTGCCTTACTCCCCTACGCAATGAGAAGTAGTCGGAAGCCTGACCGTTAGCAAAAATAGAAGCTCGGGGATCTGAATACAGTAAGGAAATTAAAGCTATTAAATTAAGGGAAAAACCACCCCATTTCAGAGCTTGGAACATAAAATCCCAACCAATCCTACAGAAACCTTTCTCAGCATCTAGGGAAATCGCTGCTATCGGCTGATCTAAAGAAGAGGCTTTGCTAAGGATATTAAAAAAGACTCAAGAATTGTCAGACGCAAGTCTCCCTATAACAAAACCTGCTTGTTCAGGACCAATGAGATCAGGTAAAATAGCATCAATACGAAGTGCCAGAATTTTCGCGAAGATCTTATAATCTGTGTTAACTAACGAAATAGGTCGATAGTTCTTGCAGAGAGTGTGATCCTTATCGTCTTTGGGGATTAAGCAAATCAGTGCTTCTTGAAATGTGCCACTAGAAGCGCCATTTTCTGTGAAAGATTGGAATAAAAGTAAAAGGTTGGGTAGAAGAATATTTGCAAAGTGAGAGTAGAATTCAATGGTAAAACATCTGGTCCAGGTGCTTTCCCACGGCGTAGCACTGAGACTGAGTGAGATACGTCTGCTAAGGAAATATCGGCTCCCAAAATTTCGAAGTCAATGTGGCTAGATGGAGGAGAGGGATTGGATTGGAAGTAGGAAAGAAGGTCGTACTTATCTGGTGTCGATTCAGGAGTATAAAGATTTTTATAAAAGGAGACAAATTCATTTAAGATGTCCTTATCTTTATAGATAGGAGTGCCTGCGGAGCCTTGCAAGGATTCTATTTTAGTTCTATCTTTTCTTACTTTTAAATAGTTAGCCAGAATTTTACCCATCTTGTTTTGGCCACCGTAATAACGAGAACTACTTTTTAGTAAGTAATTGGAAGCTGCATCAGTGGATAATTTATTAAAAGTAATTTTGGCGTCCAGGCGGTTTTTCAGAGCCGGCTCATCATTGGACTGGTAGTATGCATACTCCAATTGTTTAATTTTATCAAGTAACTGAGAGGACTGGATTTAAAAAAACTTCTTCTTTTGGGATACAAAATTCATAATAAAACCTCAAGCGGTTGCTTTAAAGGAATCCCATACCATCACAAAAAGAGATACTGGGGAGTTATTGATGGTGAAAAATTCCAAAGCAAAGGAGTTACATTTTTGACAAAAATTAGGGAGTTGTTAAACCGCCATCTTCCAGGGTGAGGGGAAAAAGGGACCAAATCAATGTCAACAAAAACAGGAGCGTGATCCGATATTAGGATCAGACCGATTTCAGAATGAATGGCATGTTGGGTCAGGTGTTTACTTAAGAAAAGGTAATCAATATGGGATTGGGAGTGGTGGGCAGCTGAGTAGAAACTGTACTCCCTAAGGTCAGGATGGCAAAGTCTCCAAATATCAACTAGTGCTTTACACCGTACTGTGGAGGCAAATTGAGCTTGAATTTTAGAAGGAGTGAACTTAACATTAGAATGCCTATCAAGAATGGGATCAAGGATTTGGTTGCAATCACCACCAAGTATGACGTAATCATCATCAAATGTAAATAACTTATCAGATACATTAGACCAGAAAACTTTATCAATTGAAGTAGGCCCATAAACATTAAAAATAACTACAGGAATGTTATCAATAAGAAGCTTAACAATAACCCACCGCCCTTCAACATCAGCTTCTTGATGAACAATAGAAACATTTAATTTTTTGTGTCACAAAAATCAAAACACCATTTTTCTTACCTAGGGCCGGAGAGTTAAACACATACCCCACCCAGCATCTCTTTAGCTTGGAAGCTTCACTTTCAGAAATATGAGATTCTTGAAGTAAAGCAATATCGGTTTTCAACTTAGCCAGATGGGATATCACCTGTTGCCTTTTAATAGGATTATTTAATCCTTTAATATTCCAGGCAGTAACCCGAAATGTAATTTAATAAAAAAGTATGAATAAACAGTATGCTTACAAAAAACAAAGCTAATTTTACTTTGAATATGCAGAAGGAAATAAGATGAGATCGAAAAAGTAGTTGTATTAGAATGAAAAGTTTACAAGTATGTAAGTTGTGAGAAAAGTAAAAAAGATTTATGTTAGAGAAAAGAACAGGGGGAAAAAAAGAGATGAATAAAAGAGATAGAAAAGAAGAGAAAGAAACAAGTTCAAGGAAGGTGAGTAGAAGGAAACAAAAAAGAAAAAGAGAGAAGATGAATAACGAGAAGACAGTACATGTCATACAAAGACGACTGAACATCATACCTACAAATACAACACTACTGGGGAGTGACTACACCAGAAGATGACAACGACAGCATCGAAACTCCACCGAATCCAAAAAGACCACAATCAAAAGAAATTCCAACGCTACGGGAGAATCAGGAGACAACAAAATTATTGAGGCAAAACACCTGTAAATGAGATAACAGAAATTAGCAGGAGAATCAAAAAGAAATAACCATAAAGCGAGAATGTAGGAAAAATATATGGACAAAAAGAGAAACAACATTATATAAACACTACAGAGATATACGCAGAACAATCATTCATTGCGACACGATGAGCAAGGAAAACAAGAAAAAAACCAAACATCAACATATCACGAGCACAACAGATGTTCATGTAGGTCTCGTAGTGTCCATAGTATCAGTTCCATGAAGACGAAGGAAATCTTGTAGCGCCTCTGGATTGTCAAATGTAGTAGTTTTGTCTTTATATGTGACCTTGAAGAGACAGGGGTGAAGAAGACCATATCTTGCATTAAGAGCACGTAACTGAGGAAGAAGATCAAGAAGCCTCTTCTGATGATCTGCTGTGATTTTGGCCACATCTTGAGAAAAGAAGAGACGATGACCTTCCCATTGAATCTGTTTCTTGGTTTTGACAGCAGATAAGACTTGAAGGAGGTCAGTGTATTGCAGAAACAGCATGATAACACCACGAGGTTTCACAGAAATTTTCGGTCCAAGTCTGTGTGCCCTTTGAATGTTGAGAGAAGAAGTAGCAGGTAAGTCCAGGATCTTAGGCAAAAATGATTGGAAAAAGGCTGTTGGATTTGAGCCTTCAATATTTTCAGGAAGACCATAAAGTCTAAGATTGTTCCTGCGATTTCTGTTTTCCAAGTCCTCCGCCTGTCTTTTAAGGAGAGATACTTCAGATTCCAAAGATGAAATACGAGAGCACGAATTTTCGAGAGACTATGTTCGCTGCTCCACGATGAGGACTCTTGATTCCAAAGAGGACCATTTATCATTTAAAAATTGTAGAGTTTTATTAGTTTCCTCTATAAAGGGTTTCAGAGCTCGAATCTCCTCAAGAATAACATCCATGACAGTTGAAGAGTGTTTTTCCGGAGAAGGAGGGTCTTTTTGGGTCGTTTAGTAGCAATTGCAGGCAGTTTACCTGAGAACTGCGTTTTTGGTATGGTGCCTGAAGAAATATCAGGTTTCTGAGAGGAGGGCTCCTCCATTTCTGCACCGTTGAAATTAGAGTCTGAGTCTGAACACGTAGGAACGTTAGACGGTGCAGTAAGCTTAAGATTCTTTAACCTCCCCATAAAAGTGTGATGGAATTTTTAGTGCTAGGCACACAGTTGAAAAGGCCAATAATTCCAAGACCGTGAATAAGTCAGCATGAGAGAAATATCACTAGATACAGCCTGCAAATCTCAAAAAGATTCCTTCAAAAATAGGCACAAGGGGATCAAAAGCCAGAGAAAACCACTATAAAGAGGTTAAAAAATTCACCTCATGAAGAAGAATGTGAACAAAATGGTGGTACTTGCTGACATGATGAAGATAAACAGCTCCAATAAATGCCAGAGAAATCAGAGGAACAGTAATGATATCACCATGCCAAGAAGAGAATATAGATGCTCAAAAAATAAGGTTCCAGTAGAAGGTCATAAGGTCCGAATGTAGTGGCAACCGGAACATTATGAGGCACAATGCACACAATTGAAGTAAAAAAAAAAAATGGCGGGCGCTAAAACGCAAGCCGAATCGCGCTGAGAAAAATGCGCTATATTTGATGAAAACAGCCTATAAAGCTGTTTAAATGCTCACCGCGAAGAGGGGAAGCGGATTCCTGCTTCCATGGTGCGGCGGTGAAAGGAATTCTCCCGAACGAGAGACTTGCCGAGATCGGCGGATCGGAGCTCCTCGGCTAAGCGGCCATCTTGTTTGGCGCGCTAGCAACGCCCCGTGTAATAACAGTTTAGCTACAGTGAGACTGTCATTTCTCCTCATGGTGTAGGCTTCCATCCATCTTGAGATAAAACAGATAATCACTAGGATATATCTCAACCCCTTGTGTGATGGCATCTCGAGAAAATCCAACTGTAGTCTGTTAAAAGGGCCATTTTATCTCCCTATCTGTGTAATTCTAAACGTGTGATTTTTTTTCCTACGTATAGCTGTTGACAAATAACACACCTTCTGCAATTCTCATCAGCAATTATTCTAAATCTGGGGTTGTACCAAGTTTCTCGAAATAGACTCACCATGGTATCTCTTCCTAAATGTGTGTATCCATGGTAATAATGTGTCATTGGAAACAACAAACTATCAGACAACACTGGCCTTCCATCTGCTGACATCCAGTGATTTGCGTTCTTTACACAGCCTGACCTGGTCCACCCATTCTGCTCTGACTCAGACACACTTTCCTGTACTCTTTTCAATTCTTCCCAAGTGTCAGTTATTTCCATTATCATTGCTAAAACACTTTCTTCTTCAGATTAGCATCTGAAACCACCATTAAATGTGCATGATAGCAGGGCACAATACCTGGCTATGGAGACAGCGTATCTGTTGCCCATGGCAACGTACCCTCTACCTGTTTGATGTCCTGGACATTTTACACCAGCAATTACATTGGGCAGCTGGAGTGCATCGAGCAAGTGTTTAACATGCTGTCCATTCTGAAGAAGGGTACCTGTGGATGTAAGAAAACCACGTGGAGACCATATTTGCCCAAAATCATGCGCTACGCCAAAGCCATACTGGCTGTCCTTAAAGATGATGACTCTCATTTGAGCAGTTAATCTGCAAGCTCGGGTGAGGGCAATTAACTCAGCAACTTGTGTGGAGAAAACAGATTGAAGCCAGAAAGCTTCTATCACATCATTTATTATGCACATGGCACATGCCGCTCTTAGTGTGCCTTCATTTCCTCTCAGGCATGAACCATCCACAAATAGGACATGGTCAGGCTCGTTTAGTGGTTCATCCTTAATGTCAGGTCTGGGCTTTGTGCATAGTTCAGTGACTTTTAGGCAATCATGATTGAACTCTTCACAGTTTTCACTTTGTTCAGTTATAGGCAATAAGGTAGAAACATTCAGTACATTGCAACGTTTTATCACAACAGTCTCTGAAGCTAGCAAACTCTGTTCATATCTTGTCAGCCTATTGTGTGTGAGGTACTGTGCTTTTGTCAACAATAGCTCCACATTGTGTGGGACCATGACAATTAACAGATGCCCCATCACTATGTTCTTGCTCTTTTCCAAACTAGCATTCACCGCAGCAACCGCCTTCAAGCAGCCGGGGAGACCTGCTGCTAAAGGATCAAGTCTGATAGAAAAATAGGCAATAGGTCTTGGGGCCCCTCCATCAGTCTGTGCCAAAACTGAGAGTGTGCACCCATCTCTCTCACTACAAAATAGAGTAAACTCTTTTGTATAATCAGGCATTCCCAGATCTGGGGCGCAACACAATTTCTTTATCAGATCTAGGAACGCTTTTGTACATTCGTTGTCTCAAGGAAGCAGATCAGACACATCTCAGTGTGTAGGGGCTTTGCGATCAAGGAAATGTTTGGTATCCACTGTCTACAGTAGCCAACCATTCCCAAAAACATCCTGATTTTTTGGGTGTTCGTGGTGGATTCATCTGTAAGATGGCTTCCACTCTCTCTGGTGACCCCTTTCTGACTCCCTTCATAATAATGTGTCCCAGATATTGAACTTCTTTTTGACAGTACTGCAGTTTACCTGGAGACACTTTGTTTCCGTTCTCTGCCAGGTGATTCAAAAGTCCAATGGTGTCATTCTTACAAGCATCATGTGCACGTATATCTGATGCTACCAATAGGTCATTTATATAATGAACAAGGCTAGACTCACAGGGCATTGACAATGACTCAAAATTTCTTTTTAGAATCTGATTAAAGATCGATGGACTCTTTGTATACCCTTGTGGGACCCGACACCACATGATTGTCTTCTCCTGGAAGGTAAATTAAAACAGATATTGGCTATCTTTGTGGAAGGGCACTGAAAAGAAAGCCTGACATAAATCAATGACAGTGAACCATTCTACAGTACAGAGAATTTGGAAAAGTACAGCGGCAGGATTCAGACCACGGGACAACAAGGCACTACTATTTCATGAATCCGGCGCAAGTCCTGGACAATCCTATGTTTGCCATTAGGCTTCTGTGATCCCATAATAGGTGAATTACATGGGATTCCAATCACCTCTCAGTCAGTATGCCTTACTGAAGCATGTCTTCAATCACTGATTTTATTCCTGCAATAGTCTCTGAAGAAAAGTGATAAGATAGTGTTCTAGGGTCAACAGCATTTGCCTTTAATCTAATTTGGACTGGTTCTACACCTTTTATTACTCCGATATCTTTCCCTGTGACTTCTCAAACTTTTGCATTGACGGTGTCTCTTAAATCCTTAGGTAACTCAGAAATTGTCCATAAGGGAAACATTCCTGCCTCAGCATTTTGTTTGATCATTTTAAAGTCAATATCCTCATCATGGGTTTGGAACACCTCACCATCTGGTGTGCAATATATTGTGCAATTTAATTTACACAACAGATCTCTTCCTAACAGATTAATTGGGTTTGTGTCAGAGACCACAAATCAATTCTTTTCTTCAAATGTTCCTACTTTTACTGGGGCTTCTTCTGAAATCAGATTTTACATTTTCTTATTTGTAACCCCAACTACTTAGATCCTTTTCCCTGGAGCTACCTCCACTGTTCTAACATTGGAGCGGGTAGCTCCTGTGTGAATCAGAAATGATGCATAGTGACCATAAACATCTGGATCTACATATGGGCAACTCTTGTCTACCTCTAAGACTGCACTAAGTATGCAATCTTCTTCCTTTCTCAGGCACCTTTATTGAGAATTATCAGAACCACAATCATCAGTCTCAAATAAAGGAAATTGGCATTCTGAATCTGGTTAGCATTAAACTTCGGCATTTGATTTGACTAAACCTGGGATTCCCCATTTGTGCTGGAGCAGGGGACATCATTTGGGCTTGATTCTGCATTCGAGCTTGTATTTGTTACATAGGCATTCATGGAACTGGTGTTTCTTGTGAATTTTGCATTAATTCTCCAGCATTTTTGGGATTAAATCAACATTCTCGTATCCAATGACCCACTCTATAACAAACATGACAAGCAGTAATCTTTTTCATTGCGGCAATGTCCATTCCAGATCCCATACTCATGGAAACACCTCTACCTCTACTGTGGGAAATATTCATTCCGCCTCTAATTCCCGAAAATCCAGGCTGTGGTGCAGCAACTCCTTCCATCATTCCTTGAATTCCTGCAAAATACGGGTTCTGAAAACCTTTCTGAGCATACTTAGTCTGAGCCAACATGAATGTCTCCTTTATTTTCCTCTGCTTCATGTCCAATTCATCACTGCAATATTTTACATAACGCAGGATTTCATCTAACGACTTGGTATGCCAGGTGATCACACTTTGTGTAATGTGGGCACTGAACTCAGGTTTCAATCCTAATAAGGATTGAGACACAAAAATCCTCATATCCTTTTCTTCAGGATATTCACATCCACTATGCTGTTTAAACACCTTCAGTAGCCTCTCATAGTATTCATGAACTGTCTCCATGGTTCAGTGGTTCCTTTCTCTCTAGGTGGTTCTCATTTTGCCCATTGTACTGCTATTTTACATTCTGCCCATAAGTCAGCTGGTATCACAATGTCAAGGAACATATCCAAATCCCTCCACAACACCTATGTCTCTCTATAAACCTTTCCACTTATGCATACCATTGCACCTGCTTGCCTCTCAATTTTGGAAAACTGTTTGCAAACTGTTTGCAAATGCTGTCAAATCACCGCTATTCCATGGCACATGTGCATAGGTCCTCCAGCTATTTCCATCAATGGATATGCAGCTGCCTCATCCCCATACAGTTCATCCTGTTTTCCCTCTGCTTCCCTCTTTTTTTTGTGTTTCTTTGCCCGTCTAAGTTCTAACTTTTCCACATCCTTCCATCTGCGAATGCATTTGGTCAGTTCAATAAGGTACAAATGCATTCCTGTAATTCTCATGTTTTCTATTACCTGATCATCCAACTCAACCATATAGTTACAATGCAAATTCATGTTGTTGGTAAGATCCACATCATACTTCTTTGCTATCCCTGCCAACTTAAAATGTTTCATAGCATCCCATCGAGTAATCTCCCTACACAGGTAAATTAACTCATTTCTCTGGTATTGATCCAAATGATCAAACTCCAGGTAACACTTGATTAGCTCTTCTAATTGTATCTTCAATTTTGGAATATCCAGTGATCTTTCTTTTCTTGTCTCAAATTATTTTGGGTCCTCTATAACATCTACCCTTTTGTCTCTAGCAATCTCTTCAAGCCATGCTGGTAAATATCCATCTTCATTGACACTTAAGTCCTTAGAAGTTAAGGGAGCCATGAAGACTAGAGTCCCTCCTCTGTCTACTAGAGCCCTGCAAATTTTGTGGGGGTCTCCACAGAACTATCTGTGTGTTCTGGGTTGTCTGTACATTTTCTACAGCTGATGTCAATGAGACTTCTGGCCTTCTCTCGATCTGTGGTGGTGCACTTGCAGGCACAAGAGGTACATCTGGAATATTCTCAATAGGGACCACAGCTGGTTGTCATCTCACAACTGGTGGAGCAATTTGTAAAATCTGTAAAGGTTATTCAATAGGATGTGGATCTGGTTCCACTAGAGCTGCAGCTATGGTATGACTGGCACTAGCACTTACTTCTCCTGGGTCAGAAAAACTAGTAGGTGGTGGTGTTTCTAATATCTCATCTCCTGAATGTGCATATGACTGATCTCCTTCTTGTCTAGCAGTATCCTTACTCAATCAATCAATCAATCAATCAAATCCTTTATTCGATCTTACACATAAGATCATAAAAGTGTCAGAGAATATTTACAGACACATTTTAAAAAAAGACATTATAAAAGATAGCTTAAAACCTTAATCTTAAAAATGTGCTACCATACAGTTTAAGTAAAAATTCATTTTATCTATATACATAATACAGTAAAAATGTTGTAGGTCAATTTTAAGTTGTCTTATGTGCCAACATGCTTCCTTTTTTAATACATGCCCAAAGGAATGATGCTAACGAAAAGCACACAAAAGAATTTTGCAATGATTTGAGAAAAAACAGTGCTACACGACAATATTTAAAATTGTAGCGCTTGCAAATTGGTACAATAAAATGACGCCTTTCCTGATGGTAGAAACCACAAAAAAATAAAACATGAAGATCATCCTGTGTAGATAAATTATCACACGGACATAGGGAAAGTTCTGAATGTTTATATTTCTTCCCTGGATATCCCACCATCAAAGGAATCAGATTTAGACGAGATCTAAGCAAGATATATTTGTGCTCTGGGAATGTAACATCAGCCAGATAATAATAGCTATTCTCCTCCAATACTGGAGTGAGTTCATACAGCCGTACCGACTGAGTGTGGAAGTTTTTTTCCCTTCTTAGATATTGGGCTCTCTTAATAAAAGTCTCAGTTACTTTCCGTTTGGATAGGGATTTGCAGGTAGAGGGATCATTAAAAAGGCGACTTAAACCGAGTGCAGATGGTTCTGACTCCACATACTTTATCCACCTAATCCTACTGTAGTTATCTGACTTTAAAATAGTTGTTATTAGATTTTGCGTAAGGGGTACTGTGTCCCTCTGCCAAATCGAATGCCACAGTAGTAGTGGTGCCATTTTGATAGAGTCCGTAATGTAAGGTAAAGCCAGTTCCATATGAAGCACATAATTCGAATATGACTGGGGTAGCGAGGTAAAAGACTTAAAAAATGTATTCTCTATTACTTGTAAAGAGTCGCTGGGGGCCGACCCCCAAACTGCTGCCCCGTACACCGCTGCTGCCTTTGTTTTAGCATGATACATTTTTTTCATAGGAATTAGCGGTTTGGCTCCCAGGTGTTTTGAGAATGATTCCAACGCAACTAGGTTTCTCTGCATGCCCATTGCTCTACCCTCTAACAGTTTGGACCAGGATTGTTTATTATCAAATAGGACACCTAAATAGGGAAATGAGTCTACCACCTCAATTTTAACAGAGTCCATAGTGAAACAGGGGGGTCTTTCGCGTTTCCCAACCCCTGCTATAATTATAAAAGATTTAGATTGATTGACCTTTAAGTCCAATGAATTCATAAAAGCCGCGTAGGCCGCTATAAGGCGCTGAAGCCCCATTGCAGTTCATATCCTTACTCTTTTTTGCACCCTCTGATGTAAAAACAGGATATAATCTGGCCCCTTCAATAATGCCCTTTCTCCATCTGCCTTGGTCTTCCTCCCATTGAGCATTTGCATAATTCTGCATTTTCTTCCTGTCTTTCTCTGAAATTTCTCCCTCTCCTTTTCTCTCGCGACTTTCTCCCAAGCATGAAGAACCTCATACTGCATAAGTCGAGGTGGTGGCTTCCTCTCGTACAATTTTCCCGTCAAATGATATAGGATTCTGGTATTGAATGAGCCAATCCTCGGAAAACTCAAAGCACCACCATGAGTTTAAACTATGTTTGGTAGTCCTAATGTATGGCGAAGTACCCTCAAGCGGTGCCTCCTCACCTTTACGTGCAGAAGTAGTGACATCTCTTACCAATTTCTTAAAATCCTTAAAACATTTAATGATGACT
This sequence comes from Calotriton arnoldi, assembly GCA_963921515.1. Classification (NCBI taxonomy): domain Eukaryota; kingdom Metazoa; phylum Chordata; class Amphibia; order Caudata; family Salamandridae; genus Calotriton; species Calotriton arnoldi. The sequence continues at coordinate 387,049 of CAWUFW010003421.1, read as the reverse complement.
ATATCATTTTTCAAATGTCCACGTAAACCTAAATGCTTTGATTCTGTTCCGTACACATCAAATTTTAGTTCACCAATCAAATGACAGCTTTTAATTTCATGCGATTCTTTTCAAATCCACAGACAGCACTTAAATTGACAACATCCAATCACAGTGTAACACTAAAAATCCACTAGGTAATGGCAACATGAAAGCACTCCAACCGTCTAATTCCAGAGTGAAACACTATGATGTACAATTCACTCTTCGCAGCAGTCACCCTCCTTTACAATTTTCTTTGCATTCACTTACAACTTTGAAATTCTACTTTAAACATCTTCTCGTTTGCTTCTTCTAAAAGAAATTAAGTATCATAACCCCTCAAGAGTATTCTGCACTCGCAAGTGACTTCACGACTAGCGAAAAAATCACACAAATTAAGGTAGCTTCACCGTTTTGCGAAATAAGTTTCCACTAACATTAATCAAACACAACAGCTTGTACCTATTGTTACTGATGGAAGTAATGGTGCCTCACACTACACATCTAAATCTTCTGCAAACAACTTTTGTTTTTATCCCAGGATCTTTCGACTTCAACGAGCCTGAAACTCAACTCCTCCTTTTCAACAACTCGATGCCTCTAATCACTCGCTCATATACCCTAAAAGAAAAGACACTCACAACTGCGACACTCACAACCACAACATTTTCACCCTATTAATACTCACAGCCTCAAAATCGCAACTGCCAAACCGCAACAACTTCGATTTATGCTTTGCCAATCCGTCCGGTTCTGGACACTGGAAACTGGAAACAGGGGGCCTGATTCACAGAACTAACTTACGTCAAAAACGTAAAGTTAGTACTTTTTGGTATTCACAGAATACACTTACTCATTTTGGTATTCACAGAATGCAGTTACTCATTTTGGTATTCACAGAATGCACTTACTCATACTAACTTTATGCCCACACTCGGGCCGGAGATTCCGGCCCGGTGGTGGAGATTCCGGCCCGGAGGTGGAGATTCCGGCCCGGAGGTGGAGATTCCGGCCGGGTGTGGAGACTCCGGCCGGTGGCGGACATTCCGCCACCGGCCGGAATCTCCACAACCGGCCGGAATCTCCGGCCCAGTGCGGACATAAAGTTAGTATGAGTAAGTGCATTCTGTGAATACCAAAATGAGTAAGTGTATTCTGTGAATACCAAAAAGTATTAACTTTACGTTTTTGACGTAAGTTAGTTCTGTGAATCGGGCCCAGGGATTATTTAATACAGCTTAGGTACTATTTTTAATGCTCCATTCGGGGTGTGAACCATATCCTTTGCTTCCAGAAACTGTTAGCACCTAAAGGATTGGTCAAATGGTATTTAAGATTAATCATCCCGATTTACAGATCTCGACTTTTGGAAATCCTGATGATGCTTGACAGGTCAGATGGACCTTTGCCATCGCGGTACGAATGAAGCTGGAACAAATGACAAAGCATTCATATATCATCAAATGTCGGATTCTTAATGTTCAGTCAATGATGAGAGGATGGAAATATTTTCAAAACTTTACCTTAAAGGATAAACATGATTTTTTCATCTTGATTAGTCCAGTTTACAGAAATATCGAGTAAAAGGTTGATTAGTGGCAGCGTAAATCAATACAGGGTGTTCCATAAAGGAAATTGTGATTATCTAGCTAAAGAGCCTAACCTATCCTACGCAGAGAAACCCATGAAGAGTCCCGTTTCAGAAAAGAGCAAGATTTCGGAGCATAATTAAACACTAAAACTTCCCATAAGTCGTTCTGGAAACTCAGCCGAATTCCCCACAGCTGCAGTAGCAACATCAGCATTTCAGTGATAGAGGAATGATCGTTGCAGTAGCATTGATCAGATAAAATCAGAATAAAGTAATCTTTAGCAACAGCTGTTGGTGACAAAGGGCAAGGGTGCAATAGAGTGACTCTCCCATAGCAGAGTCATAAAGGGTAGTGTGGGGAAGAAGGAAATCTCTCCTGACTCACTAGGAACATTCATTAAGATAAAATCACACAATAATGTAACAAAACTTAGTAGTAAGCCCGGGTGGAGTTTGCATAGCCGCAATACATGAACCTACGCGAAGCGGTAAAAAAAACTCTGCAACTCTATGTGGAGTTCCGCGAGCATGCGGAGTTGCTTCTTTCGCAAGCTCACGCATGCTCGCGAGACCTTACTGACGTTCGGCAACACGGATTGCATGTTCGGGGGGAATAATGCGCAAACTTCACCACGCAGTGGCCAATGGGCGCGGCCATCTTGTTTTTCTACTATTTGCATGGTTCTGGGGCCTGTTTTTCATCCCTCTCCAATCTTTTCAATCCCTTGTTTCTTACACTGTTCTTCTGATCTTTTTTATTTATTATCTATCCCTCTCTCTCCCTAAGTGTATATTTTGCGTTTTATTTCTACTTTTACTGCGTTTTCGTACTGTTTTTCTATTACTTGCTTATTATTTTTTTTTACTTTCCTACTTCTTCTCCTGACTTTTTTTTTTACTTCTACATTTTCTTTTCTGCCCCCGCCCCGCCAGAACCATGGCTAAGGCTAGCAAGAAGGGGAAGGCCAAGGCTAGTGCAGCCAAGAGCTGCCTTCCTTGCAGAAGACGGCGCCTGGAAGGGTTGCAGCCCCGGGCCCTATTCTTAGAGGCAGAGGTGGCCGCCTTTGTTTTTTTTGTACAGCGCCACCTCCCTTTAACCTTTGCAGCAGTCGTCAGGCCTGGCTCCGGCGACGCTACCCAGGAGCGTCACCGTCGGTGGGCAAGGGTGTGCTGAGCAGTGTTTCGCTGCTCTGAGATCCGGTGCACCCACAACTAGCTGACTCACCGGTGGTCCAACATCTTGAACCAGGAGCAGGACCTGCTGGACCTGCTAGGTGTTGAGTTCGTGGGGATTGGTGAGTAGCTAATTATAGTAGTATTGTGTGTTCTGTTCTGTGTTATTGCGAATATTATTTTTTTCCCAAATAGCAAGAATGCTGCTGCTTACATGCAGGTAAGTTTCGTTTAAAAAACTTATATTATGTGATTGTTATTCTTCTTGACACTAGACAGGTGCTAGCGCTACTAATCTTACTTGTTTGTAACTTTGCGCTCGCTTGGGCTGAATATGTAAAAGGGTTTAGAGAACTTAAGTTAGGTAATGCTAGAGAGACTCCTTTCCTTTGTCCTGTCACTAAGATAGTGGTGGTAGCTAGGTAGTTTAGTTACTTAGTATTAGTTGGTAATTTTTTAGCGGTCCGTGGCGTGACGTGTCCTCTGTCACGTGCTGCTGACTCCAGTCCTTAGTAGAACCTTTTGTAGTTTGTTCATGAGTGAGTAATATAGCAAATCATCAGCACATCAGCAGCAACCAACCAACAATTTGGTGTATGAAATATGCATGCGTCCATCTATGCATTTTTGAGGACTAAAATAAATGGAAATGCAGACTTAGTGAACAATTGGCCCATCAAAGGGGGTTGATTCATTGATGATTTCGAATGAAATTGAAACTTAGATGAAGCAACTATATTTTTGGGCAATTCATTTCCAATGTCTCTGGAATAGGCGGGCTAGGCTAGGTGGTACTTACAGGTTTAGGATTCTGGAATCGGAATGGAACACTGGATTAATAAATAATAACTAGACGGTTCACGTTACTACAACTAGTCGATCAGATTAGATAGGTCAATTTTATTGCAATTGTTGTTTCCTGTCCAAAAATGTTTTTAGAGCGTTTTTTTAAATATTTTATTTGTTTCACACAAATCAATTTTTGCTCTTTATTATATCTTGCATGATCAGCATCCAGGGGCAAGAAGATGATGGGGTCATCTGAGGTGGGACTCGGAGATGGAGATGCCTCCCAGGGCCAGGATCGCTCCTCTACCGAGGACTCTGCTGCTGGTCCCAGTAAGTCCTCCTGTTGTTAATATTAATAATTATATTTCCCTAACTTTTACTCCACACTATTTTTTCCGAACTATTATTTCCGTTTCCTAATTCTGTTTTTACCAAATCTTCTTTGATCTATCTGTTTCTAAATTCTTGTCATCCCTGCATTACCTACCTACTTAGTTATATTTTTTTCCAGTGTCTTGTTTTTTTACATTAATCTAACTGCCTCTGACTCTGTACTACTATTAGTCTGTCTGTAGCTTGCCCAGTTGGCCACTCTTTATTTTTAAAAAGTTTTAAAACTCAGATTCACCAATAGCTCTAGCCGCTGAGTCCAGTCCTTTGGGTTGTCCTCTTCTTAATCTTGAGAGGCTTTTCGACAATTGCCACCAACAAAATGCCCAACCAGATATTTTACTATTTTTGATAGGATAGGACATACTACTGTCTACTCTACTCTAGTACCCGATTTGTACTAGTGATGTATATGGTATATGTATGTATTGTATTTTCTCAATCTTGCTAGTGAAAGAAAATAAATAGGGGGAGGCGTATATGGCGTCTAAAAAATGTGTAATGTTATTTCTACGCTTACCGACCACCAGTGCTGGGGCCAGCGGCGGGGTAGGCGACGCCAGCCAGGAGGGAGCAGATGCGGCAGCTGCTGCAGGGGTGGGTGAGCCAGCAGCAGTGGTGGGCGGTGGTAAGTTGTACTTATATTCCATACTTATTAACAATAGTTACAACATCGCTGCAAGGGTGTACACACTGTACTGTTGAGAGAGACTAAGTTGTTGTGAACAACGGTTGAAGAAGACACCCTTTACTTAGCATTAGCAATAGCATTAGTGGCAGGAGTTGAGTAACTAATGGCCTCTTCTATCTGACTCCAACTCAGTTTTATGAAGAACACTAAGAGTCATATGACCTTGATGGATGTGTTGAATGTAAAGGGAAAGAAGGATGGAAGGAGGAAGGGCGGGCGACATGTAATATACGACTGGCAGAGAAGGATGCGTGGGATGCACAGGTGGCTGATAGGAATTGGATGAATGGGTGGTTGAAGGATGGGTGGAAGGTGAAAGAAAGGATGCCTGCCTGGGTGGGTGGGTGAAACTGTATGGGTGATAGGAAGAATCCTCTGGGGGGTTTCATGGGTCAAGCTCAAAGGCAAGCAAGGAAGGACGCATGGATGGTGGTTAAAAAAAAAATTACAAATGTATGTTGTTGGTGAAAGGTTTGTTGAGAGATTATTTAAGAAGAATGATAGCCATGTTTACTTTAAATGGATGGATGCCTGGATGGCACAATCATCATTGCATAGGTGGAGACTGTCACTGGATGAAGACAATGTAAAAGAAAAATAAACCGTGGCTGAGTACCAAGCCACGGAGAATAGAATAAGAGATTCGAATTAAAAAATTATAATGCTAGAAGAGCAATGCAATGACAAATGGAAAAATCACTGGTAAGAGAAACAAGGACTGTTTTTTTTCAAGGTTTTTGATTCAAGATTCTATTTCAGAATTCTCCCTTGACTCACAGTAGTTTGCAAGCACAGCATATATACTGTGTATGTATGTACCCATACCCACCCACTATCAAGCGCCTCCCTCCAATGCCGAGGCCCACTCCCTAGTCCCTACCTATGTCATTTTTGAATGTGTCAGCCTGCCATGGGTGGCCTATTGGCTGCATGGTTACATGTCATCCCATATATAATCAATGATCATTTGGATCAGATATCATCTGCCTTGTTGTAATAGTCAGGGTGAAAGTAAAATTGAGCAGTTGCCATTGATGTAACAGAGTATGGCCATAATAGAAAAATAAGATAATTGTGTAGTTGTAGACTACAGCTGCCCCACCTGCAGACAGTAGTAAATAAACATAACGTGAGTCTGCGACACCAGTATGTCTGTCTAGGGCGCAAGCTGACTGAGCTGGCATGCCTACAAGGTTAATTTAGCGAAACAGAGAGAGAAGGAAAAGACTAGTCTACTCCATACTAGTGCCTAGTAGTAGTAATGCCTGTAACTCCCACAAATGTTCGTGGCCGAGGAAGTGGGATGAAACTACAAATGTTATGTATTGTGCTTGCTAATGCTACTGTGCCACTATGTGTATAATTAATTTTGTGTTACTGTTTTGCTAAGAGTATTGGTTACAATTGTCTTGTTTCTTTCTTGATATAGCTACTCCTTCCCAACCAACCAGGAAGGAGTTAGCAGCCATGGCCCGGCGCCGGAAGCTGGAGGCCATCTGCACACAATATCGGCAGCTGGTGGCTCTGTCGGAGGAGGAGGTTGAGGCGCCAGCAGCTGCAGCCTCCTCCAATGCCCCGGGCCTGAGCCAGGCCCCCCCAGTGGTATGGCGCCACGGTCTGGCAGCCACCCGCTGCACTTCATCTTCATTGAACACTGCTGCCCCCCCTGTGGATGCAATTGTAGAGCATTCAAGTGCCGCATGCTCCTCCGGATGGCACGCCTAGAGGAGCGGGTAAAGGAGGTCCTGGAGATTAAACGGCGACTGCAAGCCAGCTGCTAGAACTCCGTCCCTTGCCCCTTTTTAATTTTTTTTGGGTGGGTGGTAATGGGGCGGGGTTTATATATTTATGGTCAATGGACTTTTGGAGTGGACAATCTTTGGACATTGGTTGGGGTTAGGGAGAGGGGTGGGTTAGGTGTTGTGGGTTTTTCTATTAGTTTATTTTGTTAGGGGAATAAATTATTTATACTTACTTTACATACGATGTAAATGTTTTGTGGGGGGGTTACTCTTTTACTTCACATGGTTCCCTTTGCTGCTGCAGGGCCGCAGCTAGTTTGATTGAAATAATAATCTGCCGATAGTGTAACACACCAACAGATAGATGCTGTACACTCACTTGTGACTTGTCCTACTAGTACTGTCAGTCTCTGCTCCTAGTCTATGCAGTCTGCAACTGGACTTGGAAGGGTGTGGATGTGTGAATTAATGAATTAATTTCCATATTATTAATTATACCTCCCCCAAACTTCTTCTCTTACTTGTGATTGATGTTTATTTATACTTACCTGGGCAAAACGATGGCTGCACGGTGATGATGGTTTGGTTTCCCAAGATGCTATGGTGGTGGTGGTAGTAGTAGTAAACACTGACAGTAGCATTTGCAAAAAATGAAAATGAGACAGTCAGTCGCCTGAGGGAGACTTGGGAACCAGTAGTAGAAGTACAGTGCACAAGAAGACTGGCAAACAAGAAACCATGATGATGTGCCTGCCTGGCAGATGCACATTGGTAAGGAAGTCTGAGTTGTTTTTCCCAGTATAGCAGGGGGTAAAGGCCGGCCTGTAAGTGTAGATGGAAAAACAAAAGGGATATTGAAAAATCAAGGAGAAAAGTAAAGTTAAACTGCATAAATTAAGGAGGAGTGCAACAAGAAAACTTTCAAAGGCGGCATGGCTAAATCATGTCTACTCTGTTTCCAGCATCTACAATAACAACAGGAGCAGGCCCGCGACGCCCACCCAACCTCCACTTAGCTTAGATTTTGAGCCAGTCAGAACTGAGCACACACAAATACACAGCAACATAGCATTTTCCAAATTAAGTAACTAAATCAATGCACCGCTGTCAGTCATACCACTACACTCGCCTCCACCACTACACAGACATGTAGATCTGGTGTTGTTGTTGTTGACTTGTTTACCTTTTAGGCAACTTCATGAAACGTCCGAGTTATTCCATCAATCATCTCCGATCCTACTGACTGACTACGAGTATGGTATGGTCATCATGGTGTCCAACTCTGTAGTGTACAGAGTAAGTCCAGAATAGAAAATGCAATGGATCGGCCTGCAGTAGCACAATTTTGTTATTGAACAACAAGAAGGGAAACATTGACTTGAGTCACTTTTTTGTGTGTAGATTAATACTAGTAGACATCATGCACAACAACAACACAAACACCAATCACGCAGAGTCAGCGTCCAATGCATGCCATCATTTACCTGTTCTTACGGGGCATTCCCTCTAGGCTCGGAAAGGAGGATAGTTATAGTCAGGTTCTTAGGAGGGACTTGACGAGGCAGGCACACATTTCACATTTCCTGTACTATTCACCATCCAATGTCTGGCTTGAGGGAAATGGATTTAGGGCGAGTCAGGACTGGAGCAGGACACGGAGGAGTGGACTTACTTCTTCACTGACTGCACACAGTTGCAACTCTGATCCGGCAATAAAAAGAGTAAGACGGTGGGGATGGATTTGTGAACCAGAAAGACAGTGACACACACAAATAATAAAGTAAATAATGTTACTTAGCTATATCTTTTTTGGGTTTTTTTAGGGGGCGTCAAAGAAAGAAAGAAAGTAACTGGAAATTGAAAGAGCCTAGTTGTCAGGGAAGTAGAGCTCGTCCTCAAACTCTGGTGGTTCACCCAGAAGTAGGTCATCTAACACACTACTTTCATGACCTAAGTCGCCGTCATCATCGTTCTGCTGTGCTACTTCAGGTATGATGTAATCCGGTGGTATAAAGTGCTTATTCATTTTGATCATGGTTAACCTCTCCACATTTTGGGGCAAGAGACTGGTCCTTCTCACTGTCAGAATGGCACCAGCAGCACTGAAAACACGCTCAGAAGAGACACTTGTAACAGAGCAAGCCAGATAGTTTATCACTAGCCTGCTGAGCACTGGCCATTGGTGCCTTTTCCCATACCAATACAGCAATGGGTTTTGATCAATGAAGACCTCTGTTGGGTCATCCAGATAGGCTTGGACCATCCGCTCAATTCTGAGGGATGCTCCCCTTTGCTTGGCCTCTTTTGTCTTTGCCTCAGCACTGGACCTAAAAAGCCCTTGCTGTAGAAACCATTCCTGTGCCGATTTTGGTGGGGCTGATGCTCCTGTTCTTGTTGATGTTGTTCTTGGTGTTGTTGGTTTTGACTGCTGTGAGCCAACCACACTGCCCTCAGGCTCTGAAGTTGAACTTGACGCCGGCTGCCCTGCAGTACTTGTTGTGGCCTGGAGTAGCGGGCCTCTAATTCCCAGCCATTCTTTTTCTACGTGACTGGCTTCCGCAGCTATCCCAGTTTTGTACTTGGCAACATCCCCTTCTAAAAAAGGAATCAGTGTGTTCAGTACTGGTTTGTACAGTGGATCCAGAATTGTGGCACAAATGTAATGGTTGAATGACACAAAGCCTCTTTGCCCACTTGTATTTTCAGATAAGCGAAGGGTTAAGCTCTCCACCAACTCATATGCTTCTTTTTTTTCCTCTACACCTGTGTACATTGCAGACACCCCCTTCAGCTGTTCCTGTAGCATGTGCAACAATGGGATAGCTTGGCCCATAGTACAGTCCTCCTTGCTGACTTCACGTGTGAAAAGCTCGGAAGGAAGTAGCATCTCTGTCAGGCATTTAACTAAGCCCAATTGGTCCATCTCAATGATCATGCTTTCACAGTAGCATCTCCTCTTGCATGACATATTCATTGATTGGTCTGTACTGCTCAAACAGACATTCAAGCATGTAATAAGTTGAGTTCCAACGTGTTGGCATCTCCTGGATGAGTGCTTTAACTGGCATTCTATGCTCACGTTGAATGATCCTCAGCTGCTTCCGGGCTTTAAAAGAATGGCTGAAATGTGTGCAGATTCTTCTGCAGGTGGTTAGTAAGTTGCTGACTCGGTAGCGAAATAGGACCTGCAGGGAACCTTCCATTTTGGGCAGATGGCTGTCACAAATTCAAGAAAACCCACCCCTTCCACAAAAGAAAAAGGGAGGAGGTCCAGCGCTAACATTTTAGCAAGCTTTGCATTGTACAAATGTGCCGTTGGGTGGTTGTGTTCATACTGCCCCTCCGACCTAAACAAGCTGAGAATGGTAGGCTGGATTTTTTCCTTTTCTGGTGCCACTGATGCAGGTGACTTCTTGACGCCAGATGTTGTTAGGCTCAACGCATATTTTGTCGTTGCAGTACTCTCTTGCCTGGGACCCCTTGGTGTCTCAGCCTGACTCTTACTCTTGTGCCACTGCGATGTTGCTGATGAGGATGTGGGTGGTACCACTGCAGTGCTGGGGACAGAGCTACTTTGTGTACCAGAGAAAATGTCTCCCTCTTGTTCACCTTCCACCGAGATCATATCTTCTACTTCTTCATCCCCACCAACAGCAATGGGTGCAGTTGTTTTGCCGCTAAGGTGCGCCTCCCACTGGATCAAGTGGTGTTTTTTCAGATGGGTTGTTTGGCCTCTGGTACCATAATTTGCACCAAGCTTACCCCGACTAACACCTTGTCCACAAATGGAGCATATAGCAATGTTCACCTCCTTCGTGCTAACCAAAAAGATGTCTCAAACTGCTAACTTTCTGGTGCTGCTGCTGGTGCCACTTGCAATGCCGGATGAACTGGTAGGTGGGCGTGAAGTTTGACTCTCAGCAGTACCTACTTCTACTGAGGTGGTACTTGTGGGGGATGTACGTGGCTGCCGGCGAAATATGGACGCTAGAGGTGGTGTTGGTGGTATGATCTGTGTTGGTGGTATCCGAGCCACATCCCTCACAGCAATTTGGGATGGGGTAATGTTGGTCTCCACTGGGGCGCGACTAATGTCCATGATGATTACTGGCTCGTCATCATCCTCCTCTTCTACATCTACCTCCATAACTCTAAGGCTTTCTGGAATCTTCCTTTTCCCTAGCCTTGTCTCGTGGCGTGTCTCACTCTCAGACTGAGGTGGTGGGATCCAAGTGGCGTCTAGATCATCAGAAGGGGGCTTGCAGAAGAAGTTGATGGACTACCCTCCTTTTCCTTGCTGGGGATCTGGAAGACAATGGATCTTCTGAAAGAGTGGCTTGCTCTTCTTCCTCTGCAGGAAGCTCTATCTCCTGAACTGCCCCTACTTCGGGAGGAACAACTACTATTGGGGGCGGTTGTGGCTGTTGTTGCCCACTTATCTCAGTTCCCTGCATTGATCGGGTACTACTTTGCGATAACGATAAGTCAATTTCAACATCACTGCTCGTCGGCATTGTGGTGATTTGACTGGCTGCCTCTGTGACAGACAAGGGCTTGGGCCTAGGTTGGTGGGGTGGGTCCACTGATGCGGGGGTGCTGCTCCCAGCTTGCTCCACGGACACGGCTGCTGCAGAAGCAATTTTTGGTTTCCCAAAAAAGATCTTGGGCGACACACCAGTCTTGGTAAGTGGCAGTGCCTTCTTCTCACTGGCAACTTTCTTGGTACTGGAGGACCTGGTACCTTTCTTTGGGGCCATCTTCTTCAGATGTCAGCAGCACGCAGTGGCACAAGTTGAAAAGATGTCTGTGGTCACAAGTCACGTGATGTCGTGCGCAGCAGGACTTCGGTCTGGCAGTACAATGGGTGATGACGCCTCCTCCTCTTTTGTGCACCTAAAAGCAAAGAAGCAAGAAGAACTTCAGTGAAAAGTGGTATTCATTGTTGTGGTTCAATTACTACTAGTACAAACAAATATAATATATAACTTTGTGTGTGGTCACACTTATTAATATTATTATTAAATGAATTACCTCAGTTTAAAAAAAAAAAAACAATACAGTGTAGACATTTGTGAGACTGACAAAAAACAAGGGCTTTCATGGTTGGTGTACTAGTGTACAGTACACTGAGGAAGGATAGGAAAGAAGAACAACAACAACAACAAAAATACAAATGTAACGGACCCTGTTTGGCATTGTGCATCACATGGGATTCAGCATTCATGGAGCTGCAGCTGACAATGGATAGAAGCAATAAGCCAAGAGGAAGAAAGGAAAGAGAAAGACATGCATGCCTAATGCAGAAGCACACTGGCTGCCTTCACAAAACTGCCATCAGCCACATAGCCAGGCCACAAAAACAAGAAAGGGAAGACAGACAATGCAGGCCTATGGCAAAAGCAGTGCACACTGGCTGCCTTCACAAAATGGCCGCCAGCTACATGGCCAGGCAGGCCACAACAAGAAGCAATAAGCCAAGAAGGACAAAGGAAAGAAGACATGCAGGTCTATGGCGAAAGCACTACCACCACCACAAAATGGCCACCAGCCACATGGTCACTCACAGCAACTACAACAAGCAGGAGGCCTGGAAAACTATGAACTCAAGCAGGCCTATTATGGGCACAGACTTTACAAAATGGCCTCACACACTCACACAATGGCCAGACAAAGGAGGCATGCTAAACAACACAGCTTTAATACAACAATGCCAAAAACGAAAATCCACAGGGCTAATAAGGTTTGCAAGTTACACAACAACCACACACATCCAACAAAGGCATTTATTTACCACACATGAAAAAAAGTGAAAAACCCCAAAAAAACACATTTTGCATTTCAATCCAATGCCATCATGCCCTAAATGATGTTTAAATTCAACAGAAACAGTTGTTTCATGCACCCATGAGTAGCTCTGGCCTGGGCCTATTGGTTGGAAAACCCATTGGAAGACTAGGCCACATAGTGAATCAAATCAATTCAAATCAATAATATTGCAAATGTATTAGAAAATGTAGTGAACTGTGCTACACTTTCTGCTGGGTAAAACATAAAAGAAGAAAAAATTGCATGCAAATTTGCAAAACAACGACCAGCAAGAAGGCATGGCCACCACAAAGAAGGATTGCAGGCCTAATGCAGAAGCACACTGGCTACCCCTTCACAAAATGGCCGCCAGCCACATGGCCAGGCCATAACAACAAGAATGGGAAGACAGACAATGCAGGCATATGGCAAAAGCACACTGGCTGCCTTAACAAAATGGCCACCAGCCACATGGCCAGGCAGGCCACAACAACAAGAAAGTGAAGCCAGACAATGCAGTCCTATGGCAAAAGCACACTGGTTGCCTTCACAAAATGGCCGCCAGCCACATGGCCAGGCAGACCACAACAACAAGAAAGGGAAGACACACAATGCAGGCCTATGGCAAAAGCAGTGCACACTGGCTGCCTTCACAAAATGGCCACCAGCCACATGGCCAGGCAGGCCACAACAAGAAGCAGTAAGCCAAGAGGAACAAAGAAAAGAAGACATGCAGATCTATGGCGAAAGCACTACCACCACCACACAATTGCCACCAGCAACATGGTCCCTCACAACAACAACAGCAAGCAGGAGGCCTGGAAAACAATGAACTCAAGCAGGCCTATTATGGACACAGACTTTACAAAATGGCCTCTGGCCACACGGAGAGACTCAGCCAAGGCAAATGCTGGCCCACTATTACAAACAACAAACAAACTCACACACTGGCCAGACAAAGGAGGCATGCTAAACAACACAGCTTTAATACAACAATGCCAAAAACATAAATCCACAGGGCTAAAAAAGGTTTGCAAGTTACACAAGAACCACACACATCCAACAAAGGCATTTATTTAACACACATGAAAAAAGTGAAAAACCCCAAAAAACACATTTTGCATTTCAATCCAATGCCATCCATGCCCTAAATGATGTTTAAATTCAACAGACACCACAGAAATAGTTGCTTCATGCACCCATGAGTAGCTCCGGGCCTACTGGCTGAAAGGCCTATTGGAAGACTACTGGGCTAGTGAATTAAATAAATATTGCAAATTGATTTCAAAAGTTGGAGAAAATGTAGTGAACTTTGCAACACGTTTCCTTTACAAAAGAAAACTAGAAGAAAAATTACAAAGAAACAACTTGAACTAGGCCCCTACTAAAACTACAGGCCACCCACCACAATACATTTAAAAAAAAAAATGATGAAAAGTACAAAAAATGTAGGTGCAATGCCCCAATCAAACAAACAACAACAATTTTCCAACTTACTTGTGAAATTTCAAATCCAAAAGTCCTCAAATCCAATGATATATGATGCAGCAGACACAAAGAGGGATCCTTCCAGCGCCAAATCCAAATGAAAAGTGAACAGGAGATGGACAAAGCACTGGGAGGAGCCTGCTGGACAGGAACAGGAAGTTGGAGACACTGGAGCACTTCCTTCCTCTTAAAAAAAAAAGTAAAAAAAGAAAAAGGACTTCTTGCACAAAAAAGTACAGCCAAATGTCAATCTGAGGAGTTTTTTTTAATCCAAATCATCATTTCGAGAAGGTTAAGATGCTGCTCAAGAGAGATTCTTCTCCAGATTGCAAATTCTGCATGTTCGGGATCGCGATCTTCACAAAACTTCCGCCGGAAGTTCGATGGCGCGCCCAAAGGATGTGTTCGCGATCGCACACTCTCACGGGACTGTGCGGCCGGCTACCAAATCTCATGGGACTCGCGAATGGATGGGAAATCTTATCGGCGATCGCAGCCATCCCGGTAAGTCGCTCCCACGTGCGCAAAAACGCATTTTGAGCGCGCGTACGCAAAAGAAACTCCGCTCTAGTGCGGAGCGTGGAGTTTACGGTAACTCTGCGTTCTACGCGGAATGCGGAGTTGCCAAAAATCTGCAAACTCCGCGAGCGGAGTGGAGTTTTACGCCCAGGGTTACTTAGTAGGTGTCCGATTCTCTCATCCAATGGAAACCGCTCATCCGATTGTGTTGTCAACATCAATTGCTTCTCCTCTCGATTTCCACGGTAAACATTCATGCCGGTACATAGTAAAACACTGTTTCAAGTGTCATCAACATGGAGGAAAGGTCTCATGAGAACCTTCTTACCTAAGCTAAAAGCTGCGTTCTATGACTATTGTGAATAAAAAGGCTAGTCAGATGCGCTGAAACAAATATATCAATGATATTCTAGTTAAGCATACATAAAGTATATCTAAATTATTGTTCATTCTAACAGTCTATTGATTATGAATTACAGCAAGGTTAATTGTGTTATGAAATGATCTAATATGGTATGATGAAACTAAGGAAGCATAATCTTGAATTCAGCACATTCTTTAGCAAGATGCTGATGCTAGGTAAAAATGTCCTAAATAAATGCCTACTTAGCTATGAGCAAGAGTCAAAATAAAGGTCTTGGGCTTGAATAAACGGGCACAATTAAGAATGATAGCCTAGTATAAGAAATGTTCTTCACTCTATTTACATATATATTTAAAGCAGAACATTTTCCCTAACTGTTATTTTCTATGTGAAAACATTATTTTACCAAAGCTGAAGTGTATTCCAAAGTGATTTTTTTTCACATTTAAAGCAAGCATATTTTTCCTATGTGATATTTTTTTCTATGTGAAAACGTTTCTGCAACAGTTTAAATGCATACTAAAGTATGATTCTAATGTGGTCTGCAAGTCAAAATTTGTTTTTAAAATGTGTCCCTTACTTGTGTATAACAACAAAAAACCTACAATTTAAGACAGTAATGTTGTAAGCTTATGTCTTAAAATAAGATCTGGTACTGACATGTGTTTGATTCTATCAGGGTCCTGTCCTCATGATAACAGTCACTGCAGCCTTTATAAACCACCAGCAGACATCGAGAAGCCAGCCCAAGTGTCTGCTTTCTTTCTCTTGTTTCCAACCCTCTTTCACCTGGGGGCTATTCCATGCACACATGGGGGTAAATTTACAATGAAATAGTGCAGTGTGGCACAGCAAGCTATTTTGCTGCGTCAATCTGCGCCATTTCAAAAATGCAGGGATGTGCGGTATTTACAGGAATACGGTGCACCCCTGTGCTCTCCCCTGCGCCGGTCTTAAAACAGCAGCCGTGCACCAACGCAGTCACCCTTACACCATGGTGCAAAGGGCCCTGAGATGCGGGGATGATTGTGTTTGCACAGGAAGGGACACCTTCCGGCACAAAAACAGTTATTAATGGCATTTTGCACCTTTTATGTGTGCTACAAAATGCAGCACATATAGAAAGAGCAAAAAACGAGGAGAAATAAAAGTATTTCTCCTCGTTGCGCCACTTTAACGCCTCCCCTTTAAAGGCACTAGTTTTTGGCTCTGCCTCAGATTTACCAATCCTTGTAAATCTGGGGCAGTGTCAAAAAGCCATGGGTGTTGCGTGGGAACGCCCACAGCAACACCCATGGCACGCCCCTTTGGCGCAGAACACTGTGTGTAAGAGGGCCATATTTACAAGGTCATGTAAAGCCACGCAAAGTTGCTTTTCATGGCCTTGTAGATATGGGCCAGCAAACAGCGCCACTGGAGTGTCAAAAAAATGACACCCTGGTGGCACTAGGGGCTTGTAAATATGCCCCATGGTTTTCTCAGTTCTGCTTGGGGAAGTAGTCTCAAGGGGCACTGGTGGTACAATTGCAATTTCTGCAGAATCCTGGTGCTCAGGTGAGTAGACTTTGGCACTGAGAACTCCTTGTAGTTTCAGTCAAATTATTAGCAGGCAATGTTCAATGCTCTGCCACTTGAGGCGGCAGGAGAAAGCCTCCACTTGATTAGTGAGAGACTTATTTTGTACGCTTCTCTTTCCTTATACACTGTGTAGGGGCTCACTGCTGAGCTCAGCCTGAATCTCAACTTACTTGCTTATGTTGCTTGCTGCTGCCTTGCCGATTTGATGTCATCCATTCCTGCATCTTCTGTGATGCTACCCCATGCTTTCTCTTCTGTGCCTGGAGGTGCAGGGAGAATGGGAAATTGAATACACACAGAGAGAAAATAGCTGATTAATTTGATCGAATTGTCAAGGTTTGCATTACGAAATCTGCATTTCCAGAGAAATATCTGAACCACATTTTGGAGTTACTTAATTACTCAACCAAAAATGTAATGGGTACGGCATTGCACACTTTGGCAAAATGTCACTTATTGTGCAAGTTAGCACTTTGTAAGGATTTATCACAAAATGGATCACCAACACATTTTTCAAATTAGCTTTTTACAAAATAATTAATGCTAATGCTAACCAACATTATGAGACAAATAATATAAATTATCCATTTTTTGGCGGCAGTTAAAGCATACTATGATCTACTGCTTCACGAACTAATTCAAAATCTGAAAGAGGTTAAAAGTTTCATATAAGCAGTACATGTGTCACTCATGCGGACTTGTCCATTTTTGTCAAGGGGAAGGGCTAGATACTCTAAAAATAAAGTTATGTTTCTATATTTGGCAGCATGTTGCTTGAACACTAGTAAAGGGAAAAGAATTGCCACAAATTGTTGTTGAATTGGATGTTAGTAGATTGCTTTTTTTGTTTTACCAAGGGCACAAACAACATATTAAAATTAAATTATATCTTTGACTTTGGAACATATGTACGTGAAAATTAATATGCTTTACTTTTTTTTAGAAAGATGGTTAGAAAGGGTACCTATTCCCATATAATCACATTGTGAGTGCTCAGCTGCTGGTACGGGGCAAGGCTATTCATGCTGGAGTCAATATCATGACCAAAACTCTCACGAGAGTAGGAAATTCCCAGGGTTTATGTCTTTTATCTCTGGGAAACTGGTGATTCAGCACTCCGCTCATCATCTCCTTGTGTTTGCTTTGTTCGCCCAAAGTTAGCAGGGTATGCCCATATGTGGGTCCCTTGCTCACTTTGCCACTGGTTTTAAGCTAGCCTGGCTGATAACGGGTGTTACCCCGAAACTGGTCCCAGGATGCTTGTTTCCGGTCCACGGAAAACATGGCTTGGCAGTTTGGGCTGGACTGTTCCCATGAGGCACAGGGTCAAGACTGATTTGCATATAGCTGTGTCTGAACTGGGTGGTGAAGTGAACTAAAGAATGATGATGGATTCAACCCAGATCTGTGACTGGGGGTGAGTGTTTGAAAAGTTTCAGCACTCCGTCCATCATCTCCTTTTGTTTGCTTTGTTCGCCCTAAGTTGGCAAGGTATGCCCAGACGTGGGTCCCTTGCTCACTTTGCCACTGGATTCAAGCTAGCCTGGCTGATGAGGGTGTTACCCAGAAACCAGTCCCAGGATGCTTGTTTCCGGTCCAGGGAAGACATGGCTTGGCAGTTCGGGCTGGACTGTTCCCATGAGGCACAGGGTCAAGACTGATTTGCATATAGCTGTGTCTGAACTGGGGTGGCGAAGTGAGCTAAAGAATGATGATGGATTCAACCCAGATCTGTGATTCGGGGTGAGTGTTTGAAAAGTTTAAGCACTCCGTCCATCATCTCCTTGTGTTTGTAACGTAGAAACAACCAGCCTCCATTGTGGCCTTACAGATGTCAAAATGCCAAGAAACACCGAAAAGTCAAACCATAAAGGGAATATAGCAAATCTATCTGTACTATGTATGAACTTTCATCACTGCACCCCAAATTCTAGTAATTAAAGGCCCTTGACCTGAGCCATATGCTGAGTCCAAGGGCCCTTGGTTTGTTCAAACTTTAGGGGTATCAGTTGAAACACATAATACAAGAAATGGCAGCATGATTTCACAGTTTCTGAGACCCAGTTTGTTTCCCGACCCCCATTCCCAATTGTAATGGACTCTTTCACAGAGTGTGGCCATTGACAAAAGATGATAAGCCTAGAATGTATACTAAAGACTACTGTCAAGTGCATCATCAGCCGTAAGATTTAACTCATCTAACCAGGTAAGAGTAAAGGAGGACTCTGTCAGAATGTCTTAGAAATTGAGTAGTGTTTCAGCGTAACAATTAATGCAGCCTAAATTGTAAATGTGGCTATGCCCAGAGGTAGGAATCTATCAAGGAACAATTATCAGAAGAAGGATGATTGTTGGAAATGGCCCTTTCTGCAGGTTATTCCCCAACATTTTGCCTTCCTCCTCCCCTTTTGCTGAATTCATTTTTCTTGGGTTTAGGACTCTGGGCCCTTTATCACTGCTAATCAGTGCTAAAGTGCGTGTGCGCTCTTCTTAAAACATGGTAACATTGGCTTATCCACAGTTGGCATATTTAATTTACTTATAAGTCTCTAGTAATGTGCACTACGGGTTCCAGGGCCTGTAAATTAAATGATACTAGTGGGTTTCCAGCACTAATTATGCCAGCCACTTAAGTAGCCCTTTAAACATGTCTCAGGCCTGCCACTGCAGAGCCTGTGTGTGCAGTTTTAAACTGTCATGTCCACCTGGCAAGTTAAACCTCTTGCCTGACACATACCTTCCTTTATAATACATATAAATCACCCCTAAGAAAGGCCCTGGAAAGCCCAAAGGCAGGGTGCAATGTATTTAAAAAAAAAGGACATGTTGTTTTAAGTTTTACATGTCCTGGAAGTGAAAAACTATTAAATACATTTTCTCTACTGCAAGAGCTACCTCTCCCATAGGATATTATTGGGATCACCTTATTCCTTTTTATAAGTGTAATTTACAGTTGGGAAGGGATTTGACACCCAAGTTTATTGTTTCTGGAATCTGAATTTAAAATAACAAATTTTGGTGAAGTCGACTTTCAAATTTCAGTTCTGAAAATGTCACTATTAGAAAGTTGTCATTTTCTTACTTTAGCAATTTGGTCCCTTCTGTCTGTCTATGATTGCATGTCTGGGTAGGGTGACATCTGGCCTTTGTGTATTCCCCCTTGACAGCCACACACAATGAGAGCTTATGTGTGACTTGATGAGCCATCCTGGGAGGATGGGATAGAGGAGCTGGGCAGAGCCTTAGACTTACACATGAATAGGCTGTGTCCTGTCCACACACAAAGGGCTGTATATCCCCACCATAGTGAGTCTGGAGCCAGGGAAGGAAGTGAGGACCTCTGTGAACTTCAAAGACCCTTCTTTGAAGTCTCCCTCACTACAAAGGCACAACTGGGTATAAGTACTGGACCTCTGACACCACCAACTGAGTACACTTCTGGACCTGTGGGTACTCTGCCAATAAGAAGGACTGAGGTGCTGCTGAAAGGACTGCCACTCTGATGGACTGCTACTCAAAAGGAGCTGCTGCCTTGCTGTGCTGACCTCCTGCATTCCCTCTTGTCTGGGGAAGAAGAACTGGACCTGGAGCACATCATGAACCCAGAGCACAAGAGTGACTCAAAAGGTTATTCTGCTGGCCTCCTAATCTGAGCCTCAGGGACATAACAGGCTCCCCACAGCTTCTGGACTTGTCTTCAACAAGCTCCTGACCCCCAAGAGGTGCCCCTCAGGTCCTGTGCCTTTGGAAGTGGTCTTTCTGCTGTTTTAGCCAAGTTTTTGGGCTCTTTGCGAATGCGAACAGGCCCGTTCACCCTGGAACCTGGTCGCTTGCCCAGAACTACAGTGCAGGCGGCCACAAGTTCATCTCTTCGCACAGCAAGTATCATCACTCATGACCGTGAGGCTCCAGACTGTCCATACCCGACACCTGGTGGCTCTTCGCACCCCACGGACCACTGCAGCGATGCTCTCCGTGCTCTTGGTGAATTTCATCCCCGCGGACGGGATTCTTGGCACAATTCTTGAGAAGGCAAAACTTCAGCGGGACATATCTGGGACTGCATCTAACCCACGCTCCATCGCAGTCGGCTTGAACTTTTGGATTTGACCCGGTATAGCACAACCAGATTTTACCGGTTGGCGCTTTATGCTTCTAAGCACTATATTGCAGTTTATTCTTTGAAAATACATAACTCTGGTTCTGCTTATTGGAGTTTTGTTGTTTTGGTCTTGTTTTGTTCATTACATTAAACTCTATATTTCTAACCTTTATTGGATCTTTTTGAGTGGTGTTTTCACTGTTTGAAGTGTTGCACAAATACTTTACACATTGCCTCTTATGGTAAACCTGACTGCTCTGTGCCAAGTTTCCAAGGGGGTGAGCACAGGTTAGTTTCTGGAGTGTTGTGACTTACCCTGACTAGGATTGTGGTCCCTGCTTGGACAGGGTGCATACCTCTGCCAACCACAAACCCAGTTTCTTAAAATGATCTTTCTGCTTCATTATTTCCACTCTATACTTGCTTGGAACTGATGATGGTGGCTATGATGCCTTATAAGTCACTCTCTTTGTGTAGTGGAAAAAAAGAGGTTTGAATACCCTTTTCACCATTGATGCTAGAATAAACACCTATTTTCAGTGCCTATTCTTTCAAAGAGATTATGAAGCTAGGCGGGATCCAAATAATGACATCATGATGACCACATGTGGCGCTGTATGATTTGGTTAAAATAATGCCTGGAACTGGCTATCAATGTTGAGCAACTGGTTGTGCATTAAGGCAGTTAACATCTTCATAGCACAAGTGAAATCTAGACATTGTGCCCTCCTAAGTATCATGTTGTAAAGCATGATTTTTATGAGAAATTACATTCATGTAGACTTCTGTTTGATTTCCACTGAAATATTCTGTTTTGCCTTTAAGAAATGTTTTCCAAATGGACCTCTTCTGATCACGTGGTACCCACCACATGATAATATCTAGGCCATTCTCCTTCTGGGTTATCATATGAGGAATTGTGCAAGCAGATCGTGTTTGGGCAACCAGTCTCAATCCTTCTAAGGACAACACCTTATCTTCTTTTTTTTGTTCTTGTGTTACATAGCACATGGTCCATTTGCCAGCAAGTTGGTGATCCATGCAGCTGTGGTAGGATTCTTGACTTGGTTTACAGATATACAATCTGCAGGTCCCAGTATTGGAAAATGAGGAGCCTGCTTTTGCAAAAAGGCCTGTTGTGGAAAGGTCAGAAAATTATAATTGCCAATCTTCAGGTGCACAGCCAACTTCTTGCTCTTCTGATCACATGGTAGAGACCTAAAGCCCAAATGGGGCATATTCATCAAATATGTGTGCGATGTAATGCAGCAAGCAACCTAGCTGCACTGTGGAGCGTGTAAGGGAGAGGGCAGAAGTGCACCAAATTTAAAATTATACGGAGCATTCCTGCTCTCTGCCTACGTTGGTGCGCAAACTCCTATCTAACATCAAATGCAGGCACCCTTGCACCATAGCGTAAGGGTCAAAATCAAAGATATTCCTTTGGGTGTAAATGGATGTAAACACTTGAATACTAAACTGTGCTAGCTACAAACAAAACAACCATTCATCCAATTGAGACCAATATCACCAAGTAACACTCTGAAACTGTATAAATAGTATTCAATTAGAACACTTTTATTTTAAAAACTGGAAGATTTCTTTAAAACACATTCAATATAACACTAAATTTGTGCAAAGTATGCTATAAATAGGGTCCTATATTCTGTCTAGCCTATATTCTACTTTAAAATCACACCAAAATCATTTTATAAACAAACTAAAAAATATAGTTAAACACAGCATTAAAAATCATTTTCGCTAAGAGGAAGAATACAGAAGACATTCTTTTTTTTATTTAAGGCACACTAATCAAACAATGGATCATTGATTAAACCCCAACCATGTATAAAACGTTTTCTTATTTTAACCAATGTTGACTCGATTTAGTGTTAGAACATAGCTGCATCGACTCATTTCGGTGGGTTCTAAAATTATCCAAACCACCTTCCTCAGGAAAGAAATAGATGTCTCCCACTAATCAAAATCAATAGTTCAAGGGTGGTGCTAAGCATGCACTGCTCCTTGTGGGTAAAACCTCGGGTCTTTTCACGTCGTCAAGGTTACCCAGTGATCCCATAAACATGTGGATCCTTATTGCAAACTGATATTACTTGGGCAGTTCCTTCTACGCAGTTTGTGTGGGACTAAACAGTCTCAACTATATCTTTAATCCAGAAGCGGTTGCATACATCGATTCTTGGATGGGCCCACTAGATGCCGATAAAAACTGCCTCAACTCCCGGTGCTATTTCCTCGCATCTTTCATTCCATTGGAATGAGAGACGCTGTCAGATCCCATCTGCGAGCAAACCACACCCGTGTGAGCTCTGCCATCGGGAGTGTTTGAACTACACTTCCCATCGAGCTATGCGGGTGGAGGCGCGTGGCATCATTCACGCGGACCGCATTTCCTCGTCATATACTGCTTCCGAGGCAGAGAGCGCTGCCGATTATTCGTTTGTCCCCGCAGCGGTTCTTGGAGAGCTTTTCCGGTAAGGGTGTCTCTGACACCGCAGTCTTTTCTTGTTTCCATTCAGGAAGCTTGTGTGCTCTCTAGAGGCTCCTTGGATTTCTGGGTGTCGTGCCATTGCTGATGTTCTCCCTGCTGTTGGCGGGTCATTAATTTGGTCCTTGCAGACGGGGAGAGTTGTTTTGGTGTTTCGTGCTTTCCTCTGTTGGGTGGTCTCTGCTGAGACCTTGCAGAGGAGAGTATTAACATTTATGCAGCACACTTCCTTCTGTTGGCTTCGCTCTGTCAGAGAGGAGCTTTCATGGACTTGTATGGTGCTGGTCTGCAAACTGTGTGTTTACTCGAAAGCGGAGTGAAGTTAACTCCGTAGCTCATGGCCATTCTATCATTGGGGTTCATGAGTAGTTATTTTTCCTGATAATACGGAAGGCAGTAGCTGATGACTATGAGCTGTATTTCTATTTCTGCTACGAACATGGTATCCGTATTGTGTTGAGAAGTTCTTTACATCTTTTGATCAAAAGGAATCTGTTACTTGTTTGTTACCTACATACATTTGTTTGTGCTTTTTGTTATACCGTAACAGGGGATAAGAAGTGGGATTGCATGAGGACTCACGAACACCACCCCTGTGATTTCTGGTGTAACAAAGAATGGGGTATGTGTGCAGCAGATAAGAGTTGTCTAAGATCCCCCTTATCAATAGGGTATTTACGTTCTTTCTCTCTTCCCTGTAATTCTCCCTAGCACCTCTGTAATAGTACCAATGGTGAAGAACCAACCTACCTTTCATTACAGTTATTTTCATTTACAGGTAGAATTCTTACACCCTAGAAGAGAGGGAAAAGTTATTGTACACAGAGATGTTACCACAGACGAGTTCATATTAGTCATGGTGTGTTTCTTTGCAGATCTCCCTCCCCGCTGATCCCATCCTTTCCTTCCCCCGCTTAATCACTTCAACAGTCTGTGATTTTATATCTGTTAGACTTGAAGCGATTGAGAGGTGGACCCATTTGAGCATCAAACCAACCCCGAGGACTGTCTACGGATTACAGACGCGAGGAGATAGTACCGGGAGTTGAGGCCGTTTTTATCATCAATATCAGTTTGCAATAAGGATCCACATGTTTACGGGATCACTGGGGAACCTTGACGATGTGAAAAGACCCGAGGTTTTACCCACAAGGAGCAGTGCATGCTTAGCACCACCCTTGAACTATTGATTTTGATTAGTGGGAGACATCTATTTCTTTCCTGAAGAAGGTGGTTTGGATCATTAAGAACCCACCGAAATGCGTTAATGCAGCAATGTTCTCGCACTAAATCAGCCTGGGAATGCGCCAAAAATATATGCCATAACGAGGAGAAATATCTTTATTTCTTCTTTTTACATCCTCTATCTAAGTGTGCTGCATTCTGCAGCACACGTAGATAGAAGAATAGGCCTCTCAGTTTTTTTTGTACAGAAAGGTGCCCCTTCCTGCACAAAAACAATCTTGCATGCAAAACAGGCGCCCTAGAGCCATAGTGCAAGGATGCCTGCTTTGGCGCTAGGAAGCCAAAATGGCGCCAGTGCAGGGGAAAAGGGAGGAATGCGTTGTATTCTTTCAAATATAGCACATTCTAGCGCTTTCCCTGCCATGCAGTGCAGTGCAGCAAGGTGACTTGCTGTGCTCCACTGCGTGATAATGTCATAAATATGCCCTTTAATGTGTGCAATTTTTGCGGTCATTTTCTAGTATTGTAGACCAAGCATCGAGATATGGAAGTGGATCAGGCTAACTGGAGCAGGATATGACAATGCGGGATCCACAGATGTTGAATGGGACCCGTTGCGATTTCTTCCATAGAGGAAAGTAAAGAAAGGGAAGATTTTGTCAGAGTACCATGAAGTGGCATCTCGCTGATCAGTTTGTCTTCAAGGTCCCATTCACATGTGCTTTTGGTATAAGTATTGTTTCCTAGGCTTTAATTCTCTGCGCGGGTGCTAAAAGTCTGGCCACCTTGTCTGCATCACCTTAATAACATATTCTGATATTTTTTCCAATTCCTTCTTTTTGAAGCAGAGAATTGCATGCTTCTTCCATTTTTTCAGATGTGCTTTTTATTGGGTTTGAATGATATTTTCTTGTGGATCTAGATGCCAAGACAAGGATAAACTCTGACTTTCCAAAGCTGTCATCACTCAAATAATACATTCTAAATGTTCTCATCTTGGGCGCCACACAAACCTATGATTTGAAAGTTATGCCATTTATTGTCAATCTGTTTTTTACCCTGTAGTATTATCTTACTTTCTTTAGCTGATTTTTGAAGGGGAGCTATGTCCTCTCTAGTGATAGAGCGAAATGTTCTTGTGAATTGTAGGGGTGCATCATAATCACTGGTAGTCTGCACCCGCATATACTCAGAAATATATTCGTATATATTCAGTTGTATATCTATGCATGTTTAGTAAAGAATGAATAGTTCACTGAGATAAAGTGAATCAGTAGTATAACTGTGTCATGATAATTATGCAATGTAATGCTTATTGAATTGTGTGAAAATAATGCATAGAGAAATTAGTTCGTATGTAATTCAATTGTAGTAGTTTAAACGTGCACCATATTAAAGTTGCACATGTAATTCATTTTCGCATATGAATTGTAATGGAAATGCTTATAGGGAAAAGTAAGGTGTGTGTTTAAAAGTCATATGTAAAGGCCTGACTACATATATGCTTAGGGAAGGCCTGATTTATTCTTATGTTAGCTTATTTTGTAGGCAGAGAAAAGTTTCTCTTGGTAAGGCTCTCTGGGCACAAACAGTAGATTTAATTAGCACAGTAGAAGGTTTCTGTTGAACGTATCTTTTGTTGCAGGTGCAAGGACACATGTCTCGTTAGTAAAAGACTAACTCTTTGTTTTCAAAAGTTAGAGAGATGGGAGGCATGGTACGGGGAGTGCAATGGAATTTAGGGATGATACTTTCAGCGGAGAAGGTGCCTGGGACTCAAGGTCATCGCAACCGTCCAGGATGAAGTAACCGTTTCGATGGAAAAGTACAAGAAAGAAGACCTGGCCAAGGAGGCGTGATTAAGGCGTGTACAATTGTATTAGGGATTTGTATTAGGGATAGTGCCCTGAGGGAGGAGGCCAGAGAAGAGGTAGGGGAGACCAGAGAGAAGGACAAAGAGTGTCCTGAGGAAGGAGCTGAGCTTAGGTATTATGTGATTGCACTTCTGAGGAAGTCTTCACAGCTGACACCTTTTATTCACTCTTGCCTGGGAAAATCGTTATGTAGGGATGTCACTAAGTGTTAGTGTAGGGACAGCAATTGATTTAAAGCTTGCTTAGATAAATGAAGAGCAACGTAGAAATTGGAGCAATCATAGCTTGGTTGATCCTTCTAGAACTATCTATTCTCTTTATTCTGAGTCGGATGAAACTCCTGCGTAGGTTATTATTTGTATTAGTGCCCATCTATTTCTTTAACCTCGTGTTGAGGTGCTTGCATGTTCAGTTATTTTTGGCGTTAATAAATTCTTAAACTTGAATTCGGAGTCAGTGGTCCTTTCAGACAAAATGAATGCTGTTATATAACCGGATGAGATTCTCTCCTTTACACTATTCAACAGGTAAAAAGATCTTGGTGACCAGAAGGTTCTTATAGATAATTAGATAAGAATCGGCGTTATCAGTTGGTAGCAGAGTAGGATGGTTACCTTTGATGGTAAGGGAGATCTAGAGCAAGATAGGAGACTAAGTTGCCCCATAGAGCCCGAGTGACGCAGATCCAGAGGACCGCGGGAGAAAGATGTCGGAGGTCGTTGAAAACTGACGGAGAGTGACGGTGCGGCGGAAGTAGCAGTTCGTGGTAGAGTGAGTATGAAAAGAGTGGTGTTTGGTAGATTGCGGTGTTTTATTGTTGTGTGATGTCTTGCGGAGTTGGAAAGAGAGTTGTGTGATTGAGAACCGGACCGTGACGCGCGCGGGACCGGATGATTTATTGTGGTGTAGAACACACCCAGAGTTGAGAGCGTTGACCAGAGGTTGTGGGGGTCACAAGACGTCATTGACAGACCCACTGAAGATAGGGAACACATGTGTGAGTGTGTGAATAACCAACGCAGGTCGTAGGTTATTGTGTGCAGAACATTGAGTGATTGAATCCTATCGAGTGTGTTAGAGGCGATTGTCCGGTCGTTTCGCGGACAGACGGTTGCCAGATTGAGGTCAACAAGCTCAAGAGGCTGATCGGTCATTGGTAAGACTGACGGTCAGAGAGGTAATTGTTCGGTAGGACGGACATTATTTCAGAGTATGATTGGGACAGGTGCGAGCGAGAACGAGTGAATTAGGAAGGAGGGGAACTGCTGCGAGCAGAGGAAAAGTGACGTCAGACAAGTGCCGCGCTGTGATAGGCCGGTTGGTGTGAGCCGCGCTGGCATTGGTGGATTGAAATCAGGAAGTAAAAGCTGACATTTTGAGTGCAAATAAAAGTTGATTCATCATGAAATGTTTTAAAGTTTTACGGGAATTTTGTAGAGGTGATAGGCATGTGGTTACTCGGGAAGGAGAGGAAGCTCCTCCCGAGGATACGCCAGCACATTATATGGCAAAGAATGTAGGATTGCATACTATAATTTGGCTTGAGAATTGGCATAAAATGACAGAAGGAGAAGGAGAATTGACTTTCCCACGCTATGGTACTTTCAGGTTAGAGGTGTTGTACCAGCTAAAAAGTATAATGGCTTCTTTACGACCACTACCTAGACCAACACAGTTTGAAGCGCTACATGCGTGGATTAGAGCAGCGTACGATAGGAGGAAAGACAAGAGCCAGGAAAGGGTGAAGAAATCGGTCAGGGCATTTCAAGATGCAAGGTGGGATGCATTGGAGAAAAGGTGGAGAGTGGAAACGATCGAGGGAGATAAATTATACCCACTGCTAATACAAAATGGAAAGATTACAAGAATCGATGAGGATGACAGTGATACAGACGACAGCCTGTTAGATAGGTTGTTGGCAGAGAGGCCACCACCATTTAATCCAGACTCAGAAGAGGGAAAGCCGACTCCAGCAGTAACAATTGATGAGAGCCAGAATCAGACTAGCATGAGAGTAGTGGGAAGGATTTCCACAGGAACGGAAGGGGCAACGACGTCTATGATAACACAGCCTCCTGTTGGGAACACAAGATTACCGGACTCCTTGACAGTACCGGTTACCATTGGCCCTATAGTACCGGTATATGACCCAGACCGAGTGAGAGAAGGGAGCTCCGTACAGATGGGAAGGGAAGAAATAACCAGTGAGAGTGGGAATGGGTTCGGAGTACGAGTGGTTCATTTCCCAAGACCATTGGAGACAAGTACGCCGTTACCGGCTACTGCAGACTCTTCCTTTACACAGGAGGATGAGAGACCAGTCAGACCGAGGTCTTTGCATGAATCCAAGTCAGCTTTGAGGATGTGGACACCAACAGTAACAAACCAAAGTGATAGGATGCCAGGAGATAGGGCACAAAACATCTCGGAAGACAGACCAAGTTCCAGGAATATGATGGAAGGGAATAGGTCACAAGGACAGAATAGTGACTGTGATGAGCGGGACGGTTCAACTTGTCGAGAAGTACTGAGGAGTGCAGTACAGGCAAGGTTGCTAGACGTAGTAAGGTTGAAAGCAGAGGTAGACGAGATGATTAGCGGGGTCTGCCTCTGGAAAGGATAGAAATTTATGGATCAGATGAGCTGCTGTTCGTAGCAAAAGATGTGACTCGAAAAGCTAGAATAGCACATGAAAAATTAACGGCGTTGGCCAAAAGATATGAGGTAGACCTGAACAAAACTAAAACGTTGCAAGGACCGCATAGATTACAATACAGTGACCAGGAGCTGGAGGAGAAAAGAATCACAGGATTAAGGACACACACCAGAGACCTGATTGTAGGAATGAGAATATGGATTTTGTTGGACAAATGGGAAGAAAGGTGGTCCAAGAAGAAACTAGCAAAGAAAGCTGAGGGGAAACGCCGCCTCCAGGAGGGGGGCGACGGGTGTCGGAAATTTTCCTTTACGGGAAGTACAGAATGGAGGGTATGTGCATGTGCCGTGGAATAGAGGTGATTTGGCTGCATTTACAAATGATTTTCCTCGGCTGAGGGAGAAACCAGTAGAGTGGTACAAGCAGGTTGAGCGGTTTGTTAAAATTTCAAAAGTACTGTGGATTGATTTGAACACCTTGTTTGACATAGTGGTACCGGGAGATTTGTGGACAGCTTGTAAAGTCGCTGTCGAGTGGCCGACTTCGGAACCTGAAAGGGAGCCGGTTACAAATGGTCCATCACCCCTAGTAATGAAAAAGTATGAGCAGGTGATTACATGGCTAAAACTGAAGATTTCACCTCAAGATATAGATTGGGTTAAGATAGATCGGACTGTACAGGAACCCAAAGAAACTGTGCATGAATATTACGAAAGACTTCTGCAAGCTTTTAAACAGTATAGTGGATTAGATACGTTAGACCCCAAGGATATGGGACAGTTTGTCTCAAAGTTTGTACTGGGTCTGAGAATGGAAGTCAGTCTCATGATACAGCACCATTTGATCTGCTGGCAGAACAAGCCGGTAGATGAAATTTTGAGGTATGCGAGATACTGTAGTGATGAGGTGGAATCGAAACATCGGAAGCTAAAAGACAAATTGATGCTTGTCCAGATGCAGACAGCACAGGGTCAGTCTAATGGAGGGACCTTAGGAAGAAAACAAGGAAATTTCCAGGGGAACCAGAATGGGCAAGGACAGGGAAAGGGAAAACCAATAGACCCCAAGACGGGAGTGGACGTGGCCACACTGAAGAAGACCACTGCGTGTCATCTTTGTCGCCAGGTCGGACATTGGAAACGCGAGTGTCCTTTGAACCCAGTTAATCAGTTGCAGGAAGAGGAAGAGGGGGCTCAGGCACCCGCGCAAGAGAGTAGTTAACACAGTGACGAGGCCTAGGACGATGAAAGGGGGATATACAGCTCTCAGGCCCAGGTTCCCCAGGCTCCAAGGATTACACAAGGAATACGAACGTACCAACAGATGCCCCTGTTCGAAGACTATGACGAGAGTAGCTCAGACCCTTTATCCTGACGGTGCCTGAGGGGGAGGAAGACTGCACGCTTGGAGCGGTCTTGGAGGTAGACCAGAGAGGACCTTTTGTGGAGGCAGATATTGAGGGTCATCCTGCCACACTTTTGGTTGATACTGGTGCTACCCGGTCTACTGTAAGATCAGCAGTAGTCCCTAACCTACCCCTCTCGGGACAATCAATCCAGGTTGTTGGAGTAGCGAACAAAAGAATAAGCAGCCCATTGACAGAACCGATCTTAGTAAAGATAGGTTCCTTCCAAACTAGACATCAGTTTGTAGTGTGTGATACGAGTCCAGTTTGCCTTTTAGGAAGAGATCTGTTGTGCAAGTTGAATTGCACAATTTAATGTACGCCTCAGGGAGTGGAGGTCCAGACGAGAGATGACGATGCTGACTTTAAGGTTACAAATCAGCATCTATGTATAGATCTGTACCCAATGGTGACTGTGGAAGAACTTCCACCTGATTTGAGAGACGCTGTGTCATCTGTGGTGTGGGATTTCGCAGGCGATGAAATAGGTCTAATAAGAGGGGTTGAACCGGTGCGGATTGAGGTGAAACAGAATGTTGATTTCCCCAGGACACCTCAATACAACCTGTCGCCAGAAACGATTGCAGGGATAAAACCTGTGATCGAGACTTTCATTGAGAAAGGCATTCTGAAAGAGATCAGAGGTAGCCCCTGTAATTCACCTATTATGGGACTACAGAAACCGAGCGGGAAATACAGGATCGTGCAAGATCTGCGAAAGGTCAACACAATAGTTGTCCCTTGTTGTCCAGTGGTACCGAATCCTTCAGTAATACTGTTCCAGATCCCATGCGAAGCCGAGTGGTTTACGGTCATCGACTTGTGTCAAGCCTTCTTTTCGATACCGCTCCATGAGGAAAGCCAATTTCTTTTGCGTTCAGGCTGGAAAATCGCGTGTTAACATGGTGTCGTATCCCTCAAGGGTATACAGAAAGTCGATCGATCTTTAACCAGATCCTGAAAAAGAATCTTGAGAGCCTTGTGTTGCCGCAGAACTCAGTCCTCGTGCAATACATAGACGATTTACTCATTGCCTCAGAAACAGAAGATGCTTGCAGAATTGACACTGTAGCCCTGTTGAACCACTTAGCAGAGAATGGACATAAGGTGTCCCCGAACAAGCTGCAGTACTGTTTGAATGAGGTACAGTACTTGGGACACAGATTGGAAAAAGGCAAGAGGAAGGTGTCACCAGATCGAATAGAGGCAATAATGAGTATGGCAGTACCCACCACACAAAGGGAAGTTAGGATGTTCCTGGGAATGGTCGGCTACTGTCGACAGTGGATTCCTAGTTTCTCCTTGAGAGCAAAGCCTTTGCAGAGGCTTACGCACAAGGATGTGAGTGATCCGGTACCATGGGACGAGGAGTGCTTGATGTCATTCCTGAAACTGAGAGAGGAATTGTGCAGTGCTCCGGCACTGGGGATGCCTGATTATAACAAGGCCTTTTCATTGTTCTGTTATGAGAGGGAAGGATGTGCATTAGCAGTCTTAGCTCAGAACCATGGAGGTGTCCGTAGACCAGTTGCCTATTTCTCAGCTACTCTAGATCCAGTAGCTTCTGCGTTGCCCGGATGTCTAAGATCTGTTGCTGCAACAGGTGTCAGCATTGAAAGATGTGAAAGCATTGTAATGGGACATCCACTGACTGTACATGTGCCACACTCGGTTGAGTTATTGATGACCAGGACCAAGACTCAGCACCTAACGAACAATAGGTTAACGAGGTACGAGCAAGTCATACTTGCCGCAGAGAATGTGACTCTGAAAAGGTGCTCTGTCTTGAACCCTGCGACATTGATGCCTACACCGAACACGGATGATGAAGATTGTGCGGACCATGATTGCCTCGATGTGACCGAACTTTGCACCAAACCGAGACCTGACATTGTCGATGAACCGTTGGCTGACCCAGATGAAATTTTCTTTGTCGATGGTTCATGCTTAAGAGACAGTGTTGGGCAATTGAGAGCAGCGTTTGCTGTGTGTACCATTTCGGGAGTGGTTGAGGCTGCTTGCCTAGAAGGAGTACGCTCCGCGCAGGTAGCTGAGATCATTGCCTTGACCCGTGCCTGTTTGGCCGCTGATCGAATTCGAATCACGATTTACACTGACAGCCAATATGGGTTTGGTGTGGTGCACGACTTCGGGCAGTTATGGTCTCAGAGGGGATTTTTGACATCATCTGGCTCGGAATGGAGAATATGTAAGACAACTGTTGGATGCATTACAGCATCCGAAGGAAATTGCTGTTGTAAAGTGTTCAGCCCATGGGAAAGGGGAGGACTTTGTGTCATTGGGCAATAATTACGCGGACGAGGTCGGCCGTTTCTGTGCAGAACAAGGATGCATATTCACAGATAGATACGCAGGGGAGAGCCAAGAAAGAACCGAGCTCAACATAATGTTGGCCATGGCAGACACCTGGGAAGAGCTTAAGCGATTGCAGGACGAAGTTTCAGACCAGGAGAGAGAGGGATGGATCAAAGCTGGTTGTGAGAGAGGAGATGTGGATGTATGGGTATCCAGCGATGGGAGAGCCGTATTACCAGAAGAACTGTTGAGTCCGATGGCAAGGCTGATACATGGACAGGCACATCTTGGTAGAGACGCAATGATGAGGGTGTTTAGACAGACGTGGTACAACCCACGATTTCGGGCAATGGCTGAAACAGTGTGTCAAAGGTGTGTTACGTGTCAGCAGATGAACGCTGGAAAGAAAACTGTAGTTACATTGAGTCACATTGGGAGGTCAGGTGGGCCTT
This sequence comes from Calotriton arnoldi, assembly GCA_963921515.1. Lineage (NCBI taxonomy): Eukaryota > Metazoa > Chordata > Amphibia > Caudata > Salamandridae > Calotriton > Calotriton arnoldi. Next base: position 354,399 of record CAWUFW010003421.1, on the reverse strand, counting down.
TCAACAGGATACAGCTAGACTTCGTGGAAATGCCTAAGTGTAATGGGTTGAGGTACATTTTAGTGCTGGTATGTGTATTCTCACAGTGGGTGGAGGCTTACCCAACTCTCACAGTGGCTAAGTTATTGTTGAGGGAGCTCATCCCTAGGTTCGGGATCCCAACCTCTTTGGAATCGGATAGAGGAAGGCACTTCCACAGTGAAATCATGAAGTTACTTTGTGCTGCATTGAATATTGACCAGAGACTCCACTGTAGTTACAGACCAGAGGCTTCTGGGATGGTGGAACAAGTTAATGGAACTTTGAAGGCCCGGATGGCAAAAATGTGTTCTTCGACATCCCTGTAATGGCCCGACGCTTTGCCGCTTGTGTTAATGAGCATGCGAAGTGTCCCAGACAGGAAAACCGGGTTGTCCCCCCACGAGGTACTAATGGGAAGGGCAATGAGGTTGCCGGCAGTACCAGCTACAGCTTTGATAAGCATCACTGATGACTTGATTCTCGATTATTGTAAAGGACTCTCTGATGTGGTCCGTTCTGTACCCCAGCAGGTGCAAGCAGCAGTGGTCCCAGCCTCGAGTGATCTGTGTCACGACCTGTGCCCCGGAGATTGGGTGCTTGTCCGGAAGCACGTGAGGAAGAGTTGCTTGGATGCCCGCTGGCGTGGCCCGTATCAGGTGATACTCATCACGAACACAGCAGTAAAGTGTGGAGGATTGCCGAACTGGGTGCATGCCTCCTATACCCGCAGAGTTTCAGCACCCTTGGAAGAAACAGCTCCTCTCGTAAATGAAAATCCAGCTGATGTGGCAGGGCCACATGAGAGGACAAGTCAAGCTGTAAGGGTCGCTGACACAGCTGGTGGTGCACTAGAGCAAGCAAAAGGGGGTTTCCACAGTTCGAACCCTGACTCAGACACCGAAGACAGAAACGGTGCAGTGGGCGGAGAAGAGTCAGATTCAGCAGAAAGAGGAAGTAGTGCACTGGGTATAGCAGGGGAAGGCAGACGAACGAACAGAGGTGCAGAAAGTTGGCCTGAAAGACAGAGGCGACGGAACCTGAAGTTGGCACCTGAAAGAGACCTTGCCCCAGTGTCTGAAGCGTCCGAAACAGAGGCAAGTGACGAAGACCAAGCTCAAGATAGTCGGCGAAGGTCGAAAAGAACCAGAGTACCTTGTCGCAGATACTCTACCCCTGAGTGGACTTACACAGTGTTTGATGCAGGGGGTGGTGAGTACGGGAAGGCTGAGGTCAGTGCTGGTGGTCCGTCGGAGCCCGAATGTGGTGGTGAAGGTGGTGCTGCAGTTGCCGGGGCTCGAAGTAGAAGGAACACTGACCCTCACAGTTCCGAATCCCCCGCTTCTGAGTGAAGTTCGAAACTTGGTTCTGCATCGACTCGAATTTCCGTCTTTTGGGTTTGAGCCGTCTTCACATGAAATGGTAATCTTGCGTCTTGAACTTTTGTATCACGTTCTGGAACTGCTCAATGAGGATCTTATTGTGGATCAACTATAAACTGTAAATAAAAGTCTAAAAGAAGAAGATAACCTAGGTCCGAGTGGAAGAAGAATAAACTTAGGGACTTTCCACAGAAGAGGAACGAAAACTAGGGAAGTCTTTTTCTGGACTGTGTAAATAAGATCGTGATCGAAAAGGGAAAATCCGGAGATTTCATCGTTGCTCGAGCTGGTTAAGCAAGTCACGAGTAAAGGACAGAGACTTTTTCAGGGTTCATTGCTATAACCAAGAACTTTTGAGAACTTTCGAAACCATGGAGCCGGGAGATCCCAATCGTAGATCTAAGTGGATTGTAGGCGTACTTATAAGTAGTGTGATAGTTTCTATAATCATAGTAATCAAAGTCTCATATACTGGTTCGCAAGAGCTAGAAGTGAAGGGGGTGCCAGGGACACCTACACCTACTACACCTAGCCAAAAGGGGGTAAACATGGGAGCTGACAGAGCTTTGCTATTAGAAGAAAGTCGTAGGTTACATATAGATTTATCTAGGAGTGATTTTAAGCTTAACGCATATGCTAAGCTGCTATATGAGTATGTTGATGTGATGGATGCGAAAGATTGTTATGTGTGTATGCAGTTGCCTGCTTCAGTGGACGAGGGTATTAGGTACCACCATCTTCCACTGACTTATGGAATTTCATGTAGTCTTTTGCTTAGTTTATTTTATGAGAGAGATCAGTTTGAGTATTTCTTTTCCAATTTCGACAAAGTGCTTCCTGAAGTCCCAGCTTACAAGCATTTGAATAAGTATGACTATTATAAGACCGAGGATAGACTCAGAAAGTTCTTCATACCGAGTTTGGAATTGGATACAGCATTCGCTCACAGACACAATCTGACCTGCTCGTTGTCAGATGTAGAGAAAAAGTTTGTAGATCAGGTAGAGGACAGGTATAGAAAGCTGACCCAGTCACAAGACATGGGGCATCACAGACTTGATTGGACAGATGAAGAAAAGTTGCATAAGACAAAGGGAAGCTATGGTCCTATAGCGTTAGACAAAGAGCAGAGGGGTAAGCTGTGTATAAGGCGTTATCAGACTTACTACGAAAAGGTTGCAGTGGGACAAAGCACTTGTGATCACGTGTTCACCATGGCAGATGTGGCAAAAGATTTTCTCCAAGGTCCTGTACAAGTGATACCAACGGTGTATTATGTGTGTGGGAAGAATGCTTATGTGAGGTTGCCTGCAAATTGGTATGGAACATGTTATTTGGCAATAATATTTCCAAAGATTTACCAGACAGAGGATTTGGAACTTCTAGAAAGTGGGGAGCATTCAAGAGCGAGAAGAGCTGCAAGTGCAGGAATCGTTGTGGGGGATATCTTTGGAGCTATGATACCCAGTCTGGGAGTAGTCTTGAATGATGTGAAAATCCGGAGATTAGCGACAGTGGTGGATGAATTTTCAATGAATACAGCAAAGTCATTGGAGCTGGTGGAAGGAGAGATGTTGTCGATAAGGGCAATGGTTTTGCAGAATCGCCTTGCTTTGGATGTCTTGTTGGCAAAAGAGGGCGGAGTCTGTAAATTGTTGAAGGTTCAAGAGTGCTGCACTTATATACCAGACCGTAGCAAGGATCTGGAGAAATATATAAGTAACATCACTACAATCCACACAAAAATAGCGGATTTGACCAAAGAGGGGGCTTGGGAAAAGGTTGGCAAGGGTTTTGGTCAAGTGGGAAGTTGGGTTGCAAATCTGGGAAAAGGATTCCTTGGGTATGTTCTGAGACCCCTCCTTATCGTGGTGGTTTGTGTGGTCTGTCTGTGGATTTCGATCAAGGCCTACAAGTGGTATCGAGCAGGCCGAGTCAAGAGAGCTTTGAGGGAAAATGAGATGAGATTGGCGAGACTGCAGGACAGTCAATATCAGAGGCTCAAGAGCATGGAGAAACTAAGATCAGGGAAAATGGCAACGAGTTCTGTTTAGGTCGGTTCTTTCTCCAAGGGAGTTGAATGGAATGTGATGACAGGAGTCATCAAAGGGGGGAACTGATAGAGCGAAATGTTCTTGTGAATTGTAGGGGTGCATCATAATCACTGGTAGTCTGCACCCGCATGTACTCAGAAATATATTCGTATATATTCAGTTGTATATCTATGCATGTTTAGTAAAGAATGAATAGTTCACTGAGATAAAGTGAATCAGTAGTATAACTGTGTCATGATAATTATGCAATGTAATGCTTATTGAAATGTGTGAAAATAATGCATAGAGAAATTAGTTTGTGTGTAATTCAATTGTAGTAGTTTAAACGTGCACCATATTAAAGTTGCACATGTAATTCATTTTCGCATATGAATTGTAATGGAAATGCTTATAGGGAAAAGTAAGGTGTGTGTTTAAAAGTCATATGTAAAGGCCTGACTACATATATGCTTAGGGAAGGCCTGATTTAATCTTATGTTAGCTTATTTTGTAGGCAGAGAAAAGTTTCTCTTGGTAAGGCTCTCTGGGCACAAACGGTAGATTTAATTAGCACAGTAGAAGGTTTCTGTTGAACGTATCTTTTGTTGCAGGTGCAAGGACACATGTCTCGTTAGTAAAAGACTAACTCTTTGTTTTCAAAAGTTAGAGAGATGGGAGGCATGGTACGGGGAGTGCAATGGAATTTAGGGATGATACTTTCAGCGGAGAAGGTGCCTGGGACTCAAGGTCATCGCAACCGTCCAGGATGAAGTAACCGTTTCGATGGAAAAGTACAAGAAAGAAGACCTGGCCAAGGAGGTGTGATTAAGGCGTGTACAATTGTATTAGGGATTTGTATTAGGGATAGTGCCCTGAGGGAGGAGGCCAGAGAAGAGGTAGGGGAGACCAGAGAGAAGGACAAAGAGTGTCCTGAGGAAGGAGCTGAGCTTAGGTATTATGTGATTGCACTTCTGAGGAAGTCTTCACAGCTGACACCTTTTATTCACTCTTGCCTGGGAAAATCGTTATGTAGGGATGTCACTAAGTGTTAGTGTAGGGACAGCAATTGATTTAAAGCTTGCTTAGATAAATGAAGAGCAACGTAGAAATTGGAGCAATCATAGCTTGGTTGATCCTTCTAGAACTATCTATTCTCTTTATTCTGAGTCGGATGAGACTCCTGCGTAGGTTATTATTTGTATTAGTGCCCATCTATTTCTTTAACCTCGTGTTGAGGTGCTTGCATGTTCAGTTATTTTTGGCGATAATAAATTCTTAAACTTGAATTCGGAGTCAGTGGTCCTTTCAGACAAAATGAATGCTGTTATATAACCGGATGAGATTCTCTCCTTTACACTATTCAACAGGTAAAAAGATCTTGGTGACCAGAAGGTTCTTATAGATAATTAGATAAGAATCAGCGTTATCACTAGTAAGCTGTGGGGCTGCTCCTACCGGGGCTGAGGACAGAAGGAATGATAAAGATGTGTGCATGCAGACAGGGGAAATGAACAGCAATGAGCATCACTTTGCTTTAGAAAGGAATGTGTACAGCGTAAGCCAGTGGCCCATTGCAAGATGGTTATACTTCCTGTTTTACATCTTCCTTGTTATGCTCATGTTGTCATCTCTATAGAATAAATGCACGGAAACAAGTTCCCTGCATTGCAGTGCCGTCAAATGCATTCTTCGGTCGGGGGTCACCCCTTGAGTCAATATTTTTGTCTCTAATTTTTCCTCTAACCATGTTTCTTGTGTCTTCAGGCCTCTCTGGTCTTCTTTAACCTTGATCTGCTGTTTTTAGTGACAGGATTCTACCAGTCATTTATCCTTCAATTTCAAGTTAGTCTCTCGGAGATTTTTTATGTGTTTTTGTTTGCCGTTTTCCTCCATTTTGTGATTTTTCAATGAGACACTGATTACTTTCACATTTTGGCTACAGAGGAAATCACAACTTCCTTGGACTTCCTAAAGGCGAGAATCATGAGGGATTGGCACATTCTGTGCTTGCCTCTTCTTCTGCCCTTATGTGAACAAAATTACTCTGTTCCGGACATGGACGTTTTTGCAAAGGAACAGAGATTCATGGAGAATGCTCATGGGAACATGTGAGCCTTTTGATACCAGAACAGATCACAGGAATGTACAATTTCTTCTTAATATGTAAAACCAGGCATGGCAGGTGGGCTTACATTTTGGCCCAGCACAATGCTCGCATTAGCAAATCGCGTGCTCTAAAAATATTCTGGCCAATGCTTTATCATGCCATTATTTGTTAGACATCTTTTCAAGTGAGCAAACTTTTCTATTTCTACATCAGGTTATAAGCTTAGTACAGTCTTTTCATACAGTGAGTCTGGATGGCTTGGGTACAGATGACAACAAATGAATCAGGTGAATGGTTAAGCAAAACTCCCTTAGTGCAACTTCATTATCTCTCTTTTTGGCAACAAGTACTGCTAATTTCTACTCCATAATTACAAAAGGAATTACTACAGATATGTCATGAAAAAGCAAACACAGGACAGCGAGTAATAAGGTCCAATCTTGATGTTTTTCTTTGTTCCTTTTGGTGGTCTTCTGTTCAAAATGATGGTGATTAATATGCATGCCCTTGTCCCATTTGTTCTCTAGGAAAGGTAATGATAAGGCCGAATTTTGCACCCTAATTTCACTTACGTATCTCCGGCCGATGATCTTTTATTGCCTGCTAAAAAATGTGGAGGGAAGAATACACTTTACCAATTATACAATTTCCCTCTCATCCGTGTCCAATAACAACGAACTCCAAATTTAGCTTTTGTAGATTTTTTACAAAGCCAGAAACAACAAAATATAGACACACATCAAAATCAAGGTATAGAGACACGTGAAAACTAATACAGAGCCCAATCTACGAATATAGTTCATACGACAAAATAGGCATAAAATGATGAATTCCAATATGAGAACACAGCAGAGTATAGATGCTGCATCCAAATCTCTTTTCATTTGTATTTCGGAATTTAGAATAATCTGTCCCTACTCTGCATCTAAAGTGGCATCCCTTTTCTTCCCTTCCTAGCAAATTCCCCAAAAGGTGTCAGCACGTGTTGACTTCCAAAGAAGTACACTCACGTCAAATGGGTCAGGTAGCTTAGAGCTACAGAGCTCGTTCTAAGATGCTCTCCTCTCTTAGTCAAAAACAGAAGAAGTCCTCTAGATCTGTCCCTGTACCTAATTCAAAAAGGCAAAGTTACACCCCTGATGAGTCACATGGTACATTGTTCATTGAACACCTTCTTCAGTAACCTTCCACAAACTCAATTAAATTTACACGACTGTCCGCCGACCTTGGCTCCCAAGTTCTCCAGGCACAGAAGGTGTCCTCCCTTTCTCTTGTCCGAGCACTTCAAAGACATTCCTTTCCTCCCATGTATCTTCTTAAATCTGAATGAACGAGGTCAAATTCCTGCACCTGCAGTAGGGGTGAAACGAAAACATTCTACACACATATATTTTAATTAGCTCCTGACCTTAAGAGCAAACGAGGAGAAATGAAACCTTGAAGGAACGAAAGTCAGGCCTACATTTCCGGCTAACTTAAAACACTCTTTAATATGCATTCGCTACACAGGCCTTTATATGAATCTTATAACAGTGAATACATCTGGTTACTTTTAATCAACATATACGTGTACAATTACATGATTTCTCTACATACACACGAAATATTAATCATTTCTGTAAAGCACGTCATGATTTTTCTTCACAGATTTTCAAACGATGATATATAAACTTCATTTTAATATGCACGAAGTTCAACCACACATTGAATATATACGAGTGCAATTCGTTCATGAGTATAATGCACCCCTTACAAATTTTAAAGCCTTGTGAGCTCTATCAGTTCCCCCCTCTGATGACAAGTGTCATCAACACAAAACCTTTCCATAGTATGTTCTCCTCGCAGAAAAGACCAACCTAAACAGAAGTTGTAGCCTGCCTTCCCTGCCTGAACTTCTCCAGATTCTTGAGGTTCTGATAGTGACTGTCCTGCAGTCTTTCCATCTGCCTTTCTCGTCTCCTAAGGGAACTCTCAGCCTGTCGTGCTCTGTGCCATTTAAAGGCTCTGAAAGCACCCAACAATACGATAATACAGATTACAACTATTATGATGGGTTTCAGAATGTAACCAACAATTCCCTGCTCCAAATTTCCAAACCAACTTCCAATCTTTCCAAATCCTTGGCCAATTTTGTACCAAATCCCATTTGTTGCCAAATCATGTATCTCATGATGTATCTCAGTGATGTTACTTATATACTTCTTTATTTCCTTGCTATTGTCTGGTATATAAGTACAGCACTGATGAACCCTCAATAATCTACAGACTCCACCTTCCTTTGCTAGTAAAACATCTAACGCAAGACGGTTCTGAAGCTCCATGGCCCTTATAGAGACCATCTCCCCATCAACAAGCAATAAAGCTTGAGCTGTATTCACTGACAACTTGCCACTAATGTTGACAACCTTCTAATCTTTACATCATTCTAAACCACTCCCAAACTTGGTATCATTGCGCCAAACACATCACCAACAATTTCTCCTGCACTAGTACCACGTTTCTCTCTATGTGATCATCCAATGGCAACAAATCTTCCATGTGGAATATTTTAGGAAATACCACAACCAGATAACATGTTCCATACCAATTTGGAGGTAATCGAACATAAGCATTCCTTCCACATACAAAATATACATTAGGCACTATGGTCAATTTATCCAATAGTGCCTTCTTTATTGATTCCTCAATCAAGAAAATATGTTCACATTCACCCTCTCCTACAAACATTTTGTACTAATATGTCTGTGGTTGTCTAATGCATAATTTCCCTTTTTGCTGCAAATCTAAAGCCATTGGACCAGAACTTCCCTTTGCCTTATGATCTAACTCTTCCTGGGTCCATGGAGTTACTTCATGTTTGGGATCAGGCCTAAATAATGTCTGTCTATGTCTATCCTCTATTTGGTCCACAAATTTCTTTTCTGTTTCAGATAACATGCATGTCAAATTATGTCTATGAGCATATGCTGTATCCAAAGTCACTGTGGGTACGAAATATTTTTACATCCTATCTTCCTTTTTGTAATAATCATACTTATTCAAATACTTCAACACAGGAACTTCAGGGAGCACTACATCATATTTAGAGAAATAGTACTCAAAATGGGCCTTACCATACAACATACTCAGAAGCACACTGCATGTAATGCCATAAGTTAGGGGCAAGTGATGATATCTAATGCCCTCTTCAACTGATGCTGGTAATTGCATACACACATAGCAATCCTTCGCTTCCATCGTGTCCACATACTCGTACAACAACCTCGCATATGCATTCAACGTAAAATCTCCCTTTGAAAGATCTACGTGTAACAAACGACTGGTTTCTTATCATGTCCTCATCTGATTCTGATGCACCCTCTCATGTTTGATGTAGGAGGTATAGATGTCCCTTTTACCGCTTCTTCCAATTCATTGGACTCAACTATGGATGTGATAATCACTACTGTAATAATTACTATTAATCCCACTATGAGTGTGCCTATCATACATTTCTGCCTACGGCTCGAATTTCCGGACTCCATGTTGAATAAGTTTTCCAATTTGGTGCAGGAATGAAATAACAAAGTCTCTTTTTCTTCCTCTTTGGATTTATACACAAAGTTCATAACAGATTTTTTTTTTGATGTTGAATTCTTCTTTATTCAGTTTGACAATGATAATCTAAAGTTCATGAATAGTCATCCCTATCCCTCTTTCTTCTTCTATTGATAAGTTCCTAAATTTATTCTTCTTTCACTCTGGCCTAGGTTATCTTCTTTAGACAATGTTCATATGCTTTCTTTCTCTTTATTCAGTTCAGTTTTCATCATAAATTATATCAGTGCCCAGAACATCAACCACAAGTTCCAGGATTTCCATACGAAATGCTGCCAATTCTTGAGCTGTGGCCCGCAACCAAACGTTGGGAATGTAAGTCGATTTAGAATTAGGTGTGTCAGTCCACTTAGTCTTGGAGGATCAGGTACCGTCAGAGTCAGAATCCCGAGAGCCTCAACTCCTGGTACCAGCAGTTCGATCTTAATAACCAGTGTGTTCTCCCCGCGTAACACTCTGCCGGACCTCAGTCTCCCGGACTTCACTGGTTTCTGCATCTGTGACTAGGTATGTCCACTCGGGAGCAGCGTATTTTTGACACGGCACTCGTTCTCTTTTTGATCTTCGTAAGCCTTCTTGATTTGATTCTGTTTCACTTTGCTCAGATTCAGAAGTTTCAGAGATGGGAGTAAGATCTTTTTCTGATGTAAGCCTCAAATTCAGTCTTTCTTTTCTCACTGGCCACCCTTCACTTCCAGCCTCTGTTCTTCTCCCCACTCTGTACTGTTCCACTTCTGTCTGATTTACCAGATTCGATTCTGCTTCGATTCCAACGCTTTCGTCACTTTCAATGTTTATGTCAGAATGTAATGCAGCGTGATTTCTTCCTGCTTGACCCAAAGAATGATCTACTTCAGTAGCAACCCTCACAGCTTGGCTTGTCCCCTCTTCCGAGTTTCTACTATCTGATGTGTTTCTTTGATCAAGGGGAGCTGTTTCTTCCAAGGGTGCTAGAACTCTGCGAGTGTGAGAGGCGTGGATCCAGTTCGGTAAGCCTCCACACTTTACAGCTGTGCTTGTAACCAGGATCACTTGGTAGGGTCCGCGCCAACGTGCATCAAGGCAGCTCTTCCTCACGTGCTTTTGACCAAGACCCAGTCCCCCGGACTTAGGTCATGCAGGAGTTCTCTCGAGGTGGAAGCAGTCGCAGCCTCAACCTGGTGGGACACAGAATTAACCATATCAGCCAACCCCTTGCAATAGTCAAGCACCAAATCATCGGTGATGTTTATCAATGCTGTCGCTGGCACTGCAGGCAAACGCATCGCCCTTCCCATCAATATCTTGTGGGGGGACAATCCTGTTCTCCTATCTGGAGTGCTACACAAACTCATCAGCACCAAGGGCAGCGCATCTGGCCATTTTATAGACGTCGACGAGCAAACCTTTGCCACTCTCATTTTGATCGTCCCATTTATCTGTTCCACTAGACCAGAAGCCTCTGGCCTATAACTACAATGCAGTCTCTGATCCACTTGTAAGGCAGCATACAACAGCTTCATGATCTCACTATGAAAGTGAGTTCCTCTGTCCGATTCCAATGAGGTCGGAAATCCGAACCGTGGGATGACCTCCCTAAGCAACAATTTTGCTACTGTGAGACTGTCACACCTCCTAGTCGGATACGCCTCAACCCATCGTGAAAAGACACACACCACCACCAAAACATATCTTCGTCCATTGCACCTGGGCATCTCTATGAAGTCTAACTGCATTCGATTGAAAGGAACTCCTGACCTTCCAATATGACTCAAAGCAACCAGTGTTTTCTTTCCTGCATTCATTTGCTGACACGTAACACATCTATGACACACTGCTTCAGCATACACACGGACCGTGGATTGAACCATGTCTGACGAAACACCCTCACCATGGCATCTCTTCCAAGATGAACTGCTCCATGTATCTGCCTTGCCATAGGACTCAATAGACAGTTAGGTAACACTGTTCTTTCATCTGTTGACACCCAAATGCCATCACCTCTTCTCTAACAACCTGCTCTAACCTATGCTGCTTCTTCCTCTTCAGAAACCTCTTCTTGTAGTGTTTTAATCTCATCCCAGGTATCGGCCATAGCCAACATCATGCTGAGTTCGGTCTCTTCTGTGCTCTCCCCACATATTCTCCATTGAATATACAAGCATGTATAGCACAAAAACGAGCCACTTCGTCGGCGTAGCGGTTTCCTTTGGTGACAAAATCCTCCCCCTTCCCGTGTGCTGCACATTTCACCACCGCTATTTCTTTTGGTTTCTGTAACACTTCTAACAACTGTCTCACATATTCTCCATTTCTGATAGGAGATCCTGATGACGTTAGGAACCCTCTCTGTGACCATAACTGCCCAAAGTCATGAACTACTCCGAACCCATACTGGCTATCTGTAAAGATAGTCACTCGGACTCAATCAGAAATGAAACATGCACGTATTAGGGCAATAATTTCCGCCACCTGTGCAGAATATACTCCTTGTAAACAAGCGGCTTCCACAACTCCAGAAATACTACAAACGGCAAAAGCTGCTCTCAAACAAACTCCATTGTCTCTTAAACACGAACTGTCAACAAAGAGGACCAGATCAGTTTCAGGTAAAGGTTCATCGACAATGTCAGGTTGGGGCTTGGTAGAAAGCTCAGGCACATCTATGCTCCTCACAATCTTCACCTTCTACAGGTGGATATGGCATCAGTGTGGCAGGGTTTAACATAGAACATCTTTTCAAAGTCACATTTTCAGGTGCTAGTATCACTTGCTCATACTTGGTGAGCCTGTTGTTAGTCAGGTACTGTGTTTTGGTTCTCGTCATCAGGAGTTCCACTGAGTGTGGCACATATACGGTAAGGGGATGACCCATCACAATGCTTTCACATCTCTCAATGCTGACACCAGTTGCAGCAACGGATCTGAGACATCCGGGCAACGCAGAATCCACTGGATCTAAGGTGGCTGAAAAATAAGCTACTGGCCTACGGGCACCCCCATGTGTCTGAGCTAATACTGCCAATGCACAGCCATCCCTCTCATGACAGAAAAACGAAAACGCTTTATTATAATCAGGCATTCCAAGAGCTGGAGCACGGCATAAGCTTTCCCTTAGCTCCTGGAAGGCCCTCAAACAATCATCATCCCATGGTACCAGATCACTGATGTCCTAGGTGTTAACCTTAATAAAGGTTTTGCCTGCAGAGAAAAATTTGGGATCCACTGTCGACAATAGCCAACCATTCCCAAAAACATTCGGACTTCCTTCTGCGTCTTTGGAGTACCCATTTGCAAAATCGCCTCTATGCGATCTGTTGACACCTTTCTCTTTCCTTTTTCAATTCGATGCCCCAAATACTGTACTTCAGTCAAAGAGTACTGAAGTTTGCCAGGTGACACCTTATGTCCATTCTCTGCCAGATGATTCAACAAAGCCACAGTATCTATCCTACAAGCATCTTCGGTCTCCGAGGCAACCAAAAGGTCATCTATGTATTGCACAAGAACCGAATTCTGTGGCATTGTCAGACCCTCAAGATTCTTTTTCAAAATTTGATTAAAGATAGACTGACTTTCTGTATACCCTTGTGGAATACGATACCATGTTAACACGAGGTTCTCCAGCCGGAAAGCAAATAAAAATTGGTTCTCCTCGTGGAGGGGTATCGAGAAAAATGCTTGACATAGGTCAATGACCGTAAACCATTCAGCTTCACAGGGTATTTGAAACAAAATCACAGCTGGATTCGGTACCACAGGACAACATGGAATCACAATCTCATTAACCCGTCGCAAATCCTGTACTATTCTATACTTGCCGCTGGGTTTCTGCAGCCCCATTATAGGTGAATTATAAGGGCTTCCTCTAATCTCCTTCAGTACACCTTGCACAATCATGGATTCAATCACTGGTGTTATTCCCGCCACTGTCTCAGGTGTTAATTTATACTGTGGTGTCCTTGGAAAGTCTGCATTTGACCTGTATCTTGACAGGTTTGACTTCTCGAATCAAACCTATCTCCTCCCCTGTAAAATCCCACACCACGGGATTCACAGAGTCCATCAAATCCACTGGTTGCTCATCTTTGGTCAGTACAATGAACATCTCCGCACACAAATTTTGACTTGCCATTTTAAAAACAGCATCGTCGTCACAGGTCTGTAGTTCCACTCCCTTCGGAGTACAATAGATGGTACAATTTAGCTTGCACAAGAGATCACGTCCTAATAGACAAACTGGACTCGAATCACACACCACAAAATGGTGTCGGTCCTGAAAAGTTCCTATTCTCACAGGTAACTCAGTTAGAGGATTAGTCATCTTCTGATTCGTCACTCCTACCACTTGAATTGACTGTCCAGAAAGTGACAAATTTGGAACTACCGCTGACCTCACAGTAGATTGAGCTGCACCAGTGTCAATTAAAAACATGATCGGGTGACCATTGACATCACCCTCCACAAAGGGTCCCCTCTGATCTACTTCTAATACTGCTCCCAAGGTGCAGTCCTCCTCCCCCCTCTCACACCTTCCTCTTGATGTATTTGGATCATAGTTGTCGGTCAATTCAATGAAAGGCATTTGCTGGTACACATAGTTTCCTGTAGCAGTCCTAGGGGGTTGAGGCACCTGCACCTGAACTTGAGGTTCCAAACCTCCCCCATACATATACTTAGGTCTAGTCACCGTGTTCAGTCCATCAGATACCTGTACAGTTTCCTCATTTTGTATTTGATTGGCAGGATTTGAGCGACACTCGCGCTTCCAATGCCCGATTTTGTGACAATAATGACAAGCAGTGTTTCTCCTAGGGTAAACTCATTCAGTTCCTGTACCTGCATCCATTCCTCATCCTCTTCCCTGTCCCTGGTAACTTGTCATGTTTTGTCCCATTCCGCGACCACTCCCTTGCCGTCGACCCATTGTACCTCCGTTTCCCTGTACCTGGTCTGGTCTTTCAGCATTCCTCAACTGCAACATCATCAACTTATCGTTCATTTTCTTATGCGTGGGCTCTACCTGATCACTACAGTACTTAGCATAACGCAGAATTTCATCCACCGACTTATTCTGCCAACATATCAGATGTTGCTGAATCATCAAACTTATCTCAGTTCTCAATCCTAACACAAATTTTGAGACAAACTGTACCATGTCTTTTTGTTTGAGTGTTACAGCAAACAAATGATGGACGGAATGCTGACAATGCAAACATTCTCCCCCAGTCAAAAGATGTGGGTTAAATCCATCATTCTTTTGCCCACTATGCCACCCCAGTTTGGACCCAGCCATATGCAAATCAGTCTTGACCCTGTGCCTCATGGGAACAGTCCAGACCAAACTGATAGGCCAGGTCCTCCCTGGACTGGAAACAAGCATCCTGGGACCGGTTTCAGGGTATGTCACCCTTCTTCAGCCAGGCTAGCTTGAATCCAGTGGCACAGTGAGCAAGGGACCCACGTCTGGGCATACCCATCCCACTTAGGGTGAAGAGTGTTACAGCAAACAAATGATGGACGGAATGCTGACAATGCAAACATTCTACCCCAATCAAAAGATCTGGGTTAAATCCATCGTTCTGTTGCCCACTATGCCAACCCAGTTTGGACCCAGCCATATGCAAATCAGTCTTGACCCTGTGCCTCATGGGAACAGTCCAGACCAAACTGCCAGGCCAGGTCCTCCCTGGACTGGAAACAAGCATCATGGGACCGGTTTCAGGGTATGTCACCCTTCTTCAGCCAGGCTAGCTTGAATCCAGTGGCACAGTGAGCAAGGGACCCAGGTCTGGGCATACCCATCCCACTTAGGGCGAAAAGTGTTACAGCAAACAAATGATGGATGGAATGCTGACAATGCAAACATTCTCCCCCAGTCAAAAGATCTGGGTTAAATCCATCGTTCTTTTGCCCACTATGCCACCCCAGTTTGGACCCAGCCATATGCAAATCAGTCTTGACCCTGTGCCTCATGGGAACAGTCCAGACCAAACTGCCAGGCCAGGGAGGACCTGGCTTGGCAGTTGGGCTGGACTGTTCCCATGAGGCACAGGGCCAAGACTGATTTGCATATGGCCAGGTCTAAACTGGGGTGGCATGGTGAGCAAAAGAATGATGGATTTAACCCAGATCTCTTGACTGGGGGTGAATGTTTTGATTTGTTCTGCATTCCGTCCATCAATTGTGTGTCTTTTGCTTTCTCGCCCTAAGTGCACCAGGTATGCCCAGACGTGGGTCCTGGGCTCACTGTGCCACTGGAATCAAGCTATCCTGGCTGAAGAGAGGTGAAACCCCGAAACCGGTCCTATGATGCTTGTTTCTAGTACAGGGAGGACCTGGCTTGGCAGTTCAGGCTGGACTGTTCCCATGAGGCACAGGGTCAAGACTGATTTGCATATGGCCAGGTCTAAACTGGGGTGGCATGGTGAGCAAAAGAATGATGGATTTAACCCAGATCTCTTGACTGGGGGTGATTGTTTTGATTTGTTCTGCATTCCGTCCATCAATTGTGTGTCTTTTGCTTTCTCGCCCTAAGTGCGCCAGGTATGCCCAGACATGGGACCTAGGCTCACTGTGCTACTGGAATCAAGCTATCCTGGCTGAAGAGGGGTGAAACCCCGAAACCGGTCCTAGGATGCTTGTTTCCAGTCCAGGGAGGACCTGGCTTGGCAGTTCAGGCTGGACTGTTCCCATGAGGCACAGGGTCAAGACTGATTTGCATATGGCCAGGTCTAAACTGGGGTGGCATGGTGAGCAAAAGAATGATGGATTTAACCCAGATCTCTTGACTGGGGGTGAATGTTTTGATTTGTTCTGCATTCCGTCCATCAATTGTGTGTCTTTTGCTTTCTCGCCCTAAGTGTGCCAGGTATGCCCAGACGTGGGTCGTGGGCTCACTGTGCCACTGGAATCAAGCTATCCTGGCTGAAGAGGGGTGAAACCCCGAAACCGGTCCTAGGATGCTTGTTTCCGGTCCAGGGAGGACCTGGCTTGGCAGTTCGGGCTGGACTGTTCCCATGAGGCACAGGGTCAAGACTGATTTGCATATGGCCAGGTCTAAACTGGGGTGGCATGGTGAGCAAAAGAATGATGGATTTAACCCAGATCTCTTGACTGGGGGTGAATGTTTTGATTTGTTCTGCATTCCATCCATCAATTGTGTATCTTTTGCTTTCTCGCCCTAAGTGCGCCAGGTATGCCCAAACGTGGGTCCTGGGCTCACTGTGCCACTGGAATCAAGCTATCCTGGCTGAAGAGGGGTGAAACCCCGAAACCGGTCCTAGGATGCTTGTTTCCGGTCCAGGGAGGACCTGGCTTGGCAGTTTGGGCTGGACTGTTCCCATGAGGCACAGGGTCAAGACTGATTTGCATATGGCCAGGTCTAAACTGGGGTGGCATGGTGAGCAAAAGAATGATGGATTTAACCCAGATCTCTTGACCGGGGGTGAATGTTCTGATTTGTTCTGCATTCCGTCCATCAATTGTGTGTCTTTTGCTTTCTCGCCCTAAGTGCGCCAGGTATGCCCAGACCTGGGTCCTGGGCTCACTGTGCCACTGGAATCAAGCTATCCTGGCTGAAGAGAGGTGAAACCCCGAAACCGGTCCTAGGATGCTTGTTTCTAGTACAGGGAGGACCTGGCTTGGCAGTTCAGGCTGGACTGTTCCCATGAGGCACAGGGTCAAGACTGATTTGCATATGGCCAGGTCTAAACTGGGGTGGCATGGTGAGCAAAAGAATGATGGATTTAACCCAGATCTCTTGACTGGGGGTGATTGTTTTGATTTGTTCTGCATTCCGTCCATCAATTGTGTGTCTTTTGCTTTCTCGCCCTAAGTGCGACAGGTATGCCGTGACGTGGGTCCTGGGCTCACTGTGCCACTGGAATCAAGCTATCCTGGCTGAAGAGGGGTGAAACCCCGAAACCGGTCCTAGGATGTTTGTTTCCGGTCCAGGGAGAACCTGGCTTGGCAGTTCGGGCTGGACTGTTCCCATGAGGCACAAGGTCAAGACTGATTTGCATATGGCCAGGTCTAAACTGGGGTGGCATGGTGAGCAAAAGAATGATGGATTTAACCCAGATCTCTTGACTGGGGTGAATGTTTTTTAATTTGTTCTGCATTCCGTCCATCAATTGTGTGTCTTTTGCTTTCTCGCCCTAAGTGCGCCAGGTATGCCCAGACATGGGTCCTGGGCTCACTCTGCCACAGGAATCAAGCTATCCTGGCTGAAGAGGGGTGAAACCCCGAAACCGGTCCTAGGATGCTTGTTTCCGGTCCAGGGAGGACCTGGCTTGGCAGTTCGGGCTGGATTATTCCCATGAGACACAGGGTCAAGACTGATTTGCATATGGCCAGGTCTAAACTGGGGTGGCATGGTGAGCAAAAGAATGATGGATTTAATCCAGATCTCTTGACTGGGGGTGAATGTTTTGATTTGTTCTGCATTCTGTCCATCAATTGTGTGTCTTTTGCTTTCTCGCCCTAAGTGCGCCAGGTATGCCCAGACGTGGGTCCTGGGCTCACTGTGCCACTGGAATCAAGCTATCCTGGCTGAAGAGGAGTGAAACCCCGAAACCGGTCCTAGGATGCTTGTTTCCGGTCCAGGGAGGACCTGGCTTGGCAGTTCGGGCTGGACTGTTCCCACGAGGCACAGGGTCAAGACTGATTTGCATATGGCCAGGTCTAAACTGGGGTGGCATGGTGAGCAAAAGAATGATGGATTGAACTCAGATCTCTTGACTGGGGGTGAATGTTTTGATTTGTTCTGCATTCCGTCCGTCAATTGTGTGTCTTTTGCTTTCTCGCCCTAAGTGCGCCAGGTATGCCCAGACGTGGGTCCTGGGCTCACTGTGCCACTGGAATCAAGCTATCCTGGCTGAAGAGGGGTGAAACCCCGAAACCGGTCCTAGGAAGCTTGTTTCCGGTCCAGGGAGGACCTGGCTTGGCAGTTCAGGCTGGAATGTTCCCATGAGGCACAGGGTCAAGACTGATTTGCATATGGCCAGGTCTAAACTGGGGTGGCATGGTGAGCAAAAGAATGATAGATTTAACCCAGATCTCTTGACTGGGGGTGAATGTTTTGATTTGTTCTGCATTCCATCCATCAATTGTGTATCTTTTGCTTTCTTGCCCTAAGTGCGCCAGGTATGCCCAGACGTGGGTCCTGGGCTCACTGTGCCACTGGAATCAAGCTATCCTGGCTGAAGAGGGGTGAAACCCCGAAACCGTTCCTAGGAAGCTTGTTTCCGGTCCAGGGAGGACCTGGCTTGGCAGTTCGGGCTGGACTGTTCCCATGAGGCACAGGGTCAAGACTGATTTGCATATGGCCAGGTCTAAACTGGGGTGGCATGGTGAGCAAAAGAATGATGGATTTAACCCAGATCTCTTGACTGGGGGTGAATGTTTTGATTTGTTCTGCATTCCGTCCATCAATTGTGTGTCTTTTGCTTTCTCGCCCTAAGTGCGCCAGGTATGCGCAGACGTGGGTCCTGGGCTCACTGTGCCACTGGAATCAAGCTATCCTGGCTGAAGAGGGGTGAAACCCCAAAACCGGTCCTAGGATGCTTGTTTACGGTCCAGGGAGGACCTGGCTTGGCAGTTCGGGCTGGACTGTTCCCATGAGGCACAGGGTCAAGACTGATTTGCATATGGCCAGGTCTAAACTGGGGTGGCATGGTGAGCAAAAGAATGATGGATTTAACCCAGATCTCTTGACTGGGGGTGAATGTTTTGATTTGTTCTGCATTCCGTCCATCAATTGTGTGTCTTTTGCTTTCTCGACCTAAGTGCGCCAGGTATGCCCAGACGTGGGTCCTGGGCTCACTGTGCCACTGGAATCAAGCTATCCTGGCTGAAGAGGGTGAAACCCCGAAACCGGTCCTAGGATGCTTGTTTCCGGTCCAGGGAGGACCTGGCTTGGCAGTTTGGGCTGGACTGTTCCCATGAGGCACAGGGTCAAGACTGATTTGCATATGGCCAGGTCTAAACTGGGGTGGCATGGTGAGCAAAAGAATGATGGATTTAACCCAGATCTCTTGACTGGGGGTGAATGTTTTGATTTGTTCTGCATTCCGTCCATCAATTGTGTGTCTTTTGCTTTCTCGCCCTAAGTGCGCCAGGTATGCCCAGACGTGGGTCCTGGGCTCACTGTGCCACTGGAATCAAGCTATCCTGGCTGAAGAGGAGTGAAACCCCGAAACCGGTCCTAGGATGCTTGTTTCCGGTCCAGGGAGGACCTGGCTTGGCAGTTCGGGCTGGACTGTTCCCATGAGGCACAGGGTCAAGACTGATTTGCATATGGCCAGGTCTAAACTGGGGTGGCATGGAAAGCAAAAGAATGATGGATTTAACCCAGATCTCTTGACTGGGGGTGAATGTTTTGATTTGTTCTGCATTCCGTCCATCAATTGTGTGTCTTTTGCTTTCTCGCCCTAAGTGCGCCAGGTATGCCCAGACGTGGGTCGTGGGCTCACTGTGCCACTGGAATCAAGCTATCCTGGCTGAAGAGGGGTGAAACCCCGAAACCGGTCCTAGGATGTTTGTTTCCGGTCCAGGGAGAACCTGGCTTGGCAGTTCGGGCTGGACTGTTCCCATGAGGCACAAGGTCAAGACTGATTTGCATATGGCCAGGTCTAAACTGGGGTGGCATGGTGAGCAAAAGAATGATGGATTTAACCCAGATCTCTTGACTGGGGGTGATTGTTTTGATTTGTTCTGCATTCCGTCCATCAATTGTGTGACTTTTGCTTTCTCGCCCTAAGTGCGCCAGGTATGCCCAGACATGGGACCTAGGCTCACTGTGCTACTGGAATCAAGCTATCCTGGCTGAAGAGGGGTGAAACCCCGAAACCGGTCCTAGGATGCTTGTTTCCAGTCCAGGGAGGACCTGGCTTGGCAGTTCAGGCTGGACTGTTCCCATGAGGCACAGGGTCAAGACTGATTTGCATATGGCCAGGTCTAAACTGGGGTGGCATGGTGAGCAAAAGAATGATGGATTTAACCCAGATCTCTTGACTGGGGGTGAATGTTTTGATTTGTTCTGCATTCCGTCCATCAATTGTGTGTCTTTTGCTTTCTCGCCCTAAGTGCGCCAAGTATGCCCAGACGTGGGTCCTGGGCTCACTGTGCCACTGGAATCAAGCTATCCTGGCTGAAGAGGGGTGAAACCCCAAAACCGGTCCTAGGATGCTTGTTTCCGGTCCAGGGAGGACCTGGCTTGGCAGTTCGGGCTGGACTGTTCCCATGAGGCACAGGGTCAAGACTGATTTGCATTTGGCCAGGTCTAAACTGGGGTGGCATGGTGAGCAAAAGAATGATGGATTTAACCCAGATCTCTTGACTGGGGGTGAATGTTTTGATTTGTTCTGCATTCCATCCATCAATTGTGTATCTTTTGCTTTCTCGCCCTAAGTGCGCCAGGTATGCCCAGACGTGGGTCCTGGGCTCACTGTGCCACTGGAATCAAGCTATCCTGGCTGAAGAGGGGTGAAACCCCGAAACCGGTCCTAGGATGCTTGTTTCCGGTCCAGGGAGGACCTGGCTTGGCAGTTTGTGCTGGACTGTTCCCATGAGGCACAGGGTCAAGACTGATTTGCAAATGGCCAGGTCTAAACTGGGGTGGCATGGTGAGCAAAAGAATGATGGATTTAACCCAGATCTCTTGACTGGGGGTGAATGTTTTGATTTGTTCTGCATTCCGTCCATCAATTGTGTGTCTTTTGCTTTCTCGCCCTAAGTGCGCCAGGTATGCCCAGACGTGGGTCCTGGGCTCACTGTGCCACTGGAATCAAGCTATCCTGGCTGAAGAGGGGTGAAACCCCGAAACCGGTCCTAGGAAGCTTGTTTCCGGTCCAGGGAGGACCTGGCTTGGCAGTTCAGGCTGGACTGTTCCCATGAGGCACAGGGTCAAGACTGATTTGCATATGGCCAGGTCTAAACTGGGGTGGCATGGTGAGCAAAAGAATGATGGATTTAACCCAGATCTCTTGACTGGGGGTGAATATTTTGATTTGTTCTGCATTCCGTCCATCAATTGTGTGTCTTTTGCTTTCTCGCCCTAAGTGCGACAGGTATGCCCAGACGTGGGTCCTGGGCTCACTGTGCCACTGGAATCAAGCTATCCTGGCTGAAGAGGGGTGAAACCCCGAAACCGGTCCTAGGATGTTTGTTTCCGGTCCAGGGAGAACCTGGCTTGGCAGTTCGGGCTGGACTGTTCCCATGAGGCACAAGGTCAAGACTGATTTGCATATGGCCAGGTCTAAACTGGGGTGGCATGGTGAGCAAAAGAATGATGGATTTAACCCAGATCTCTTGACTGGGGTGAATGTTTTTTAATTTGTTCTGCATTCCGTCCATCAATTGTGTGTCTTTTGCTTTCTCGCCCTAAGTGCGCCAGGTATGCCCAGACATGGGTCCTGGGCTCACTCTGCCACAGGAATCAAGCTATCCTGGCTGAAGAGGGGTGAAACCCCGAAACCGGTCCTAGGATGCTTGTTTCCGGTCCAGGGAGGACCTGGCTTGGCAGTTCGGGCTGGATTATTCCCATGAGACACAGGGTCAAGACTGATTTGCATATGGCCAGGTCTAAACTGGGGTGGCATGGTGAGCAAAAGAATGATGGATTTAATCCAGATCTCTTGACTGGGGGTGAATGTTTTGATTTGTTCTGCATTCTGTCCATCAATTGTGTGTCTTTTGCTTTCTCGCCCTAAGTGCGCCAGGTATGCCCAGACGTGGGTCCTGGGCTCACTGTGCCACTGGAATCAAGCTATCCTGGCTGAAGAGGAGTGAAACCCCGAAACCGGTCCTAGGATGCTTGTTTCCGGTCCAGGGAGGACCTGGCTTGGCAGTTCGGGCTGGACTGTTCCCACGAGGCACAGGGTCAAGACTGATTTGCATATGGCCAGGTCTAAACTGGGGTGGCATGGTGAGCAAAAGAATGATGGATTGAACTCAGATCTCTTGACTGGGGGTGAATGTTTTGATTTGTTCTGCATTCCGTCCGTCAATTGTGTGTCTTTTGCTTTCTCGCCCTAAGTGCGCCAGGTATGCCCAGACGTGGGTCCTGGGCTCACTGTGCCACTGGAATCAAGCTATCCTGGCTGAAGAGGGGTGAAACCCCGTAACCGGTCCTAGGATGCTTGTTTCCGGTCCAGGGAGGACCTGGCTTGGCAGTTCGGGCTGGACTGTTCCCATGAGGCACAGGGTCAAGACTGATTTGCATATGGCCAGGTCTGAACTGGGGTGGCATGGTGAGCAAAAGAATGATGGATTTAACCCAGATCTCTTGACTGGGGGTGAATGTTTTGATTTGTTCTGCATTCCGTCCATCAATTGTGTGTCTTTTGCTTTCTCGCCCTAAGTGTTCCAGGTATGCCCAGACGTGGGTCCTGGGCTCACTGTGCCACTGGAATCAAGCTATCCTGGCTGAAGAGGGGTGAAACCCCGAAACCAGTCCTAGGATGATTGTTTCCGGTCCATGGAGGACCTGGCTTGGCAGTTCGGGCTGGACTGTTCCCATGAGGCACAGGGTCAAGACTGATTTGCATATGGCCAGGTCTAAACTGGGATGGCATGGTGAGCAAAAGAATGATGGATTTAACCCAGAACTCTTGACTGGGGGTGAATGTTTGATTTGTTCTGCATTCCGTCCATCAATTGTGTGTCTTTTGCTTTTTCGCCCTAAGTGCGCCAGGTATGCCCAGACGTGTGTCCTGGGCTCACTGTGCCACTGGAATCAAGCTATCCTGGCTGAAGAGGGGTGAAACCCCAAAACCGGTCCTAGGATGTTTATTTCCGGTCCAGGGAGAACCCTGCTTGGCAGTTCGGGCTGGACTGTTCCCATGAGGCACAAGGTCAAGACTGATTTGCATATGGCCAGGTCTAAACTGGGGTGGCATGGTGAGCAAAAGAATGATGGATTTAACCCAGATCTCTTGACTGGGGTGAATGTTTTTTAATTTGTTCTGCATTCCGTCCATCAATTGTGTGTCTTTTGCTTTCTCGCCCTAAGTGCGCCAGGTATGCCCAGACATGGGTCCTGGGCTCACTCTGCCACAGGAATCAAGCTATCCTGGCTGAAGTGGGGTGAAACCCCGAAACCGGTCCTAGGATGCTTGTTTCCGGTCCAGGGAGGACCTGGCTTGGCAGTTCGGGCTGGACTATTCCCATGAGGCACAGGGTCAAGACTGATTTGCATATGGCCAGGTCTAAACTGGGGTGGCATGGTGAGCAAAAGAATGATGGATTTAATCCAGATCTCTTGACTGGGGGTGAATGTTTTGATTTGTTCTGCATTCTGTCCATCAATTGTGTGTCTTTTGCTTTCTCGCCCTAAGTGCGCCAGGTATGCCCAGACGTGGGTCCTGGGCTCACTGTGCCACTGGAATCAAGCTATCCTGGCTGAAGAGGGGTGAAACCCCGAAACCGGTCCTAGGATGCTTGTTTCCGGTCCAGGGAGGACCTGGCTTGGCAGTTCGGGCTGGACTGTTCCCATGAGGCACAGGGTCAAGACTGATTTGCATATGGCCAGGTCTAAACTGGGGTGGCATGGTGAGCAAAAGAATGATGGATTGAACTCAGATCTCTTGACTGGGGGTGAATGTTTTGATTTGTTCTGCATTCCGTCCGTCAATTGTGTGTCTTTTGCTTTCTCGCCCTAAGTGCGCCAGGTATGCCCAGACGTGGGTCGTGGGTTCACTGTGCCACTGGAATCAAGCTATCCTGGCTGAAGAGGGGTGAAACCCCGAAACCGGTCCTAGGATGCTTGTTTCCGGTCCAGGGAGGACCTGGCTTGGCAGTTTGGGCTGGACTGTTCCCATGAGGCACAGGGTCAAGACTGATTTGCATATGGCCAGGTCTAAACTGGGGTGGCATAGTGAGCAAAAGAATGATGGATTTAACCCAGATCTCTTGACTGGGGGTGAATGTTTTGATTTGTTCTGCATTCTGTCCATCAATTGTGTGTCTTTTGCTTTCTCGCCCTAAGTGCGTCAGGTATGCCCAGACGTGGGTCCTGGGCTCACTGTGCCACTGGAATCAAGCTATCCTGGCTGAAGAGTGGTGAAACCCCGAAACCGGTCCTAGGATGCTTGTTTCCAGTCCAGGGAGGACCTGGCTTTGCAGTTCGGGCTGGAATGTTCCCATGAGGCACAGGGTCAAGACTGATTTGCATATGGCCAGGTCTAAACTGGGGTGGCATGGTGAGCAAAAGAATGATGGATTTAACCCAGATCTCTTGACTGGGGGTGAATGTTTTGATTTGTTCTGCATTTGGTCCATCAATTGTGTGTCTTTTGCTTTTTGTTTGAGGGCATCAAGGCTACTATGCTGTTTGAAAGCCAACAAGAGCCTTTCATAATAATCATGCACTGATTCCTGTGGCTCCTGTGTGGTACGATCTATCTTGAGCCAATCAATAGTTCGAGGGGCTACTTTGGACTGCAGCCACGTATTTACCTGTTCATATTTATTCATTACTTCTGCCGATGGGCCATGAGTTACGGGATCCCTAGTTGGTTCCGAAGTGGGCCACTCAATTGCGATCTTACAAGCCGCCCACAAATCCCCTGGGACTACTATATCAAATAGGGTATTCAAATCTATCCACAGAACCTTGGAGATTTTCACAAACCGATGAATTTGTTTGTACCATTCCTCAGGCTTTTCCCTCAGCCGAGGGAAATCATTTGTGAAGGATGCCAAATCACCCCTGCTCCAAGGCACATGAACGTACCCTCCATTCTGTACTTCCCGTAACGGAAAATTTCCTACTCTCTCTGTCCCCCCTCCAGGAGGCGGGGTATCTCCTATTCCTCTCCTCACGGTCTTTTTCTTAGACCACTTCTCTTCCCATCGATCCAGTGCTTTCCATGCCCTCATTCCTATGACTAATTCTCGAATGTGTGCTTTCAACCCTACTACTCTCTTCTCCTCTAATTCTTGGTCTGTGTAATTCAATCTGTGATTTCCCTGTAACATTTTTGTTTTTGTCAAATCTACATCATACTTCCACGCCAGCTGGACCAATGCCTCATGAGCTCTTTTCGCCTTTCGAGTGATGTCTTTAGCCAGAAACAGCAATTCATCTGGTTCATATAAATCTATTCTTTCCAATGGTAGATTTCCATCTATCACCTCATCGACCTCTGCCTTCAGTTTCAGTACATCCAACAATCTTGCCTTCACTGCAACTTCAATTCTTCCTTGATTTGTCACATTGCATGGTCCCTCTCTATCACAACTTCGGCTTCTCCAACCTTCTCCCGTCGCCTCATCTTGTCTGATGGGCCGACCTTCTCTCTCTCACAACTCTGACTCCTTAATCGACTTTCCAATCCAACATTCGGGGCACTAGGTCTTATTCTAAAAGCCTCTTGTCTCATTCCTATTTCAGCTGTACTCCTCATACTTTCCCGTACTGGTGGAACCCACATTCGTATTTCTGATCTAGAATTTGCCAGTGCTCCTGTTCGTCTCACTTCCGATCCTGTACTCACCCTTGAAGGTTCTGCCGTTGCTGCCAATGGGGTACTAGTCTCCACAGGCCCCAAGGGCACACTTGTTCCCATAGTAAGACTCCCTCCAGAGATGGTATCTTCACTTCTTCCCGTTTGTTGTTGCCTCCCACTATCTCCCATACTCGGATTGTATATTGAGACTACGGGTCCAATGGTAACCGGTACCGTAAGGGCTTCTGGCAACCGCATGTCACAATTAGTTCCTCTCATTTCAGTATTTTCAAGTTCTGATCCTAATGAAATTCTTCCCACTACTCTTGAACTTACTCCTGTAGGATCCGTTCCCATTCTTTCTGGGCTTCCCTCTACCATTTCTCGCTTTCCCTCTTCAGACTGAGGATTATAAGGTGGAGGACGCTCTGCCAACAGTCTATCCAACAGACTGTCATCAGTATCGCTGTCATCTCCAGTGTTTCCTGTCTTTGCACTAGCTCCCTGTAGGAACAATGGATACAATCTCTCTCCCTCTATGGTATCTACCCTCCATCTCTTCAACTGTGCATCTCACCTGGCATCCTGATATGACTTCATGGCTTTTCTCATCCTTCCTTGAGAGTTTTGTCTTCACCTAGCTTGTGCTGCCCGCATCCATGCATTTAATGCCTCAAATTGGGTGGGTCTAGGTGGAGGTTTAAATGAAGACATTACACCTCTCAATTGATACAACACATCCAATCGAAATGACCCATATCGTGGGAAAGCCAATTCTCCTTCCTTTTCTGTAATCTTATGCCAGTTTTGAAGCCACACTATTGTGTGCAATCCTACATTCGTTGCCATATAGTGTGCCGGGGTATCCTCTGGCGGGGCTTCTTCTCCGACTCGAGTCACTACTCCTGAATCTCCTCTACATAAACCTCGCAATACCTTAAAACATCTCATTTTGAACTTAATTTGATACAATACGCAATTTTCTTTCCCAAATTTATTTGCCGAGATCCCACCAATCCCAGCGCGACGTTACACCAACCAGCCTATCCCAGCGCGGCACACTCTGATGTCACCGTTCCCTCTCCACAGCGGTTCACCCTCCTTTATAATTTCAGCTCGTACATTTGCTCTCACATTCACACAACCAAGTAACTGATTACAAAAAGCTACTAAACCAAGTAACTACCTATCAGGCAGCCACAGCAACTTACAGTTACATAAAACCAAGTAATTGTCTGCTGTCTAAAGATCAATAGTATACTCTCACCCAAGAACATTCACACTCCGTGACCCACGACCTGCGTCAGTCACTTAAATCGCTGTGGTCCACCCCAGGCCTGAGGTTTTCCACACACGGCTCTGTAGAACCCACTCACACAAAGTTCCCTACCCCAAGTGAGCCGTCGATAGCGCTCCACGACACCCACATTAATGATCAGACGATTACAGCTACAAAACTATCCCGGGATCTTGGACTTCTCTTGAGTCCGTTTACCAAAACCTCCTGATCTGCACGTGTTCGGACCAGTAAACCAATAACCTCACTTTCACTCGTCTATCATTCCAACTCCGCAAGACATCACACAATCGATTCACCGCAATCTAACACACTATTCATACTCACGCTACCGCTGTTTCCGCCGCACCATCAGCTTCCACCGACCTCCGTCAACGCCCGACGTCCTCTGCTTTCAATCATGGGTTCTCTGTTGGGCTCTGTAAGTCTAATTCTATTCTAAATTTTCTAAAATCTCCTCTCACTTCGAGAGACAACCATCCTCGTTCGCTACCAATTGATAAGGCCGAATTTTGCACCCTAATTTCACTTACGTATCTCCGGCCGATGATCTTTTATTGCCTGCTAAAAAATGTGGAGGGAAGAATACACTTTACCAATTATACAATTTCCCTCCCATCCGTGTCCAATAACAACGAACTCTGAATTTAGCTTTTGTAGATTTATTACAAAGCCAGAAACAACAAAATATAGACACACCTCAAAATCAAGGTATAGAGATACGTGAAAACTAATACAGAGCCCAATCTACGAATATAGTTCATACAACAAAATAGGCATAAAATGATGAATTCCAATATGAGAACACAGCAGAGTATAGATGCTGCATCCAAATCTCTTTTCATTTGTATTTCGGAATTTAGAATAATCTGTCCCTACTCTGCATCTAAAGTGGCATCCCTTTTCTTCCCTTCCTAGCAAATTCCCCAAAAGGTGTCAGCACGTGTTGACTTCCAAAGAAGTACACTCACGTCAAATGGGTCAGGTAGCTTAGAGCTACAGAGCTCGTTCTAAGATGCTCTCCTCTCTTAGTCAAAAACAGAAGAAGTCCTCTAGATCTGTCCCTGTACATAATTCAAAAAGGCAAAGTTACACCCCTGACGAGTCACATGGTACATTGTTCATTGAACACCTTCTTCAGTAACCTTCCACAAACTCAATTAAATTTACACGACTGTCCGTCGACCTTGGCTCCCAAGTTCTCCAGGCACAGAAGGTGTCCTCCCTTTCTCTTGTCCGAGCACTTCAAAGACATTCCTTTCCTCCCATGTATCTTCTTAAATCTGAATGAACGAGGTCAAATTCCTGCACCTGCAGTAGGGGTGAAACGAAAACATTCTACACACATAAATTTTAATTACCTCCTGACCTTAAGAGCAAACGAGGAGAAATGAAACCTTGAAGGAACGAAAGTCAGGCCTACATTTCTGGCTAACTTAAAACACTCTTTAATATGCATTCGCTACACAGGCCTTTATATGAATCTTATAACAGTGAATACATCTGGTTACTTTTAATCAACATATACGTGTACAATTACATGATTTCTCTACATACACACGAAATATTAATCAGTTCTGTAAAGCACGTCATGATTTTTCTTCACAGATTTTCAAACGATGATATATAAACTTCATTTTAATATGCACGAAGTTCAACCACACATTGAATATATACGAGTGCAATTCGTTCATGAGTATAATGCACCCCTTACAAATTTTAAAGCACCGTGCGCTCTATCAGTAATGCAGGCCAAGCCATTTAGATACTTACAGTCTTTACTGGTAGCTTCAGAACAATGACATACCATTTGCATTTTGGACAGAAGCACTCAATTAATTTCCTATTTGGAAGGAAATCTATACATTTTAGGTATTAATGCAAGCCTTGTCATCTGGCTGCCATCCTCAGATTAACAGTCAAAGGGAAAGGGTTAATTGATGATTGAAGCAATATCCATGGTGTTATATCAAGGCCACAGAGAGTAATTGGGCAACCTATTTAGCTCTTGCTGAGTTGCCTATATTACTTCCATGAACTCTGCTTCTAAGTTATCTCTTTTCTTTTGCATGCAAGAATTGCATTCACATACATCTCCTTCAGCTCCTATTGCATTACAATTAGTTCTAGCTCCTTGGATCATATGGGTTCATTGAGAGAGCAAAGACAGTTGGTAGACAAAAACTTGCAAGCAGCTAAGAAGGTTATGGAAAGAACCAATTTTCTACTCAGATCTGCCACTCCTGAACTTC
The DNA here is from genome assembly GCA_963921515.1 of Calotriton arnoldi. Classification (NCBI taxonomy): domain Eukaryota; kingdom Metazoa; phylum Chordata; class Amphibia; order Caudata; family Salamandridae; genus Calotriton; species Calotriton arnoldi. The sequence goes on along the minus strand of CAWUFW010003421.1, from coordinate 325,283 downwards.
TTGGAGCATTCATCCCACATTTCATGTGTCACTTTAAGCTATACCTTCCTACTAATCCAATCATACTCTAATTGCTCTTTCTTCAGTTGTATGACCTAGCTGAGTAGTAAATTGAAGAAATATATGACTCCTATTTTTTCAAAGGACACCTTCTAATTTTAATTGACTGGAAACGGTATCTTGCTTTTGAACATTCTTTGGTAATGCCGAATGCTTCTGCCTTGGTTCACTGTTTTTCCATGTGTTTCCAGACAGGTAGGCATTTTCGGGGGGGAGGGGAGGGACTTTTGCATCATTCCCTTGGACCTTGCATGAAAGGAGGGTTCTAGTGATGTGTTGGGGCTGTGAACTGCTACACTTCCCTGTTGAATGCAAAAAGATCAATTGATATACAGAATGCAGAACAATGTCATACATTCACCCCAGTACAGAGATCTGGGCCTAAATCCATTGTTTTTTTGCTCACCATGCCATTCCAGTTTGGACCCAGCCATATGCAAATCAGTCTTGACCCTGCACCCAATGGGAACAGTCCAGCCCGAACTGCCAGGCTAGGTCCTCCCTGGACTGGAAACAAACATCCTAGGACCGGTTTCGGGCTTTCAGCGCTCATCAGCCAGGATAGCTTGACTCCAGTGGCATGGAGAGCATGGGACCCACGTCTAGGCATACCCGTCCCACTCGGGGTGACAAATGCAAAAAGATCAATTGATGGACAGAATGCAGAACAATGTCATACATTCACCCCAGTACAGAGATCTGGGCCTAAATCCATTGTTTTTTTGCTCACCATGCCATTCCAGTTTGGACCCAGCCATATGCAAATCAGTCTTGACCCTGCACCCAATGGGAACAGTCCAGCCCGAACTGCCAGGCCAGGTCCTCCCTGGACTGGAAACAAACGTCCTAGGACCGGTTTCGGGCTTTCAGCCCTCATCAGCCAGGATAGCTTGACTCCAGTGGCATGGAGAGCACGGGACTCACGTCTGGGCATACCCGTCCCACTCGGGGTGACAGATGCAAAAGATCAATTGATGGACAGAATGCAGAACAATGTCATACATTCACCCCAGTACAGAGATCTGGGCCTAAATCCATCGTTTTTTTGCTCACCATGCCATTCCAGTTTGGACCCAGCCATATGCAAATCAGTCTTGACCCTGCGCCCAACGATGGGGTGAATGTATGACATTGTTCTGCATTCTGTCCATTGTTTGTTAAATTTTAGATTTTTGCTACATTAAAATATTTTTATATGTTTTGTTAATTTTTATATTTTTATATATGTTTTCTTTTTGGATTTTTTATTATATTTTGTATTGTAGTTGATATTTTGTTTGTTTTTAAATTTGAATTTTGTTCTGTGGGAATAGTAATTTTTACCTCTCCGCTATCCAACACTTTCCCTACTGTTGCATTCGCAGGGGTGGGAATAGTAATTTATACACCTACGCTATCCAACACTTACCCTACTTTTGCACTTGCTGGAGTGGGAGTAGTAAATGTTACCCCTCCGCTATCCAACACTTTCCCTACTGTTGCACTTGCAGTAGTGGGAATAGTATTTTTCTCCCCTCCGCTATCCAACACTTTCCCTACTGTTGCACTCATTGGAGTGGGAATAGTAAATTAATACCCTCCGCTATCCAACAGTTTCCCTACTGTTGCACTCATTGGAGTGGGAATAGTAAATTAATACCCTCCGCTATCCAACAGTTTCCCTACTGTTGCACTCATTGGGATGGAAATAGTAATTTGTACCCCTCCGCTATCCAACACTTTCCCTACTGTTGCACTCCCTGGAGTGGTAATAGTAATTTTATCCCCTTTGCTATCCAACACTTTCCCTACTGTTGCACTCATTGGAGTGGGAATAGTAAATTATTCCCCTCCATTATCCAACAATTTAGCTACTGTTGCACTCGCTGGAGTGGGAATAGCAATTTTTATCACTCCGCTATCCAACACTTTCCCTACGGTTGCACTTGCTGGAGTGGGAATAGTAAATTATTCCCCTCCACTATCCAACACTTTCCCTACTGTTGCACTCGCTGGAGTGGGAATAGTCATTTTTAGCACTCCGCTATCCAACACTTTCCCTACTGTTGGACTTGCTGGAGTGGGAATAGTAAATTATTTCCCTCCGCTATCCAACACTTTCCCTACTGTTGCACTCACTGGAGTGGGAATAGTAATTTTTACCCCTATGCTATCCAACACTTTCCCTACTGTTGCACTCGCTGGAGTGGGAATAGTAATTTTTATCCCTCCGCTATCCAACACTTTCCCTACTGTTGCGCTTCCTGGAGTGGGAATAGTAATTTTTTACCCTCCGCTATCCAACACTTTCCCTACTGTTGCACTAAATGTAGTTTAAAATTTAGGTTTAAAAATATCACATATTTTAATATTTTAATTTATATTATAATTTATATTATAATTTTTATATTACAGGTGTATGTATATATATATTTATCTTTATTTTTAAATATATTTCTAACATTTTATAATTAATTAAAATTACTATTTATTAATTATTTTAAGTAAATATATATATTACATTTTATATATGTATGTTTAATTTATTTTTAAATTACATTTATTACTTATAATTGTTAAAATTTACAAATAAATCTAAATATTTTTTTAAGTAAAATGTATTATTTAATGTATTTTACATTATTTATAATACATATAAAAAAAACGATAATTTGTACTTCGATATTTTTAACAACGAGAATTTTTTTCCGATATTTTTGTACTTACCATTATGAAGATAGGAGGTCGATATTTTTGACAACATATTTATGTCACGATATTTCTGTAGGTCGATATTAGTGTTGTCGATATTCTTTCAATGATCCACCAAAAAGCTAGGACAGTAGAGGCCTCCATGAACTTCGTAAACAGCCCACCCACTGAATCAAGAGATCCTTTCTGGACTGGTGGAGAATTTTCAGCAAAATTGCTCCTGACAGCATGGTGACCGAGTTATGATATATTGGCCACAATTGCATTTTTTATCATCCAAAAACACTCCACAAAGTGAGGTTTGTTTTGGGGAAAAATGCAATGCCCAAGACATGCAGGTAGTTTTTTCTCTTTGCATTGAGGATAGTTGACATGTTCTCTTGCTCAGCAGTCTTTGGCAGGAAAAATCAGCATGAGAAATCCAATTCTAAATATGGCAGACATTCTGATCTGTCTGTGACAAATGAGCTGCCACTGAGTTGTTTTTCAGCAGTGAAGAAAGCTGTTGGAAATGAAATGGTTTTCCTGCCTCTAAATGAGGCAGGAAATTTGTGAGCATGACAGGACTTAGTCAATTTATGGCATAAATCCAGTTTGTGTACTCCTCTGAATGACCCACTGTGTTCTTTGCTGTTGTTAATTTCATTGTTCCTTATCATGTCCCATGTTTTATGTCTTGTTTTGTGCTGACAAGGCTTGCACCGTATCCCACCCAGTCATTCTCCAGGATTTGATCCAGCTTCACCACTTAAACTATAAGTCAATCTATATGCATCAGGATGCATGACAAGATGCTCCAGCCTACACCTTCACCCTCAGCCACAACCTCAAACTCTGCCTTTTTCACCAGGGTCAAGATCCCAACAATGTGACCTTTCACGTGAGAGACAATATAATGCAATATTAGCCTAATGCAACCACTCTGCACCTCCTACCTCATAGCTTGAACCAAGAACCACATATTTTACTTTCATAGAAGCATTTGTGCAAGATCCTCATTAAACAGCACAATCCCATTGTGGGCCTCCTATGGGTATCTCAACATGCAGAACACAGGCCTGGCAAGGAAAATAATATTTCACTATGTGATAAGGGAGCGTCGCCTTTTGAGGGGGGCTCATGCTGAGAACCACCTAATAAGGACTCTGCTGTCAGCCCTAAACAACCCCTCCCCACAAAAAAATATAAACAAAATCGTGCTGAGGCTGCCGCCTATGTCCTGGGGTCTTTTCACACTATTTAATGGACATTGACTGTTCAGAGCCTCCAAAGAAGGACAAGAAATCCACTCTGTGTAGTGGTTTTCAGCTGGTTTCTAGCTTATTTTGTCTGGCACAGTGTCATATCGACTCCTTTCCGTGTGATCATGTGAAAGGAGATGATATCTTGTGACACACAGAGGCATCGTGTGAGTTGTCAGGTCTGAGTACATGAAGTAAGGATTATCTGTATTTTGAATAAAACTAAGAATGCTCCGTGAATTCACAGTGGTCTAAAGGAATGGAAGCAACACACCAAGCAGCTGGTAGACAAACTGCATGGTGCACGACTTCCGCCCAGCATGGCCTCTCACCTGTCCTGTATGCACAGTGCCTAACATTCCAGGATAAAGATTTGATTTGCGTACCTAATTTGTATATTAATGTTTCACATATGTAACTATCATATTGTACTTTGACTTTTTCAATGGGTGGCAATCATTTGTTGAATATGTTCATAAGTAAGTGTTCCTGGACCAGATGATATCATATTGGTTGTGTGAATTGTCCTATTGGAATTGCTAGTCTGTAGAAACAATATGTGTGTTATGGTATCTTCATACCCTCTTTTAAATATTGCACAATTTGTGAGAGTTTCATTTTGCAAGTGCCAGTGCGCTGTGGGAGCAGTGGACTACATGGGTCCTTCAGTACACTGATTCTTTTTTCTGTAATATATTCATGCCTTATATACTTGATGGTTCGTACTGTGTTCTTTACAGTGGTTTCAGAGGGGGTGGGGGTGAAGTGGGGTGGAGAGAGAGAGAGAGAGAGAGAGAGAGAGAGTGTGTGTACACGACACATTCCATCTTCTACTTGCAGCCTCTATTAACAAATGTCATTTGTGAGTGTTTCTTTGCTGTTTCTGCTGTTCTATGACATCCTTACACCTGTGTATGATACACAGGCTAGCATTTCCTTTTCTTTCAGGGTGAAAGTATCAATGTAATGCACCCGTTCTTAATCATGTCTCACTATTAGACTGCTTTAATGGTACGTGTACTGGGTTGTACTCTAGGCATTGTGTCCTTTCCTGGCCAAGAAAGGATTTTCCCCTAGGTGTTAGTGCTCACCTGTTTCAATCAGATATTAGGACCCTCGGTTAACTGCTTAAAGGTGGCCACCTCATATTGTCAGTCGCCTTTTTCACAATTTTGACAACTGTTTTTTGTTACCCACAGAGAATTGGATATGCTTTATCTTGAAGATGCAATTTGCCTGAACATGCTCACTAGTTGGTATAACATTTGGAGCTAACCAGGGTCCAAATTCCACAGAGATGTTATACATGACTGTCTCACGCTTGAACATTACAACGAGATCCCATGGCTGACAAACCTGGACCGGTTTTTCAAAGAGCTACATGATGGTGTCTCTATGTAAATCAACCCTGCTAATATCTTATGTTATAGTAAGAATGAAATGTGTGTTCATTAATAATAAAATGGCTGTTAGAGAAACCAGAAAACTTCAAAAACATTCTGTAGCGAGATATATGCTAGGACCCGTTGCCCAGGGACTGCAGGGTACTTGATAATGGTTATGAATACCCAACAGAGATTTTATTTAACAAGGATGCGGTTGGGTGTCCTACACCACCTTGTAGCATTCCCAAAAGGGGACGCGTGGTCAAATAATTTACCCAAATGCCCCTGTTATGGGAAAGCCATACAGTCAACTATTCATCTCATGTTGTTTTGTGTATTGTATAGAGACATCTGAAAGCGTTTGCTGCGCCCCCTATTCTTACAGGAGAAATTCATGTTTTATCAGGATGCTTTTAACTTTTGTAAGCTCGAGAATGAAGCAATCTGTTATACTGTTTATACTTTTATCATGTGTTTAATTCCGAGAAGAAATACTTTGACGTTCTGGATAATTTAAGGCATGTATATGACTAACTTAATATCTTGATCTGTACTGTGAGTCTCGCTATGACTTTTATGGCTGTATAGCCTTTCCTTTTGAATTGATTTCATGACTTCAAATTACTTTTTGCACTAATGTTGCTCACATTACTGATTAGCATGAGATATGCATAAAGCGTTCTTTTCAAAAGTACTGTTGTATTCGGCAATGACTACTAGCCATCTTGTTATGGCCACATATTTACCTTGTAAATCTCTGAAGCGCTACTGTTTGTATTTTTAACCGGTAATTGTTTGTATATGGTGTTTTTAAAGAAGCATTGCCTGTACTACATGGAATATTTTATTACTTTTATGGATTTCATAATTCCGAATAAAGAATATTTTGACCTTTGACAACTGTTTTCTGTGTCTACCCGTGGACTACCTTTCGCAGGGAATCGCCCAGCTGTTTCTAAATTGCACTCAGTGTTACTGTTTTATGACATACGTCATATAGAGGCACAGATCCATTGAGACGGTCCATTTCGCTGATCATAATCAGCTTCGACGTATTCTGAAAGGGATTAGTAATCCATACCTTCATACATCCTTACTTCGGACATGATTGATCATTAACTATCATGTTTTTTTGTCTATTTTTCAGGAACGTGTAACTAATTAGACTACTGTGACCAACTGCCTATCTCATCATGTCTTCAAAACCATCCGTCATATCCGCTACTCTCTCTAAAGCACACACTTGCACTGTTGGCTATAGCGTGCAACCGTCGATTTATGGCTGTGTATGTGACACAGCAGACAAAACTGCAGAACCGTGCAAAGGCAGTATCCTTTGATTTATGACCAACAGCTATGCCTAATGCCGAATAATACATGAGTGGCTCGTGATAGGGGGAGCAGTATAATTTGAGCTTTATCAAGTATAGGGCCCGGATGACATAAAACGAGCACTGTGAGGACTTGGTTAAGACATGCTCTCTGCCACAGTTTTGGGCTGACTGGTGTCTTATGTAGTTGATGAGCGTTAGCAGTTTTATGCTACAACCCTACACCAGTAGCGGTCCGTGGTAGGAGTGCCGGCCGGGCGGTGACGTGGGGTGGGGGAGGGGCAGGGTGGGGGGTGGGGGGTAGTAAACCACGGATTACGGCCGAATACAGGTAAGTAAACATTTAAATAAATAAAACGAATTTCGTTGCGCGCACTGCATCGCATTTGGCGATGCAGCGCTCACAACGAAATTCGTTTTTATTTATTTAAATGTTTACTTACCTGTATTCGGCCGTAATTCGTGGTTTACTACCCCCCACCCTGCCCCTCCCCCACCCCACGTCACCGCCCGGCCGGCACTCCTACCACGGACCGCTACTGCCCTACACAATAGTAGTTTACTGCTTGCCACAGAAGCTTTCAAGCATATGCCTCTTTTAGGAGCCTTTTTAGAAATACCCAAAGTAATCACAGCGGCGGCCGGCACAGGTAAGTGCGGTGGGAAAGGGCAGGGCGCAGCAGGGGGGGGGGAAGCCGACAGACAACGGAATAGGTGTTATTTATTTACTTAATTATACCTATTCCGTTGTCTGACTTCCCCCCGCTACCACCAAGCCCCGCCTCGCTCCACTCCGCCCCGCTCCGCTCCGCCACGCCGCTTTTACCTGTGCCGGCTGCTGCTGAGTAATCAAAAGGACACAACACAATCAGGGGCGTAACACAGGCCCCCGCATCCCCCGCAGTGCGGGGGCCCCCCAGGTGCAGAGGGCCCCCTCAGCACAGTACTCAGGTCTGAGCGCTCCGGATAAAATCCGGAGCGGGGCCCCTCTGTGTACATTGCAGGGGGCCCCTTAAACTTTCGTTACGCCACTGAACACAATAGCAGACACAAAGCAACATAGCAACACAATTACAAAGTAGCAGGGCACATTACAACAAATAAAAAAAACATAACCACTGGGTACAACAGGGCAGTATTAAATTGCAATCATGCAGCACAAAAACACAGCAGCACAAAAAAACAGAACACATAACCACCACAGCAAACTGTCACACAGCAATTATGCAAATTTCTTGGTGTCACACAATAACGCCGCAAGAATCCTGGGGCATATTAGCAAGACCGGCGATAAAATTATCGCCGTTTTAGCGGCAGGAAACTGCCGCTAAAGCGGCGATAATGGGCTTGCTAATATGCGTTATAGAATTCCAATAGAAGCCCAGGTTAGATGTCCTGCACATCTAACCTGGGCTTCTATTGGAATTCTATAACGCATATTAGCAAGCCCATTATCGCCGTTTTAGCGGCAGTATCCTGCCGCTAAAACGGCGATAATTTTATCGCCGGTCTTGCTAATATGCCCCCCTGTTTTCCTAGTACGACGCCAAAAAGTGTTTGGCACAATCACTACCTTACCTTAACCCAGAGGGCATGAGATAGCGCCACTCAAAAACGTTTTGTGATTCGACCCTGAGTGTTTCTGCAAAGGGTCTTCTAATGTCGAATGTTTCCCTCACCTTTAAGTAACATCCGGGTTATTAGGATGCTCTTTGAGTGTAATACAGTAATTTTTAAATCTAACATTAAATAACATCACTGAACCCACTGTCGTTCGCCAGATAATGGCGAGAAATGATGTGTGCTTAATCAGCCCCATTATGCATTCGACCATGCATGACACATCAAAGGCTCATCAGATTGTTTTTGAAACTTTGCTTACTCGAAAATGATTTCCCACCAGATTGAGATGCAAAAGCACAAAATATTAATCAGTTCAAATAAATATCGAGACTTTCCCCAAATAATGCGATTAATTGGCAGAGTGCGGGGCCCGGTGTCCCGTTCCCAACAGCTGGTCACAGTGGCGCATGGCGCCATCTCAACACACTTTCGAGATAATGACTTTGGCATCTGCCGACAAGGGTCCGCCACTGCCCACCGAATCTACAGCTCACAAGTGGGGAAGCGCGGCGCCAACAGAACTTTCCTATGCAAGGTCTTTGAAATGTATTAATGTAATGCAAACACAAGCCTTCCAACCCATTAAATTGTTGATGTTATGCGAATCCACTCTGGGATTGCAGATCCTCATTAACATTATTTGCATGTTAATCTGCATCTTTTTAATTAGTGATATTATTTATGCACATAATTTCTGCCTACTGATGCCAAGGCTGGAGCGCATTAATTAATCTACTGAGATGCCAAACTGTTTATTTTCTCCCGCACTTTTATTTGTTTACATGGTGTACCGGATTCGCGGAAAATAAAAAAGAGCAGGAAGAATGAAAGCAGAAAGACAAGATTAGCTAAAAGCTCTTTTTTGTTTTCGTAATTTAAATTGTAATATTAGCCAAATGTTGTGATTCTTCCCTCAGAGATCGGTTATTCAGTTACATTACCTTGATGTATTATTAAAATGTATAATGGACTCTGGAGGCGTCTTTTAGTTCTCTCCTTCATTTACAGAATATACTCAGTGTTATTTTAATCTTCCTACAACGCGCCCATGCATAGGCAATGAGCGCTTCTCCCCTGCGAGTCTCCACTGCTGCTCCACTTTGCACAACTGATAAACATTTAAATAAGCCTTTTCAAAGAAGAATGGCGCACCAAAAATTATTAACCCATTAACGTGATAAGCAACTGCTCAGCGATTCATATTTCTCCTCTGTGCCACGCAAAACTAGGTCAGCTGTGACATTTATTTGATCAAAAAATGCTGGATTTGTTTGTCCCCTTTCTGCCATTTATGCAGAAAGGCGCCACATGGGTGTAAGATTTAGAGAGATACCCGTGGGTAGGTTTCGCTTATTTTTAGTTGAAGCGATTTCTGTATTTATTTATTTTTGTATGTGGGAAACCTTTGAAACAATAGGAATTGCACTTTTATCAAATCTCATTAGGATGGTTTCTCAATATTGCTTCAAGATGCAGCATAATTGTGTAGTGACACCACGGTCTCAATTTACTACACTTCAGGTAGCATTGCATAAACGTATGCAGCACTGTGTGAACTAGAAAAAAAATTGCAGCGCCATATTAATGAAGAGTTGTGGTGTGATGGTGTCATTGGTCGTGCTTGTGGTGAAAATGCTGTTTTAGTATGGTGTGAAGCATTGCTCACCAGTGCAAAGGTGAGTCAGTGGTGCTGATGTAGAGCAAAATTCATTTTCATTTGTAGGGATGCAATATAATCACACGTGTAGAACGCAACCGCATATAATCTTTTGTCGTGTTAACCTAAGTGTTAGGATCTTGTAATGTAATAACATAAATGTGATGTGTTTAGGCCAATATGTAGAATACGTGAAGAATTAATGTGGGAAATCAAATGTAATCAGCAGAAAACACTAACAGAACCACACGGGTTGTGCAACTGACAACCATTTATTATTCAATGTGTTTACTAATCGTGTCATTTCGTATGTAGATAGGAATATTAACCGAATGTGCCTTAATCCCAATACAATTTCCTGAAGCTCATGCTCCATTTCTCTTATGTTAGCTGAAATTTGTAGGCCTGAAATACATTTTCCCTGGAAGCTCTAGCATTAGAATTAATAGTAGGAATTTCATGTGCACGTTGGATTGTGCTCTTTCTCACGTTTGTGTTGCAGGTGGAAGAAGCGCCCTTGTTAGTTAGAATAATGTCTTTGTTTCAGGAGTTAGGCAAGGAGAGAAGAGGATACATTGGGAGTTAATGCCAATAAGGAGAACTGTTGTATTTTCTCACCGAAGGCCTGGGAATCAAGGTCATCTTGTTGCTGTTCGGGAGCATCGCCGTCCAGTGGAAAAGTACCTATGAGAATATGATCTGATCGGATGGCGTGACCCGAAAGGAATCCTGGGAAGACACCTGAGATACTGGAACATTGCAATTAGGGAGAGACCACCACTTCTTCTTTGCCTTTGGAGAGAGAGCATCTTAGAACGAGCTCTGACTCAGTAGCTTCATGCTACCTGACCTATTTAAGTGGCGAGACTTCTAAGGAAGACTCCACACGGTGACACCTTTATCTACATTGCCCGAATAATGCCTAAGTAGGGGTGTCACGCTAGTGCTAGAGTAGGGACAGATTAATGCTTCATTTTCATCAACCCTCGATGAAGGGGAACTTGGACTCGTGCTTTCTAATTTTCTGCATCCTAATTCTTGAATTAATTGTCTTGTGCATGTTGCACCGCTTCAGCCTGATTCGCAGATTTGGCTTTATGTTGGTTCCAATGTATTTCTACACCCTCGTCTTGAGGTGTCTGTATATTCAGTTATTTTTGGCATTGTAATAAATCAACTAACCTTACTTAGTAGTCTGTGGTTACTATGGGTCTAGAAAAAATGCGATTGAATTGATTGAATTGCTAATGATTTCTCTCCCCTGCACACTTTCATTCTGAGAAAATGTAGCATCGACTTGAGGTTCTAGAGAAGATCTAGAACGTACGGGCCCGGCCCCTTCATTTGGTAGCAGCGTAGAACGGTTCTCACATGAAGCGAGGGGAGAATCTAGGATAGACTAGAAAAGAGACCTAGAACCCCAGAGCCCCAAATAAAGAGCGCAATGATTGAGAACGGAGAGCGGTGGAATTTGGTGGAGACCGACGGAGCTTGATGGTTTGGCGAGAACAGCGTCGAACGGAAGAGTGAGTATCAATAGGGATGTGTTGTGTGGTAGATTGCGGGAATGAATTGCGGAGTCGGTGTGAGAGTCAAGTAAATGTTTTTCGTTCCGTACATGGTCCAAGGATTGAGATTTGAGTTTCAGATCCCAAAGTGGCCTAAAATCCCGGGATATATTAAATGGTGTAGAAGACACTGAGTTGTTGTGATTGTGTGACCAAAGATTTGAGGAGTTGTCATGAGAAGTCATTCACAGTTCCACGTAAGACAGGGAACTTTGTGTGAATGGGACGTATGGGAATCGTTTGGTGAACCTTGTGTACAGAGGTGAACTATACTGATTTGGGTGACCAGGGCAGGTTGAGGGTTGCTGTGTGTGAATGTTCTTGGATGACTGAATTATAGCGATCTTGGAGATGGCAGACAATAACAGAGTTCAAGATGATTGTGTGAGTGAATGTGTATGGTGAAATTGTAGAGGGTGAGCCGCTCTGAGGAGTAAAGGTGAGGTCAGAGTGTGCCGCGCTGCGATAGGTCGTTTGGTGTAACGCCACGCTGGGTTTGGTTGGTAGTCATCAGGAAGTTGTGGTTGTGAAAATCTTGTTCGTTGAAAATTTTGAATAACTTGTGATTCAATCATGCAATGTTTTAGGGTATTGCGAGATTAGTTCAGGGGTGATCAGGGAGTTGTTACTCGAGTAGGTAAAGAAGCACCACCCGAGGATACTCCAGCACATTACATGGCGGCAAAAATAGTACTCCATACTATAATTTGGCTTCAAAATTGGCACAAAATCACTGAGAAAAAGGGGGAATTGGCATTACCAAGCTATGGTTCATTTTGATTGGATGTGCTGCACCTCTTGAGAGGAGGGATGTTTGGGCTGCGATCTTTGCCTAGACCAACACAGTTTGAGGTGCTAGATGTATGGATGCGGGCAGCACATGCAAAGAACAGGGAAAGATGCCAAGGAAAGATGAAGAAAGCTTTGAGGGCATGTCAGGAAGCAAGATGGGACTCACAGCTTAAGAGATGAAGAATCGACACCATTGAAGGTGAAAGGTTGTATCCAATGCTGGTGAGAGAGGGAGATTCTCAGAATAGGAATGGAGGGGAAAATGGAAATGATGGGAGTGATACAGACGACATCTTGTTGGATAGGTTGTTATTAGAGCATCCTCCACCTTACAATCCACACTCAGAAGAGGGAAGGCGAGAGTTGTAGAATACAGAGAACATGGAGAGTGTACCACCTTCTCATACAGGTCCTAGTGCAGGAGTTGTTGGAAGGATTTCCGTAGGAGTAGGGGGGACAGGAGTGTCTGCCTTGGGAGGTGTGGAACTAAGTGGAGTAAACGTTGCTTCGCGGTTACCGGAAGCTCTCACAGTACCGGTCACCATTGGTCCTGTTGTCTCTGTGTATGACCCAAGATTAATGGGAAACCTTAGTTAGCAACAACCGGTACTGGCGGAGGGAATTGGATTGGGAGGAACAGGGAGCATAAACAGAAATGGTCCGTCTCTAGTGCCTGTAGAATCTAGTACCCCTTTACCAGCTACCGCAGATCCTTCAGGAATACACATTAGTTCCAGTACTATACAATCTATAGCCATGGTGAGCACGAGCTCAGACTCAAGGATGTGGGAAACTCCAGTGAGGGGACCAGTAGGTGTGACATCAGAAGCAAGTGCAAGTCATGGAACCACCGGAAACCAACATGTCTTGGATGCTACAGATTGAGAGACTTGGTTGCGAGATCATAATAACAGTAAGGAAAGACAGAACAGTAAATCTTGTCAGGGAACGAACAAGGCTGCAGTAAAGGCAAAATTATTGGATGTGGTGAGATAGAAGGCTGCGGTAGAAGAGATTATCAGTGGGAATTTGCCTTTGGAAATAATGGAGACCTATGAGCCAGATGAACTGCTATTTGTAGCGAAGGATGTCACCCGCAAGGCAAGATGAGCACATAAGAAGTTGTCAGAATTGGCTCAGAAATATGATGTAGACCTGCCTCGAACAAAAATGCTGCAGGGAAATCATAGGCTTAACTACAGTGATCAGGAGCTAGAGGAGAAGAGAGTGACAGGATTGAAAACACACATCCGGGAACTGATTATAAGAATATGGGCTTGTAGTATGCTTGATAAGTGGGAGGTAAGGTGGTCTAAGAAGAAAATATTTTAGAAGAGTCACAGAGGAAATGCCACCTCCAGGAGGGGGAACAGCAGGCGTTGAGGCATATCCATTGCGAGAAGTGCCTAATGGAGGGTATGTGTATATTCCTTGGAGTAGAGGTGATTTAGCTGCATTCACAAATGATTTTCCTAGGTTGAGGAAGAAGCCGGCTGAAGGGTACAAGCAAGTCGATCACTTTGTTAAAATCTCAAAAGTGTTGTGGATTGACCCAAATACCCAGTCTGAAATTGAAGTCCCTAGTGATCTATGGTCTACATGTAAAATCGTTATTGATTGGCCTGCTGCTGAGCCAGAGAGGGATCCTGTAACTCATGGTCCTTCGCCCTTGGTCATGAAAAAATACGATCCGGTGATCACATGGTTGCAGTCAAAAATCAAGACATCGATTGGGTTAAAATAGATCGAATGACACAGGAGCCCAAAGAGTCAGTACATGCCTATTACATGAGGCTTTTGCAAGTCTTCAACAAGCAATACAGTGGGTTAGATACACTCGACTCCAAAGACATGGGACAATTTGTCTCAAAATTTGTAACAGGATTGAGACCAGAGATTAGCCTCGTGATTCAGCAACATTTGATCTGCTGGCAAAATAAATCAATGGACGAAAATCGACGGTCTGCCAGATATTGCAGTTATAAAGTGGATTCCAAGCATAGGTGGATAAATGACGAGTTAATTCTGGTTCAAATGCGGGACGCACAAAGGGTAGATAAGGCGCAGGCAACTGGAAGAACAGTGGGTCGAAATCAGGGGAATGTCCAAAGAGGTGTTCAGAACACTCCGGAGGCAGCTGGACAGGGAAAAGGGAAAGGTGTCCCTATAGATCCCAAAACAGGAATAGATATTGCCATGCTGAAAAAGACAACCACTTGTCATTTTTGTAACAAGATCAGGCATTGGAAGTGTAAGTGTTGCTTGAATCCAGCAAATCAGGTGCGAGAGGGAGACCTTGTGCAAGTGCCAGATGTGGTAAATACAGTGACAAGGCCAAAATCCTATAATGGAGTGAATCAAAATCAGCTAGTGCAAGTGCCACAACCTCCGAGAATCTCCCAGAATAATTGAACATACCATCAGATGCCCTTTATGGAACCGCCAGATGGGTTTGATCAGGACCCGTCCCAATGACGGTGCCCGAGGGGGGAGGAAGACTGATCTCTTGGAGCAGTCTTAGCGGTAGACCAGAGTGGAACATATTTGGAGGCAGACGCAGGTGGTCATCCCATTACATTCTTGATTAATACTGGTGCTATCCATTCTACTGTGAGATCTGCAGTAGTCCCAAACCTACCCCTCTCGGGAAAGTCAATCCAAGTCATAGGAGTTGCCAACATAAGAATGACAAAACCATTGACAGAAGAAGTGCCGGTGAGAATCAGAACCTTCCAGGATCATCACCAGTTCGTGGTGTGTGATTCGAGTCCAGTCTGTTTATTAGGGCATGATCTTTTGTGAAAATTAAATTGTACCATGTGTTGTACACCAAAGGGAATTGAGTTGCAGGCTAATGATGATGACTTCACTTTCAAGCTAGCAATTCTGAGCCATTTCATAGACACGTTTCCTTTACTGACAGTGCAGGACATGACGCTGGACTTGAGAGACACTTTCTCTCCAGTGGTGTGGTAATTCACAGGGGAAGAGATAGGACTGATTCGAGGAGTCGATCCAGTCCGCATACAGATCAAGCCTAATGCAGAGTTTCCAAGAACACCCCAGTACAACTTGACCCCGAAAACGTTGGCAGGAATTACACAGGGCATACTGAGGGAGGTCATAGGAAGTCTGTGCAATTCACCCATCATGGGATTGCAGAAGCCAAGCAGAAAGTACCTCATATTTCAGGATCTTAGGAAAATCAATGCCATTGTGATTCCATGTGTCCTGTGGTACCGAATCCATCTGTGATCCTATTGCAGATTCCTTGCGAAGCTGTCTGGTTCACTGTGATTGACCTGTGCCAAGCATTCTTCTCCATCCCATTGCATGAGGAAAGCCAATTTTTATTTGCTTTCCGTCTGGAGAATCGTATCTTAACCTGGTGTCGTATCCCTCAAGGGTATACTGAAAGTCATGAAGAAGAACCTCAAGAGCTTGATTTTGCCCCGAAACTCATTGTTAGTCCAGTACATCAATAACCTCTTAATTGCATCTGAGACACGAGAAGCTTGCAGGGACGATACTATTGCCTTGCTGAATCTCCTGGCTGACAATGTACACAAGGTGTCGCCAAATGTCAGGAACCAATGTCTAAAATTCAAGAATAAATGTCAGCTCATGGGGGCTACCACAGTCTATTGGAAAAGAAGGAGTCTAAATGCCCCGTGTATTCTCAAGAAAACACACGACCTGCCTTGGACCGTATTGGTTCATAACTGGTTTTCCAAGATGGCTGCAAGCGCTAAGGTTAGCGCTGCAGCCTTCCTGCAGTGAGCGCGAGGACTCCAGCACAGCATGAGGCTCGCGCTCACCCTCAGCTGTGCGCACTTCACCAGGACCGTTAGGCGAGCAGCAGTGCTTCGCGTTACGTCCGTGGCAGTTTTAAGTGTAGTTGTAGAGAGTTTTCCGTTTCGTGTCACCGGCGGTAGCATAGCTTTTTCGCTACACGTTGGAAGTCTGAGTTCAGCATTTTAAAGAAGAATTTCGAGTTGTCACTAAACTGGGCAGTGCATTCCTGACGCATTCATGAAGACTTCGTCTGCTGACAGGAAAAGTCATCAGTCACGCAAGTACCCATTCTGGGAAGAGTCGTTAAGGACAATAATATTGCAACAGTGTTTCCTTGCTTGTATAGCTCTCCAGTTTGCTATTTCTGTTGGCATAATAAGTTAACCTTACAGAGTATTAAAGACAACAGTGTAGTATTTGCTTTACATAATTTACTTACCTGAACATCTGTTCCAGTTGGCCCTTCAAAATCCCCTTTACCCAACTGCATCTAAAAGAAAAGACAAGAAATTAGTTCTACAATAACGCTAATAAGACAAATAGAACGTCAATAGATAGTATAGAAGATATGTAAAACTGTTGTTGCTTTTCTACAGGATATTGCTACACTCTAATCAAAATTACTGTGGAGTATATGTTCAAGACTACAAAGATAAATAGAAGAGAGGCAATAGCTCAGTCTCTTAAGGGTACGTTCTAGAGGGTTTGGAAATATGTAGTGATTAATAAAAGAAAACTGTATAGACTCTAGTAAATGTTATTTTATGTTACAGTGTTCAATACCGAGAACTGCGCAAGAAGCAAGCTAGAAATAGCAGTATAGAAGACACCAGACATAAGAAGAGGAGGCTGTCTCTTCTCTGTCCCCAACCCTTTTCCCCCCTGGGAATCTCTTCATACTTCCTAGAAAGATTCTTTGGGAGCGTGGAGGGAGACTCAGAGAGGCATTGGGAATTGTCATCATTCTGCTCCCGTGAAGAATCTGGGAAACTTCAAGTAAGACTCTTGACACCAAACAAACTTCAGTACTGTCTGATGGAAGTTCAGTACTTGGGTCGTCGTATTGAGAAAGGCAAGAGGTAGGTGTCACCAGAGCGAGTAGAGGCGATCATGAAAATCCACCTACTACACAGAAAGATGTCAGGATGTTTTTGGGAATGGTGGGCTACTGCAGACAATGAAGCCTGAACTTCTCCTTGATGGTGAAGCCTTTACAGATGTTGACCCACAAAGATGTGAGCGATCCGGTACCCTGGGATAACAACTGCCTAATTGCCTTCTTGAAGCTGAGAGAGTGCCTTTGTCGTGCGCCGCTTTAGGAATGCCTGACTACAACAAAGCGTTTTCGCTGTTCTGTTACGAGGAGGAAGGTTGTGCTCTTTCTGTACTCACCCAGAGACGTGGGGGAGCCTTTAGACCAGTGGCCTATTTCTCAGCTATATTAGATCCTGTAGCTTCAGCATTGCCCGGATGTCTCAAATCCGTTGCTGCAACAGGTGTCAGCATTGAAGGATGTGAAAGTATCGTGATGGGTCATCCACTTACTGTATATGTTCCACACTCAGTCGAACATCTGATGATGAGAACCAAAATACAGCTTTTGACTAATAACAGGTTGACAAAGTATGAACAGATTTTGCTTGCAGAAGAGAATGTGACCTTAAAGCAATGTTCTGTGTTAAACCCAGCTACCTTGTTACCTGTTCCAAATGCTGATCAATCAATCAATCAATCAATCAATCATGTCACTTATAAAGCGCACTACATACCCGCGAGGGTCTCAAGGCGCTGGGGGAAGAGGGGGGTGGTGCTGCTACTGATCGAAGAGCCAGGTCTTGAGGAGTCTTCTGAAGGCCAGTAGGTCTTGGGTCTGTCGGAGGTTGGTGGGGAGGGTGTTCCAGGTCTTGGCGGCGAGGTGGGAGAAGGATCTGCCGCCGGCGGTCGTTTTCCGGATGCGGGGGACTGTGGCGAGGGCGAGGCTGGTCGAGCGGAGCTGGCGGGTGGGGGTGTAGAAGCTGAGTCGTCTGTTGAGGTAGGCTGGTCCGGAGTTGTGGAGTGCTTTGTGTGCGTGGGTGAGGAGCTTGAAGGTTATCCTCTTGTTGACAGGGAGCCAGTGCAGGTCTCTCAGGTGGGGTGTGATGTGGCTGCGTCGGGGGATGTCGAGGATAAGACGTGCAGAGGCGTTCTGGATGCATTGCAGCCGTCTCAGGAGCTTAGCCGTCGTTCCTGCGTAGAGGGCGTTTCCGTAGTCCAGCCTGCTGGTGACGAGGGCCTGGGTGACAGTTTTTCTTGTTTCGGTGGGGATCCACTTGAAGATCCTGCGGAGCATTCGGAGGATGTTGAAGCAGGATGAGGAAACGGCGTTTACCTGCTTAGTCATGGAGAGGGTGGGGTCGAGGATGACCCCTAGGTTGCGTACGTGGTCGGTGGGTGGCGGGGCTGTTCCCAGTGATGTTGGCCACCAGGAGTCGTCCCAGGCTGAAGGGTTGGAACCAAGGATGAGGACCTCCGTCTTGTCCGAGTTCAGCTTCAGGCGGCTGGTCCTCATCCATTCGGCGACGGCCTTCATTCCTTCGTGGAGGTGGGCTTTGGCGGTGTGAGGGTCTTTGGTGAGGGAGAGGATCAGCTGGGTGTCGTCGGCGTAGGAGATGATGTTGAGGTTGTGCTGTCGGGCGATGTGGGCGAGGGGTGCCATGTAGATGTTGAAGATTGTGAAGACCATGACTGTCTAGATGTCACTGAGCTCTGCACCAAACCGACATTGTTGATGAACCATTGTCTGATCCTGATCAAGTCCTGTTTGTTTATGGTTCATGCTTAAGGGACAATGAAGTTAATCTGAAAGTAGCATTTGCTATCTGTACCATTTCTGGAGTTTTGGAAGCTGCTTGATTACGGGAAGTATACTCCACACAAGTGGCTGTGATCATTGCCTTGATCCTTGCATGCCTTGTCTCTGAGCAAATCCGACTCACCAGCTATACCGATAACCAGTACGGTTTCAGTGTGGTTCATGACTTCGGACAGCTATGGTCGCAGAGAGGATTCTTAACGTCCTCAGGATCTTCCATAAGGAACTAGAAGATACTAGAAAAGAGGCCTAGAACCATCAGAGTGTGCCGAGCTGCGATAGGCCTTTTGGTGTAATGCCGCGCTGGGGTTGGTTGGTAGTCATCAGGAAGTTGTGGTTGAGAAAATCTTGTTCGTTGAAAACTTTGAATAACTTGTAATTGAATCATGCAATGTTTTAGGGTTTTGCGAAATTTGTTCAGGGGTGATCAGAGAGTCGTTACTCGACTAGGCGAAGAAACACCACCCGAGGATACTCCAGCCCATAACATGGCAACAAAAGTAGGACTCCATACTATAATTTGGCTTCAAAATTGGCACAAAATCACTGAGAAAAAGGGGGAATTGGAATTCCCACACTATGGTTCATTTTGATTGGATGTGCTGCACCTCTTGAGAGGTTGCTCTCCCCTCCATGCTTTCATGCTGAGAAAAAGTACCATCGGCTTGACGTTCTAGAGCAGATGTAGACCGTACGGGCCCAGCCCCTTCAGTGCCTTCCCTGAGATCTGTACTTGTGTCACACCATGCAGTACAAATTTCAATGCAGTGACAACCGCATCAGGAAGGCCATGGACAATGTATTATTTCCCTGCATTTACACATTACATGTGGGAATTTCACATGCTTTTCCACTTGAAACAAGGGGTTTGTGGATTGATTAATTTAGTGCTAGGATTTCACACAAAACATCTTGCTATTTTAATACATCTAAATTTATGCACAATCCAAAGGGTTTTTTGTGACATTCCTGTTCCATTATGCACTGTTGCATGGAGAATAAGGCTTGCATAACTGGTTTACACAAAGAAATTTTGGTTTTGCAAATCCATACAAACTTATCCAAAAGGGCTGATTTAGAATTTGGTGTAGAGGGTACTCTGTCTCAACAGCAACAAAGGGCCCTCTCTGCCAAAATCACGGCCCACCAACCCGATTTAGAGGTGGGAGGAACAAACATACTACTCCGATGACTCAACAGAGTACTGGTCTTCAGAGGTAAGCCGTCCTACAATCTACCCAAGTTAAAATGGCTAGTGAGATGGCTTTTTATGTGATCTGCCACTGCAGGGTAAGACCTCGTTGTGAGGGACAGTAAAAATTAAAAAGAAATCCCCCCACGCCATATGATAAAACTCCAATGGTGTGGGAGGCTCTCATTTTACTTTTTTCTAAAACAAACTCCTGCTTTGGGAGTCTGTTATCGAAAAAAAAAAGTGAATCTTTGTAAAAGTTTGATAGCAGGCCGTCATGCTTGACCAAGCAGTCTGTCAAAACTTTTACAACATTGACAGGAGCTGCTGTGATTCTTGAATATTGATTTTGTTTTTTTTTAAATTGACCATTACAATTTTTTTCATTTTAGTTAAGTATATTTTAATTTTTTTTTTAAATCATAATTGAACACAAAAAACAAATCAACAGGATATGTGACAAAGTGCTCGGGCAATTAAATGGTTCCCCAGAAACAATTCAGATGCCTCAAGAATGAGCTAGAGATGCAAATTCATGAAGTAGACAACTAGGATCAAGAGGAACTAAGAGCCAGATGTAGGTGGCCAAATAGCGAGCGCTAATGCTGAAATTCGCAGAATTTCAGCGTTTGCGATCGCTATTTGGCAGCGAGCAATGTAGGTAAGTTGAAACCTACTAGCAAAATAAGGAATTGCAAAATTGCGATTCCTTATTTTGCTCTTGCATTTAAGAAGTCGCAAATTGCGATTCCTTAAATGCAATGTAAGTAGCACAAAAGAAAGTGCACTTTAGCCTTAAGGAATCGCTAATTACCACCAACTTCAAGTTGGTGGTAATTAGCGATTTCCTTTAAAAAAGCACTTTTTTGCTTTTTTTTAAGTGCCATGTGGCACACATTCATGCCCTTAGGGCATTTATGTGCGCCACATGTGCACACATGCACATTTCAGGGGTGCAACAGGGTGTCCTTTTGGAACCCTGGCACCCTTGAAATGCGCCCGCAATTTGCGAGGGCCTCTTGGTGACTCGCAAATTGCGGGAGTAATTCCTATTCATTCCTATGGGCCTCTTGGCCCATAGGAATGAATGGGACGGTATTCCTTAATTGCGAATCGCAATTTGCGATTCACAATTAAGGAATATTAAGGAATCGCTAAAAATATTGCGATTCCTACCTACATGGCATTTTGCGATTCCTTAATAGCGATTCCCTAAAAATCGCTATTAAGGAATCGCAAACATGCATTTACCTACATCTGGCCCTTAGTGATACAAAATTGCGATTTGTAGAGCGCTGGAGTGCCTTACTTTTTGAACATCAATAATGTCTTTGCTTACAGCTAGCTGACTATAGGAATATTAACTATCCATATCAAAGGAGGCTTGTGTGGAGGGGACTGTTGAAGCAGATTGAACCAAAGCCACTGGGTCACTGAGTCACAAGAAAACACCAACCAACTGTTCACTAGAACTGGTGCTTAGCACTATATTCTAGGTCATTTGAAGCACTGCTGTACCATATGTTCTCATGATTTAATGGCATTGCTTTTCATTTTTTGAAGAAGGTGTGACACCATCCATGAGCCATACATAAAGATGAGACACAATGCTTCATTTTTAACGAAATTAGTGCAGGAGCCTTAAGTTTCCAGTAGAGCCCGTGGGCAGTGTTGCTGAATGTCAGCATTGCTTAGCTTTGATTCCTGCCTGCTCATCTTTTTTCCACAACCTTTCTCTTCCTGACTCCTTTTCTCACTATTGCAGCATCTTTCAAGCCTGTTTTCCTATCTTGCTCTTCTTCTTTCTTTCTCCGCCTTCTGCCTATCTTTTTCTAGACTTGGGTCAAAGACTGATGTTAAAAAAACGTTTCCTGATCCCCATGAATGAATGTCAATGCCCACCACTGGCGTTTACTGGCACAATTTAAGCACATGACCTACACATTTTACTGAAAAAATGATAGGTTGAGAAGTAACTTATAATAACTAGTTTTGACAGGTTTCACAACATTTCGGTACAAGGCAGTTTTAGTTTTCCTGCTCCATACTAAGCCTTTTGCTTTGTATGGAGGTCAGAATATATTATTTGTATTGCATTTCGTATACCATCACAGTTGTATACTCCATCTCCTTCTCCATGGAGGTTAAACAGCCACCTACAGTGGATGCACTATGCTTGGATCAGGTCACCAATGGCTTCCAGTTGGTTCTTTATGTACACAGTTCTAGGTCATGACTCGTTTCACAAAGACACAGCAATGTTTAGATTAGACCAACACCACATTCTTGGTCAACGTTCATGGTGTTGTAGAGATTTCCTTTTCATGTTTAGAATTTTGCAGGTAGGTTCAGATCAGAATTTCCTCTGTCATGAACTCTTAGGGACTCAGTTTTTAGCCCTTTGTGTTTCAATTGCCAAACTGATGGGCGGCAGATGTCCTGCATTTGCCAGGTCATGGGTGGATAACAAATCCTCTTGAGAGTTCTCTGCAGTGTTGGTGGACAAAATTTGCTGAGAGTTCTCTCCAGAGGAACACTTTCTGCAAATAATGATTGAGGGCAACTTTCAGACAAATTATGGTGGTATGGCATAAAGATATCTCCACCGCAATGAGACAAGTACCACACTGCAAGCCAGGATTGTAAGCTGCTCTTTACACTTTAGTAATCTTTCCTCAGTATGAAAACTTTTAAGGCATATTGAAAATTGTCAAGACTGCAACCTTTTTTCTGGAAACTTTTGATGCCCCCCACCACCCCTCCCACCACCCGTCTCCTTAAACCAACCTATGTCTCTTGGGCCACACTTATTCATTATGCTTAGCCCCCGTGAGCGTTCACATTTATCACCTGATTTAATATTTGAACTTTGAAAAGTGTGATGTGTCTAACTCACGACCTTCTTTACAGAGAGGCTCCTGACAGCTTACCTCATAATTATGCACTTGAATATTGTGGGATGCTTTACCAGATAACTATGGTGTAGCTCCTTCAAGTCCAAAAAACTGTGCCTTAACAGACAAGCAAGGCAGGGATTGGTCATGCCTCCCCAAAGGCTGGAGTGGCCGTTCTGCTCGTTTGTCAATTTCTGCAGTGTGAGGCTGAAAACTAAATTCTACTAATGGGCCTGCGGCACTGATTTTGCCACCCACTTAAGTAGCCTTTTAAACATGTCTCACGCCTTCCATTGCAGCCTGTGTGCAGTTTTGAACTGCCATTTTGACCTGGCAAAATGCACCTTTTGTCAGGCATAAACCTTGTTTTTTAGACATATAAGCCACCCCTAGGGTAGGCTCTATATAGCCCATAGGGCAGGATGCAGTGTGTTTAAAAAGTTGGACATGTACTTTTACATTTTCTGGTAGTGAAAAACTTTTACATTTGTTTTTCACTATTGCAAGACCTACTCCCCCTTAGGATAACATTAGTTTACCATTTTGCATTTAATAAGTGCTAACTTTCAATTGGGAGAAGGTAGGACCCTCTTTAATGGTAAATTTGGAATTTAAGTCACATATCTGAAAATACCACTGGAACCAAGCTATGCCTGGCTGAAGAGTCCTAACTAGGGCGAAACCGGTCCTAGGTTGCTTGTGTTCTGGTTCAGGGAGGACCTGGCCTGGCAGTTTGGCTGGACTGTTTCCATGAGGAGCAGGGTCAAGACTGATTTTCATATGACTGGGTCTAAGCTGAGGTGGAATGGTGGGCGAAAAACAAGAATTGGGATACAACCCCGAGCTCGAGCATTCCATTCATCACCTTGTTGTTTTTGCACTTTTGGAAAGTTTCCATTTTCTTGCCCAGCCATCTGGTACCTGTATCTTGGATCACATGACTAGGTGTAGCTGGCAGTTGGTCCTTGGGTATTGCTAGAAATACACAAAAAAGGCCCCTTGGTCTCAATACTGAAAAAGAGTGCTGGAGTATCCCATTTATGGGACGGTTTCCCTCGCCCATCCGAAGGTGGCATGCTTCATCATAGGGTAACCTCATCACACTGCAAACCTGTTTGCAGTGCGGGATACAACAACCTCTCTACGAGGGAGAAGCTCAGGCATGTTTTGTTTGTAAAATAATAGAGGTATTCTAAAACCTGTAGATGAGCAGGGTGTGGCAAGGGGAAGAAAGGAAAGAGAGTATGTGAGCTAAAACTGACTCTCAGGTATGCCAGACAAGCTTTATTAGGGCACCCTGAGGTCAGGATTAAAAAAGAGGCTATGACAGGGAGTTATTCAACCTGTCATATAGCAATGAAGGTCGACATGTTTCAGCCTCATACCCTCCGCAGTGGTGGGGTGGCTTTCATCAGGACGAAAGTGAAAAGACATTTTTAGGGTGAGTACCCCCCAAAAAAAAACATAAGTGAAAGATATACAAAACCATTGGTTGGAGTGATAGCCACTCTAGCGCGAAAACCCGTGGTCGGTGTACTGCCTGTAAAGAGAAAATGTGTTAAATTATAGCACATAGTTATTATAACGCACTCTGCAATCACCGATATCACCAATGTGTATTCATAACAACCAACATTAGTGAACCCTTTATTGCCCCTTATTGGAAAATATTCAACAGTACTTAATACAATTAGCTGCAAATATAGCTTACCTGCATCTTTGGGTAGCCAGGTGACACCTTAACCTCGGCACAAACACTCGAGGTGGCATCCAAGTCCTGTTTGAAAATTACAGGTGGGGTTTAGTAGTTAAACCATTTAGGTACCGACTTTACAAAAAACTCAGTGTAAGCAGTTGACTAAAATCATATTAGTGTCAATGCATTTAAAAAAAACAGATTCATACTACATATATCTTAAATTACAATATAGAAAAGTCTGAAAATATTAGTTGATGTTCTGCGGGGATGTCTAGAGAGGTCAATTATAATACAAATTCTTTCAGCCTCAAATGCCCTTATTATGGTAGGAGATGTTTTTTCAGTGTGTTGATCCTGGCAGAGTTAACTAGATATTAATCAATTTTTGAAAGATGGTCTATTATAGCAGCCCTTTTTGACATGGTAGGCTATATTGGGTAATTTCAGCTTCACACTACTGCTAGTTAGGGTATTTGCACCTCTCTGCAGCAGGCACATTAACCTAACAAACTATCTGACTCCGGCAAACAAAATCACAATCTGTAGAGCAGAAACATTAACTCACCAGGCTACATTTCACAATAGGCCAGTGCAGGATGGAGCAATGTCAGTCAAATATAAATCGTACCTGGCTTGTGATAACTCTGCCCCAGCACAAGAGGCTAATCAAAGCACCATACCATATTGGAATACGGAGTTTCCTGACTGACCATTGCTTCTGAATGACTAATAGGTTTGGGTAGTGGTGACCACTTATGTATCAGAAATAGGAAATGTCATGAAAGTTGCTGGCTTAAGAACAACATGACTCAATGTCCTGTACAGTTGTGCAATCCCTTTACACAGACAATTCTTGTTTGACACACCACATGTGAAAGGTGAAAAGGGAGTTCAGCGAATGCACATTAAAATCTTTGCCTCTCAGTTGTCACAGCGAACTAGTCTTGATACCTCCTTTCATATCAGCTCCTCACACCCAACACTGTGGCGTCCCACAGGGGTCCATCATATCCCCTCTACTATTCAACATCTACCTTAGTTACCAAACCTGAGTAAATCGTTCAACCTCAACTGTTACAAACAACTAGGGCGTACAAGCATTTAGACCATTCTGCCGCCACACGTCAAGAAGTTTTTATTGTTTTAATGAATTCTATTTATAACTGTATTTCATATTGCAACAAATTTAATTAATCTAACAATAACATTTTTTTACTTACTTACTTACCTGTTACAACTATATAGATGACACCCAATCATTTTTTTAAATGGATGGTCTGGAAGACCTCTACAATTTAAAACTTGATGACTGACATTGTGCCATAAACACACAGATGATGAATAACCATCTAAAGCTAAATACCTCTAAGACAGAGCTTATGACCTGTAGACAATGAAAAAAATACCAGCCTACTGCCCAAGGAATATGAAGCCCCTCCAACAATATCAAGAGAAGTCATTAACCTATGAGTAACTATTAATTCAGATCTATATTTGATACCATATTTTAACAACATAAAACAGAGTGCCTTCAACACAATGAAAACATCACGTTGCCTTCTTTGATACCAACAGAAACTGCATGCCATTATCTCCAAGCTTAACTATGCCAACAGCCTATACCTTGGTGCACCCTCATTCATTATGCGCAAAATACAACTCATCCAAAATGTTGCTGCAAATTTTCTTCTCTATCATCACCCAAGAGAACACATACACATGACTCCCGTCTTGCAATCACTCCACTAGCCACCTATATCAAAAAGGACAATGTTCAAGGCACTTTGCATTGTTCACAGAGCCCTCCAAGGAAAAGAATATTTATTAACTACAAGCTCAATTCAAGCAATACAAGCGATACATACAAATCAGAACACTGCACTCCAGGCTTGCACCACTTATGCCCCCTTACCATAAGAAATCTGTAGGACAGACTGCTTTCTCTGTACAAGCCACCAAGCTCTGTAACACACTACGAGCTAGCATTAGAAGCACCCAGGAGCTTATACACTTCAGAAGACAGTTAAAAACATTGCTATTACAAAGACAACTACACCACCACACATCCTGGAAACAGAACCTGGAAAGACTGTCATACTCTCAAGCTCAATCTTCAGCTTATAATACACAGATTGGAAACAACCCAACCAGTAAACTACCTATTATAACTAGGTAAGTTAAGGAGAGCTGACCTATGATTTTGGTGCATTCCCAGATTTACTAAAGCTAGTAAACCTGAGAATGTGTCAAAATGCTACGCCTTCCCCAGTGAGGCACAATGAGGAGAAATATCTTTATTACTCCTTGTTATGTGCTGCATTCTGCAGCACACATAGAAGGAGGTGTATGTATCTAAGAATTGTTTTTGTGCAGAAAGTTGCCCCTTCATGCACAAAAACAGTCCTTCCTGTAACACAGACTCCCTTGCACCTTGGTGCAAAGCTGCCTGTGTTGGCGCTAGGCTGCACATAGTGTGCCAGCACTAGGAGACAGCAGAAATGTTCCATATCTTTGTAAATATGGCACATTTCTGCTCTCTGCCTTTCACGCAATGCAGTGCAGCTAATTGCCTTGCTGAGTTGTGTGAAATGTAAGTAAACCTGCCCCAAAACCCAGTGCAGTCGCAAGCTAACCAGACTATAATCATAAGAAATACCATAAGTGACTGAAAAACAATAAACGATAGTTTATGCGTCTGTGTCTCTCACACCTTATAATCAACCACACTGCTACATGCTGCACCCCATAACACGATAACTGCACCTTAGTGGTCATCACGCACAACAGTAAAACACTTCCTACATTGGATCACAAAACAAAGACAACACACAAACCACCCTATAGACTGTAGCTTGCTGCCAATGTAGGTAAGCACTTCAGTGCCACACAAAGGGGTAATAATCTCTATACAAATGGGCAATACAATACAATACAATATTCATCACTTTCATCTCCAAGATTTATTTTGATCCTGCTAAAATCTTAGTTTCCATCACACTTCAGAATTAATAAACATAATGTACTGCTGATATATGTTGAAATATGTGTACAGTTCATTTACAGGTTTATTATGTTTTTTGTGAATTAGAAACAATGTGACATCCTACAGTATTTCTTTTTGCACTCCATGTACATAATGCCACTGGAATTATGAGATTCTGAGGCCATGGAGCTATGCGATTCTGCTGCTGCTGCGTTTTCAGCATAATTATGAATGTATCGCATTTGCAACATAATCCATCATCTGCTGTATCATCATCTGTGGGCGGCAGCACTGAAGGAACTGGTGCGTGGACGAGCACTGGGTGTCACAAAGACCCGGAAGCGGAAGTCGGAACCAGAGTAGTGCGGCACGGTGCGGAACAGCCGAGCTGAGCGGTGCGGCTGAGGAGAAATGCATGCAAAGCCAAGGACCCATGGACCAAAGGACTAAGGGGGCCAGGTAGGGAAGCGAGCGCAGCGGCGTACTTGCCGTCGCAGAGTGTGAGCCCGGATCTTCTGCAGAAGCAGCCAGGCTGGATGCGGCTTGCGGCGATCCTGAGTGCTCCCACTCGCTTGCCCCCCCTTCCTCGCATCTCCCCTAACTGCGAGAAGCGCTTTCTCCTCCCACTAAATAATTAAAAAAAAAAAAAATTCCAAAAGCCAACCGTCACTTCAGCTGGATACTCCAGCTGCAGCTGGAAATTTGTAGCCGTGAGGGCCACCGTGGGACACCGTGGAACCGTATGAGCTCTTCAGGCAGCCAAGCGGATATCGGCCGATACCTGCCGAGGCTGGAGCAGGCAAACAGGTTTCTTACTGATATAGCACAGATTTTTAGCCCCCTTGGGTCCTTCTGCTGCTTCCGTACAACTTTGAGCCAGACCATTTGCTCAGTGGTGGCGCGGATGCTTGACCACGTAATTGAAGGCAAACGGACCTCTGGACATCAACCTATACTACTTTTTAAATCAAATTAATAATCAATCAGGCCCGGAGCCCACAGCCATCTTTCCCAGCCCGACTAGCAGTCCACCCGTGGGTGCAGATGAGGTCAGGGAAAGCCAGAGCGGCCATTTCCCTGAGGCCAAGGGCGAAGAAGGGGAAAATACAAAAACCATGCCCCTCTGCTTAGCCCAGCTCCAGCTCTGTATTAATCACAACAGACCCTGTACCAAAAGAAAGGGCCCTGCCAAGCGGTTTAATTGACTCAACCCAACCGAAAATCTACATAAAATTCAGCTTTCTCACTGATGCAGGCTCTGCAATCTACTCGGGCAATGCTGCCCTTAAAGGTCTGCAGTCCCCTCTGCTTCCCCTACAAACGGAGTTGACTCCATCAACTGCACAGTCTCAAGAGAAGGCCTGCTCAAGTGTTGAGGCTCTGACAAGTCTGCCACTAATTAACAATCCAATGACAAGTATGTTCACCTCTTCAACGGGCCCAAGGGCACCAGAGTCTTGCAGCAACCACAGCCCTCCTCCCTCTACTTGCCACAGTCAGCTGGGTATTCCAAAGGCTACACTCAGCACAGCGAAAAAAAATCAGCTCCCTTCCAGTCTCGTAAAGCTTCAAGGAACCCAGAGCTCAATCAATTCACAACAAGTACAAGCACTAGTACACCAAGGTCAAAACAAGCCCCTGGCAACCAACTGCTTAGAATCGGAATCAGAATCAGAACTGGAACAGGCTATACTGCTGGCCATAGAGGGGGGGGCAATACTTCACATGCACTCACCCTCAAAGGCAGCTAGCCCACAGGGACTCACACAAGAGGAACTTTGCCACAAAAGGAACATTCAGTCTAACCAACTAGAATGCGATTCAGTATGCACTTCAGAATGCGCTCCAGTGGTCAGCCCCATCCTGACACAAAAGGAGAACAGCCCCACATGTCCAACACGTTCTGAGAGGGACCCGCAGGTAGAACAAGGCCTTGAAAGCAGTCTCAGTCAACTACTGACATGCAGGAATATTACGCCTGCAGCATCGCTGCGGCCTGCAGGCACAATTGCATCAACCCCACTATCTCTCCCGTCTAGACCATCCAAAGAAACATGAGGGTCCGCCGACCCAATCTATCAAGGGGGGGGAAGGCAATACTATCCTACTTGAACACACAAGAATGGGAGGAAATGCTTGCTGCTTACTCACCTGATCCGCAACAGAGAGCTACTCCGGCCAAGTATCCTCAACTGCACTCTCAAAGCCCCAGCCAAATGGCTAGGGAGGAGTTCAAAGACAAACTCAAGAGGGGGACGAACCCTAAAGAGCAGGCCAGCAGCACCTGGGCCTCCCTCTGAAACACCATACAACTGGCCGTTGAGGTGCTCCAATATCAGTCTGAAAAGATGGATATCCAGCTCTCACTTTTAAACACCTTGGCTCTGTTTACCGCAGGCATTGATGAGAAACTGGGGGCCCTTAACAGTTTAATTAAGAGGGCTCAATCTGAGGCTCAACTCAATTGCGGCTGCAGCTATATAGTTGACAAACTTTCTACTCTGCCCTCAATGCTTAACAACTTGCTAAGGGAGATGAGGCCTGCAACAACCAGACCTGAAATCAAGCTGCTAAGTGGCAGCTCTACGGCATTAGGGCAGCTCAAGGGGCATCAGGCAACTCTGAACAGTTGGATACTGTACCACCGAAATCAGCAGATAGGACCTGACACCAAGGAATCTGCTGGGCTGCCAGGGATTCACAAAGACTTGACGACAGAGCCCCAAGAAGGAACGTATGCCTTGAAGCTAAACGCCAAACAGCGACGCCAACAGAGAAGGAAAGGGCGCAATCAGAAAACCATTGAGAATCCAACAACTTTCTATCCAATCTTTCCTGACAACACACACAACTGGCTTCTAAACCTGGTTCAGTCAATACTCACACCAAAGACACCCTGCCGAATAATCAATCTGACCAAGGAGGTCCCTTCTTCTCACAAAATCCGGAACAGGAGCACATGTTAAATAAAAGAGACAACAGAAATGGGAATATAGCTTCACCTCAAATTAAGAAGGCTCCCCAGAGAAGCAGCCAACTAAGGCTCAAACGATCAGATCCAAACGGAGGGCCTGCGTCCCACTTCACAATCACAGAGCAACCGCGACAGCCTACAGCAATGGAGGGGTTTAGATCAGTGTTGCTGGAAGCAGCCTCAAAGAGCCCTAAGTCACAAAAGGATACAAGCAAGGGGATCAGCACTAAATTCCCAAACAGCAAAATTGGGCAGTCCTGGACGGAAGCGCAAAATACGGAAAACCTGGCCTTACCGACCGACCCCCTTTCTGGAAGGCATTATGCAGACCAGATAGAGTACCACGTAGTTCAGTCCAAATAGAATATACTGTGCCCCCCTAAGCATTCCCCTACAGTGGCAAGTTCCGGGCCAGTAACACTCGAGATAGAGCCAAGGAACACAACTTCAAGTTTGCTGAGCAAGAGTAGGGAAATCCAGTCAAAAGCAGCGTTCCACAGCAGTCGCCAACCTGGAACTCTAGCGCCTGCCAACGACCACCAACAGAAAATACTCCCACAGAGAGATACGCAGGAGGCCACTCACGCCACTCTCCTTTACCCCATGTTTACATCAAAAGAACACCAGGACACCCTGAACAGGGGGAATATTCTAAGGCTGCTGCAAGCAATTCCAACTCTCACTGATCTGAGTTCAATTGACCTACTCAATAGAATTCATTCGTCCTGCAAACCCCTCAATGCCAGAGGCCACCAAGGCCACATGGAAATCAATAACAGTCGCCCAGAAAGTTCTAGCTGAACAGTGCACCTTCAAAGCTTGGGGGATAGATATCGCACCGTATCTTATTCCAGTGTATCCGTCGCCTTTTTGGGCCCCCATTACGAGGCCAGCACACACAAAACCTCATGGGGGTCCAAATTCAGTGCTCAGAGGGGCGCTTGATCAATCACCTCAGCGGGGGGCCAACTTGAAGACGGACAGACAAAACAGCCCTTGGGCAGCACCTGTCCCATGGAGCAGATCTCCTGTCTTCAGGTCAATCACTCGGACAATAACCACCTCCGCAGGAAGGCAATGACGACCAACACAAAACGAACTTAGAGATGGAGTAGACGCCAACCCACTCCGCCTATGCTCGTGGAACATCAACGGCCTGTCAACAAAATCAAGGATCAGGAGTTCCAGCAATACCTCAAACTTTTCGACATAATTATGTTGCAGGAAACATGGCTCACTTTACCGCAGCACATCCAAGGCTATATGTGTTTTTCCACACCGGCCACAATGAGCAACAAATTTGGACACCACTCCGGAGGGTTGCCAACCTACATCTCCACAACGAGAGTTACCTCAGCGGTCCTGGTCAGCTGCCCTGCACCGGCCACCTCCGCAGTGAAGATCGCCATCTCTCTCTATGGAGGGCAAGACGAGGTGGTTTTTATCAACACTTACGTCAACCCAAAACGGAAAACCAAAGACTCAGAAAACCTAATAGCTAAAGTATCTAGCTATATAATTGAGATGAAACCCCATATTTCATCTTGACCGGGGACCTAAATCAACATCTCTTTGGCACATCGGGGGTTGAAGAGACGGGTATCCTCACTTCACTCTGCAACATCCCCCCACAATGTGCTCCACTAATCGCAAGCAAGAGCCGCAAGAAAAAACGCCTCTTGGAGGACCTAGAACATCTAAACCTCAGGGCTCTCAATGGCAGATTCCCTGAGGACTCTCCCCCATTTCCTCACACTACTCTACCTCATCATGTTCAATACTAGACTACACATTCGCAAGCCTCTCACTGTTTCCCTTCATTCATGGGTTCAGAATGGGGGACAATGGGGACAGCGACCATCGACCACAAGAAATCCTACTGTTAGCCTCCGCAACCTCCGCCATCCAACAAGAATTAGCCTTGGTGCCATTTTTTTTACTTCAAATCTAAGGGGGATTAAATGTGCAGCGTCAACCACGGAGTCTCTGTCAAAAACAGCAATCGATCTCTTTCAGTCAATAGCAACAGGCACGACTGACCGAATAACACCCTGGGAATATTTTACTGCAAAGCTTTTAAGCCTCTGGGGCACACCACCACCAAAAACAGATTCTGGCCGGGCATTCGGCCTGAGAAACAGGATCTCTAAAGCACAAAGGGACCAACTAAAAATGCTCAAGAAATCAATTAATAGCACCCTAAGCCCTCTGAGAAGACATCCAGGGGACTTAAACGCCCGCACACTCTTGCGAAACCGACGGAATCTTTTGAAAACAATTGAAATGGGAAATTAACAAAGAGCAAGAAGATGAAATCTGGGCAAAGCTTCTTCATGATACAAATTACAACGACAGTGCACAATTCTGAAAAAAGGTGAACGCTATAATCCGCCCACACCACAAGGGAATATCGTCACATATCTCAGAGGACACTTGGCTTAAATTTCTATCAGAGCATTTTAACAACGAAGCCGGGGGTACCTGTTCAATGGATTTAAATGGACGGATGCCAAGCGACCACCCAGGAGCAGGCTTCAAGGCAGCGCTGGCGCTGAACATGCATGATCCAGTCAAAACATCAGGGCGCGATCCAGGCGACCCACCATCATCGGCAATCAAGAAGCAGATTGCAAAAGGGAGGGGGCTCCGGGTCCGAATGGAATCCAACCGGCTCTATTCAAACATAAACCGGCCGATTGGGCTATTTTTCGGCAACCTTTATTTTTGGAAGTCAGGACACAAGGCAGAATACCCGAATCATGGAAAGGCTCGACGATCACGCCGATTTATAAGAGCAGCGACAAGGCTCGGCCTAGCAACTATCGCCTAGTGGCCCTGATTGACAATGAGGCAAAGTATTTCGCAGGCACCATCTTAGAGGACCTTACAGCCTGGGCAGACACCAATAAAATAATACCGCCAAACCAGACTGGCTTTAGCAAAACGTCTGGTACGACAAAAAACATCCTTGCACCCTCTCTCCTTATTGATGCGACCAAAAACAGCCAATCTGCAATTACATCTATGCATCATCGACTTCAGTGCGGCATTCGATAATGTTGAGAGGGGGAAACTCTGGGGGAAGCTGTGTCAGGATTCACGGGAGGTTTCCTCCACTTGACCCTGCTACCACCACTATTTGTGCCCTGCTTCCCTTCAGAAGTAAAAGGAGAAACCATTGTGCCCCCAGCTGGAGAATGTGCTGGCGCCGATGGAATTCCAACATGGCCGCCGACACATTTGCGGTCAGCAGTCTAGCGTTTCCTAAGTAATTCTGAAGAGGGTGAAGCGCGCTCGCCAACATTCTAAGGCGCACTTCACCAAGGATTTGACAGAGTGAGCAGCTTCCAGACTGTCGTCGGAAAGATAGTTAAGGTAGAAGCGCTGCACCTGTCGGGTTGTAGCTCCGCCGGTTGACAGAAGTCCACTGACAAGGTAGTGACTGTTTTCCGATTATTCCGTAGTGGTCTTGTTGCGCATATGCAGGAATTAGTGTTCCTTTTTCCCTAGTTCAAGTCTGACTGGAAGGTGTCTTACACTTCGCAGTCCCTGTAGGTATTGTTCCGCTAAGCGCATGACAAGTTAAAGCCTCATAGATCTTCCTGAACCAATGTTAACTTACGGTTGGGTTTAAAATAGCGCATGACAACAACACTTTCTAGTACCCAGTCACAGAGAATATTTCGCCTGGGTTACATCTCGAGCATGACGATTTAAACCTTCCATAGTCTACAGGATTCATAGCTAAACATACCGTATGAGATTAAATCCGCTGTAGTCAGAACTCAGCAGCTCAGCCATAGAAACTCCTAGCTGAGCAGCAGTTTGGATATAGACTGAGACATAATTACTGACAGATGATAGAGACTAAAAGAATCTAAATAAGAAACTAGAAACATTTAGCAGGAGACTTACACTACTCAGAAGCTCTAAATAACTGTAAGTTCCTTAACGTCTTATCCTTCTTTAAAAACATATCGTCACTGATACAGTAATACTTACCAAGTATATCTCCAACGTTAAGCACTCCAGAGAAATACCGCAAACCTGTAAGAAGAGAAGGAGAGAGAGAGAGTTAACACAGAGCCTGAGACTTCCAGTTACTCCACCACACCAAACTGAGAAGTAAGAAGAGAGGATAGGCCCTGGGTTGATTCTGGTAAGATAAGTTATCCTAATTAAAATACAGTAAGTCTAGTTACATTTAAATGGGGTATTGAATGTGTACATTGTTGCAGCTTGCAAGAAGAAGAAGAAGAAGAAGCAGAATATACCTGGCTGTCTCTTCTCTGTCCCAATCCCCTTTCCCCCCTGGGTACTTACCTGTGGAGAGTTATTAAGCCTCGCAGGAACGTCCTAAGAGGGGAATTAGGAACTAGGCAACGTTCTGCTCCTGTGTTACTGAGAAGGAACCGAGAAGGTCGATCTGACAGAGTGAAGTGCCCACGTTGTCATTAACACCCGAGCAGAATGGCAGAAGGGTTTGATTTCAAAAACTTAGGTGACATATTGGGTAACATTCAAAGAGATTTAGAAGCAGTAAGAAAAGAGAATCAAATTTTAAGACAGGAAGTACTTAGCTTCAAGATGAGGGAACCCATGTCAGAGACTGGTTCAAAGGCCACCGCCTTCGAAGTCCAAGGACAAAATACAGATCCTAGTTCCCAATCCTACACCACCACACAGGTAGTTCATTCCTTATCCCCAGTTATTCCGCTTGCTCCCCCAGAACGATTTAACGGAGACCCACTAAAAGCTCAATTTTTTTTAAACCAATGCTCCCTTCACTTTATGTGCCGTCCTGCGATCTTCCCCGATGCTCAAGCTCGGGTAGCGTTCATGTTATCCTACCTCAGTGGGGACGCTGCTTCTTGGTATCTGCCCCTAGTAACCAATGATGATCCAATCCTATATAATCTGGAAGACTTTAAAAGGGAGTTCCTTCGCATATTTGATAGGAGAACGGTGTCACAGGCTACGGACAATGAATTGCTCGAGCTGCGACAAGGAAACCAAGAACTAGTTGCTTATTTGGCTCAATTTAATAAGCTGGTGGTGGAGATAGATTGGCCGGTAAACAAAAGGGGAGCAGTGTTTTATAGAGGCCAGAGAGACGAATTGAAGGATGCCCTATCTCAAGTTCCGAATCGTCCCACTGAGATATCTGCATTAATAGACTTAGTTTTAGAAATTGATTATCGTTTGAATGAACGAAAAGGAGAAAGAAAAAGGGAATTTAAATCAAACATTCCTCGATTTGACCGAATGAAGTCTGAATCAACGCGAACAGCAGAAAATTCCACCGGAGAGGAACCCATGCAGATTGGCGCCATTCGAGGTCCCTTGTCCAAGGAAGAAAAAGAAAAAAGGCGTCAGAATAAACTTTGTATGTACTGTGGAGGTAGCGGTCACTTTGTGAAGGCTTGTCAGAAAAGACCCAAAATTCCTATTAAGGAGAAGGAAAACTTACAGCACCACCAGTAAGAGGGGTTGGACTGGTGGATGCGAGGGGAAATACAACTCCAACCGACCAACACTTAGCTAATACTATACAGGTTTCATCACCCCATTTGACCTTATCCTTCACCTTGAAATTCCGAGAAATTATTTTGAAGGGCATCGCAGTGATGATCGATTCCGGAGCAACCGGAAATTTCTGTGATAAAAAATTTGCCGTTGGTATTGGACTACAAGCTATTAGGAAGGAAAGAAGTGAGAGGGTCAGAGCGGTTGATGGCACTGATTTAACTTCCGGACCATTAACCAGCCACACAGAACCTGTACGATTGATCACAACTGAGGGCCACCAAGAGACCTTGCAGTTTAATTTGATTGATGCCCCTCAATTCCAGCTAATCTTAGGGCTTCCCTGGCTCACTGAACACAATCCATCAATTGATTGGGGAGCCAGGACAGTTACGTTGGATTCAGAATATTGCACTAAACATTGCCTTGCGGAATCTGAAACCCAATCTGAACCCAGCATGGTAGCCGGACTTTGCGGAAGCGGAGAATCAGTATGTGTCACTCGGATCGCAGAAATTCCTGAGGATCTTCAAGACTTTGCATATGTGTTCGATGAGGTCAAGGCTGAGACTTTACCACCCCACCGGTCTTATGACTGCAAAAGTGATCTAGAGCCTGGAGCTAACTTACCCTGTAGTCGGGTGTATGCCCTAACGGAAAAAGAGAACTTACACTTGAAAGAATATCTGAAGAAGAATCTTGAAAATGGTTTTATTAGACCGTCACAATCTCCAGTCTCTTCCCCCCTCTTCTTCGTGCCTAAAAAGGGTGGGGACCTTAGGACCTGCATAGACTTTCGGGCAATCAACAGAATAACTGTAAAGAACCGTTATCCGCTACCTCTTATCTCCGTATTAATTGATCAAGTGAAGGAGGCCAAGATCTACACCCGCCTTGATTTACGAGGAACATATCATCTGATTCGCCTCCGAGAAGGAGATGAGTGGAAAACGGCCTTTTGGACTAAGTATGGCCTATATGAATACCTTGTAATGCCGTACGGTCTATGCAATGCACCTGCGGCCTTTCAGTTCTTCATAAACGACGTTTTGAGTGACTTCATTGATCAGTGTGTAATTGTCTACATAGACGATATCCTGATCTACTCTAATTCGGAGGAGGAACACCAAACACAAGTCCGAGCAGTGTTACAGCGTCTCAGAGAAAATTCCTTATTTGTCAAATTGGAGAAGTGTTTGTTTAACACCAACACAGTGGAGTTCCTGGGATTCGTGTTATTGCCTTCTGGAATCACCATGGACAAACAAAAAGTAAGAGCTGTTACTGATTGGAAATCTCCTACCACCATCAAGGAGGTCCAGAGCTTTATTGGCTTTGCCAATTTTTATAGGAGATTTATTCATGGATTTTCCCAAAAGATTCTACCCTTAACAAGACTATTAAGAAAAGGAGTTCCCTTCAATTGGTCTGAGGAGGCAGAGTCGGCGTTCAACTTACTGAAAACTAGTTTCACATCAGCACCCATCTTACTTCATGCAGACCCCTCTGAGCCCTTCTACCTAGAGACAGATGCCTCAGATCTGGCCATCGGAGGCATTCTCTCGCAGCGGCATAAGGACACCGGACAGCTGCACCCCGTGGCTTACCGTTCTCGTAAGCTTAACCCAGCGGAATGTAACTACACAATAACGGAAAAAGAACTGTTAGCAATAAAAGACGCCTTCAAGGAATGGAGGCACTATTTGATGGGAGCCCAGCACATTGTAACGATATTCACGGACCACAGAAACCTGAAGTTTTTACAGTCAGCTAGAACCCTTACACCTCGTCAACTTCGACGGTCGCTCTATTTTGCCGAGTTTGACTTCATTATCACCTACAGACCGGGCTCACAGAATGGGAAGGCAGATGCTCTGTCTCGCATTGACACAGACCACCAGAGCACCATCGTGGAAAACCATCAAATAATTCCTGAAGACAAAATCATTGGAACCATTTCTTTGGTACCCTTTGAAGAGCAAGTCCGCGACCACAAGACTGTGTCCACAATGAATGACTGGGCAACAGAAGAACCTCTGAGAACTGTTCAAAATGGTTTGCCTTATCATGGGCAGGCATTATTCTTACCCACACAAGACCTTCAATCTAAAGCATTACTTGAATGTCACGATCATTCTGTGGCAGGCCACAAAGGCGTACAAAAGACTGAAGAATTAGTTAAACGACGATTCTGGTGGCCAGATATGAGCCAAGATATCCGACAATATGTTCTGGGTTGCGAGATTTGCACTCGGGGAAAATCAGACAGACAGGCACCAAAAGGACTCTTACAGCCCCTCCCTACCCCTCCATACCCCTGGCACACAGTGTCTCTAGATTTAATTGTGGATTTACCCTCTTTCCATGGGTTTAATACTTTCCTTGTTTGTGTCGACACCTTCAGTAAAATGACACACTTTGCACCATTTAAGGGTACACCTACAGCACAACAATTGTCCCAACTTTTTAATCAAAGCGTAATCCGCCTTCATGGCATCCCTAAGGTGTTAATCACTGACAGGGGTTCCCAATTCCTGTCTCGCTTTTGGAAGGCTTACACCAAAGGGTTATGCATTGACCATCGATACTCCACCAGTTTTCATCCGGAAACGGATGGACAAACTGAGCGCACTAACCAAGAGTTAGAACAGTATCTTCGGCTTTATTTACTGGACGAAGAAGGTGATTGGCCTGATTATTTGTGGTCCGCTGAGTTCGCCCACAATAATGCCCAGAATGTATCCACGGGTTACTCATCTTTTTTCATAACCTCTGGCAGACATCCTAACTCTCATGTACAATTGACAGATATAAATGTCCCAGCAGTTCAGGATTTTA
This sequence comes from Calotriton arnoldi, assembly GCA_963921515.1. Classification (NCBI taxonomy): domain Eukaryota; kingdom Metazoa; phylum Chordata; class Amphibia; order Caudata; family Salamandridae; genus Calotriton; species Calotriton arnoldi. The sequence continues at coordinate 286,183 of CAWUFW010003421.1, read as the reverse complement.
CCCAGCATCTAGTTAAAATTCACCAATCTGCGACTCAAAATTTGACTTCAGCTAAGGAACATTACAAACATTTTGCTGACAGAAAGAGATGAGTGACACCCATTCTACACATAGGTGATCGTGTTTGGTTGATTACAAAAAATTTAAAGCTCAAGGGAACCCGCAAATTCCAACCACGTTTTGTAAGTCCATACCCTATCGAAAAGGTCATTAACCCTGTGACTTACCGTCTCACACTACCTGCTACTTCCAAAATTCACCCAGTTTTTCACATCTCATTAAATAAAAAGGTTCAATCAGTTTTGAGACAAACTTCTCCCCCCGCTCCGTTAGTCATTGATGGTGCACCTGAATATGAGGTGAAACGAATTTTGGATTCAAAACTGATTCGTAACGACCTCTTTTACCTCATTGATTGGAAAGGCTTTGAACCTGAGGAGCGTTCTTGGGAGAAAAGCTCCGATGTTCATGCCCCCCGTTTGATTCAGGCCTTTCACGCAAAGTTTCCTCTTAAACCCTGCTTGGAGGAAACCCCGTTGAGAGGGGGTACTGTCAGGATTCACGGGAGGTTTCCTCCACTTGACCCTGCTACCGCCACTATTTGTGCCCTGCTTCCCTTCAGAAGTAAAAGGAGAAACCATTGTGCCCCCAGCTGGAGAATGTGCTGGCGCCGATGGAATTCCAACATGGCCGCCGACACATTCGCGGTCAGCAGTCTAGCGTTTTCTAAGTAATTCTGAAAAGGGTGAAGCGCACTCTCCAACATTCTAAGGTGCACTTCACCAAGGATTTGACAGAGTGAGCAGCTTCCAGACTGTCGTCGGAAAGATAGTTAAGGTAGAAGCGCCGCACCTGTCGGGTTGTAGCTCCGCCGGTTGACAGAAGTCCACTGACAAGGTAGTGACTGTTTTCCGATTATTCCGTAGTGGTCTTGTTGCGCATGTGCAGGAATTAGTGTTCCTTTTTCCCTAGTTCAAGTCTGACTGGAAGGTGACTTACACTTCGCTGTCCCTGTAGGTAGTGTTCCGCTAAGCGCATGACAAGTTAAAGCCTCATAATCAATCAATTAATCAATCATGTCACTTATAAAGCGCACTACATACCCGCGAGGGTCTCAAGGCGCTGGGGGAAGACGGGGGTGGTGCTGCTACTGATCGAAGAGCCAGGTCTTGAGGAGTCTTCTGAAGGCCAGTAGGTCTTGGGTCTGCCGAAGGTTGGTGGGGAGGGTGTTCCAGGTCTTGGCGGCGAGGTGGGAGAAGGATCTGCCGCCGGCAGTCGTTTTCCGGATGCAGGGGACTGTGGCGAGGGCGAGGCTGGTGGAGCGGAGCTGGTGGGTGGGGGTGTAGAAGCTGAGTCGTCTGTTGAGGTAGGCTGGTCCGGAGTTGTGGAGTGCTTTGTGTGCGTGGGTGAGGAGCTTGAAGGTTATCCTCTTGTTGACAGGGAGCCAGTGCAGGTCTCTCAGGTGGGGTGTGATGTGGCTGCGTCGGGGGATGTCGAGGATAAGACGTGCAGAGGCGTTCTGGATGCGTTGCAGCCGTCTCAGGAGCTTAGCCGTCGTTCCTGCGTAGAGGGCGTTTCCGTAGTCCAGCCTGCTGGTGACGAGGGCCTGGGTGACTGTTTTTCTTGTTTCGGTGGGGATCCACTTGAAGATCCTGCGGAGCATTCGGAGGGTGTTGAAGCAGGATGAGGAAACGGCGTTGACCTGCTTAGTCATGGAGAGGGTGGGGTCGAGGATGACCCCTAGGTTGCGTGCGTGGTCGGTGGGTGTCGGGGCTGTTCCCAGTGATGTTGGCCACCAGGAGTCGTCCCATGCTGAAGGGTTGGAACCAAGGATGAGGACCTCCGTCTTGTCCGAGTTCAGCTTCAGGCGGCTGGTACTCATCCATTCGGCGACGGCCTTCATTCCTTCGTGGAGGTGGGCTTTGGCGGTGTGAGGGTCTTTGGTGAGGGAGAGGATCAGCTGGGTGTCGTCGGCGTAGGAGATGATGTTGAGGTTGTGCTGTCGGGCGACGTGGGCGAGGGGTGCCATGTAGATGTTGAACAGCGTTGGGCTGAGGGAGGAGCCTTGGGGTACGCCGCAGATGATCTTGGTGGCTTTGGATCGGAAGGGGGCGAGGCGGACGCTTTGTGTTCTGCCGGAGAGGAAGGATGTGGTCCAGTCCAGGGCCTTCTCTTGGATCCCGGCGTCGTGAAGGCGTGTTCATAGTGTGTGGTGGCAGACCGTGTCGAAGGCGGCTGATAGGTCCAGGAGGATGAGGGCTGCTGTTTCTCCGGCGTCTAGCAGGGTCCTGATGTCATCGGTGGCGGCGATGAGGGCGGTTTCGGTGCTGTGGTTGCTGCGGAAGCCAGACTGGGAAGGGTCCAGGATGTTGTTCTCCTCGAGGTAGCGGGTCAGTTGTTTGTTGACGATTTTCTCGGTGACCTTCGCGGGGAACGGGAGCAGAGAGATGGGTCGGAAGTTCTTGATGTCCTTGGGGTCTGCCTTGGGTTTCTTGAGTAAGGCGGTGATCTCGGCGTGCTTCCAGCTTTCCGGGAAGGTTGCTGTCTCGAAGGAGATGTTGATTATTTTCCGGAGATGGGGCGCGATGGCTGTACTGGCTTTGTTGAAGACGTGGTGAGGGCACGGGTCTAGCGGTGAGCCGGAGTGGATGGTGTTCATGATCTCGCTGGTGTCCTCGTCGTTGATGTTGGTCCAGGAGAGCAGGCGGTTGGTGGTTGTGGGGGCAGTGGTCTCGGTGGTTGCCGGGGCGGTCGTGGTGTTGAAGCTGTCGTAGATGTCGGCGATTTTGCGGTGGAAGAAGGTGGCCAGTGAGTCGCACAGGTCTCGCGACGGCGGGATGTCGTTGGTGTTGGAGCTGGGGTTGGAGAGTTCTTTCACGATGTTGAAGAGCTCTTTGCTGTTGTGTGCGTTGTTGTCTAGGCGGTCTTTGAGTGAGGCCCTTTTGGCGGATCTGATGAGGTGATGGTGACTGCGGGTGGCGCTCTTGTGGGCGGCGTAGCTGTCCGCTGTCCGTTCGTGGAGCCAGATCTTCTCCGGTTTTCGGCATGTTTGTTTGGAGGCCTGGAGGTCTTCGGTGAACCAGGTGGCTTTCTTGCTGGTGTGGCTGTTGGGCGGATTCTTGAGCGGGGCGAGGGTGTTGGCGCAGTCGTCGATCCACTGTCTGAGGTTGCGGGCGGCGGTGTCGGGGTCGGAGGGTTCGGCGGGTGGGCTCAGGGCGAGGGTTGTGGTTAGCTGGTCTTCGGTGACTCTGCTCCAGCAGCGGCGAGGCATTTGTTCGGTGCGGTGGTGCGTGGTGGGCTTCCTGTAGGTGAAGTGGATGCAGTGGTGGTCAGTCCAGTGGGGTTCGGAGGTGTGGTTGAAGGAGACGTGTGGGCTTGCGGAAAAGATGGAGTCTAGCGTGTGGCCGGCGGCGTGGGTGGGTGTAGTCACGAGCTGTCTGAGTCCGAGGGTGGCGAGGTTGTCGATCAGGGTGGTGGAGTTGGTGTCCTTGTTGTTCTCGAGGATGAAGTTCAGGTCCCCGAGGAGGATGTAGTCCGTGGAGGCGATGGCGTGTGTGCTGACGAAGTCAGCAATAGAATCGCTGAACTGTGGTCGGGGTCCGGGGGGTCTGTAGATGAGGGTTCCTCTGAGGGTGGTGTTGGGATCGGTGTGGATCTGGAAGTGCATGTGTTCGGCGGTGCTGAGGGTGTCGTCGGTGTTGGTAAAGACTCTGAGGGTGTTCCTGTGGACGATGGCGATGCCTCCTCCGACTCCGTTGGTGCAGTCCCGGCGGGTGATCTTGTAGCCGTCCGGGATGGCAATGGCAATGTCGGGGGCTGAAGCGGGATTCAGCCAGGTCGCCGTCAGGAATACGACGTCTGGGGAGGTTGAGTCGAGAAGGTCCCAGAGTTCGATGGCGTGTTTGCGGGCTGAGCGGGTGTTGAGGAGGATGCATCTGAGGTAGTTGGGTTCTTTCCTGGGCGGTGGTTTGGCGGGGCGGGTGCTGGCGAAGCTGCAGTTCCGGCAGGTGAAGGGCCCTTGGGTGCGCTTCGGGGTGGCCAGGTAGCAGGCGTGATCTTTTCCGGGGTTGAGTGCGTGGAGGGTGCTGGCGTCGTATCGGCGTCTGTTGATGTGGCGGGCGCGGGGATGCCCGGACCAGGGGTTCTGGCGCTGGGCGCGGTCCCGGCGCGGACGGGCGCAGCGGCCGCCATAAATGGGGAGGTGGGAGGGAGGAGCAGGGAATGGGGCAGCGAATGGGCAGTGAGGGCGGGGCCGCAGGGGTGCAGCGGCGGGAAACAGGCACAGAAAGGAAAAAACTAGCACAATCAGGGCAGCAAGGGGGCACAGAAAGGAAAAAACTAGCACAATCAGGGCAGCAAGGGGGCACAGAAAGGAAAAAACTAGCACAATCAGGGCAGCAAGGGGGCACAGAAAGGAAAAACGAGCACAATCAGGGCAGCAAGGGGGCACAGAAAGGAAAAAACGAGCACAATCAGGGCAGCAAGGGGGCACAGAAAGGAAAAAACGAGCACAATCAGGGCAGCAAGGGGGCACAGAAAGGAAAAAACGAGCACAATCAGGGCAGCAAGGGGGCACAGAAAGGAAAAAATGTGTACATTGTTGCAGCTTGCAAGAAGAAGAAGAAGAAGCAGAATATACCTGGCTGTCTCTTCTCTGTCCCAATCCCCTTTCCCCCCTGGGTACTTACCTGTGGAGAGTTATTAAGCCTCGCAGGAACATCCTAAGAGGGGAATTAGGAACTAGGCAACGTTCTGCTCCTGTGTTACTGAGAATGAACCGAGAAGGTCGATCTGACAAGCTGGCACGCTGGGGAATCCCTCAGGACATCTTGGACATCTTATTACTCCTGCACACCGATACCTGGGTCCAGGTGAAACTGGGAGGGGGAATCCACCTCTCTAGAAAAGTCCCCACAACCAAACGCCTGAAGCAGGGTTGCGTGCTGGCACCCACCCTGTTTAATCTCAATATGGCCGACCTCCCTCAAGCTCTCAACATCAGCAATGCACACACACCCAGGCTTGGAGGCAAATCATTGACCAACCTTCTGTATGCTGATGACGTGGTGCTGCTTAGCCACACATATGTCGGTCTCCAACATCTACTCAACGAAATGCGGAAATATGCCCTAGAGAATAAGCTAAAAATCAATTCTAAGAAAACACGGACTATGACGGTGAATAACAAAAGAAGACGGCAGAAGAGGAGGCACCTGGAAGCTATCCCTACTGATTACAAATATCTGGGTGTAATCATTGACAATGAAGGGTCCTTCGCTCGCCAGAAAGAAGAAATCAGAAGGAGAGGCTTGGTGGTAGCAATAACGCTGAAAAACCTGACATCAAAACTGATGTGGCCCTCATTATGCCCTCTCCTGAAGGTAGCACAGGCCAAGCTACTCCCCATGATAACCTATGACAGCGAAGCATTGCGGGGGAGAGACGCTAAACAACAGGACAGCTCCCTGATTATGGCGTGCAGAACCATGTTCAGCCTCCCAAAATACACTTCACCAGCTCAAATAAGGCTGAAGTTTGGCTTACTGAAACAATCGTTGGCTAGGCATGGCGCCTATATCATCTGCTGGAATAAGATCAGATCCCCTGCCTCAAACACTTTAAATCAGCTGCTATGGCAAGAACTCCAGCATAGGGAAACCTCTCTGGGCAGACGCTACCTACAAGAATCTCTTGAAATCACAAGGCTTACTAATCTCTGGAACACTCAGCTACAACACACATCCTTTAAAAATTTGGTCTGTAAAACAAATCTCATTGCTGGAGGACAAGGCTCTGTTTTCGGCTAGATCCCATGCCTGGATGACCCTGAACTCTTACAAATCATCTGCACCTCAAAAATATTTCAATCAGGGTTACCCCAAAAATCTCAAAATAAAGTTTCTAAAGCACCGTCTGGGCATTCTTCCATGTGCCAAGAAACCTTCCACCATGGCAGAGGGCATGTTCTCCATGCACTTGCAGTTTGTGTGACACAGGCTCAGGAGACATTTTGCATCTAATTTGTACATGCACGGCGATGCAGCAAGAGAAGATACAGCTGCTAAAGACCCCCCTCAAGCAGATAGGAACCCGCACCAGGAGGCAAGCGGTGCTGGCATGCTTTGATCCAGGGGCCATACAACTGAATTGCAGAGTGGTCAAATTCCTCACACTGGCGGAACAAAAAATGAATAACACCATAAGACTGCACCAAACACTCTAGCAATAGGCGGACGTGAATAACTTGACATGCCAACCGGACGCTGTCTCTTTAAATTTTTAATTTCTACAACTTAAAAAAGAGCCCCCTAAGATGGCAAAAATTCCTACTTTGCCTCATATACATTAGGAGCCTCCTCCTGATATCTATGCACTTTTGCACTTCACCATGTGACTGTCTGGCACTATTGGCATATACAAATGATGTACACTGTAGCCTACATTAACTATTATCATTACAGCCACGTAGTACTGTATTGCACATTTTTAGGGCTTTTGGTTTTACTGTCATATTTCAATGGCACTCATCAAATGGTTTTATCAGCCTTTTTTATATTTCTATGTACGCACCGCACCACATTTTTATCATGTGTATCAATGGTTTTACTGGTGAACTACAGCGACTTTTTATCTTGATAGTTCAGAACAGTGCAATAGTTTTTAGTAACTAGGCATAATAAAAAATAAACTTAAACTTAACTTAACTTAACTATCAGCCATATAATCCATCATCTGCTGTATATTTTGCAGATATTAGCAAAAAACAAATTTTGTTTCTAGCTGAAACAGATCAAAATTTACTAAAAATGTTGCGACATGTGCTGCAGTACAATGGAAGGTCCTTCTCAAAGGTTGAACGTCACCTCTTAGTTACGTAGAGCTGTATTTGGATGTGGAACTGGTACTGATGAATACGCAGACGATGTGTTAATATATCTACGGAATGGGTCTAGTGGGATCCAGTTAGTGCTACACATTTTAGAGGAATTTGCTGAGCTCTCGGGATTACGTATCAACAAGAGAAAGACCTATGTGTTCCCGTTGCGCCCTACCCTTCTTAGGCCTCTAACCCTCCCGCTGGACCTGGAATGGGCAGCGACCTCCTTTAAGTACCTGGGGATTCAGATCTATCATACTCAGGTTGATATGCTTGAAGGGAACCTTGGAGGTGCCCTAAGAGGGCTACGGGCGAATGTGGCCTTTTGGCGCACACTCAAACTGCCAGTTAAGGCTAGGGTGGCACTGTCTAAAATGGTGGTATTACCTCGACTCTTATACTATTTCGTTAATTTACCAGTGGTGATACCTAAGAGTTGGTTCAAGACCTTGGACGCGATACTAAGGGATTTAGTGTGGGATGGCGGACGCAATAGAGTATCTCTGCAGACTTTGCGACTTCCGCTCGCGGGAGGTGGATTGGGGGCCCCTGATTTCGAAGCTTACTATTTGGCGGCTCAGCTTCAGTGGCTGGCCAGGTGGCTCGATGGGAGAGGGTTGGACACATTATCACTCCCTGCTGGCGCTGCACAAGTGGTTTTGCTTCCCAGGATGCTCAATCGACGCCAGAGGATCAAACGCATGGGGGTGTTACTCTCAGTGGCGGTGACATGCTGGGATAGATGTGCAGCAGGATACAAGGATGCGCCGCTCTATGCACCAAGTATTCCCCTTGTGGGGTTCCCCCAAGCAGGAATGGGCCCTCCCCTTCCGCAGCGACAGCTGCAGGGCTGGGAAGACGCGGGAGTTCAGACGGTTGGTGATTGCTATCGAGATGGCGAATTACTCCCGCTAGACGAATTCCTGGAATACCATGAGTTATCACCAGGACAGTTTTTGAACTATCATAGGATACAGGGGGGCACTGGTCGAAAGAGCCAGTCACCCATGCGGCCCTTCAGGCAATGGTGACTTTGGGCTCGGCGGGACATCTGGTGAAGTGGCTCTACTTGGCAATAATGGAAATGACACCTAGACCATTGCCTCGCCTACAAGAGAGATGGGAAGGTACGCTGAATAGGCAATTGACCTAGAAGGAATGGAAGAAGGTTCTAGGTGGCCCAAAAAAGGTGTCTAGGAATGCGGCTTTCAAGCTTATACAATTCAATATGCTCCATCGAACTTACCTTACCCCACACCGGCTGAACGTGGTATATGGGAGTGATGACCAGGCCTGTGCCAGATGTTCGCAGAGAGACGCTGATTTTGATCACATGGTTTGGGCCTGTCCGGGGCTTAAATATTATTGGACTAAGATTGTAGATATGGTCAACAGGGTTTTGTCTCGAAATCTGGCATGCTCCGCAGAGGTTTGCCTCCTAGGCTTATTCCCGAGACCCAAATCCAAAAGACTGGGACATAGATTCATAGACCTGGCTTTCCTCTTGGCTAAGAGGAGAATAGCTCTCAGGTGGAAGGCGAAGCAGACTCCTTTAGTGGTCAACTGGGAAGATGATGTTTCCTGCTGGGCTAGAGCAGAAGAAAAGGCTTTGATTAAAGAAGATAAAATCACATAGCGGCGTAAGCCACTAGCAGAGCCGTGGGCAGACATAGTGAGGGCATGGGATACACGACATACACCTGAGTAGTCCTCACATATGAATTCGACTGACTCTGAAGAGCTGGGAGAGGCACACGCACACACACCTTAATGGCTGGATGACTGTTGCGGAATGGGAAGGAACATTGGAGTTCTTGGGGAGTGGAAGGGGATTGGTCCTCAGGTGGGAGGCCACCATTACGATGTACACTAGATCAGGTGAGACACTGGGTGTTGCACCTGCTGGATTGGGGCTTTATTGGCTTTTTCTCCCCTTTGCCTCCCCTTTTCCCCCTCCCCCCCCCCCCCAGGTACTCCCAGACCTCAAAGTAGCGTCGGTTAATAGGTCGCAGATGTTTGTACAGACTATGGACCCCTGGTAGTTTATCACTAGTTGTAGTTGTATGTTCATTTTACAATGACACAGAGTTTGTTCTCTTGTGTTTTTCTTGTTTTTTCTTTCTATGGCTTTTACTTTCTCCTACGCAATTGCTGAATACTCTATTATGTGGCAGAATTATGCTTCTTTAAAATATGCACATCTAAGGTGGACAATGTTGATAGTTGGTCCGATTACTCCCTATTGAATATAATACCATAGTGAGAGATTATCTTATTGTTGCACTGCAGCCTGAAGGGATGGTCATTCTGGAGACAAATTGTTGTGGACAGGAGACTGCGCAGACAATGAAGATTTTGTCCCAAAGACACATAAATAATGTAACAGGCTAAGTACCAGATGAGTACTATATGTTATGTGATACTCTTCCTATGGTTATGTGATCGTGTTGAGTATAATCTTGTTCATCATATAAATGCCAATAAAAAAGATATTTAAGAAAAAAAAAGTGAAGCCTTTGCCCAGACAGTGCTAAAGTGTAAACGATGACCAAATAATGAAGTGATACTATAAAATATGTGGAGCATTAAGGCGCAATATTTGTGTTTTCTTGCCACATAAATTAGTCAACACTGCCACAGAGTTTAGGCCTCAGCTGCTGCCTAATTCCAATGGCCCTTTCTATACTACAGACACATTGTCATGGAGTTCACTTAAGACAATTCTCTAACTTTCCAGAGGAAGAAAAGTAAACAACGTGTTCATGTTAAAAGAAGCAATTGGTAAGAAGACAGACTGACATTTAAAATGTCTTGGAACACGCAGCAAATGTAACAAGATAAAAACAACTATTAGAGGGATTTTTATTGCTCATTCACCTTCTAAACTCCTGTGCACCTCTAAAGTGTCAAAAAACAAAGGGATCCACCCTTATGGGAAAGTACAGAAGTGTTCCTCCAGACTACGTGTGTCTCCTACAATGGTGGAAAGCACACAGCTTTGTTTAAATACCCCTCACCCACCAAAAGGACCCTTGGTGGCATGCTTCATCATCGGGATCTTCCCGCCCCGCTGCGGGACAGGGCGTGCTGCGACCTACGACTACGTGGGAGCACTGATTATGAAAAAACAATACTATGTGTGGTGTAGTGTGAGTGGAAGGGTCAGAAGTGAGTGAATGGTGAAAAATTAAAAAATACCTGGCTCAGTGGAAAAAATTATTTTAATGTTCCTTTGAGCTGGTATCGTTAAAAGTGGAGAATGAGATAGAGATACTATGCTTTATTGAGCAGTGTCTCCTGTGTCGACATGTTTCGAAGCCCTCCCCTGGCTTCTCATCAGGACCTAGAAGAGATCCCTTCTACACTCAAATCAAAAAAAGGTGTATTTACATATAATCCTAACTAAGTGGTGCACATAAATTCTACATGCACAGTATACTATACCCCAGTAGGTATATTGCAGAATGGGTTCTGGAAGAATAAAAACAGAGTTAAAATAACATAACACATCCAACCTGCACCATATGTGGTGTTGACCTATAAAGAAAAGTGATATATTTCTGTGATATATTTTTCTTATCTTTATCCGTTATAATTGGTAATCAGTGCTGTGTTATGCCGGCGAGATGGGACAATACGAAGACATACACACACAAAACATAAACACACACTCTATATCTAAGGACCGCGTGGTGTGCGCATCCATATGATAAGTATAACTGAGAGTATCTGTTAAATATATCTCTCCTTCAGAAAACAATTTAGTGACAGATGATAAAGAAGCCTCCAAAGTTTAGGCTGTTCACGTACTTTTATATTGCCCAGATAATGCCACATGAGCCTTCAAAACGGGAGGGAAGGGGTACATATAGTCACACACTAGTAAAAGAAAAAGAAAAAGAAAAAAGGAGGAAAAAACTGTTGGTTTTGAGATGATCCTTTCTAATTGAGCAGCGTTTCACTATCGCAAATCGGATGTGCCGTATTTACAATATCAAGGCTACCTCCTCACCAGGACACTGCCTCGCCGTGGCTCCGTGGAACATTGAGCCAGTGCGGGCAGTGTTCTTAAATACTGAGCATAATTGGTAGTTTACCGCCAAAAGCTGTACTAATTGGTACAAAGACTTGTCCGTCAGAAAATCCAAGATGGTGACTTAGAAGGGAACCTCCGACTGAATGTGTTAGATCCTCACTTCCTGTTGCTCAAGTGTGCCTGTTGTATAGCCCTAGGAGCGGAAAAAACTGGTGCGCTAACTAAAAAGGACACTACCTCTTCCTAACTCCTCGAACCATCCGAGCGCAAAAAGTGGACCGGCCGGATAGAGTATTCAGAGCTTAATAGACTGGAGCGCTCACTGGAAAAAAACACTTCCTGTTGTTGATGTCCAAGAGTATAATGAAAATAAATATTAAAAATAAAAATAAAGTAAACCAGGTCTGGGCAAGTATTACTAAAGGTACACATAATCGCATTTACGGTAGTCATTGTAACAAGGGAGTGTACAGCCAGACGTACGGGTTACTCCAAAGTATTTTTTCATCAGAAAAAACATGATGTTTCATAATATGCAAGACAAAGTGGGGGTATTGGCACCTCTCAGTAGAGGGGTGAACTCAAGATGGCATAAATAAATAGATACAGGAGTGGCAAGTCATGTGGCAGGGCAATGACTCCCCATGTTTCTATTCGGCCCCTCATGGCGACATTGTTGAGGTTTTCATGTCGGCCCCTAGTGTTTTTTAAAATGATGTGATAATAAAAAGCCGGGTTTTTTGGGTCGATAGTCCTGTTGCTTCAAAAGTTTCGATGCAGAGGACATACAGTGTAAGGGACATGCTGGTCCACACAAGACCACAACATACCTCAGCAATTGAGGCAGAAAATACCCTCCTACCCCCAGTGAAGGGCCATTATCCTTGTGGTAATTGCAGCACTTGCCACCTGACGAAGAAAAGCAAAAGTATAAAATTCAGGAATGGTACAGAATGGGAGCAGAGGAGATTTACGAACTGAAACAGCAAGAATGTGGTTTATATCATCACCAGCCCATGCGGAATGGAATATGTCGGAATGACAACTAGACCTGTCAAGACACGCATAGGAGAGCACAGGAGCAACGTACGTTGCAAAAGAAGCACTACGAAAATGGCTACCCACTACTTGACAACCCAACACACAATGGAAGACCTACAGTGGACCATTATCGAACAACTGAACAGTGAACATGGTCTTCTCGAGAAGGAACATCGGTGGGTGTTCCGCATGGGAACACACATTACAGGTCTGAATGACGACATCCCCTGGGGACAATTTAGCTGATTTTCATCTCCCCGTGACTTTTGTCACCATCTCTGGGAAGAGAAATGTACTGCAAATACACTGCATAGAAACTCTTGAAACAACTGGGCAGGAAACTGGACCCTTATGTTAGCCAACCTTCTATTAAACACTTGGGGCCAGCATGAAAACACCCCTAAAATAATGTTGCCATGAGGGGCTGTACATTACCCTGGGGAGTTAAATGTCCTGCCACATGATTTGCCACTCCTATACACTTATGCCATCTTGAGTACACCCTTCTATAGAGAGGTGTCATTACCACTGTATGTCATCTGCATGGAAATTTTTAGAAGCAACTGGACTATCGACCCAAAAAACCCGGCTTTTTATTAAACACATCATTTTAAAAAACACTAGGGGCCGACATGAAAACCTCAACAATGTCGCCATGAGGGGCCGAATAGAAACATGGGGAGTCATTGCCCTGCCACACGACTTTCCACTCCTGTATCTATTTATTTATGCCATCTTGAGTTCACCCCTCAACTGAGAGGTGCCAATACCCCCACTTTGTCTTGCATATTATGAAACATCATGTTTTTCTGATGAAAAAATACTTGGAGTAACCCGTACGTCTGGCTGTACACTCCCTTGTTACAATAACTACCATAAATGCGATTATGTGTACCTTTAGTAATACTTGCCCAGACCTGGTTTACTTTATTTTCATCTTTAATATTATTTTTCATTATACGCTCGGACATCAACAACAGGAAGTGTTGTTTTTTGCAGTGAGCGCTCCAGTCTATTACGCTCTGAATACTCTATCCGGCCGGTCCACTTTTTACGATCGGATGGTTCGAGGAGTTAGGAAGAGGTAGTGTCCTTTTTAGTTAGCGCACCAGTTGTTTCCGCTCCTAGGGCTATACAACAGGCACACTCGAGCAACAGGAAGTGAGGAACTAACACATTCAGTCGGAGGTGCCCTTCTAGGTCACCATCTTGGATTTTCTGACGGACGGACGTCCCAATTAGTGCAGCTTTTGGCTGTAAACTACCAATTATGCTCAGTATTTAAGAACACTGCCCGCACTGGCTCAATGTTCCACGGAGCCGCGGTGAGGCAGTGTCGTGGTGAGGAGGTAACCTTGATATTGTAAGTACGGCACAGCCGATTTGCGATAGTGAAACGCTGCTCAATTAGGAAGGATCATCTCAAAACCAAGTTTTTTCCTCCTTTTTCTTTTTCTTTTCTTTTACTAGTGTGTGACTATAGGTACCCCTTCCCTCCCGTTTTGAAGGCTCATGTGGCATTATCTGGGCAATATAAAAGTTTGTGAACAGCCTAAACTTTGGAGGCTTCTTTATCATCTGCCACTAAACTGTTTTCTGAAGGAGAGATATATTTAACAGATACTCTCAGTTATACTTATCATATGGATGCGCACACTACGCGGTTCTTAGATATAGAGTGTGTGTTTATGTTTTGTGTGTGTATGTCTTTGTATAGTCCCATCTCGCCGGCATAACACAGCACTGATTACCAATTGTAATGGATAAAGATAAGAAAAATATATCACAGAAATATATCACTTTTCTTTACAGGTCAACACCACATATGGTGCAGGTTGGATGTGTTATGTTATTTTAACTCTGTTTTTATTCTTCCAGAACCCATTCTGCAGTATACCTACTGGGAGTATAGTATACTGTGCATGTAGAATTTATGTGCACCACTTAGTTAGGATTATATGTAAATACACCTTTTTTGATTTGAGTGTAGAAGGGATCTCTTTAGGTTCCGATGAGAAGCCAGGGAGGGCTTCAAAACATGTCGACACAGGAGACACTGCTCATTAAAGCATAGTATCTCTATCTCATTCCCCACTTTTAACAATACCAGCTCAAAGGAACATTAAAATTATTTTTTCCAGTGAGCCAGGTGTTTTTTAATTTTTCACCATTCACTCACTTCTGACCCTTCCACTCACACTCCTACACCACACATAGTATTGTTTTTCATAAGCAGTGCTCCCACGTAGTCGTAGGTCGCAGCACGCCCCGTCCCGCAGCGGGGCGGGAAGACCCCGATGATGAAGCATGCCACCAAGGGTCCTTTTGGTGGGTGAGGAGTATTTAAACAAAGCTGTGTGCTTTCCACCATTGTAGGAGACACACCTAGTCTGGAGGAACACTTCTGTACTTTCCCATAAGGGTGGATCCCTTTGTTTTTTGACAACTTGACTTGAGGAGGACGTATCCACCTCTTATGCTCTTTTGAGCATTACCTCTTCACTCCCTTCTTTTGTTAATTTCACCTCTAAAGTGTGCCAGCTGCCTCGCTCGTTTGGGGGGGAAAGATTATTCTGGGCTGGCCTTGCCCTCAAATGTCCCCCCGTGGCTACCGCTCTGTGCCAAGCTACCAGAGGGTAAAGCACAAGTTAGTTTGGAGTTTGCTTGTGTTTCGCCCTGAAAGAGACTGTGGTTGCTGCTTGAGTAAGATTTCACCCCCTTCAACCAGTAACCCAATTTACTACATTTGTATTCAGTTGTGAGATTAGGACTTGTTTTTGTGCAGTATATAAAGTGATTTTATGTAACACTAAAATCCAAGATAAATAATTTGATACCAATTTGATTTCCTTTTAAATTCTCTTTGATTGGCTCTTTTTGCATTGCCCAAATGCACCCTTAATCTGCCTGACTGTTTATGTCTGTACCTACAAGGATAGAATTTGAGCTTACCAACCTAGAAAACTACACTGTGGTTGAGCTCACCAAGAGGAACATCAGAATGCTGGAGCTCCAAAAGGCGCTGAGGACATGGGCAGAAGTCCACCAATCACTGGTTACAGCAGATGAGGAGGATGATGTGGAAGGTCAAGAGGAGGATGTGGGTGCAAGTCCTGAAGTGCAGCACTCAGAGGAAGGGGAGAACTCAACCCCTGCATTGGAACTCCCTGCCAGAGGGGAGAGCAGTGTGTCTTCACAAGGCCTGTCCCCAGAGGAACTGGCGGACAGGAAGGCTGAAAGGGGGTTCAGGCTGCAAACGGCCAAGCTCAGTTTGGAGGAAGAACAGAGGATGGCTGAGAGAGCCTTGCCAAGGGAGAAATTTGTCATGGAAGAAAGGAGAATGGCCCATGAACTCAGTCTCATTGGGCTGGATAGAAGAGATATTCAAGAGGAGTCCAGCAATAATGGTGGCAGCATACTTGCAGTGCCCTGTGGAGACAAGAGAGTCCACATTCCAAAGGATCTGGTACATAATGTTGTGGTGCAAGATGTCATTGAAAAGTGGTTTAAAGCCTATGAGGTTGCTCTGGATAATAATAGGGTCCCTGAGGATGACTGGAGGGTCAGTCTCTGGAGGCACATACCTAGCGAGGAGAGGGACACCCTGCTGGTCCTAGAGAAGGGGTTACAGGATGAGATATCCCCCCATGAAGGACACCCTTGTCAGGAAGTATGGCCTCACCCCAGAAAAGTACAGGCAGACATTTTGGGACAGCCAGGTGCTGGCCCATCAGTCCTGGGTGGATTGTGTAGATTCCTTTTGCAAGGCACTGGGTGGATGGGTGAAGGGCAGTGAAGTAAAAGAATACAAAGGGCTGTAGAATTTGGTGGCAAGAGAGCACATGTTCAATCTTTGGTTGCAGAGCTGCCCCAATACTTGATTGATAGAAAGCTCACTGACCCCAGAAAACTTCCAAGGAGGTGGACTGATGGCTCTGCATCAGCATCTGCTAGAAGATATCTAGGGGGGCTCACCACAAGGGTGGGCAGGGTCCCCACCAGAAGAAAAAAGGAGATAAAAGCAAAAACAGGGAATTCTCTAAAGGTCCCCAAAAGAGTTTCACAGGGCAAGATTCCCAATGTCCAACTGAGCAGAAGAAGAGTAAGTTCCCTGACCATAATTCCTCAGGGAAATTCACCTCTAAGTGCTATAAGTGTCAGCAGTTTGGGCACTTCAAAGGTGATACCAAGTGTCCCAAGTGGACACAGCCCCCCACTGTTGGGCAGACACCAGGATTGGCTAGTGTAGCACTTGAGGAGAAGGTTGCCTCAGTTAGTACAGAGATTACCCTAGTATTCCTGGGTGACAGAGAGATGATAGCAAGAGCCCATATGCCTAGCAATACTAAGAAGTTCAGGCAGGGGGTCACCCTCATTGGGCAGACATAGGAGCCAGCATGACAACCGTTAGGTGTCTGGTGTCCTCAGAGCAGGTTGTCCCTAATGTAGTCCACCAGGTAGTAGTAGCTGACAACCATGGGAATCAATATCCAGTGGCTCTGGTTCCCTTTGACTGGGAGTGTCTCAGGTACCTGGAAGGTAGCTGTGGGTCTATCCATGCATGTGGATTCTCTGCTCTGCAATGACCTGGATCATACCACCTGGAATCATGGGGAGCTCCTGTCCCACCTTGAGATGTTTGGGTTGCTTTAGTGGCATGCCTGACCACATTGTCCATGGCCCTGAGAGGGTAGTCAGGAAAACCTGGAGTCTGGAAGAATGGCCCAGGTACCTGCCAAGAAGAGAAATGGGCAAGAGGCGCAGAAAAACCGCTCCTGAAATTCCCACTGTCGGAGAGGAGGGGGAACCTGAAGGCAACGCCCCAGAACCTACATGAGAGGACATTGCCACCCTAAGAAGCCGAACTGAACTGACCAATTGGCAAAAGGAAGGAGGTTCCAACAGGGAGGAGTTCTGCAGAGTGTAGAAGGAGTGCCCTGCTATAGAAGGCTTATGGTGGCAGGCCAAAGCCCACGCAGCTGGCGACACCTCTGATGATCACATGATTTACTAGGAGAATGATTTCCTATACAGTGAGCCTAAGGTAGCTGAGCCTATTGCAACATGTGTGTTGGTGGTCCACCAGTGCTACAAGGCCTGCCTACCAGAGATGTTGCATGATGTTGCCCTGGCAGGTCATCTAGGGCAGGACAAGACCTTTGACAGGCTTTTCGCCCACTTCTATGGGCCCCAGATGGAGATGGGCTCAGATGCGTCTTGCAGGTCATGTCCTACCTGCCAGGCCAGAAGGAAGTCAGGATAGAAGCGCAACGCTCCCCTGGTTCCCCTTCCAGTCATTGGCACCCCCTTTAAAAGGGTGAACATCAACATTGTTGGAACTCTGTACCTCAAGACAGCTCTGGGCAACAAGTTTATCCTGGTCTTGGTGGACCATGCCACCCGGTACACAGAGGATGGAATGCTTGAATTAATCTCAGTCAATGGAAATTATTTGGGGCCACATTTCAATACATCGTAATCTTACACACCATGCCGTCTGAGTTTGGACCCAGCTATATACAAATCAGTCTTGACCCTGCTCCTTTTGGAAGAGTCCAGTTCAAACTGCTAAGCATGGTCCTCCCTGAACAAGCACACAAGCAACCAAGGACTGATTTCGCCTTAGTTATGGGCTCACCAGCCGGTTACAGATTGGTAAAAAAAAGGGGGCCCCTAAATACAAAATCCTCATGTATTTTCCATAAACCTCTTTAAGAAAGCATGACCGCAAAAACTGATAAACAGAATTGCACCAAATCTGGCAAGAAGCTAGATCATGTTCTACAAATTGTGCTTTTAGGATTTGGTGTAAATTCTTCCAGTAGTTTTTGCAAAATCAAGGTTTGAAAATATTTGTATATCTAGATGGCTGTGTTTGAGTGACTCTCACGAGAGTCCCTCGATCCCAATCTTTTTAAATAGAGCATTCTGATGAGCCCAAGGAGCTTTTTTCCCTTGGGCTATCTCATTCCCACAGGGCTCAGACTCCTGCTAGAACAAGCACTCTAATTTGTCTACCAGCAACATGAGAAAAATGTTGCTGGCAGCCATTACAGTACTCGAGGACTTAGGGGCATATTTATGAGGGAAGTTACGTCACTCTTGCACCACGCAACATGGTGCAAGCAAGACGCAAGCCCAAAATGAGATGTATGAAGCCACGCAAGGCCACCTTGAGTGGCTTCATAAATCTGGAGCAACGCAGTGCAAATTGTTGCATTCCGTTACTCTATCCTGGGACAGAGTTCTATGGGTGTTGCGTGGGTGTACCCATGCACCTCACATGGTTTTTGATGCATTCCCAGATTTACCAAAAGTGGTAGACCTGGGAATGCGTCAAAAAGATACGCCTTCTCAGGGGAGGTGTAACGAGGAGAGATATCTTTATTTTTCCTCCTTTTTTCCTCTGCAACACACATAGAAAGAGGAAAATGCCTCTATGGGCTGTTTTTGTGTAAGAAGGTGCCCCTTCCTGTACAAAAGCAATCCTGCATGCAACACAGGCACCTTTGCACCATGGTGCAAGGGTGCCTGCATTGGCATTAGGCAGCCAAATGGTGCAAGTGCAGGGACAAAGGCAGGAATGCACCATATTCTTTTAACTACGGGCATTCCTGACCTTTCTCTGTCACGGAGTGCAGCGCAGCAAGGTGATTTGCTGCATTGCGTGACTTTCACGTAAATAGACCCCTGAGTCCCTTGTCCTGAAGTTTAAAAAAATGCTATAAGGGTGCAGAGTAGTGATACCATGCCCCCCTAGTCCCCATGAAGAGACCCGGAAGGACAACCCGGCCCAAAAACAAACAAAAAATTGGTAGTTTTTGCTGCGATCCTGGAAAAAACAAAAGAAAATGGCGGCCACCATTTTTTTTTAACTATATGGGGAGGAGGCGTGAGTAGGGCACCCCTCCCATTGCCCATTTGGGCCCCGGGGACTCCATATCCTGGGGCGGGGTTTATTGTTTAAGAGGAGTGGGGTGCTCGGACCCCCTCCCGAGCTGCATTTGGCCCCAGGGACCCTATCCCGGGGGCCTAATTCATTTTATAAGGGGAGGTGGCCCGCACTCCCTGAGCCGAATTTGGCGTCACAAACCCCATCCCGGAGCCCAATTTAATTGCTTAGGGCAGGGGGTGCACGGTCCCCCTCCCTGAGCTGTATTTGGTCCAAGGGACCCCATTCCCCAGGGCCCAATGTCTTTTTTAAGATGATGGGGGCCATGCAGCCCCCCTCTCTAAACCTTAAAAAGTCACTGGGGACCCCATACTCCAGGGCTGTGATTGAACTTTAAAGGAAAGGGGTCTGCTCACCCCCGAGACTTCTATGTCCCAAGGGACCCCATCTACCATGGCCAGTTCACATACTGTGTCCTGGGGAGCCCACCCCTGGGACACAGCAGTTTCCCTGCCCACACCAGCACGGTCAGGGAAACTTCTGTTTCCCCGCGCCAGGTGGGAGCAATTTAAAAACTCCCGCTAAATGGTAGCAAACACAAAGTCTGCTCCCAGAAGGTGGGAGCTTAAAAATTCTCCCTCCAGCAGGGAGCAGACTTGAGATTTGATTCCCTGCCTGACTGATACGGGCAGGAAAACAGATCAAAATATTTCTTCCGTCTGGAGGGAGCAGGATAAGTAGCTGCTCCCTGCAGTTGAGAGCAATGCTGGCTCCCCTGGGGCTTCCCCGTTACCCCCAACATTGTGCATGGTGGGGACTCTGGGTGGACACCAGGAAACACACCTATATTAAACTCAGGCCTCGAGGATGAGGTCCCCGGTGCCAAAATCGGCTCGGGATAGGGGCTGTGCGGCCCCCCCAATCCTCATCATCACCATTGTAAAAAAAATTATGGGCCTGGGGTATGGGGTCCCCAGGGCCTAATAAGGCTGGGGAGGAGTACTGCAAGCCCCCATCCCCTAGAGAGAGAGATGGGTCTCTTAAAGAAACAAGATTTGCGGCCTAAGATTGTTCAACTTCTCCCGTGCCAATTTCCGCTTTCGAAATGACTTGACCCAATTAATATTCCATGTTAGGAAATGCAGCTGCTACCCAGGGCCTCCGCCCTTATTAGCTATTACCATAAACCCACATGATCCATTGGCTTCCCTTTCCCACAACACAGTCGGCTATACCAATACTAAGAATCTTTTGCCTGCTCAAGTTGCATAATTTACTTGCAGTGTAAGCGTCCTTGCTCCAGATTAATTTGTCCCAAATAATACCCCAAATGCTCTTAAAATTAAACACACCAACCCCCAACCCACCCCTGACTCTCATGCGGGCAAGCAGGCCCACCCCCCCCATACCATGCCCACATACCCCTGGAGCCCAACTCCATGCCTTGATGCAGTTCAAACTCGGCCAGACACTAAAGAGCACTGGCCCCCCTTCTCCAGAGTCCCCTCCAAAACTGAAGAGAAAAGAAACTAAGACCATTAAACACCCCTCCAGGCCCCCCTCCACCATCACAACTCCTCAATAAGAGCCACAAGCATGAGCTAAAAGGAGGAGACATTACAGGCACACCCCCCAGATAAACCCTACCATGAAGGAAAGGAAAGAAGGAAAAACCCTAATCGACCAGGTGCCTAGATACACAAACAAAGCCTCGAACCAGCCAGACAACCACCAAATTCTGGAGAAAAAGAGAACAGTCATCAGCCAACTCACGGTTGCCACGTGGTTAACAATTCCTAAATTTTGTGACCATCATAGCAATAGGTGGTCTGGCCATCTTTACGAATTTGTAGGGTTGCCGGCTCCATTAGGGAAACAATGGCCCCAACTTCTGGAGCATCGGAATGGAGTCCTGCAGCTGCCAGAGCCTCACGACTGTTTGATGACAAAAGTCTGAGCAGAAAAAGAAATTGATACCGCATGCCTTGACTGGTAGCTTCGGAGTCACTGCCCGAAAACTTTCCTGTTCAAGGATGAAATTCCCAATATAAATCAACATGGCCCGAGGGTACCGTGAGGGTTTACTAGGAAGACGAAAGTGAAAACGATGTGCCCACTGTATCATAAAATCAGTATCTCAGTCACTCAATGCTGGAAAAGCCTCCCAGAATAAACGGACTACGAAGTCCCGGGGGTCATCACCTTCCGCCCACTCTGGTGTTGTGTAGTTCCTTTAAATCTATATAGGATCTGCGCGTTTAGACAACATACACTGTGGGATTGGTGTCCAGATGGTTTCCAGACACCCCCACCGGGCATATTAGCCTGTATACCAGCTAGCTCACAGTGCCACTGTAGACTCCTCTTACCAAGGAGAGAATAGTACTTGGCAACTATCGAACATGACAACCCTGTCCCGTCAGGGATCATGGAAACAGTACAGTACTTTTCGCTCAGTCACTCATGCTCACTTTGTCTCAGAGAGATACACAGAATAAATGGTTGGGACGTTTTCAATAAGCATTTATTGAACCAGCGTCATTCTAGTGTAAAATAGGTGTGCTGAAACAACCATAAGACAGAAACAGATATAAATAATTATAAGCTCCAATAGAGTAAATGCATGGTTGATTCCTACCGTAGTGCTAAAACAATGAATACAGGCAGGTATATAAATACATGACAATAAAATGCGTACTCCTACGATGCAACCCTAACTAGATGTAACTAGCATGTATGTAGAAGTAGAGCCAAGAATCCCCTTAGGATGAAGCCCACCCCATTACCTGAAATGAGAGACTGTGGGACCCCATCTTGGTCTCGAGATGGACACCCAGCGAGGGATGTCAGACCACTGCGTGCAGGAACCTCAGCGTCTCGCGTCAGTGTGTCAGCATGGAAGTCTTTCTCCTCTGTCTGCCCCAGCTAATATATGGTGTTTATATACCCAAGAAGGTACTCTCAGGGGTTCTACCTTGCTGTGTCATGTCGGCCGAGGATGACGAAAGGGATGACCCTTAAACATAGTTTTTATGCAGAAGATGGTAATCCTGCTGTGATTCTGAGAATCCTCATGCATAATAAATGAGGCTAGTTTTCTGGGAAAACCACACAACATTTATGCAGCACCTAACTAGGTAAAATATCAATACCAAAAACCCTTATGTAGTACAATGGCAGGGAAAATGTAGGTGAAAGGTTAGGTGACCACCCAGACCTATATTGGGGTACATTACAAAACATAACACTGAAACCCCCAGAGCCCACAGGTTATTCCGATGTGACCTATTGTCTAAATCGTCCACCCTAGAAGACAAGGTAGTAATCTGCTGTTCATGCTGACCCGAGCTGTTGGACTCAACTGCCTTTCGGAGAGTCGCCTGGGATGCTTCCACAACCCCTAGCCATAGCTGATTTATATCCATAGTCTTCGATAACTTGCGAAGAACCACTTGGGTCTTAAGGTGTGCCACCTTCAATGCCATGGAGTCCTTGTGATAGTCCTCTCAGTACTGCAGAAGAAGGTGATAAATAGCCCCTAACATAGGTGAGTCTTTTGTTGAAGCACTCTGAAAGGAGTAAGATGGTGGCTCATGGCTGAAGCAGGTATTTCAGCTCCCTGCTCCTGAGCCGCGGAGTATCTCTGAGCCACGGCAAAGTTAGGAGGACATCCCTACCTGGCCCTCCACTTGACTGGTACCTGATTTGAGGGCCTGCTGATGGTAGGGCGGCCCTCTGTGGTGTTCCGGGCTCTGGCCTTGCACTTTCGGGCAAGCAGCAACGAGGGTGCTGGCTGGTTCTTGCAGGCATTCACGGCGACTCTTCCGGTTGCCGGTTGATGGACACTGCTGGTTTGAACCGGTGCAGCATGGAGCCTCAGTGTTGCTGCCATTGGGGAGCTGATGGCCGTCTGTCCTGTGACCTTGCTCCTAAACTGCTGAGGAGGCAGAGAAAGGTGTGCAGAGGCGGCGGGAGGTACATTGTTGCTGGTGATGTCCTTCTGGCCCCATTTGTTTGCTGGGCTGCCCTGCCACTGGATACACTGTTGCGAGCTGGAAACCTGGTCTTATTCTTATCTACAGCTGAAGCACCCTGCAGGAGGAAGGCTCTGTGGCTGCAGCGTGGGGGCGGGCAAGAACTTTAAACAGGATGTCCGCAAAGGGGGTTCCTAAAAAAGGGAGTTGACTGGGAGCAGATTTCTCTCATCCTTCCCAGACTTACCCGAAGCCGGAGAGGAAGCGCTTGTTGACTGGCAAGGGGGTGAGTGGCGGCACTAGTATTTGCAGTGGTTTGAGGGGTGGAAGCTGTCTCTTGCTCCCCCTCCTCTCCTTCTAAAATTCAGGAAGATTCCCCTGCAAGTATCCCCGAATGAGAGGGCACCTGGAGACTCTGCGTGATCGGCAGGACGAGGGAGAGACAGCCTGGTGCCTCATACCCAACGCACATTAGATGCATATCAGACGGTGAGTCCCTGCTATTACTGCTGAGTCTGGGTTGGATGGGGGCAGATGTCTTCATTTGGCAATTAGCAGCTGATCCCACCAATTCTCACTGATTCTCATCTCCCCTCCTCAACTGGATCTTACAGAGGTCCTGGCCTCAATGGCCAGTGCAGGAGAGACCTCAGTTGTTTCATCAACATCGTTGGGTGAGCCAATGGCTCAGCTTCTGGGCCCTGGTAGCTTGGAATCTGGTGTCATGGGAGGGGATGGCCCGAGGCCTTGTTCTCATTCTCGGATCTCTCCTATAGTGATTTGGATGAAAGGCTTGAGCAGGCAGCTTATATGGTACTAGCCCCAAATGGTCTGAATGAATCCTTCACCGTTACTTTGGGGCAAACGGTTTTCTTTTCTTTGGCATCTCAATGCAGGGGTAAGGGGGATTGCCCACCCGCAGTTTCAGCAGAGGGTCTTGTGTTTGCAGTTTTCGATCAAGACCTAATTGATCCGGTTGCCCCTCTGGAGATGAGAGGCAAGCTGCTATGGGACCCTGAGGGAACTGAGCTGGCACCTACGAACCGCTCTCCCTAGGGGGGTTCATCTATGGATGCACCAGCTGGTGTTAATGAGTTGACGATCTCTGCCCCCCCACCCTAGGATCTTCTCCTAGTGCTTCAACACAAAAAATACTTTATTTTTTGGAGGGCTAGCAGCTTCCATTTCCTTCTGGGTCAATCCGCATTACAAAAAGCACTTTCAGGCAAATAAAATGTAACCAAGTGTCATCTGTCATCTTGAATAAGCGAGTATCAAAAAAGAAAATGGTGCCACGTCAGTCAGTAGACATGCAAGTGGAATGGCTGGCCCTGCCATCACACCATTTCTCATTTTTCTCTCTTCTTTTGGCAGATACTGCACAACATTGGCAAAAAGCCTTGGGAAAGTCAATAGGTCAACAAAGCAAAACTTATTGCCTTTGTCACCGCTTGGTATTTTAATGCACATCGCTAGAATATGTGATTCTTATTGTCACAAATTAAAGGTACTATTGTTTGAATTACTGTAACCTGATGATCCACTTTAAGCACCCATGGATGACTATAACATTAAAAAAGAATAATAAATGGAAGAAAAAACATTAGGAAAGTAAAGTATTTGCCCACCAACCCTGCTACTAACGTGCCCTTCCTTGTAGGCGACTGTGCATGTGATCATTCAAAATGGCATCACAGTGCAAGAGAGCCAGTGGCAGAAGAGGTTTGTCCCACTGCTCCATGCTGTATGCTGAGGTGGCGGAAGGGAAACGTGAATTACAGCTGAACAAAATAGATCAAAAGGGCTGACACAAAGCTGAATTATGTTTATTTTTTTATTATGTGAAGCTGGCGTGGCAGCCTAAGTTGTCTATATGCCAGTTCTAGAAATGCAGTGGGCTTTAATCTGAAATATATCAATCAATCAAAACAATGTATTCGATTATTTAAAAATAATCATAAAAGTTCATAATAAAAGCATTAAAATCAAGACAATCTTAAAATATTCCATAAAAAAATCAATTAATATTCTAAAACGTTCATAAAACTTACATTTAAAACATTAAACAGACACGTCAAAACACTAATGACTTCCTGAAGTGAGGAGCTGCTTTTAAAAAACGAGGAGACCCAGCTACAGACAACATGAGATGAAAGTGTTATAAGAAAAGTTAAAACAGATTTCCACATTCTGAAACCCAGCTCCCTGAGGATTAGTTTCATAAAGAATTTTCTAAGCCTTCATAATATTTACAAAACCACATAAAATGTAGAAAAGATTGATGTGAAGAACCATCACAGAGGCAGAGTGCCAGTGAGCCTTAGTCAAATTCATTCAAATGAAAACTCAGCTGAAACAGAATGGAGCAGGTTCTAAATCTGGTCAAAATAGAACAGGTTAGAGGTAACAAGATTAGATATGGCTCCATTCGGAGAGTTGTCGTAATCCCTGCATATTCTCTATTAGCCACATTTTGGGATGACAGCACACTCCACTCTCTCATCTGTGTTTCCAAGAAATACTCTGTAATCCACGGTTTACCCAAACTCATAAGCTATAAAGGCTCACTAAATAAACACCTCTTCCCAGGGAATTCAAGGACTGACTTAATGTAAGAGAGCCAAGGCATCTTTAGTCTATACTCACAGGACAAGCAGTTCTGAATAATGTCCCTGTTTAGTGTTGCATGCTGGTTAGTCCATATAGGAAACCACAATAGGAGTGGTGCTAGCTTGATTTGATCTTCTGTGTAGCCTGATCCTAGCTCTTCATGGGTGATATGGTTTGAAGTGCAGGGGGCTACTCCAAGCAGCCGCCAGAAAAAATTATTCTCCTCTATTTGGAGACTACTAACGGCCCTGTAATCCCAAATGCTAGAGCCATTACACATCAAAGAGAGGCATTTGTGATAAAAAAAATTCCATAAGGGCCACAATCGGTTTTCCCCCAAAATTGGTTGCTAAATTAAACACAAATCCTACAGACTACAAAAGGCGTTGCTTTCTAATATGCAGGCAGGCATCCCAAGTCTGGGCTTCATCAAAGTTCACACCCAAATAGAGGAAATGATGTGCCCTTTCTAAACGGTGAACCTTAATGGAAAAAACCATATTAACTTGAGCAACCATAGTTCATAAAAAAGGTGTTACTAAGGGGCTGATTACGATGGCGGAAGGATCGTTACCGCCAGCCCGGCGGTGGCGATCCTTCCGTCAATTGACAGCAATTTTCCCACCGCCGAATTACGATGGCGGTGGGAATCGATTTCGGACTGCAGCGGTCGCAAAGACCGTCCGCCACAGGCAATCGTTACGTTTGCCTGGTGGAGCGGTCAGCATGCTTAAAATGGTGGTGGAGCCTAGCAGGCTCCGTCCGCCAAATTACGATGCTGGCGGAAGCCAGCCTTTCCATGGTGGGTAAACCGCCATTGAAAGGCTGGCGGGGATTGGTTTCGGGGGCCTGTTGCGGACACCCCTTGTGTTGGTGGAGGTGTTTGTGCACTGGGGGGTACCCATGGTACCCCCCCTACATTTCAGTGCACTAAGTGGCAGGCACCGTGTGGTGCCTGCCACGTAGTGCAGTGAAATGCACAACATGCATTTTCAACATTGCGGCGAGTGCTGCTGTCAGCAGCAACCGCCGCAATGTTAAAATGCAAGATGCGTCCGCCACGGTGGCGGTCGCATCATAATTTGGTGTGCGGAACCGCCGCATGTATTGCGGACGGTCCCGGTTACCACCACGATGGCGGACTAACTCCAGTCCGTCCGCCATTGTAATCAGCCCCTAAGATTGGTTTCAAGGGTGTACAGTCAGAATATCGAGTAGGAAATGTCGACTTGCAGTAATATCGAGTTGGAAATATCGAGACAGAAATATCGACAGCAAGAATATTGTGGTCAAGAATATCCAGTTTAAGGTAAGAAATATCGTTTTTAAAAATAACGAAGTCATTAATATCGTTTGCAAAAATATAGTTGGTAAAAATATCGTTCTTTTAGTTAGTGTTATGTATTTTAGTATGTATTTTAAATGTGTGTGCTCTATTTTTTTGTGTAAGTATTGCTTTTGTTTTTTAATATATGTGTTAAATTTTTAGTAGTTATTAATTTTATTTTAATAAAATTTTGCGTTTTAGTTCCGTAGCGGGTTGTGGGTTTATAGGGGAATAGGGGGGAAGTAATTTAATTATAATTAAATTATTAATATATTTTTTTTAATTAATATTTCTTTATTTAATATTTTATATTGTTAATTGTAGGAATTAATTTATTCTTAATTATTTATTAATTGGTTGTTAATTATTATTAATTAATTGGTAAATATGTTAATTGTGTTATTTTTTTAGAAGCGGGTTGTGAGTTTATAGGGGAATAGGGTGGGAAGTAATTAAATTATAATTAAATTATTATAATTTTTGAAAATTAATATTTATTTATTTAATATTTTATACTGTTAATTGTGGGAATTAATTTATCATTAATTATTTATTAATTGGTTGTTAATTATTATTAATTAATTGGTAAATATGTTAATTGTGTCATGTTTTTAGAAATGGCTGGTGGGGTTTATAGGGGAATAAGGTGGAAAGTAATTTATTTATAATTAATTAATTATTTGCTAATTAATGCTAATTAATTAATTAAAATTTAAATATGGCAATTGTGTAATTAATTTGATGTGTGAGTTGTGGGGTTTATAGTGGTAAATGGTGGGAAGTAAACTTTTTTTATTAATTAATGATTTGTGGTTAATTGATATTAATTTATTAATGTAAAATTAGTTATGGAAATTGTGTAATTATTTTTAGGTGTGTGTTGTGTTTATTGGGGTAGAGGGTGGAAATTAATTAAGTTTAAATTAAATAATCATTACTTGGGGGCCCATTACGATCCGCGTAAAAAAATCAGGCATGGAAGCGGCAAAAATCCGCCCGCACACACCGTCTGAACACCGACCACGCCATTACGATTACACAAACCGAAAACCGCCATCGGCGGAAAAATCACACAAGATACCGCCCGCCATCGTCCGAGTCGGAGTCAAACCGCCCGCCACGGACGGAAACACGCACGACAACACAAAACCGCCCGCCCTCACGGCCGACACACCGCACGTGAAATTACGATCGCACCGCCATGAGCGCGTGAAAACTACAAATATACCGCCCGCCAGCGCAAACAACGCCGATGAGAATCGACACGGCAGAAGCCATGGCGCCCACGTACCTGCACAGAAACCATCCGCTCACAAAACCAATAGCACACAACATGGCCAACAAGTCCACACAGCAAGGCACGCACAAATACACAAGCACAGTACACATCCCGAAAACACCCCCCGGACAAACAAAAACTACAAAGGCCAGAACCCCAGACACAACACACCTGAAAACAACAGACCATGAGGACACACCCACATAGGTAAGTACAAAAGCAGCACTCCCACAGACCACAACCCCTTGCAACATTGCAAACCAGAGAGGAGAGGAGAGGACACAGTGACACAGCAAGGACAGCAGCACACCACAGAAACGCACACATCACAACCACCACCACCACCACCACCACCACCAAACACCTGCACCACAAACCCCCTGCACATTACACAACACACACCGCACCAGCACCACAAACACCATGGCACCACAAAGAATGCCCAAGTTCACGCCCATTGAGCTGACGGTCATGGTCGACAAGATCATCAAGGTGTACCCACAAATCTATGGGAACATGGTCCAGCACACACCACTAGCCACCAGAAACAGAATGTGGAACCGGATCGTAGACCAGGTCAATGCAGTCGGGACCCTGCCCAGGAACAGAGGAGAAATAAACAAACGTTGGAATGACGTCAAGAGCCTGGTCAAGAAGAAGGAGGGCAAAAACAGAGAGCTGGCTGCCGTCACTGGCGGAGGGAATCCCGCGCTCTTCAAGACCTTCAAAGCGTGGGAGGAGAAGGTCTGAGTCATAATACATCCGGAGATCCTCGCCGGATTAGCAGGGGGAGTGGAGGCTGGTAAGTACAAACTAATGTATACCAGCACACCGCTATGTACTCACATGCACTACCACCATGCCACAGCTCCCAGGGACAAACATCCCCATGTCCAGCACACAATACACAACACATCACACACACATGCAACAGACACCACCACACACAGCCCAAACCGAACAACTGTAAGATACGTGGGGACATGTGTACACTCAGCCAGCCACGTAACCACCAACAGGTCCCCAAATATGCCAGAAGCACCACAACGAGCACCCACCACACCCATGTGTCCGCCACAGCTGCACTAACCGACAAGTAACAGGTAAGTGGCAGGAACACAAAGTGCAGTGGGTGGGACGGTGGACGGCCCAAGTACAACACACACCAGGCCCCTAGTCCCACAGCACAGCAAGGAGGAGCATCCCCCACACCCCACAGCCACGTGTCAGCCACCGCAGTGCACAACGACAGCCGAAAGGCAGACATCACGGTCCACAGCAATTGGTGTCAGTGGGTGTCCAGCCACCCCCACGACCCACAACACCCCCCACCCCCACAGACCTGCAACATGGAGCACCCCCGCTTAGAGCCATGTGGCATCCAGTACAGTGCACGCACGAACAACTTGCAGGTGGGAAACTGGACAGGGCTGGATTACTGGAGGCATGAGGACCGGAACACGACCAACACATGGGACATGTCGCGTAGCAGACGAACACGCAGCACCGCCCACCGCCACGAACAAGTGAACAATATGCACACGGACATGAACAACAGACTCACACCCCACATGACCCATCACAGACATAGCAACACCCAAGGAGCCACGTCTGCATGCACAAGCCACACTGAATATAGTACCACACGGCAGCCACTGTGCAACTCATCACACACAACCGAAACACCATTGAAGTCCTGTCCATGTAGCCCCTACTGCCTGTCAACCACACACCCCACAACTACGCCTATGTAAGACAAACAACACTAGACGCAACAGAGCGGAACAACATAAATGCACACGAACACCACTGAACCCATCAAACACACAGACACACCATGCACATACAACATACCATCCATCCCATCCGTCAGCCCCAGTCTCATGAAAGGCATGTCATCCGCACAGCTGCCACACATACAGCAGTCACGCTAAGATACATGCCCATGACCAACCATGTGCCAGAAGTCAATGAAGCGCACGACACACTGTGAGCAACAACACACAACATGGGCCACACTCCCCCGAGCACTGCAGTGATGCACATGGCACAGGGCAGCACGCACACCAAGGAGATGGGACAACTGCAATACGTTGGCTGGCACACAACCATCACTCACTCATAACGATGCGTCCAATGCCATGTCCAGTAATCACAACAGACAGCAAATATGCAGGCCATGTCAAGCATGCACACACCTCAAACCATGCACTGTCATGCTGCCACAACACATGTCACGTTCGGCACCCATGGCTCACAGCATGTACCCCAAAAGCATATTCCCTCCCAAATGCGAATCTGGGGCATGGCCCCCATGTTGCCATATGCGTTCCTAAGCGTTCCATTTGAACCCCAAAAGCATATTCCCTCCCAAATGCGAATCTGGGGCATGGCCCCCATGTTGCCATATGCGTTCCTAAGCGTTCCATTTGAACCCCAAAAGCATATCCCCTCCCAAATGCGAATCTGGGGCATGGCCCCCATGTTGCCATATGCGTTCCTAAGCGTTCCATTTGAACCCCAAAAGCATATCCCCTCCCAAATGCGAATCTGGGGCATGGCCCCCATGTTGCCATATGCGTTCCTAAGCGTTCCATTTGAACCCCAAAAGCATATCCCCTCCCAAATGCGAATCTGGGGCATGGCCCCCATGTTGCCATATGCGTTCCTAAGCGTTCCATTTGAACCCCAAAAGCATATCCCCTCCCAAATGCGAATCTGGGGCATGGCCCCCATGTTGCCATATGCGTTCCTAAGCGTTCCATTTGAACCCCAAAAGCATATTCCCTCCCAAATGCGAATCTGGGGCATGGCCCCCATGTTGCCATATGCGTTCCTAAGCGTTCCATTTGAACCCCAAAAGCATATTCCCTCCCAAATGCGAATCTGGGGCATGGCCCCCATGTTGCCATATGCGTTCCTAAGCGTTCCATTTGAACCCCAAAAGTATATCCCCTCCCAAATGCGAATCTGGGGCATGGCCCCCATGTTGCCATATGCGTTCCTAAGCGTTCCATTTGAACCCCAAAAGCATATTCCCTCCCAAATGCGAATCTGGGGCATGGCCCCCATGTTGCCATATGCGTTCCTAAGCGTCCCATCTGAACACCAAAAGCAAAGTACAAACCAGACCCAGGATGGGCCAGGAGCCCGCATACACCAGAGTCACAATAAGTAGGGGCACAGCAACACACCCATCGGCATGGCCAATCCGTCCCATGCCACATGTGCACAGCACACAGTCCCATTGCCAAGCACACACAACTACAAATGCTACAGCCACACACACGCCTCCGGGAAACCCATGTACGAGATTGCACGAACTGTTAATGTCAGACGACAAATACATACTTCGCCAGGTGCAACACAATAACAAATCTCATTCTCTCCACAGGTGACGAACTGCTGGATGCTGGGGATGGAGCCAGCAGCCAGCACAGCCAGCCTACAAGCCCCCAACGAGGACACACGGATCTGGAGGATCTGTCCTCCTCTTCGGACACGGACCACCAAGCAGGCCCATCTGGTGTGGCAGGGCCCAGCCGCTCCCCAGGACCCCTCCTACCCACCAACCCATCATCCAGGGCTGCTGAACATTCCCAGCCCCCTGCTGCCACTGTCGTTGCGGCCACACCCACGGTCATTGCGGCCACTACCACTGCCGCAACCGCCACCATCGCCGCACCGACCACCACCGCCGCCACCACCACCACGTCTTCGCTGGCACCAGCCCCAGCGCAGGTGGTGGCCCGGCCGACTGGATCCACCCTGGGAGCCACAGCGAGGACCGTGGTGAGCAATGTGGCTAGTGGGCAGGCCGGTGGCAGCAGGACTGGTAGGAGGAGCAGGGTCAGGGAAACGCCAGCCTCCCCTGGGAGCCATGCCCTGCCTCAAATGGCCAGAGTCCTTGGGGCCTATGAAGAGGCCCAAGGACAATGGGTCAGGTCTGCTTCAGACACGCGGGAGGTGCTGGGGGTGCTGAGGTCCATGGACGCCCGTATGGGCCAACTCGTGGACCTCATGGGCCAGCTGGTGGTGGCGGTGAGGTCACAGCCAGGGACAGCAGCTCCCCTCCGCCACCACCTGCCGGGGCGCAGGGTCGAGCAGCAGTGTCCAGTTCCCCTGCGTCCACAGCCAGTGAGCACACCTCAACCACCAGCATGTCGCAAGCAGGCACCCCCTCGCAAACGTGGAAGGGGCCGTCCGAAGTGGAAACAGATCTCCCGGGAGGACTTCGCACGCTCCAAATGCAAGTGAGGCAGCCAGCCAGCCTTCCGCCAGCCTTCCTTGACCAGCCACTGCATTGACTTGGACTACGATCCCACTCCACACAGCCATCTGGATGGCATGTGTGTGTTGGACTATGGACATAGAACCAGTGGGTACACCCTGAGCATCACGCAGCCATGACCGACAGCTCATTGTCACTGCACGCACCACTTTTGTCATCACCTTACACACAATCACATGTCACAGTTTGAAATAAATGCACCTCTTACACTAACTGCTGTTTGTGCCCTGTGTTTTATTTGTACGGAATACAACGGCCACCTTGGGCGGAAAGGCACCTGATGCGTGGCATGGCAATGGAATCCGGAGGGCCTGTAGGGAAATAGGGGTGGGAGACAGAACAGGAGCACATTCAATGAGTGTGTCACACACCCATCACACAGTACATGTCAACAACTACAAGCAATGTACACACATCGCACAGAGCAATAGGGCACAATGCCACAGCCACCAACAGTGGCATACTACCCTGGCCATGGAGCGTTGACACACAGCACGCAGTGAACAAACGGCCACCCTGACACAGCACACACACACCTGCACAGATACAGCCACATCAGCCGTCGTACATGGACACTCACCGTCAAGTGAAGTAGCGGGCGATGAGCTGCTGCCGCACATTACCAGCTTCCTCCTCTCCGCTATCCTCCTCACTCGAGCTGTCCTGGTCTGCGGGCTGGGGCCCTGGTTGATCTCCGTCATCCACGATGAGGGGGATCTGCTTCCGAATGGCCAGATTGTGCAGCATGCAGCACGCCACCACTATCCGGCACACCTTCTGTGGGGAGTACGCCAGCGCACCCTCGGTGCGGTCCAGGCACCTGAACCTGGACTTGAGGAGGCCAAAGGTACGCTCGACCACACGTCTGGTCCTCCCATGTGCCTCATTGTAGCGATCGTCTGCTGGGGTGCGAGGATTCCTCAATGGACTGAGCAGCCATGCCCCATTCGGGTACGCAGAGTCACCTGGGTGTGAGGGACACAGAGAACCGTTGCCATTCCAACTGGACAGGGGACAGCATCGCACAACCAGCACGCTACACCACTCCACATACTCACCGACAATACAGCCACGATCCTGTTGCATATTGGACATCAGTCGTGGCAAGATGCTGTTGCGCATTATGTGTGCGTCATGGGCCGAGCCTGGGAACTTTGCACACACGTGGGTGATCACCATGTCCGCAAGGCACACCACTTGCACATTCAGGGAGTGCGTGTGCTTCCTGTTGCGGTACAGGTGCTCAGTGGCCTGTGGTGGAACAAGGCCGACATGTGTGCAGTCAATGGCTCCAACGACGTGTGGGATTCTGCCAAGGGCATAGAATGCACCCTTCACTGCCGCCAATTCACGAGCCCTGGGGAAGCGGATGTACCTGTTTCGGTACAGCATCATGGCTGCCAGTACATCCCTCAGCACCTTGCTGAACATGGGCTGGGACATCCCTCCTCCAATGCCCACTGTGTGCTGGAATGACCCAGTGGCGAAGAAATGCATGGCGGCCATCACCTTAGCCGTGGGGGTGACAGCAGTCGGATACACCCTGCGGGGACGGAGATGGGGTTCTAACATGGCACACAGTCGATGCAGGGTTGGCCTGTCCAGCCGAAACTTCCTAATAACCTCTGTATCGTCCATGTCCGCCAGCAATTGGTATGGGCGGTCAATGTTCGGTCTCCGCCTAGGGACAATGGCAGAGGACACATGTCAAAGCAACACGACACATAGCAATTTCGCATACACATCACTGACATGACTGAGCAAGCACATGAGCCACAGCCCAGCTGTCAAGCTGGGACGGCACGGCCACAATACACTTACACAGGTCTCCCAACAATGGCAATGGCTAGTGATACAAACCACTGCCATGTGCATGCACATGGGGATCTAGGCCCCAATGACTTGCGGGGCGTGCTGATGGGGACTGACTGCATATCCGTCAAGCGGCAACGCCACGGCAACATGAATGTCTGCTGAGCATGGAACTGCTTCCGCGGCTGGATGAGTATAGCACACGACGACGACGATGTGGGCACAGGCTGAGCGGCCAAAACAAGTGGGACCTGTGGCACGAGGGGATATGAGACAGTAGTAGGTGTCAGCACTGCACCCTATGTACAGCACTGTACGGATCACACCTCCCGAAACATTGACAGGTGTCCACATTGACAGCCCCATGCCAAGACGGCTGTGTGCTTGCAGTCACACGTCACAGGTGAGAGGTTACATTGCACGTGCCAGGTGGCAGACGTACATAGTGGGAGCTGGCATGTGTGTGCATGTGTCTCCTGTTCAGGATCCACCAGATGGGCGCTGACTCTGTACTGACCATTGGACACAGCATGTTCCGTGGAAGGCTTGTGTGTGTGGGATGGTGGCACTGGATGTGCCTCCGTTGGGTGGGGGCCATGCACAGGGCGGGTACGTCGATGATTGCGCATTGTTGGTCACGGTGGGTGCACCAACTAAGATGTGTTGCCCTGTGTTAAATTCCTATGTCCGCATGATGATGGACTGTAGATGTGGGCAGACTACACATTGGTCGATGTGCTGTCTATATGCATGTGCCTTCACACCAGGCACAGCTGCCCCTGCACATGTGACCCCTGCTGGACTCGCTGCTGGGTCTGTGGAGCTGATGCACCTTCTGCGCGTGGGGCGGACAGCTCTCCTCACTTCCCTCATTGCGCATGTCATGACTTTGCCGCAGGTGACATGGATCATGGAGGGCCCACATGTACGCGTGGGTAGGCTACACATGATTGTTCACTGGTCGCCACCCCCAGTCAGTGTTTCGAATGGGAAGGTTGTCGTGCTGGTGGTATGTTCGATGTGGCGGATGGGCGGGCCTAGGTGCGGGCTTACATTCCGGACATGGGGGTAGTTGGATTGGCGACTAGTTGCAGTACACACGGGACACGTCTCTTCCTTACCACATCTGGGTCATCCCTTGTACTAACTGACAGTGATACAGTCATCTTCGCCCCAGCCCTCATGTCCTCCCCTCGCTCCCCCAATATGCATGCTCACCTGCGAGGCTAGCGCTTGCACAGGCAGCCCCAAGCTCG
This sequence comes from Calotriton arnoldi, assembly GCA_963921515.1. Lineage (NCBI taxonomy): Eukaryota > Metazoa > Chordata > Amphibia > Caudata > Salamandridae > Calotriton > Calotriton arnoldi. The sequence continues at coordinate 250,788 of CAWUFW010003421.1, read as the reverse complement.
CACCAGAGAGGGCAAGGAGTGTATGTGTGGGTCCAGTTGCACGAGTGGGCTGTCTCAGGGTATGATGTGTGGCGGGACGCCGTCCACCTGCGTGGTGCCCCAAATGGAGACCCGGCCTGCATGGACTATGCATCACAGTCTTCGCCTTCCGGATCCGCCACCTGCGACACCCAGTGGCTGTGGCTGCCCTTGCGGCCAGGCCGCGTCCGTCTGTGGCTGATGGCCCACACATTCACTCTTTGGCCTCTCTGGGGAGGGCTCGGGGTGGTGGCGCACGCGCTTGCACTTAGTCGCAATGGCATGTGGCGTGGTTGGTATGATGGGCAATGGATGGGATGGTGCGAGCCACCTCCCGTGACGTCAGTGCTGCTCGTGCTGTGGTGCGTCCCCCTACACTTCCATTTGACTTGTGCCATGCTAGACGTTGAGGTTCTATTGCCTGCGTGATATGACCAGGAGGAGCGCGAGGAGACCTCTCACACACCATGCTCCACTGCCATCCCGTGCCCTGTATCGCCTGTGCGGATTGACTATGTTGGGGTTACACCTGGTCGACTGGGGCTGTGTGTGCCTTGTCAAGGGGCATGGCGGGCGCACAACAGGATCCAGCTTGTCCACAGAGGGTGGGCTGAGGTGTGCCTGGTACCGCTTTGTACGTGTGCCCGGCTGCTGTGCACACACGTGTTCACTCCCCCGACAGGTGTCCTCTCACAATGCCCAGGGAAGCGGTGGTGTACTGTTCATGACCCCTCCCAACACGGCGTGCTCCAACTTGGCATGTGCGCATCTACCCATCACACCCACCCACCTGAGCACTGCGTCCATACGACTTCACACGACACATGTGTGTCTTCCACAGTTGTGCTACTCATTTGCGTTGACATCCAATACCAGTGGACTACATGGTCATGTCACGACTGCCGTGTACTTCACATACTCTCATCCTCTCTCATTCGTACTTGTGAAATGAGTCAGCGGAGACAATTTTGGTTTCAAACATTATATTGAGTCTTCTGTCCTCTGTGATGCAGTATAGTGGACACTACTGGCAGCGGAATACATGTTGAGGATATACTGAGCATGATTGCAAATGGGATAGGGTGTGGGGTTACATGTGATTGGCTGTTGCATGTGGGATGTGGGCTTCAGAGTGACATCTGCTTGGCCAAGGCTGTGCTAATGTACATTTACGTATAGCTGCGGAGCTGCGGACTTTGACACAGACGGTATACATGTAGCCTACCAGACCGCTTGGCATCATGGGCACAGTCCATCTCAGTTCCATGTGACAGGTTTGCTGCGGTTGTTCCTCATGCACGCGTGCATGTGAGATGACATCAGGGCATGTGCTTGCATGCATGCAGCGGCGTGCCACTTGTTGTTGCACTGTGGTGGTTACTGGACATGTCACAGTCACTGGGGTCGTGTTGTTGTTGTATGCACTTGTCGTCCATGCAAAGGTCCTGGTATGGGATTCCCGGGCCGGGGGTGGGAGGGGTGCAGCACCCACAGACTCCAGGCGACCTATTCATGTCCACTGAGCGGTGTGTGTGTCCATGTGCGCTGGATCCATGTCGTGTCCTGGTTGTTCGTGCAGTTCCGTCCATGTGGGTGCGATACACAGAGCCCATGCCACTGCCTCCCACAATGCATGCGGTGTTCCTGGATGTGATGGGGAACAGTGTGCATGTCCCGGTCATATCCGATGTCATGGCGATGTCGTTGATGGTGTGGTTACAGTTGCCGGTCGTTTGGTATGGCTGTTGTGGTGGTGACTGGCCAGTCCGTGCGGAAGCTAAGCATGGGTGCGGGGTTGGACATCATAGGTCAATCGGGGAACCTGCGTTGTGGTCCGACGAATTTACAGGTTGTCAGGTATGCGATGCCGTCCAGCAGGGCTTCCATGTCATTGGTGGTGTACATGTTTGCCAGCCAATGTAGCGGATGGTGGCTGTCAAGGTGTTGTTCGTAAGTTGTCCCTTGGAGGACCATGATGGGGCATGCTGGGTGACATTCGATGTAGCTGTTCTCGATGATCCGTCGTGTGGAGGCACAGTGGTCCCATTTCAGTGCGGGTGCGATGTTGGCCACATACGCCATGCCCCCATAGGCAGAGCAGGCCCTGTCGTGTGCGTCCAGAGGGAGGAGTAGTGGTAGCAGGTCCGCCTTCAGACATGCCGGGTTGGAGAGGCATATTTCCACGGGATGCTGGTAGGGACACCTCCGACAGTAGAAGACGGGCATGACGCAGCTGAACAATGTGATGCGGTAAGTCAGTCGGTAACTTACGTTCAGCAGGGACAGGAGATCGCATCCCAATATATGAAACAGGTTGGTTTTGTACAGCTTGAGCTGTTCGGCGTAGTTGGGTAGGTGTGTTGCGGTTGCCATTTCGCAGCGGTGCGTTGTGGTGGCGTGCTCCGGCTGTGTGTGCAGTCTGCAATGTGCACGCTCCGAGGTTGCTGTGAGCTCTGTGTAGTCATAGGGAGACAGGACTTGTGTTCTGTTGGCTTGTTTGGAGGACACGGGCCCTCATCCCACATGCTTCTCAGACAGTTCAAGGTCAGTGATGTGTGACTCCTTCCAATTAACTTGCATGTGGCCGACATGGGGGAGTGTTTTCTTCTTTCTTCCCCGTCCGTTGTGTGCTTCTGTGATATGCGCTATCTGCCCTGTGGTCGGTCTCCTCGGCATGCCTGTGTTGGTCTATTCTTGGACAATGGCTGTATTCACCGGCTTCTGTCGTAGGGCTGTGGTTTCGGATTTGGAATGGAAGGTCATTCAGTGCTGTCTGCTCTCCCTTGTGTGGGCGGCAGGCTGCCTTTCCGCTCTGCGTTGGGCCTTGTGTGTGAATGTTATTCTTGGGCCACCTGTTGTCGGTCCCCGGGCTCTTTGGTGTTCCGTTTTATATGTCTTGTTCATATGTGCAGGGTGGTATGGGTGTTTCAGTGTGGTACTGGCGTTCCTCTTCCCGAAGGGGCCCTGCTTCTCCTAGTTGGTGTTGCCGCCGCTGTGTGCTACGCCATGTTTGTTACACTGGGGTGTGTCCTGCTGTTGCGTGTCTTCACTGACATGTGTGCGTCGGTTGTGTGGCGTTGGGTGTTGTCCGTGAATTGGGCGTTGGGGACATGTCTGTGGCAGGCCTGTCACGTGTCATGTGCGTTCGGGGTGGGGCTGATGTGTGTGCTGCTTGGTTGTGTCCCTGTGTCTGTGTGCGACGCATGCATGGCGCTGCGGTTGGCCTCTGCGTTGTGCGCATGTGTGGCGGCGTCATCGCCGCTTTGGGGCCGTGACGGGGTTGTTGGTTCCTAGTCCCAGGTGGTGTGTACACATGTGTTACGCGATGTTACGATTTGGCCTGTGTGTCATATGTGGATGCAATGGTGGATATGTAGTGTACACGCGCTGGTGGGGGTTGTCCGCTTTTTCCGCCCTTGCACTGTGTGCGCTGTTTGCGTGCACTTGTTGTGTGTGCCTACCTGCGTCTCCGCAGTACGTTGCGTCCTTGGTGGTGCATCAGCAGGAGCATGGGGAGGGCCTGCAGTGCTGGATTCATGCTCGGGGAGCCGCTTCTTCGTTGTCCGTGCTCGGCGTCCGTGTTACCGCTTCGGTTTGTCGTACGGTATCTCTTGGCCGTGGGAGCCGTTTGTTTGCGGCATCGTAATTTATGCGCCGGGCGGGACGTGTTTCGTCGGACGGTGTGTGTCAGTTGGGCTGCGCCGCTACGTGTACGGGCGCACTTTGATGGCGGACGGTGTTGCTGGCTTGCCGGCGGTGTTTGGCCTACTTTTCGCATCGTAATTGGGCGGGCGTGTGGACTGCTGCGTGCCGGCGGTAACTGGTGGTTTTTGCATCCGCCAGCACGGCGGTTGTGCTTCCGCCCGCCATCGTAATGTGCCCCTTAATCATTAATATTCATTTATTATTTGATAAATATTTTTGGTAATTGTTTATTTTTAATTTGGTTGTGGATTTTGGTTCTATAGGGGTAACGTTTCGTTAGTATATTAATGTTTTCTGTTTTAATGTTTTTTTAAATAATAATATTTGTTTAATTGATAATTAATTGTGTTAATTAAGGAGGTACACGTTTTTTAAAATTTAGATGTGTGTTGTAAATTGTGTTGTGTTATAGGAACGGAAAAAAATATTACATTTATGTAATAATTAATGTTTTTTATTATAAATAATTTCTATTAGAAAAAATGTATTTGTTGGTAAATTATTTTTATTTTTATAAATTAATTTTTGTATGTAATTATTAGATATTTTTTAACATTATAATATGTTTCAGTAATTTTTATATTTTTATATATGTTTTGTTTTTTAGTTTTTTATTATATTTTGTATTGTGGTTGATATTTTTTTTTTTAATTTCATTTTTCTTTGGTGGGAATAGTAATTTTTACCCCTCTGCTATCCAACACTTTCCCTACTGTTGCACTCGCTAAAGTGGGAATAGTAATTTTATCCCCTCCGCTATCCAAAACTTTCCCTACTGTTGCACTCACTGGAGTTGGAATAGTAAATTTATCCCCTCCGCTATCCAACACTTTCCCTACTGTTGCACTAGCTGGAGTGGGAATAGTAATTTTTACTCCTCCGCTATCCAACATATTCCCTACTGTTGCACTTGTTGGAGTGGGAATAGTAATTTTTTCCACTACGCTATCCAGCACTTTCCCAACTGTTGCACTCGCTGGAGTGGGAATAGTAATTTTATCCACTACGCTATCCAACACTTTCCCTACTGTTGCACTCGCTGAAGTGGGAATAGTAATTTTATCCCCTCCGCAATCCAACACTTTCCCTACTGTTGCACTAGCTGGAGTGGGAATAGTAATTTTTACTCCTCCGCTATCCAACATATTCCCTACTGTTGCACTCGTTGGGGTGGGAAAAGTAATTTTTACCCCTCCACTATCCAACACGTTCCCTACTGTTGCACTCGCTGGAGTGGGAATAGTAATTTTATTCCCTCCGCTATCCAACATTTTCCCTACTGTTGCACTCATTGGAGTGGGAATAGTAAATTATTCCCCTCCGCTATCCAATACTTTCCCTACTATTGTATTCACTGGAGTGGGAATAGTAATTTTTACCTCTCTGCTATCCAAAACTTTCCCTACTGTTGCACTTGCTGGAGTTGGAATAGTAAATTTTAATCCTTCGCTATCCAACACTTTCCCTACTGTTGCACTCGCTGGAGTGGGAATAGTAATTTTTACCTATCCGCTATCTAACACTTTCCCTACTGTTGCATTTGCTGTATATATCATGTATTATATCATTATTATAGTTGATGTGATTGCCGCAACTATTTATGACTGAATAACAGAGAGGAGTGGGAGAGAATTCATAAATAGTTGCGGCAATCACATCAACTATAATAATGATACGGAGCATTAGAAGGTAAATGATTAAATAATTTTTACTCTGAATTTGATCTAGTTGAGTAATTACAATAGAACAGTTTTAGATAGAGATAGCTACGATATACTGCAATGGCAGTTTTGAGATTGATATCGTTACCATTTATTTCTAAATGCATACCGCAAAATTTGGCATTATCTGTAGACCGGTATCATTGATTAAACAAAATGGAAGCCGTAAAAATTAAAATTAGATATCGAATATATGAAATGGCCTTAAATCCTTATTTGACTGTCGGTTCAGACATAATTCTGATTATATTTTCAATATAATTGAGTAACTTTGTAAGAATGGAAATATTAATGATCAATAATATTGGGCTATCAGCATTACTCCTATTTCGAGACACCTGTCATAAGATGGCCGCCACATCATTCCGATAAACAGTGAGTATACGTCCTGATTTCCGAAGTGACGTACAATTCAATCAATAGGAACGAAAACTGGTTCCTGTAAAATAATTATAACCGGACAAATATTTGTCTGTGTATTTGAGTTTATTAGCTGCCAAAATAAGTTGATACATAGTTACTAGATAAGTAGTGTATAATCTGTAGTCTTGATGTATGCGGTGTGGTATGCAGAGCCGTACAAACTTACATAAGATGGCCGCCACGCTATACAAAATAATACTAGTAGAGGCCATGACCTCGGAAGTGATGTCACACGTGATCCACAACGACGCGGGAAAACTCTACAGCTAGCGGATCTTAATAAATAGCCGGCTTTTTTCACAAATCATTTAGCCGCTGGAAGATGTCCTGACCGCTAGATGCGCGATCCTGAATGAATACGGTGAGCCCTCTAAATAACGAGTAGGATTAGTTATAAGAAAAAAACTGGTATTTGGTGGGAGGAAATGGAGGGCTACTATATAGGCTTCTTGTGCAAATTAAGAATACCAAGGCCTCTTATAGATGTTTTAGATTTCTTTTAGACTAATATAATTGGTCCCCCCGCATACTCTGTTATTGCAATGTGAACGGACTCTGTGAGACCACAAAATACTTTTTTGTGGTGCCCGCTATGATGTAGCTTAATATACCATCATATGTTATAAAATTATAAATTTATAGAACACTTATAGAAGTTGATCACATGACTTGGCTGTCTATTACTTTTTTGGTTATACAGCCGAAATAAGAGGCATTCTAAAGATTAACGTGGGAGAAAAAATCCATACTCGCGATCAGAGGATTTCATCTGACTATATGCGATTGGGAAGTGAATATTGAAAAGGTGAGCAGAAATATATTCGCTCAAAAAGATTTATCAATAAATGAGTATTAGTAAATAAATACATTTTAAAAACTCCTTTGCTCTCTTGTTAGAATAAACAAATTCCTGGGACGTAAATAGAAGCGAATAATTGAATTTGAAGTTCATCATAGAGGAATTCATAAACCTCTAAGTAAATATACATCTTGTATCTGAAAGGTGGGTTTATTTGATCAGAATACCTTAAAAGATAAATGAAATTTCCCAAAAATAACGAATAGAGGGGTATATCATAGCAATCTTGACCTAAAATATTGATATAATGTTTTCAGATAGTTGGAGGTGTAATCAAGGCACTAAGAAATACATTTATTCATCACATCAAGATGAAGATAGAATGTGACTGCACATGAACCTTTATTTTAGGTATGTGACAGTCTCACATTAGGTTGTTTGAGAGTATGAATATTTGTAAGGTAAAATATGTGGTAAGGGGTGGATGGCTCCTAGTGGGATTTAGTGTCTCTCCCTCCCCCTTTTTATCTATCTTAATACCCCCTTCTTAGAATAATTATGTTGAATCCTACCCACAGTGTTCCAACCTCAGGGGCCATTAAAAAGTGATAGCCTTGTCAGTATGTTAAAATACCTCATGAGATAAAATATGAACATATGCACTGTTCTTTTGTTTTATGTATAATTCCAGATTCTACAATACTGTTTTTAATCTGTCCTGAAGAAGGTGGTGTAAACCAGTATTTCCCACCGAAACGCCGCGTCGACACTTTTTTCAATTAGAGTATTGTTTTTTTTTAAAAAGATTGTTTTTTTTATTCTGGATTTGTATAAATATATGATATTATACATGTGTATGATTTATTATTGGATAATCCTAAATGAATAGGTACATAAAGAAATGTGATGTGCCATTTGTCATCTAAGATTGTAGACACACAAGGGTATATGAGATCAAATTGTGTCTTTCTTATCCATGAAATAGGCATGTTTTTTTAATCAAAGTCTATTGTGTTTTAACATTGTGGAGAACAGAACAATAAATTTGTAAGAAACATCTTTCAATAAAGTAGGAGATATTTTTATATTACTGGCAAGACAATTCATTTATTCTACAATTTTTTTATTCTAGTTATCTACATATTGGGGCACATATGATTGAATGAATGTGTAGGAACAGGGACATCTTATGAACACCAAAGGGAACAGTCTATTATTATATATTTCCCTGTAGGTATACCTTGCATCTATGGCTTTTTAACGGGTGTACTGTGTCACATACTTTTTTTAAATTTCAAAGAATTTAATTGAGATTTTTGCATGAAACAAACATAATCCAAAGAAAGTATAAAATAAATAAACTACAGAGGAGACATACTTTGCATGAGTGGTCTGATAAGACACAAAACTACACAGAGAAAAAGTAAATCCTACATAAAACACAATTGGCAGAGGCGGAACAGTAGGGCAGGATTGTGATAAAACATATGTATTACAAGGGACTATATTGATACAGAAAGAAAGCTCCAGTTGCGAGATATACAGATAGTATATATGACATTTTTAAGAACATACCACAGTTGCATAAGAGAGCATTTCAAGACACTATAAAAAAAAATCGCTCACAGTTCTTGAAGTATCGCAGGATCATAGGATCAAGAGGTTTATGTGTGCACTGTGTTCGGGGCACATGTGTGAACTGTGTTTGGGGCACCTTAGAGGAAAGTATTGAATATTTGGCTGACAAGTGGAGGAGGACGTAGGATGGATATTGAGGGTGAGGACTCATGAGAGGTTTATTGTTAGCGAAGTAGGTGTCAAGCTTCCCCCATATAGGTCTATGTTGTGATTTCCAAGTGGAGTGCTGTAAGGCGATATTGTCAGCGCCTCTTAAATGCGCAATCCAGTTCAGCCAGGACTTGTAGGAGGTCGCTGCAGTGTTTTTCCAATTGGTAAGGATGGATCTACAAGCTGCGGTTAGTAGAATATCTAGTAGTAGAGCATCATTATGGGAGGTTAAGCGAGGATTATGAAATCCCATAATGATAGTTTGGACCTCACATTTAATCTGAAAGCCAAATAGTGACGAGAGTAACCTGAATACTCTGTCCCAAAATGTATTGAAAGCGCTGCTGGAGAAGAGTAAGTGTGGTAAATCACCTGTTTCTATATTACGATTCCAACAAGTTGGGTCATCTTTAAGGCCAACTTTATGAAGGTGAGAGGCGGGTCCAAAAAATTTGATGCAGGAGCCAGAACTTAGTTTGAGAGAGTGCTGGTATGATTTTATAAGAAACTACCATTTTCCAAATTGAGTTCCTATTCTCTTGGGATATAGATTTATTTGGACCCATTTTTCTTGTATGTCTAGGTTTAGACATGTGGAGGTTGGTTGTAATAGTTTGTAGTATCTTGAGGCCTGGTGACCCCATTTGTTGGTGACAACAATCAGTATTGGAAGGGAAGGGTTTTGGAAAAGTGGATTGGCCTTAGATATACAGGACTTAAGTTTAAGAAAATTGTAAAAGTCCATGTTTTCTTGGTTGAATTGAATCTGTAGTTCTCTGAAGGAAAGTAGGTAGAATTTGGACCTAATTGGATCCCTTTAAAAGACCATGATTTCCAATGAAGTTGAATAGCATGTTATTCCATAGAGAAACCATGTTATTGTCCTTTATCGTAACTTCCAGGTTTGTGTCTAGATTTAGCAAGGCGATTTTGGTGTTTTGGGAAATTTGTTTGGCTGGTAGGGAGGGTTTAAGTTTAGACGAGAGTAGCATGATGGGGTGAGAATCTTCTAGAAGTGCTCTTTCGAATAGAAGCCAGACTGGAGTGTAGTCCATTTGGGGTAAAACCACATGGAGCCCTGTTTGGCCAGGAAGGCTGTTTGGTAGGTTTTGAAGTTTGCAAGGTTTTCTCCTTGAAGGGCAGTAGGGATACAGAGTTTTTTGATTGAGATTCTGTGACATTTATTTTGTCAGATAAAGGTACATAAAAGTTTGTCTAGTCTACAGTGGAAATCATCTGACAGGGAGAGTGGGAGCATAGATATAAGGAAATTTACTATAGGTGTGATAATCATTTTTATGGATCTTGATGCATCCTCACCATTTGATGAATTTAGAGTTCCAGCCGTCAAAAAGATTTTGTACTTTCTGCAGGGTCTTCTTCGCTTTGTGCTTTAGGGTATCCATTAAGTCTGCACCAAATTCTATTTAGGTAGCCAGATCGCTATGCCAAGTCCGAGTCTCCTATGACTTTTTTAGAGCACATGTTATTTAAGCCTTTCACTTGGGATTTGTCCCTATGGAGGCTATAGCCTGCAACTCGAGCATAATTCTCAATGGTATTAAGAGGTGCTTCAATGAATGGGCAAGCATTATCTGTCATAATCAAAATATCATCTGCATAAGCCGCTACCTTAATCATTACATCATTGTAATAAACGCCCGATATTAAATTGTTATTCTGGATATTGTAGAGGAGCGCCTCTAAGGTGAGGATGAATAAAGAGGGGGGAGAGAGCACATCCCTGTCTAGTGCCCTTATCTACTTTGAAAGATGAAGAGTCAAGGCATCCCGATCTCACTTTAGTGCTGGGGTTGCTGTACAGGGCCATAAACATTTTGATAAAGTAATTTCCAAGGTTGAATTTTGATAAGGTTTCCTTGAGAAGGACCCACAAGGCCTTATCAAATGCCTCTTTGACATTTATTGTGATGGCCACCGTTTTGGAGGGTGATATTTTGGTTCTTTCTAGTACATGGCAAAGTAGTCGGGTATTATCATTCGACAGTCAGCCTTTCATAAAGCCTATCTGAGATCCACTAATCAGTTTAGGAATGAGTGGTTCAAGGAATTTTGATAAGATTTTGGCATATATCTTAGCATCTAAATTAATTAGGGAAAAAGGCCTTTAGTTTTTTGCTACATTTATGTCTTTGCTGTCCTTTGGGATGACAACTGTTGTGGCTTCACTTGCTGTTCCCGTTGTGGAACCAGAATTAGCACAATGGTAAAAAAGGTCCACCATTGTAGGGATTAATGAGGGTGCAAATGTTTTTTAAAAATGTGCTGCAAAGCCATGCGTGCCTGAGGCTTTGTTTGATTTAAGGGATTTAATTGTGAGTTGTATTTGTTCTGCACTGAGCGGAGAATTAGGTTTCTCTCTCTCTAGCTGCTTGGGACAGTTTAGATAGGTTCAGCTTATCTAGAAAGCATCTAAGGATTCCTGGCAAAATCTGAGAGTCATCTTGGTTTAAAGATTCATAGAATTCTTTAAACATGTCTAGAATCTTTTGAGGGTCTATTTGTATGTTATTCAGTTTATCTTTGATGGAGTTAATTTGTTTTTAGTTTGTTTATGTTTCAGATAGGATGCAAGTATTTTCCCTGCTCTATTCGCCTCGCAGAGTTTTAGGACCTTTGAATTTGTTAATCCAGACCTCTTACTTCTCAGTTAATAGTCTGTTGTATTCATAGTTTTTGTTTATTAAAAGAGTGGGGGTGCTGGGGTCAAGATTTGCCATGTGGAGAGCCACAACTTTTAAATTTCAATTTCAAGGGTGCCTATCTTATTGTTATGTTCTTTATTTAGTTTTGCTTGAATATCTATTAATGTGCCCTGATTATAGCTTTTAATGCGTCCCTAAAGGTAGGTATCGCAACATCAGGTGAGTTATTCTCTTTTACATAGTTAAGGATAATCGTTTATTTGCGCGACCTGTGGATGTCATCTTTTATTGACCCGACATAAAAAAAACACCAAATGTTGTTTTTGGGTTTGGTGTTAGCCCCTGTGATTGTCAAAGATATACAAGAATGGTCTAATATTAGTCGGGGAGTATGTCAGTCTGGTAAATGAGGTGAGTATGGCCGCTCGATATAAGTAAGTAGTCAAGTAGTCAATTCTTAAAAATGAGGATGGTGGGAATGAGAAAAAGGTTCAGTCCTTGGCGTGAGGGTGATGTAGTCTCCAGCAGACCTTCAAGTGAAATCTGGTGCAGATATTTAACAAGGCCTTGTGAGATTTTGAAGAGTAGAGAGGGGATTTCGATTTTCTGTCTTGAGTTAAGTCAAGGGAGAGATTAATATTGCCACCCACTATCATTAGTTCATCATCAGGAAAACCTTTTAAGGTATCACTCAAGGAGTCCCAGAAGACTGGCACATCAGCATTTGGGCCATAAAGGTTGAGGAGGTGAATGTATTTTCTGCTCTGGCTGAGTTTCATTTAAGCTAGTCTACCCTCATCATCAGTTGAGTGAAATATTACAGTAAGATTAGAGTTCCATGAAATAATCGTTATGACCCCATCTTTTTTATTCATAGCAGGGGAGCATATGTCCATATATTGTTAAGTAAGACAGCTTCTTTCTGGCCAATTTTAGTTTCTTGAAGTAGAAGAAGATCTGCCTTAAGTTTAAAAAGATAGTTCTCAATTGTTTAATGCTTAACTGGGTGGTTTAGACCTTTTAACGTTCAGTGAGATAATTTTCTGATTTTTAAGGTTGGGTTAGCCATCATGCGATTGATGGTGATGAAAAGAAGATGCAGGGTAAGAGTTTAAATCTTCTTTAATGCCAACAAGACAGGAGCAACGATGTACAGCCACATCCAGTATCCTGCACCAACTGTCGTCTCTCCACTAACATTCCAGAACTTCCCTAGGTGGAAGTTCTGGGAAGAGATCGTCATAGATACAACCCAACACATCTTCCCCCTATACAAATGAAAACATAGGAAAACAAAATAATTACAAGGATTCATGACAAAAGAACAATATCATGGAACTGTGAAATAGCGGGTAAAAGAATATAACATATCACAGAAAGATTACTAATACATAACATAATCATGAAACTTACTGGGTGACCTTGTAGGTCGGGTAGAAGGTTTACGGATGTGAGGACCATGACATGTGCTATTATGGTTAGAACAAGTTGCATGGGGAAATTTAGAAACAGAGATTTTACTTTTATTCCACCATTTTCCGTCTTCCAGTTGTACAGCACTTTTGTTAGACCTCACTACAAGCTTGGGATCAGAGAATTTAGACAAACCTTTGGGCAAGATTCGGGAACATTTGACTCTGACAAAATCTCCTACATTTACCTTAAGTTCTCTTGTACAAGGTTGAATGTACTTCTTTTGAGCTTCAGCTCTTTTCTTACTTACATCCTGTATTTTGGCTGACGGTAAATTAAACGCACCCATCCAGCTCCTTAACAGTTTTGAAGAAGCAATGCGGCCTCTAAGTAAAACAAATGGAGAAACTTCTGTGTCAGAGTTAGGAGTAGTGCGTACAGCCCACAACAGGTTTTTTAGCTCATCCTTGCAATTCAAATTACTAGCCTTTGACAGTTGTACATTGTCCTTAATCACCCTATTAAACCTTTCAACAAGACCATTACTCCTAGGGTGATAAAGAGAGGTTTTGGTCTGTTTGATGTCCATAAAACGTATAAATTTCTCAAATTCTAAAAAAGTAAATTGGCAGCCGTTGTCAGATACAATTTCATCAGGAATGCCCTCCCTAGCAAAAAGAAACTCAAGAAATTCTATAATACAAGAAGTTGTGGGCACCTTCACAAATTTCAACTCTGGCCAGCGGCTGTAGTAATCTATGAGAACAATACCATATTCAGGAACACCACAATGGGATAATGTTAAAGGACCAATGAGGTCAATGGCCAATTTAGACCAGGGTTTTGAAGGAACATCAACAGCTTGAACTGGGCTGGGAACTGTTACTTGAGACTTGTCACTAATCGCACAGTGGAAACAATCCCTAACAAAATGTTCTACATGTTTGTCAAGACCTGGCCACCAGAACAGCTCCCTGACTCTCCTCTTCATAGCACGCATGCCTATATGTCCCTCATGAGCTAGGGTAAGTATTTTATTCCTCATGCTTGAGGGAACCACAAGTGAAGAAGATCGATACAAAAATCATTAATTATTGAAAGTTCGTCAAAAACATGTTTACATTTTCCAATGGATTCGTCAAGGGAATACTCCCTACTCCACCCCGTGTTAATCATATTCATAAGCTTCTTAATATCCACATCTGTGGAATAAGCATCTCTCCACTCACTTTCTGAGATAGCACCACAAGATTCAGAAATGGCATAACAAAACACATCATCTACAATTGTGTCCTCACAGTCATCTGTGTCATTGACACTAGGCAATCTAGATAAACAATCTGCAAAAATATTCCGTATTCCAGGAACATACTCAATTACAAAATTATGTTCTAACAATCTATACTGCCATTTCGCAATACGGGGTGTAGCCTTTTCTCCCCCTCTTGTGGTGAAAAGCTGGACTAAAGGTTTATGATCCACCCTTACAGTGAATTTTGAACCCCACAGGTAGTGTTTAAAATGAACAATGCCCCACCAACATGCCAAGGCCTCTCGTTCTATTACAGAATAGGTGGCTTCGGCACCCTTGAGACCCCTAGACGCAAACGCTACCACCTCATCTCTACCATTTCTGCGCTGCATTAGCACAGCGCCAAGACCTTTCTGACTCGCGTCCGTCATTATTATGGTGTGGTCATTAATGTCAAAAGGCTTGAGGGGAATGGCATGTGCAATTTCATACTTAATTAGTTGGAATTCTTTGGTGCATTCTTCACACCATTTAAAAATGACATTTTTCTTAAGAAGGTTTCTCATGTGAAAAGTTTTTGAAGAACAATTTGGTACAAATCTAGCATAAAACTCGATGAGTCCCATGAAAGATCTCAACTGATCCTTGTCATTGGGAACACAAAAATCTTCTATGGCCTTGACTAAACTGGATTTCGGTTCAACACCTTTTTCAGATAATTTGTACCCCAAATAATCCACGGAGGTTACATTTATCTTACACTTTTCAACACTTAAAGTGACACCTTTCTCTTTCAAGATATTGAATACAGTACGTAATGTTACATCATGTTGATTTTGATCCGAACCATAAACCAAAACATCATCCTGAAAAGTCATCACCCCAGGGATGTTCTTGAACATGCTTTCCACAATTCTCTGAAAGACTGCAGAAGCAGATGCAAGACCAAACGGCATGCGTTTATATTGGAACAATCCTTCTGGGGTGATGAATGCAGTATAATGCCGTGAGTCAGGGTGCAACTCGACTTGATGGTAAGCCGATGTCATGTCGAGTAGGCTAAACTTTTTACCATTCTTAAGGGTGCTTGTCATCTCTGTGATGTTTGGCAATGGGTGTTGATCAATCCAGATGTTACGATTTAAATCGCGAAGATCAACACACATGCGCAAAGATCCATTGGCTTTCCGAGCTAAAACTATAGGAGAAACCCAATCTGATGATTCTATTGGTTCTATGACATCATTGGCACAAAGTTTCTCTAATTCCTTTTTAAGTCCTTCACGCAAAGGCAATGGTACCCTACGGACCTTATGTACTACAGGTTGGCTACCATCAAGTAATTTAATTTTGTGCTTGAAACCTTTAAATAAACCTAATTTGTTACTAAAAATCTCACGATGGGTGGATTCCCATGTTTCCTCCTTTAGGGCTTGTACCAAAATCAAATCTTTTTTAATATGACTTGCTGTGGATCATTAGGATCTAAAATAATTCCCAGATTGCCTTGGTCTTTCCAACCCAAAAGACATGTATCATCTTTGGCAACATATACTGTACCTTGTGCACAATTGCCTTTAAAACATAAATTGGCATGAAATTCACCTATGACATTGATTTTTTACCACCATAAGCAATAGGCTGAACCAGTGAATAACTTAGAACATGACTTAGGGATTGAAACAAATCTTCCCATATTTTGTCACTTATTATAGTGAATGGAGACCCTGAGTCGGCTAACACTTTGATATCTCTACCATTCACTGTCAGAGTACATAATGGTCGTTTTGATTCTTGTAGAACTGTGGAAACGACATCTGCATTGTGAGATTCAGTCAATATGCAAATCTGATCTTCATCACTTGAGGATGATACCTCCGAGGTTTGTTCAATGTTGAGGATTTTCTTTGTCGAAGAAGTGCTGGGGTTAACAGATGATTTACTACTGGACCTGCAAACATTTGCAAAATGTCCTCTTTTAAAACATTTACTACAAGTCCTATTTAGGGCAGGACAAAATTTAGCATTACCAAGGTGGTTACTGCTACCACAACTGTAACATTCCCAACGTCTGTTAGAAGGTTTGAAATTGGTGTTAGTTCTAGAATATCCTTCTTTTTTTCCATGGCGTTTGTCTTTAGAGGTGGAATTAGATTTACTCTTAATGGCTGAAACACTTTGTGCCGGAATATCAGAACTAGAAATCGACATTTGTTCCAAATACGATGTAGTGCTTTCAATTCTAGTAGCAATTTGTATTGCTTTTTTTGCAGAGAAAGATCAGGTTTGTTTAAAAGAGCCTCCTGGACTTTTTTATTGTTAGTCTTTTCTACCAGCTGGTCCCTAATCATTTCTTCCTCAAATGTTTTATAGTCACAGGAAACTGCTAGAATGCGTAATGCATCAACATATGTGGAGGCAGACTCTCCGGAAAGCTGTGCCCTTTTTCGAAATTTATGTCTTTCTAGTGTAATGTTTTTACAAGTTTTGAACCTAGTGTCAAAAGACTTCATTGCTGTGGCATATTCATCTACTACTCCGTCGCCTTCGCCTTCAATTAGTAATACTACTACTTTGGTAGTATGTTTAAGAATAGTGCGACCCTCCGAACAAAGACAGTGTCTTAGAATCGCAAATTTCTTCTTGTGTGTGAATGACTCACCATCCAAAGCATCTAGGTATACTTCGAAACTTTCCTTCCATTTCTCCCAATCCAACTCTGGAGATGCGGGATTAGGGGAAAATGCAGGAGGAGCTGATAAAGATTGTTGCATGTTGAAGAGAGTAACCACTATAGAGTATCACCAAGGAAGTCTCACTTAAAAAAAATTAAATGATGAATTTGGAAAATTAAAATAAAACAACACACTAGCACAATTATAATGTCACACGTAGTAAGTAGTATATGGAGAGTGTATCTCAAAACAATAGTCAGCTGGGCTTTAAATTTCCTCGAAGGTGATTAAGTTGTTAAATAATTGCTTGACACGCAATGTTAATTGTAAGCGTGCGCGTCGCTGAAGCAATAACTTGTTAGGATACGTGCTTATAATTTGACCGGAGTGCGCGTGGCTGATTCCTTCCACTGTTATATTCAGATCTCAGTGTTGAGATGGCTGCGCTCAAAGTTGTTAGCCGTGCGCGTTTTTAGTGAATGCTTAGCATACAATGATAGATTATTATTATTAGCGTGCGCGTCGCTGGAGCAAAAGTAGACGCGCTGTGAAGTTTCAAAACTCCGTATGCTGGAGTAAGAGTTAGACGCGCTGTAAAATTTCAGATCTCCGTACTGAGATCACTGAAACAATGTATCCTTTTCCTTCCCGATCAAAGATGGCGCTGCGTAGCGTGGAGTCGTCTGCGCGTAAGACGTCAGACAACAGCGTAAGCGCGTGAAGGGACAGGAGAATAGTCGCGAGACGTGAGCGCGAGCTAACTGGATGATTCAAATTAATTGAATAAGGTACACATACCTTTGCTTAATTTTTCCAATCCGCTAGTGTTTAAACTGTAATCAGAAATCCTCAAACCTTCGGATCTCTGCAAGTTCAACACCTTGGATTTAGCCGACCGCGCCAGCTAAAACTTGCTTCTGATCGCTGCTCGAGACATCAGCTGACTGATTCAAACAAGGGAGACGGGCACGCGTGTTCGTCTTGAAGGCAGATCGTCGCCAGTGAAAAGAAGATGCAGGGTAAGAGTTTAAATCTTCTTTAATGCCAACAAGACAGGAGCAACGATGTACAGCCACATCCAGTATCCCGCACCAACTGTCGTCTCTCCACTATCATTCCAGAACTTCCCTAGGTGGAAGTTCTGGGAAGAGATCGTCATAGATACAACCCAACAGGTGACTGATTAAGTTTAGCGTGTCGAGATCATCAAGTTGTGGAGAGATTGAGGTACAGTGCATTTCAAGAGGTTAGTGCTGTATATCCTGTGTCCTACGCTCACCATGGGATTGAACGCTGTTTCATCAAGGTTAGAGTGGTGCATACTGAGCAGAAATGAAGTTTAACATGAGCCATAATTCGCTGCTTACACAATCCTTGGTGCATTAGGAATAAACTAAGAAATCAATAAAGGTATTAAACATAAGGAAACTTAAGAAAACAAACAAAAGAAAACCACCTAAAACACCCAAAAAAGACCCCAAATCCCCCCTCCCACCCACAAGAGGTAAATTGGAGGAGACGACAGAAAGACATCAACCCACAGTTGTGAAACCAATGAATGAATAACAACTTCAAAGGTAATTGAAAGGAGAACTTCAGTCATAAGCTGAATAGTTATGAACAACATTTTTGTATGTAAGCATCCTTTGAAGTCACTATGTGTAACATGTAGGGTAAACTTACATGCTAGTTTGGGTTATGTTGCATAGCAGAAAACCCGGAGTGAGGAAACAAGTGATATGTGAGAACATGATATAGCATGTATTCTATGGATTGTAAAGCGGTGTAGGTGTATGTGCAGGTACGGGTGTTTGTCGCCAGCTAATGGAAAAATTTGATATAAGCATGAGTAGATTGCAACAGAGGTTGTGTGGTAAAAAGATCCCAGGTAAGCAACCTGAGTGGGGTCAGTGAGTAGTAGAAGGTAATATGGCAAATAGGCATATAAAGATTGTAACTTAGAGTCAGACGTATGAAGGAATTTAGCATTTCTTAATGGACCGAATCGCCGTTTCGGGCAATTAAGAAATGCTATATGCCTTTCCATATGTACAAAGGCCATTTGGACTTCGTAAAATGCGATTTCAACCCAGTAGAAATCGCATTTTGCAATACCCAAATAGGAAATCACAAATAGGGATTTCCTATTTGCGATTTCCTGAGCACATGTACAAAGCATTTCCTAAATGCGAAATGGGCATTTAGGGAATGCAGTTACCATCGACTCCAAGTCGATGGTAACCATGTGCAATTTAAAAAAGCACTCCAAAATGCTTTTCTCAAAGTGCTATAAAGCGCACACGTGCCCTGGGCATGTGTGCACTTTACATGTGTACCACTTTTTTCAAGGTGCATCAAGGGGGGGAGGGGCTTAGGCCGATAGTCACTCTTGCTTTAGCATTTCTTAATTTGCAATTTTCTATTAGGAAATCACAAATAAGGAAATGCAAATCTAGTCGTATTTATGGGCCTTTAGGCGCATAGGAATGAATGGTTTAGTATTTCATAAATACCGATTTCCTAATAGCGATTGCTACTCTGTAGGAATCGCTTTTAGGAAATCGCTATTTTTGTACAGTCCATTTTGCATTTTCTAAAGTGATTTCTTAGGATTCGCTATTTAGGAAATGCAAAATTGGAAGTTCGTACATCAGGCCCTAAGCTACTAACAGTCAACTAGACCTAGTTTGTTAACCTCCAAACAATCAACATGTTTCTAAAACGGACAAGATAAAATAGATAGATCGGATTCTTATCTATAGAGAGAATGGAATCAATTCTAGCAGAGCTGTTTGTGTATAGGAATCTCCAGAACATCAGATTTTTCTTTTGTTAGATAATGCGAGTTGGGCTTCCATTTAGTGATCATCCTGTTCATGTAAGAATGTAGAGAGGTATTTCGAGTTTGCAAAGATATGATGTCTACCATCCACAAGGAATCTAAATCTTGCTGGGCCAGCAAATGAGAATTGGAGGTTCCATTTTTTAAGACAATCATGAAGAGCCAAAAAACCTTTACCCGCATCGACTGTTGACTTAGAATAGTCCTGGGAAATAGATATTTTATGGCCGTTCAAGAATATATGATTATGCTTGCGCAAGTAGTTTAGGATCAGTTCTGAGTGCTGGATGCAGAGCGTTTAGCAAATGGTTTGGTTTGCAAAGAATCTGACGAGTTGTTGATTTGTTTGCTGGCTTGAATGAAGGAACACAGTGGACATGTTCAAGTTCAAAGTCTTTGGTGAAGGCTATGCCGGTGGCTTGTGGAAGCCATTTTTCCAGGAATGTGATTTAGGAGGTTTCAGAGTCCCCTGAACCCTGCAGGACACCAAAGATTTGCAGGTTGCCCCTGTGGTTCCAGTCTTCCAGCTTCGCGACCTCTTTGCGAAGACTTTTCATGGACATTCCGAGTATTTTTAGATCATTTTCTGTTTTGGATGATGCGTCTTCCACGACGCTGATTCTTTGTTCTACCTTTGAGAGCTTGTCACTAATGTTACTGATGTTCACTCCTATAGTACTTAGTTCTAGTTGCATTGCGTCTATAATCTTTTTAGTTGACTTGGCCAGATCATGGACATCAGCCAGTTTTTTTTAGAATCATTTCCATGGTCGTGTTAATGTCTGTTTTTCCTTTTATCGGCGAGTTTGCAGCTGGGTGATCGGTCTTGGAACGGTTTAGCGATGATTTGGAGTCTTTTTCTACTATGATTCAAGCCTCAGCAGTTTCCAGAGCGGAAAAGCAGTACAGAAGCTAAGGGTTACCAGACCACAGTGTTGTGACAAAATCGTCCTGATAATCGTTCTGATAAGAGGCTACAAGTGTTTACAGGGTTGCTAAATGACCAGCGAGAGAAGTGAACTGTTGGCTTAGTCAGGTAGTCTTTAGGCTTGATACCGCTGGGTTTAAAAGACGCTTTTGTGATTCTTGAGGGCTGGAGACCTTCTTGTATCAATGGTATCAATGCTTATGGGTGGATTCTGTTGTTCCGGTACTTTTGTGACAGGCTGCTTGCACGCTAATAAGTCTCTTATAGTCTCCTCCTCTCACTAATAAAGATTTTGTGGTAGTCAGAAGCAAATGACCCAGGAACAATATTTTGTTTACATTTTTGACAGTGGTAAATGGAGTTTGTTGAATTTTAATGGCACAGGCTACAATTAGTACTTCAAGGATCACTGCCCATTCAGGTGAAAGGGAGATCTAGGACCAGATCTGGGCGGATATTTTGTGACTGGCAGCATGGTAACTGGTTGAGGATATAGACCTTTTAGTGGGCAGTTTAATAGATGTTATCTCTGGGCTGTATGAAAGGCTGAGTAATGATTAATAATAACCTAGCTATAACATAACGTGTAATTGTAAAGCGCACATTCACCCCGAAGGGTATCTTAGCGCTGAATAACAGATGTTTATTGTTACTCAATGGTACTCATTTCATCAACATCAGAAGGATGAAAGGTTGAGTGTACCCACCGGGATTTGAACTTGTGACCATGAGATCATACACAAGCCACTACAGTGGACGCATAAGTCCACTAAGCCACCAGAACCGGCTTTTTATGCAATTGCCTGCTATAATTTTTTTTTTTATCTTTTAGAATTTGAATATATATTTCGGATTTTGAATCCCTCATACTGTATGTTACCATAATAAAAATAAAAAAAATCACTCATGCTTTGCACAAGCATTTAACACCACATCGGGATGGAGAAACGTGTCCTGCATTGCTCTGGAGAGGGTGTACAATGCCTCATATTCACCATAGTAAGCTGAAGCTTTCTGACCCATACCTCTACACACACAACAATCATGCATGTGTGCTGGAGGTATTTTTGCAATACAGAGCTGGGCTGTATGGTCAGAGAGACACACCACATGCACCCTCCTTTGGATGAGTGTGAATGCTGTCAGCTCCCCAGGTTGTAGACGGCTAACAGTTGAGGCAACAATATGAATCCAGTAACAGGACAAGCCTTTTAACCTGTTACTTGCTTGGGAGAATGTATTACCAGTATCTCTTGAGGTTTTAAAATGGTATGCCAGTCCCCTACAACAGGGTCCTTCACCATCCATGTGGGACATAGGTGTCTCATGTGTGTCCTGTATTGTGTGGGTAGATGCATGTAAGACACAGGTGGCAATAGTTTTATTTGGATCCTTTCTGCATTTGCCACATCTAAGTGGTTCCTAAGATGGAGTGTTGGAGGGGGACCCCAGATTCCAGATGTGAACTGCAGAGCTCCCCCAATACATTCTAACAATGCTTGTAGTGGGTCAGATAAAGTAGTGTTAACGAAAGGAGAAAGATGGCCCCTTCAAAGGTTAAAGAATTCCAATGCCAATTCCTGGCACTTTGTTCTCTGTAAAGGCTACTCCGGAGGTTAAAAGGTAGTTAAGTGAGACAGCCTCCCTTGACTTTGTGCTCTTGTTGTGGGTTTCTCTTGACTTGAGACTCCCAGCTCCAACCCTTCATCCTGCTCACACCTTGTGACAAAGTCTTTTTTTGGACTAGTCTGAATGGAATAAGCAAAAGGGCATAACTGCACAGAACCAGTCTCGAAGCTGACTTTGCGAATGCATAATTGCTGTATGAAATGTTAGTACAAAAATGGGGAAGAAATTTCCATCCAGTATGTCTCCACCGTATCCGGATGTTCCACATCAGGGAAAATCGTGAAATATATATTTATGCTCTGGGCAAGTTAATCTACCTGCCAGGAGACGCTGCTGTGGAGCCAATTGCATGCTCTGAAGAGGCATTGGCCGTGCCTTGCAGAAGGATAACGCAGGGGTCTTAGGAAGTGATGAATTATGATGGCTGCTGCTGCTTGAGGACCTGAACCATTCACAACTATGGGTGAGGTATGCGGGAACCGAGTGCACCAGCAGCCTATGCTCTCCTATGGAAGAACTCTACATTAAAGAGTCTTCCAGAAGAAACCCAACACACATAGTGTATGATCCTACTAATAAAAGCTACTGCCTAGAAGTCAGAGGAGCCCATCAACTTGCAATCCCAGTCAGACTTAAGACCAGACTGAGCTGTGCCCAGAATGGAAGCAAGCCCTTGGTTAACTGAGACCATCAGACATTGCCTGATGCACCTTTTCAACAGAGGTGCGATCTTGTATGAGCTCTGCTTACGCTCCTGTGATTAAGCGTACCGTGATGCGTCCTCAGTGGACCACAAGCAAAGTTTGCTGAGCTGGGGACAAGCAAAAGAGAGCCACACCAACACAAAATATCCGAAGGTGAAATCACAAGGGGGCATTCCCTTATTTTAATGGGGGATGGCCCCATGCAAAAGAGGGAACCCTGTGCCATTGCACCTGTGACTTATTAGTTTTGGATAAAAAGCAAAGGAGCCATCAGAAAGCATACTGATTGTGCGTCTCTTAGAATGTTTCTAACTAATCTTTGACCACAGTGTTCATGTTATGTACCAATTTTTAACTGCGCTGTTTTGCTGTTTTCTTCACCATATCACATGTCTCACCTTACACCGTTGACATTGCCATGAGCACTTTTTGTGCACCTATGTTTTGGATTACATTTGCATATACTGAAATCTAAAACTGCTGTCTGAAATTAATGCTTTCCCCGTATACTCTAATACAGACTGCATTTTTCAACTTTGGTGTTTCCGTTTTCTTGTCTTCTTCTTGCAATTTATTTTACATTCTAGTAATTGTTTCCGAAGCATTACCTATTGAGACATTGTTGTCTGCTACCACATTTACCAAAACACAGAGGAGGTTTAATGGACCAGTGAGGGCATACATCCCGATCCTAATAATATCTATCACACAAAGAGCCCTCAAGTCCGGAGTCGCACCGGGCGGACGTGTGGGTAAGGACAACTATGCTGAGGAGGGATGGGGGGTGGGGAGGGGAATCCCTTTTAAGGACGGTTTCCCTCACACACCAGAAGTGTCATGCTTCATCATAGGGATACCTCCTCACGTCACAAGCCCAGACGATGCCATGGTGTTAGATATCCTCACTACACCTAGCATTCTAGACACACCCTTGACCCAAACTATCACTACAACTGACGACTGGAGAAAACTGCTGAGTCTTAAGTGCCTACACATTAGGACCACCACACATGGATCAATCATGACAGAGTACCTCAGAGGTAACTGTGCCCAGACAGGTTTGATCGTGACTAACGCTCCCAGACTCTTCCTGGACAACAAGAACTTCCTTAAGGACTGGTCCCTTATTGCATGGCGCTGCACGAGGGACTGGCTCATTCTGATTACAAGTACAGCAAAGAAGGTGGCTGACACTATCTTGATAGAGATTCAGACTCTTGAGTCACAGATCAAAACTATAGTGAGTGCCACACTTTTTAAGAAAAACATGGAAGAAACCAACAAAACGACCAAGGATTGCAAAGAGAATTATTGACCAGCAAAATAAACAAATTCAAAAAGATCTGGAAAAATTTTTGCTTGAAAAAGTATACCCCTATACCGACGAATCCTACAAACCACCAGAATTCAACAGAGGAGGCAGGCGCTACGGCTCCAACTACTCCTCCTCAGATAGGGAAGAGTGGTCAAGCGATTCTGAGGCCAGCTCAGATGCATCTTGTCAGTACACACAAAAACACAGACAGAGAAGATGGCGTGGAGCACGACGAGGACCTCCACCGAATCAATGGTGGCCGCCAGCACCTTGGGGATATACCCCTTTCCAAGCGTTTGGCCCAGGACCCCAAGGACCCATTATGGGTTTCCAACCACCTCCGCCACAAGGGTATAACCAGCTTTTTTTAGGGCAGGGCCGCGGCCGGTTGAGAGGGAGACGACGACAACAACAACAAGTACACTGGAGCCCTCCAGCATTCCCACGCAACACCCGGAGCATGACCACAGCATCGCAACAACCAGGATCGAGCAGGGAGCCAATTTAGTAGTGAACCTGAGCCAACTGCAGTTGACAGTTGATGAAACCCATGTACTCAACCGTGGACTTGGCTTTGTACCGACTTACAGTGGAGACCTGTTTCAACTTCATCAAGAGGTCCATCAATTCTTCCGCAAAGTAAGATTACATTTCTTCTTTGCTGACAAGAGTCCTGAAGGCACAGACACCACGAATACCAATTTGCGCTCCAAATCTACCTTCAACCCCCCTATTGGCCTACTGCCGGCAGAGGTTGTAACTTTCGAGGAAAGCAGTCCTCAAGGACTTAGACTCCAAATTGTTTTCACTACCAACAGTTTATAATAATATCCCCAAAAGGAACAGCAGGCCCTACGCACCCTCAGCATAGACAAAACCTTCACCATCAAGCCAGCTGATAAGGGCGGCGCTATAGTTCTCTTGGACACTACAACCTATAGATCTGAATGGCTCCGCCAACTGAGCGTAACAACGTCCTATCGCCCGCTCCAACAGGATCCTACAGAGAGGATTACCAGCACCATCGCGACCATGACTACCAACGCTCTGGACAACAAGTGGATTACAACAAAGGAAGCGGAGTTCCTCCAAAAAAAAGAACCAGTCATCCCCTATTTCTACATTTTACCCAAAATTCATAAGCCACAGAGACCACCACCGGGGAGACTGATCATTTCTGGCATTAGTTCTGCCCTTGAACCACTATCCCAATTTGTGGATTTCTTCCTTCGACCTTTGGTCATCCTGATACCTACCTACCTACAGGACACAAAGGACGTACTCCGCCTATTGAGGGAGATTGAATTCAACTCCGAAACTGATCATTTGGTGTCCTTCGATGTCGAGTCTTTGTACACCTGCATCCCCCAGGACCAGACCCTTGCGACTGTTGGAGAGTAGGATCTGCTTCACATGGGTACCCCCACTTTTTGCTGATGCTTCACTGTTTTTCGACATTAGTCTGGCTGGGGCCCTGCTAATCAGAACCCCAGCCTATCTGCTTCCTCTCTAAAATGGTTTCCATGTGCCTTAGGCACATCACTGATTGGGATCTGGAGTGCCCTTATAAGTCCCTAGTATATGGTATACTATGTACCAAGGGCATAGGTACCTCAGAGGCCTGCCAGGGGCTGCAGCATGTATTATGCCACCCCTGGAAGGCCATCCAAACTGACACCACAGGTCTGCTACTGCAGCCTGGGTAAGGTGGTGCATGCACCCTTTACTGTGATATAGGTTACCTATATCACTAAATGCATACACACATATAAACCTATAAGCCACTCCTAAGGCAGGCCTTATCAATCCTAAAGGCAGAGTGCATGGTTCCTATGTGAGAGGGTGCCCCTGCATGAGCAGGGCCCCTCTGCAGCGTTCGGAGACCATCTCTGATGCTGTTTGTAGTGCAGCCTGACCATATACTCTTAAGCGCATTATATCCTCGCGGTAAAATGCTAACTTTGGAATGGCTGCACCTAAACATGTCGTGTTTGGTGTCAAACATCTTGGAATACTACCCCCCACCAATCCTGGCGGCGGGGGTAGCATTCCACCCTTCTAGAGGGAAAGACATGTTAACTCTGACTAGTCCGGTAACTTCTTTCCAGAGCCCTGGCATCACAAAATGGATGCTGCTGCCACAGACACGAGTCTGGCCTCCTGCTGCTGGACGAAACTCCGGCAGGGGAGGCCTGGACACAGGTTTCCTGTCCCAGGGAGGTGTGACCACCTCCCCAGACAGGATAATGTGTATTGGGGCTGGGCGGGAGCACTTTCGGGTGCTTTGAAGTCCTGCACTGGGGGCACATTTGGTGTCCCTAGTGCATACCCCAGTTCAAACCGGATCAGGGCTTGCAGCCCCTGCTTTGGCGCGAACTGGACAAAGGGAAAGGGGTGTAGCCACCCCTCTGCCCTGACCCACCCATAGGTGGGGCCACAGAGTAGTCCAACCCCTATCTTTAGTATAAAGGTAGGAACCCAGTCCTTAGGACTTTAGATTATCCCTGGACGAAACTCTGAAACTGAATCCTGGACCTTCGACGCTCTACTCATGATTAGAGGACAGAAGAATCTCCCTTGGGGTCAAGGAGTGACTCCCTGCTTGGCAGGCACCAAAGAAGCATCTGTCCGGTTCGCATTTCTGAAGCTCCTGCCGGACGCCGAAGTCATCGCATCACCAGAGGTGGATTCTCAGACTTCTCCGAGGCTACCCTGAGTCTCCAGCAAAGCTGAGGCCCGTGGCTATCGTGGGTGACTTGAGACCGTGACCCCTGGACACCGAGCACAGTTGCAAGTGCATCCTCTTCTGGGTCTCCCAAGAAGTCGTGCTTTGAGCTCCGAGTAGCCCTAGCCTCCAGCACCACCTGCACTGAAGATCACTGGCCCCCACTCCACGAGTGTCCTGTAAGCCAGATCCACGTGCGGCGTCATGAGGCTTTTTCGCGGTCGCTAGCCTGTTGGCTAGTAGCCCTTAATGAAGGCCAATCCTTTTCTTACTTGGCATCCTGGTTGCTCCAGGCCTGCCCTCACTTACCCTCGCTGGGTGAGTTCCACAGACCTTGCTGGTCTGCACCATCGACGATCTACATCTTCACCAAGACTTGCCGTTGCCAAGGTTTGTTGGGTCCAATCCGGTCACCGACAACACAGCACTCGACAGACATCGTGTACCAGCCGGAATCCTGCTCCTGGTTGCCGACAACGCCTCCTGGACCTCGTGGCTGAAGAGTCAAGACGACCGTCAACGCACCTGAAGCACTCGACATCGGTGGGCATCTGTCCATCGCCTTCCTGGTCACTGGCTAGTGACCCAGACTCTGTCCCCTCTGCTTTCAGGTTCTTCAGAACTCCGATCCACTCTTGGATCCACCCGGACACTTTTCTCTTGGCCGCCAGCAGCACTTTGCAGCAGATCGCCATTCGAATCGACGACGAAACCCGACCCCGAAAGGCACCTATGCACCCGGCTTCCCTGGGTGAGGTAACATGAGTACTCCAGTGCTCCCGTGGGTAGAGACTCTTCAAAGTCCTAGATCTCAAAGGGTTTTGTCCTAGTCCTCTTTTAAGTGTCCCTTTTCTCTAATTTCCCGATCCCGACTTTCTCCATAGAAGTCAACGGCGTATCGCGGTTGTGTATTTACACTGCACGCGCCTCCCGTGGGTCCCCTGTGTCACTACCTTGGGTGGTTCCTTGTGGTCCAAGCACTTCTAGAGGCTCTAGGCCTAGTGTCTAGTTCAGTCGTGGTTCGCATACCACTTTATTGGTATATGGTTTGGTACGCCCCTAGGGCCCAAACGTGTATTTGTGCTATTACTGTGATTTAATAACTTCTAACTTATGTATTTCGAACTCTAGCCTCATAAAGAGACTAGAGGGGTGTGTTTAGCAATAAATACATATATTTTGAATATATACCTGGTGTGGTGCTCTTTCATTTGATCACTCAAGAGATTATAGACTGGTAAAACAAGCTGCTTTACATTCCTTCAAGACTTAGCCTGAAGGCTGCTCTCCATAGCTACCACTAGGATAGCTTTCAATAAGGTTGTCTTTAACCTATCTCCAATAAGGGGTTGTTTGGACTGAGTGCAAGGTGCCCACTATAATTAGTGGACAGCATATACCAGGCCAACTTCTCACATTGGTGTTCAGCGTGTGGGATTCCAGCTTGCTATTGTTTTACCAGATAATCTCAATTGAATTGATCAACTGAAAACCACTAAAGGTACCTAAGGTACATATAATTTAAGCTTAGAATACAGTAAGTTCTACTGAACTTAGAATTGTGTGTTAAGGGATAGCACAACCCTTTCTACAACTCAAGAGAGTTTAGTAGGCCACACTAGAGTAGGTAGTGCATACACCACACCACACTAGTAATGTCTTTAAGGGTAGGATCTAAAGAATCCTTGCAGGAAGCCATTGAGCTTCCACCCTCCAAGTATGATACACTCCCATTCTTGGAATTGAGAGCTTTATGTAACTTGAGAAAACTAAGGACAGGCCAAAGCCCCACCACCCAACACCTCAAGGAGTTGTTGGTGGCTTATGACCTTAGTAAGCCCTTGGGGACTGAAGGGGTAGGAGCTGAGGGTGGGGCAGAGGAAGAGGAGGAGGCCAGGGGTACCAATACCCCCAGCCCCCCTCTGAGACTGGCCAGGAGGGTGACAATGACCCTGACCTGGATAACCCAATCCCTCCTGTGGAAGATGATGAGGATGATCAGAATGATGCCCTCTTTGTCCCCCCAGGAAGGATTAAGAGTGTGCCCAGGAAGTCTAGATCTCCTTCTCAGGAGTCTAACCACTCTGGCACCTCCATAGGGAGCTCTATCTCCTCTCACAGGAGGGAATCCTCTCATGAGAGAAGAGACAGACTGGTCCAGTATGAGGAAACTCAGCTGGAAATCAGAAAAAAGCTATTGGCTTTAGATAGGGAATCCCTAGATCTCCTTAGAGAGAGAAGAAAGTTGGGACTAGAGTCCCATGGTGGCAGCCATGTCCCTAGAGACAGGGAAAGGTCCTATGACCATAGGAACCTGAGCAAGATTGTCCCTCCCTACCAGAGTGGGGATGATATCCACAAATGGATAACTGCATTAGAGAGGGCCTGTAAGGTACAGAAGGTCCCTCAGGAGCAGTGGGCAGCAATCTTGTGGCTCTCCTTTGCTGACAAAGGTAGAGATAAGCTCCTCACTGTTAGAGAGGAGGATGCTGATAATTACAAGGTCTTGAAGAGTGCTCTTATTGATGGGTTTGGCCTAACCACTGAACAGTACAGGTTGAAGTTCAGAGACACCCAAAAAGCACAGACTCAAGACTGGGTAGACTATGTGGATTGTTCTGCCAAGGCTCTGGAAGGCTGGTTGATGGGCAGTAAGGTGTGTGACTTCTCAGGATTGTACAATCTGATAATGAGGGAGCAGATTCTTAATAACTGTCAAAATCAGCTGTTGCATCAATACCTGGTAGACTCTGATCTGACCTCTCCCCAAGAATTGGGAAAGAAGGCAGACAAATGGGTCAGAACCAGGGTGAAGCAGAAGGTACAGAACCAAGGTGGGGAAACCAAGAAGCAAGATGCTAAGAACTCTGAAAAGGGTGGGGATAAGGGTAAAGATCAAAAGTCTTCATCAGACCCCAAAAATCTTCTTCTGGTGGGGATTCACAGTCTACCAAAGGGAAAGGCCAAAGAAAACCATGGTGCAAGGTCTGTAAGCAAAAGACCCACTGGACCAGTGATTGCACCAAGTCCAAAGACTCCAGTCCAGCACCCACCAATGCCCCTAAGGCACCTGTTCCCCCTAGTACAGTTGGTGGGAGTGCTCCAGCCAAGGGTTTAGTAGGGTTCACCCTGGGAACTGAGTTGGGCTCTGACCTAGTCAGAGAACTGACTCAGGCTGTGTTAGTCTGTGATGGAGGCATGGATGTGACCTCCACTGTGAGTCCCAGTAATCTGGGCAAGTACAGACAACAGCCTTTAATTAATGGACGTGAGGCTTTGGCATTTAGGGACACAGGGGCAAGTGTCACAATGGTGACACAAGACCTTGTGCTTCCTGGGCAAGTTATGCTTGGTGAGATGTACCAAGTGACCAATGCTAGCAATGTCAGAACAGACCATACTCTGGCAGTTGTTAACTTCTCCTGGGGAGGGGTAACTGGCCTTAAGAAGGTTGTGGTAAGTGCAAACCTACCAGTCGAATGCTTGCTTGGCAATGACTTAGAGACTTCTGCTTGGGCAGAAGTGGAGCTCAGGACCCATGCAGAAATGCTGGGGATCCCTGCAGATGTGTTTGCTGTGACCAGGTCACAAGCCAAAATGTCTAGCACTGAACAGGCCTTGGATTCTGGAAGAATGGACCAAGTGCCTTCCAAGAGGAGGAGTAGTAGGGTTAAGGCAGTGCCTTCCCCTTGGCTCAGGAGGAAGATCAGTCCCTTGAGGGGGATGATCTCAGCCCTGAAGAAGGAACTGTCCCAGAGGAACTTGAACCTGACCAGGTTGAGTTCTTGGGGACAGGGGGACCTTCTAGGGCAGATCTGAGCCAGGAGCAGCAGAGCTGCCCCTCCCTTGAACCCCTCAGACAGCAAGCTGCTGCTGAGGCTGCTGGGAAAGCTAGTGGTCCCCATACAGTGTATTGGGATGATGGACTCCTGTACTCAGAGAGTAGAGACCCCAAGCCTGGTGCTACCAGGAGGTTGGTTATACCTCTGAAGTTCAGGGGCTTCCTATTGACCCTAGCCCATGATATTCCCTTAGCAGGTCACCTGGGCCAGAACAAGACTTGGGACAGAATTGTCCCTCACTTTCACTGGCCCCACATGTCTGAAGACAGTAAGGAGTTTTGTCGCTCCTGTGTAACCTGCCAAGCCAGTGGCAAAGCAGGTGGCACTACAAAGGCCCCCTGATACCACTACCTGTGGTGGGGGTGCCCTTTGAAAGGGTAGGGATTGACATTGTTGGTCCCATGGATCCCCAAACAGCCTCTGGGCACAGGTTTATCCTGGTGGTAGTGGATCATGCCACCAGGTACCCAGAAGCTATTCCCCTCAGGACCACTACAGCACCTGTGGTGGCAAGGGCCCTCCTGGGAATTTTCTCAAGAGTGGGCTTTCCTAAGGAGGTAGTATCAGACAGGGGTGCCAACTTCATGTCTGGGTACTTAAAAGCAATGTGGAAGGAGTGTGGAGTGACTTATAAGTTCACCACACCCTATCACCCACAATGCAATGGTTTAGTTGAGCGATTCAACAAAACCTTGAAGGGCATGATTAAAGGGCTCCCAGAAAAGCTTAGGCGTAGATGGGACATACTCTTGCCCTGCCTTTTATTCGCATATAGGGAGGTGCCTCAGAAGGGGTTGGTTACAGCCCTTTTGAACTTCTGTTTGGCCACCCTGTGAGGGGTCCACTGTGCTTGGTGAAGGAAGGATGGGAGTTACCTCTCAAGCCCCCAAAGCAAGATATAGTGGACTATGTACTTGGTCTCCGCTCCAGGATGGCTGAGTACATGAAAAAGGCAACCAAAAACCTTGAGGCTAGCCAGGAACTTCAAAAGGCCTGGCATGACCAAAAGGCTGTTCTGACTGTTTACCAGCCAGGACAGAAGGTGTGGGTGTTGGAGCCAGTGGCCCCAGCAGCTCTCCAAGACAAATGGAGTGGACCCCACACTATTGTTGAGCAGAAGGGTGAGGTCACTTATTTAGTAGACCTAGGAACACCCAGGAGTCCCCACAGGGTTCTCCATGTCAACAGGTTAAAACCATATGTGGACAGGGCAGACATGGGCTTGCTCATGGCTACTGATGAAGGGCAGGAGGAAGAGAGTGACCCACTCCCTGACCTGCTCTCACAGAACCCTGACGATGGGTCAGTTGATGGTGTAGCCTTGGCAGGCAGCCTCACTACCCAGCAACAAACTGATTGCAGGCAAGTCCTCAATCAGTTTAGACATATGTTTTCACTGACACCCAGTCAGACCACCTGGTGCACTCATGAAGTGGACACTGGGGACAGTCTGCCTATTAAAAACAAGATTAATAGGCAACCTGACCATGTCAGGGACTGTATCAGGACTGAAGTCCAGAAAATGTTGGAATTGGGAGTTATTGAACCCTCAGATAGCCCTTGGGCTAGTCCAGTGGTCCTTGTACCGAAACCTCACACCAGTGGTGGAAAAAGAGAGATGAGGTTTTGTGTGGACTACAGGGGTCTCAATGCAGTCACTAGGACTGATGCCCATCCAATACCCAGGGCAGATGAGCTCATAGATACTTTGGCCTCTGCCAAATATCTCAGCACATTTGACCTAACAGCTGGCTACTGGCAGATCAGACTAGCTGATACTGCAAAGCCCAAGACAGCATTCTCAACCCCTAGTGGGCATTATCAATTTGTGGTAATGGCCTTTGGTCTGAAGAATGCACCTGCCACTTTCCAGAGGCTGGTGAATACAGTTCTCACAGGTCTGTAAGCCTATAGTGCAGCATATCTAGATGATATTGCTGTCTTTAGCTCCACCTGGGAGGATCACCTGGTCCACCTCAGGAATGTTTTACAGGCCCTGCAAAAGGCAGGCCTGACTATCAAGGCCACTAAGTGCCAGATAGGGCAGAGTCAGGTTGTGTACCTGGGCCACCTTGTGGGTGGAGGCCAGGTTCAACCTTTGCAGAGCAAGATCCAGACCATCATGGACTGGACTGCTCCCACTACCCAGACTCAGGTGAGAGCCTTCTTAGGCCTGACTGGGTACTATAGGAGATTTGTCAAGGAGTATGGATCAATAGTGACACCCCTGAAGGACTTAACTTCTAAGAAAATGCCCAAAAGGTTCAGTGGACAGTTAGCTGTCAAAAGGCATTTGATGACCTGAAGCAGGCCATGTGCACTGCTCCAATTCTGCAGAGTCCTGATTACTCCAAGAAGTTCATTGTTCAAACTGATGCATCTGAATTGGGGGTAGGGGCTGTACTGTCACAATTGAATGAAGAAGGTCAGGATCAGCCAGTAGCTTTCATTAGCAGAAGCCTGACCCCTAGAGAGAAACGTTGGTCAGCCATAGAGAGGGAGGCCTTTGCTGTGGTCTGGGCTCTGAAGAAGTTGAGGCCATACTTGTTTGGTACACACTTCCTGGTTCAGACAGACCATAAGCCCCTCTTATGGCTAAAACAAATGAAGGGTGAAAACCCCAAACTGCTTAGGTGGTCCATTTCCCTACAGAGGATGGACTTTACAGTGGAACATAGGCCTGGGAGTAACCATGCGAATGCAGATGGACTCTCTAGGTATTTCCACTTAGAACATGAAGACTTAACTGGGCAAGGTTAGTTTAATGTCCCTACGTTTGGGGGGTTGTGTAGGAGAGTAGGATCTGCTTCACATGGGTACCCCCACTTTTTGCTGATGCTTCACTGTTTTTCGACATTAGTCTGGCTGGGGCCCTGCTAATCAGAACCCCAGCCTAGCTGCTTCCTCTCTAAAATGGTTTCCATGTGCCTTAGGCACATCACTGATTGGGATCTGGAGTGCCCTTATAAGTCCCTAGTATATGGTATACTATGTACCAAGGGCATAGGTACCTCAGAGGCCTGCCAGGGGCTGCAGCATGTATTATGCCACCCCTGGAAGGCCATCCAAACTGACACCACAGGTCTGCTACTGCAGCCTGGGTAAGGTGGTGCATGCACTCCTTACTGTGATATAGGTTACCTATATCACTAAATGCATACACACATATAAACCTATAAGCCACTCCTAAGGCAGGCCTTATCAATCCTAAAGGCAGAGTGCATGGTTCCTATGTGAGAGGGTGCCCCTGCATGAGCAGGGCCCTCTGCAGCGTTCGGAGACCATCTCTGATGCTGTTTGTAGTGCAGCCTGAACATATACTCTTAAGCGCATTATATCCTCGTGGTAAAATGCTAACTTTGGAATGGCTGCACCTAAACATGTCGTGTTTGGTGTCAAACATCTTGGAATACTACCCCCGCCAATCCTGGCGGCGGGGGTAGCATTCCACCCTTCTAGAGGGAAAGACATGTTAACTCTGACTAGTCCGGTAACTTCTTTCCAGAGCCCTGGCATCACAAAATGGATGCTGCTGCCACAGACACGAGTCTGGCCTCCTGCTGCTGGACGAAACTCCGGCAGGGGAGGCCTGGACAATAGGTTTCTGTCCCAGGGAGGTGTGACCACCTCCCCAGACAGGATAATGTGTATTGGGGCTGGGCGGGAGCACTTTCGGGTGCTTTTGAAGTCCTGCACTGGGGGCACATTTGGTGTCCCTAGTGCATACCCCAGTTCAAACCGGATCAGGGCTTGCAGCCCCTGCTTTGGCGCGAACTGGACAAAGGGAAAGGGTGTAGCCACCCCTCTTCCCTGACCCACCCATAGGTGGGGCCACAGAGTAGTCCAACCCCTATCTTTAGTATAAAGGTAGGAACCCAGTCCTTAGGACTTTAGATTATCCCTGGACGAAACTCTGAAACTGAATCCTGGACCTTCGACGCTCTACTCACGATTAGAGGACAGAAGAATCTCCCTTGGGGTCAAGGAGTGACTCCTGCTTGGCAGGCACCAAAGAAGCATCTGTCCGGTTCGCATTTCTGAAGCTCCTGTCGGACGCCGAAGTCATCGCATCACCAGAGGTAGATTCTCAGACTTCGCCGAGGCTACCCTGAGTCCCCAGCAAAGCTGAGGCCCGTGGCTATCGTGGGTGACTTGAGACCATGACCCCTGGACACCGAGCACAGTTGCAAGTGCATCCTCTTCTGGGTCTCCCAAGAAGTCATGCTTTGGGCTCCGAGTAGCCCTAGCCTCCAGCACCACCTGCTCCGACGATCACTGGCCCCCACTCCACGAGTGTCCTGTAAGCCAGATCCACGTGCGGCGTCACGAGGCTCCTTCGCGGTCGCTAGCCCGTTGGCTAGTAGTCCTTAACGAAGGCCAATCCTTTTCTTACTTGGCATCCTGGTTGCTCCAGGCCTGCCCTCACTTACCCTCGCTGAGTGAGTTCCACAGACCTTGCTGGTCTGCACCATCGACGATCTACATCTTCACCGAGATTTGCCGTTGCCAAGGTTTGTTGGGTCCAATCCGGTCGCCGACACGTCAGCACTCGACAGACATTGTGTACCAGCTCGAATCCTGCTCCTGGTCGCCGACAACGCCTCCTGGACCTCGTGGCTGAAGAGACAAGACGACCATCAATGCACCTGAAGCACTCGTCATCGGTGGGCATCTGTCCATCGCCTTCCTGGTCACTGGCTAGTGACCCAGACTCTGTCCCCTCTGCTTTCAGGTTCTTCAGAACTCCGATCCACTCTTGGATCCACCCGGACACTTTTCTCTTGGCCGCCAGCAGCACTTTGCAGCAGATCGCCATTCGAATCGACGACGAAACCCGACCCCGAAAGGCACCTATGCACCCGGCTTCCCTGGGTGAGGTAACACGAGTACTCCGGTGCTCCCATGGGTAGAGACTCTTCAAAGTCCTAGATCTCAAAGGGTTTTGTCCTAGTCCTCTTTTAAGTGTCCCTTTTCTCTAATTTCCCGATCCCGACTTTCTCCATAGAAGTCAACGGCGTATCGCGGTTGTGTATTTACACTGCACGCGTCTCCCGTGGGTCCCCTGTGTCACTACCTTGGGTGGTTCCTTGTGGTCCAAGCACTTCTAGAGGCTCTAGGCCTAGTGTCTAGTTCAGTCGTGGTTCGTATACCACTTTATTGGTATATGGTTTGGTACGCCCCTAGGGCCCAAACGTGTATTTGTGCTATTACTGTGATTTAATAACTTCTAACTTATGTACTTCGAACTCTAGCCTCATAAAGAGACTAGAGGGGTGTGTTTAGCAATAAATACATATATTTTGAATATATACCTGGCGTGGTGCTCTTTCATTTGATCACTCAAGAGATTATAGACTGGTAAAACAAGCTGCATTACATTCCTTCAAGACTTAGCCTGAAGGCTGCTCTCCATAGCTACCACTAGGATAGCTTTCAATAAGGTTGTCTTTAACCTATCTCCAATAAGGGGTTGTTTGGACTGGTGCAAGGTGCCCACTATAATTAGTGGACAGCATATACCAGGCCAACTTCTCACAGCGACCATAGAAGAACTTTTGAGTCGCAATCCACCAGACACCATCACACCCATACCATTCATTATGGAATGTGCCACCCTGGCGATGAAGGATAACTTCTTCCAGTTCGAAGACCAACTCTACCTGCAAGTATCTGGTACTTCTATGGGCAGTACCTTCGCCCCCAGTCTGGCGATTCCCTACATGCACGTCTTTGAGGAAGAAGTCGTACTGTCCAACAACAACCCATACCTGGCACAGCTCTTGCTGTGGAAAAGGTACATTGACGACATCCCGGTTGTGTGGCGAGGTGATTCCACATCCATCAATATTTTCCACCATTGGCTGAACACGCAAAATGGACACCTCGGGTTCACCTGTGACTACAGTAAAGAAAGGCTCCCCTTCTTAGACCTCCTCATAGTCCCATTTGATGGTGACCTAGAAACAGAACTTTACCAGAAACCAATGGCCCCCAATGCTCTTCTCCAATATGACAGTTATCACCCTAAGTCACTGTGCCATAATCTACCCTTTGGCCAGTTCCTTAGGCTGAGGCGTAACTGCTTGAGCACGGAAAAATACAAAGAACACGCCACAAAACTAAGATGCAACCTTCTGGACAGGCATTACCCAGCAGCGCTCGTCAAGAAATCGTCCAAACGAGCCCTGAACAACAGGGATGCCCTGTTGGACACCAAGCCCAACAGACAACCGCAAACGAGATTGGTCTGTGTTAACACCTTCAGCTCCCTCTCCAACGAGGTCAAGAAATCCATCAATCGAAACTGGGACATCTTGAATAAAGGTCTGCTGACCTTGGAAAAACCCTTATTTGCATTCAAACGGGGACGCAACCTTAGAGATACATTGGTACATACCCGACCACTTCCAGTGGCACATCAAAGGCAGAACACCCTGTGGGGCCTTCCACCTGTCCAAGTACACGTCCCATGTGGCACGTGCGCAGCCTGCGCACAAACAACAGTGACTTAGACTATTGACATCGGCACAGATAAACCTTGGGAACTTAGACACCACACCAATTGCAATAGTGAAAGGGTGGTTTACCTCGTCACTTGTCCCTGCAATTTGAGATATGTGGGAATGACCACACGAAAAGTATAAACACGCATCCTGGAGCGCAAGAGCACCATCAGATGTGCCAAACAGCCACCAAGTTAACCAAACATTTCTTTGAGATGAATCACCAGGCAGACACCCTGAGTTGGACAGTACTTGACAAACCAACCTTTACCCTACTACACCCAACCTAACAAAAAAACTGCTGCGAATCGAACAAAGATGGGTATTTAGACTACGTACATCTGAAAATGGGCTAAACGATGACACACCGTGGTTGTCACTCACCTAGTCCCCCTATCTTCCTGGACACCCCCAGTATCCCGGGTTGATATCTATGTGCCACAGTATACCAATGACACTAGCCCTCCACCGAGGGCTGTATACATGCACATTACTGTCTCAGTGCAATACCCCCTGTTAAGGTCACACGACATTAGGCATTTATGGCACCACCGAGATGCTTCACCGGCACCCTATGTGCATGTTCGTCATGCTGTACCACCTTGCGCTCATTTCTCATGTTATCAACAGTGCCACGATGCTGCCTCACTATCATGTACCATCATTGATAAGCGACATTCCTTTATTCAGTAGTTTTGCGCCCATTTCTAATGTTATCCACAGCGCCACTTTGCCACCCCACTATCATGGGCCATCATTGATAAGCGACATTTCTTGTTTCCTATTTTGGCTACAGCGTCACTACATCGCCTCATTATTATGCCACAATATATCACAAATAAGGGACACTCTTTGTTTCATGATTTTATGTTTCTACAACTTCCTTTAAAATCCTTTACTAAGCCAGCACACTTCTATTTTTATTTTCGTTTCTGAAGTCCTTACATTAAGGAACTACAAATCCCAGCATGCCTTGGACCGCTTCCAGGAAGTGGTCCCTAGGTCACAGTTCTTGCTGACTATTTAACCTGACCTCCACCAGGAGGCATCCCTTCCTGTCTGGTGGACATATACAGATGAGTCCACGCTCTGGCTGAGCGGTAAGTGCCCACTGGCAGCCTTTGGTCCTCTCCGGCTGTGGTGGCCAGCGCCCCCGTTACGCGCTACTGCTGCGTCTCACTTTTACCCCGGTTGAGGGGGCCCCCTAATGATTTAATTAGTGCCTGGAACACTTTCTTTACATTCCCTAGGGTCCGGAACCTCTTTCCACCCCCGGGCTTCCTAAGCACTCAGCAGCACAACATTACGGTCCCGTTTTCCAGCTACTCGGAAGTGGTTGCCTTCGCAATTAAGCACTTCCTGGAGTGGTTTTTTAACACCCCCAGGGGTCCTTACTAATTTCCGCACGCCCCCGGTTTAGTATTGTGCTCCCGGAGCACGGCATCCCGTGTTGAGTTCGGTCACGACTATTTAGTTTGGTGGCTGCCCATGTACAGAGACCACATTGGACCTGCCCTGAGCACGCTTTGCATACCTCTCCATCAGGACTGTTGGCGCTCCATCACGCACTGTCATTCTACCCTGATTATACTCATTTATGGTGACACTCGCTTTGTCAGGGTTCATGATGACTTTGTTTACTTAGCCTAATGCACACTTCTGCGATTTCCACACTCTTCACCAGAGGCGTGGTATAACATTAAACACCATGAAACTACCATTCGAATGGCTGGGCCCCTTCCACACCAGTGGCCCCGCCTGACGCACGCTACCAAGCTCTCATTTCTTGAGGCCTGGCGCAACAACTTTGAATCATTAAAACAACTGCAGTAATTACATGTGACCTTGGGCTGCATGCCCATGTTGGGACTCTGCTGCGGACGGCCCACCAATGACTTTTGTATGCTCTATTTACTGATCTCACAGACTGTGTACGCTTGCCCCCTTCTATATCGGGCATCCTCTTTTTCTATACTCTTTTTCTATACTCTAACGCCACCACCTCTACTTATTAGGTTGGATTGGCGCATGTACCTTAGGCTATCAGCCCAGGACAGATGTGGTATATTACCTGACTGTTGCAGGTTTTACCTGTGAATCTGTCGAACTATAAACTCCTATAGGCCAGGAGGCTGAAACATGTTGATCGCTTTCTAGTGCAACGGTCTCTAATGTTGACAGTTACACTATCCATTACTTGTTTTTAATCATAGCACCAGGTAGCAATAATAAACTGTGTCTGGCTAACCTGGTAGCAAGTTTTAATCACTATTTTCATAGCACTGCACTCCCTCCACCAAACACCAAGCTCACATTGGGTTTTATGAACACCCGTCCTCTGAAAACATCCCTGAGCTCCTCCCTCGCAGCGAGGGGGTTGTAGCCCACATCACGACTAGGCTCGTGATGTTAGGAGGTATCCCTATGATGAAGCATGACACTTCTGGTGTGTGAGGGAAACCGTCCTTAAAAGGGATTCCCCTCCCCCACCCCTCCTCAGCATAGTTGTCCCTACCCACACGTTCGCCCGGAGCGACTCCGGACCCGAGGGCTCTTTGTGTGATAAGTTGCTACCACATTTATCCACATCTCAGCTGGGTCAAAGAGTTTTCTCCTGTTACATTTTCTGCTTTGTTTTGTAGGCGGACATGTCTAATAGAACATGCATGTGCTTGCAAAATGACGCAGATGTGTCATTACGACTTTTTTTTTTTTTTGTGCTGCACAGCATCAAGCTGATGCTGTACAGCATGGCTAAAAGGCAATGGAAAAGTCAAAATGTCCCAATGGCAAGAACTATTGACTTTGCCAATGCTTGTTACTAGAGAAGAGGAAATGCTCCAATGGAAAAGTCTATTACAAGTGACACACCAAAATTCATTTGATGATGCCTTTAAAATAACAATCATTTTTATCTCGTGTGATATAATGAAGCCCTCCTTTTGGTATGTCCGCACACACAGGGGCATAGCTTTGGTGGGGTATTTGGGATGTTATGCCACCCAAATAAATGTATTCGCTAGCAAATGGTTGGGAACAGGTGGTTTCAGTTGGGTATGGACAGGTGTCTGTCGGATTTCACCTAGGATTTTTACGTGCACACACAGACATACACTCACACTCACTCTCTCTCCTTTTGAAGCTCTTAAAAAATGTTGGTTATGGTACAATATATTTTATTTTACGTACTGCTAACAATCCGCACTGCTCTCACTTTCTTCTGCCCCTTAAGCCCCCCTCATGTCTTGCTTCTCAGATAATGCATCTTAACAAGATATGCCATTGTGATTGTTGGGAAATCTGAAGCTCACACTCCCTCAATGTTGGGCACATATTTATGAGGCCATTGCACCGCAGTTGCATCACTATTTGTGATGCAACGGTGGCCCAAATCACTAAAATATATTTATGAAGTCATGCAAAGCCACTTTGTGTGTCTTTAAATGGTCTCATAAATATGGAGTAAGGCAAGGCAGCGCAAATCGCTGCGTTGCCTTACTCTGCGCTAGGGTGGCATGCCTTGGGCATTGCAGTGGGTGTCCCCACGCAACACCCATGTATTTTGATGCTTCCCCAGATTTACAAGACCTTGTAAACCTGGGGATGTGCCAAAACCTTACACCTCTCCAGAGGAGGTGCAACAAGGAGAAATATCACTATTTCTCATCGTTTTTTCCTCTTTCTTTTTTGTGCAGCATTCTGCAGCACACATACAAAGAGGAAAAAAACCTCCCAGGATTATTTTTGTGCAGGAAGGTGCCCCTTCCTAGACAAAAACAATCCTGCAAGCAAAGCAGACACGTTTGCACCATGGTGCAAGAGTGCCTGCGTGGGCCCTAGGATGCCGAAGCTGTGCCAGCGTAGGGGAAAGGACAGGAATGTGCTGTATGCCATAGATTCGCCTTTACGGCAGTCTATCACCAACGTAGGCACCCTTGCGTGGCATGCAGGATTGTTTTTATGCAGTAAGGAGCACCTTCCTGCACAGAAACAATCCTAAGAGGCATTTTCTTCTTTCTATGTGTGCTGAAGAATGCAGCACACTAAAAAGAGGAAAAAACGAGGAGAAATAAAGATATTATGCCTCACCTCAGGAGGTGTAAGGATTTGGCACTTCCACGGGTTTACATCATTTTGTAAATCTGGGGCAGCATCAAAATTGGAAACACCCACTGCAACACCCACGGAATACCTCCTGTGCGCAGAGTAAGGCAACACAGCAATTTTCAATGCTTTGCCTTACTCAGGATTTATGAGACCACTCCAAGCCATGCAGGTGGCTTTGCGTGGCTTCATAAATCTGATTCAGAGCCCTGTGTCATGCATGTACCACTTTACGTCCTGCAAAAGTGACGTAGGGCTCTCATAAATAAGCACCTAAAAGTCATGAGACCTCAGTTTATCCAATATACAGTGCGTTGTGGGCAGATTCCTCCAGCCCTTCCTTACTCTTTGTATTCAGTTACATTCTGTCCATTTTAAAAGCACTCCGTTAAGTCCCAGAATGCTATGTAAACTGAAGACTAGATGAGTATTCCATAATGGCGGGTGATGGCTAAATGCCAGAACCCTGTCTTTGGCAGAGCTATTGTTCATATAAAATCAAATATAGAAGTAACTCTGAATTGTTTACTCTTGATATAACAAAAACTCTCAAATTTAATTCTGAGCTGCAACTGTGTAGTGGTGTATTCAGTTTTAGAACACTTGATATCTGTAAAACAAGTCTTTGAATATATGTTCACTGCTTAGATTTGATTAAGCAAAGGTCCCATTTCCATATTGTGAGACGTGCAGCACACTGTTGTTTCAGCACTAATTACACATAATGATTTTAGAATTTTAAACTCTCTTTTTCACCTTTGCTTTCATCTAACGTCAAGGAAAGTATTTATGACAATGTCTCCAGTTAACTTTATCAAAGAACATGGTTGGAAACATCTTGGTTACTACTGCTCGCCAAGCCAAGCAATACATATTTACAAATGCTGCACGGTTCCCAGGACTTGAGCTCTCCGACAGAGTATTATTAGTTAGGTACATCGGATACTCCATGATCTGCTTCCATGAGTGATTGGCTAAGTGAGTGATTGATCAATTCGTCCGACGCAGCCAGGGGGCAACCGCTGCTGCATGAGACACCTGCCTGTGACAGCTGTGTAACCTAAGGTCTTCAGGCTCAAATGCATGAAGGGTTAATTCATCCTTTGATCTTTTCCAGGTAAATAAGTGTCACTGCAATGGGCCATAATTACGTGTGTAGCACTTTAAATCTTAGGAGTCAAGTGAAATGTAAATATGTTGAGGCTCCGGATTCTTCGTGCTCCCCTGTAGCTCTTCTTGGAAATAAAGCTTAGATGTGGAGGTGAAGTGACGCCAGGTTTCTGAGAGAACTGAGGAAAACTTCACTGGCAAAACATTTAGGGCCAGATGTACGTCCCTTTTTTGCAGCCGCAAATGGGAGAACCTCCCGTTTGCGGCTGCAAAAAAGGGTAATAGCATGTACAAATGCTATTTTGCGAGTCCCTGACTCGCAAAATAGCATTTGCGACTCTCGCTATTAGGAAGGGGCGTCCCTTCCTAATAGCGAGTCAACATGCTATGTACTAGTGTTTTGCAACCGCATTTGCGGCCGCAAAACACTCGCAGTTTACCACCTACTTCAAGTAGGTGGTAAACCACTCGCAAAGGGGAAGGGGACCCCTTCCCCTTTGTGAGTATGTTGGAAAATATTTTTTAGAAGCAGGCAGTGGTCCCAGAGACCACTGCCTGCGCTTAAAAAAATGAAACTGAAAAGTTTCATTTTTCTTTTTTAAATGCATCCCGTTTTCCTTTAAGGA
The DNA here is from genome assembly GCA_963921515.1 of Calotriton arnoldi. NCBI lineage: Eukaryota > Metazoa > Chordata > Amphibia > Caudata > Salamandridae > Calotriton > Calotriton arnoldi. Next base: position 208,000 of record CAWUFW010003421.1, on the reverse strand, counting down.
AAACAGGCTGCATTTAAAAAAAAAAAAGCTGCTTTATTAAAAAGCAGTCCTAGACATGGTGGTCTGCTGAGCCCAGCAGGCCACCATCCCTGGGAGGGCTGTCATTCCCAATGGGCTCGCAAATTGCGAGAGGCTCATTAATGAGCCTCGCAATTTGCGACCCCATTAGGAATCGCAAACAGTGTGAAATACACTGTTGTACATCGGAAATTGCGCATCGCAAATTGTGACTCGCAAAAGAGTCGCACTTTGCGATGCGCAATTTTCTTGGTTGTACATCTGGCCCTTAGGGGCCTATTTACAAGCCCCTTGCGCCACTTTTGCGTCATTTTTAACATGAGAAAAGTGACGTACGGGTGGCGGAAGGGGCTTGTAAATAAGCCCCTTATTATTTATATACCGTGTGTTCTGCTGAGATACAGTGTTTGGAAGCGCAGATAAAGAAAAAGAAAGAGTGCACTTTTCAGATAAATAGATAAGCACAAGGGGAAGGTTTGAAAAAGCACATGAAGCACAAAGTAATAGTCTGTGTGAAATTAAAGTCCTAACGAACGCCACCCACTCCTAAACTAGATCTAACAACGGAAATGTTCCATTATTGCTATTCATTAAACTGTGTCCTGAAAACTAAAACAGAGCTCTGTTGTTTCAAATACTGGGCACGCATACATAACAAACAGTCAGTTTTCAGGGGTAATGCCTCGACAAAAATGCAGAAGGTGCTGGGAAAGGTGAAGACAATAGTTGAAAACAAGCAAGTTAAACGTTTTCCCACTGGAAACCATCTTAGGTTAAAAAAAAATAACAATTTGCAAAATGGAAATTCCTATGTTCTGTATATCAGGATATGTGGAATTTTACCCTTGCAAAGTGTGTTCACGTGCAAGGAAAATTCACATTCATAAATGCTGAAGGGGCTAGAATTTGGTATTTTTCCGGCAGGGTGGGCACTGGAGTAGGTGAATACCCACAAACTCATATGATTGGTGTATCACTTGCGGGTAGTTTCCTACTCCAGAAACTAAATCAAATGCTCTCCTGTCAAAGGATTAGAAACTGAAGGTAAAGCCTCCAAATTCAATTGATGTGTAGTAGAAGATGATTCTCAATAAGAATACACATTTAACCCATTGGAATAACGATACAAATGAAAAAAAAAACACTTTGGCTTTTTTCAGGGGTGACTGGCTCAATTTATCAATTGATGAATCAGTTAAAAGAATCCATCTATTCAAATCATCATTTGAAATGGAACCCGCACAGATGTCCATTGGTCAGCTTTATCTGTGGCCTAGGGACATTTTGTGGTAGATGTGTACAGTTTCTGCTATGTCTTCCAACACAACACTTCACTAGGGCTGTGGAGAGCTATTCCCAGGCCAATAGGAACACATGAATTCCAGCATCTACTGAGACAGTTGTCTTTCAGAAGTTTCCTTTTTTGCATTGCCCAGCAATGGACTGACTTTGACATCAAACCACCGTAACTTAAATACCTCAAAAACTGAGGTACTAGAATGTGGCAAACTGGACATCTATTACTCCTTGACCATCCAGCCTCAAGAACTAGTGCCACCACCACCCCATTCACCCAAAGCAAGGAAACTAGGAGTCCTCCAACTTCTCACTAGTACCACAAGTCAGGCAGCTCTCCAAACAAAGGTACTACATAATGAGATCCCATCAGTGAATTTTCCCATTTCTTAGATTCCCTGAAAGATTTCGAGCTACCATTATTCTCCTTCTTGACTATGCCAATGAACGTTTCCTTGTAGCCCTCCTGTTTAAACTACACATGTTATATAGAAGGCAAAACTCAGCCGCCAGGCATCATTTCCCTATACTGGCTGCCCATGGGTAGAAAAATCACCCTCAGTGTGGGCAGGGCTCATTGAGCAATCCATGTGACTTGAAATCCTTCCTCTAAAACCAACTCCACACCATTCTCCAAAAAAGGCCATTGCATTCCAGGTTGACCCCGCTTTTGCCCAGCCAACCCTTCAAAAATGTACAAACTAGGTGAAGTTCCTTCTCATGGTCTAGAAGGCCAAGCTCTGGAACTCAGCCCCCTCACAAAAAATACAAATTGATCATTACCTGAAATTCTGGAGAAAACAAAGAAAACTGCCATTTCCGGTGCATATAATCAAATGTTAAAGATTGCAAAGAATATAAGTTGGAAGGTAGGTATGCATCAATATTTTTCTTCACACACTCCCTATAACACCCACCGCTTAGGGGCATCAAGTTGTTCCACCACTATGTCTTTGAATCATACATAATTCACCCAACATATCCCACATAGGTTGTACATTCAATATGTTCCCAAACACACATTCCAAACATGAAACTAGGAACTTGAAGGATGTGGAAGCACTCTGCATCCTCTTCAAGATTATGAGGGAAAATACCAATGCTGCAATACAATACAATATTATTTGCTTATAATACATACGGCTAATGATTAGGATCCTTGCAGCTCTTGATTCAGGCTTCAGTATATATGGTAAGATATCTAGTTCCAAGTCTACAACACAATTCAGATCACCATTCCTTCTGCCCACACACTATGGCTTTGTTTCCATGTGGTTTCATATTAGTTTTAATTTCTACAAATAGTCTGAAGCATCATAATTGGCCCACAAATGTGCGCCCTGGGAACCTAATCCTGTATGTACTGTCAGTCAACCCATGGAGATTATCCCGCTGCATCAAAGGTGTATTAGGAAAATATATCTAGACTCCTGATATCCTATTCGGCTAAAATTATATTGGTGTCTCTTAATTTTCTATAAGAAACCACCAACTTCTGATATTCATTCAACACACCAATATATCAGGGTGTGGGATAGTATTTCTTTTACATGCATATTCTTCCTTTCACCCTATTACTGAACTTAGGAGCATATGCTTACTCTTATCCTATTACCGAACCTAGGAGCTAATACTCAGAAGTCGCTCATCTGAACCATACGTACTTATAGGAACTGTTAGTATTAGTAGTCTAATCCTCTTCTTTTAAAGAAAGTGGAGTGATCCATTGATGAGGTCGCTAAAGGACGTTTTATTATCTGCTATTTTCTTTTGCATATAAATGCACACATTTTCACACATTTCAATACTTTATTCGGTTTAAAACAACCATAAAAGCGTACAATAAAACATTTAAAACTTTCTAAACATATCATTGGGATATGTACAATTAATCCATTTTAAAATGTAAATCCGAATAAAGTGCTTCAGTGCAAGTTTACAACGATAAAATAATTAAGAAAAGCATTTCATTTAATAAGATTTAGAACAAGAATACTGATAAAACTCATCATTATTTCCCCACTAATTTCCTGTGTTTCATGACATGGACAATAAATCTATATACAGTTATGCAAACTTTGTTCGTCTGGAGCAGTTGCAAATACTCTAAAGCCTCTTTACACTTTCTGATCTTTAAAATTTTCAAGAGTGGCTTTAAAAAACATTTTCTCTGTTCTCTATAGAGCTCGCGGAAAAAGAACATGTGCAATTGGAATTGTGGTTTAACCGCAATACATGGGGACAAATCAAAATCCTTTTCCGAAAAGACATTAGAAGGGTAAGACACCAAGGGATGAACCAGGCCAAGTCTAAACCTTAACAAAAGAAATCTCTGATGATGAGGCACCCTCAACAAATATGGCTCAATGGCTGGTGTAGGACACAATGAGAGGTACATCATCACCCTACCGTTCTTCCGCTCACCCTCCCACCTCTTCTCGACTATCTGGTCCAGTAATTCATTTTTAACCAGCAATCTGGCCTGACTGTTAATAGACATCAGGTTGATGAACAGCTCTGTCCTTCCAATTGTGTGAAGTTCATTCTTTACATAGGTCAACCACTTGATTTTATGGGCCTTTGACAGTTGTAGACAGTCATTGATTACTGACTGTGTCAGTGCTGCGTCAGGTCTTGACCAGATTGATGGCCACAGTAAGTTAGGTGCCATCCTTATAATATCCCCAATATACTGCAATCCTACTTCCCCATACATTATTGACGAGGGGGTGCTGCAGGAAAGTGACAATAGCCTACGCAAAAATTTCTTTTCACTGTTTTGTAATTGTGTATAGTCTGTACACCCCTATACACCGGCCCCTTAGGTGGATATTGCTATGGGTTTGGCTTTATAGTTAGTGAGTGCAACATCCAATGGCATGGACCCTAGCTTAGAGCCAAATCTAAAAAGGGTCCCAAGAGCCTGCTCCAGCTGTGTGACCCTTACAATTTTCATGTGCACCCACGTACTTCGAGAATCAAATGGAATCCGCAAATATGTGACGATGGAAACAGTTTTAAGTGCAGTGTCACCAATATGGAATAGAGTTAATCTACTGCGCGGTTGCCTACTATTTGTTGACAGCCCTAATTAAGACATGAATCCCACAAAACGGTCCAGGAATCTCTGAAGTCCGCTCCCTGTTTGAGTCTTAAGTACAGAAACATCTGCATACATTAGGACTGGTAGGTGACGCATCCCTACCCTAGGGGGATCTGTATCTGCTAACATTAGGTATTTTCTAGCTTAGTGATATAAAAGCTGAAAAGAAAAGGGGCCAACACACAGCCTTGCCTAACCCCTTTTTTGATCCTAATTTTAAGAAGTGCATTCCCCATGTGGCCCAAACCTAATCTTACCTTCCTAATCAGTGCGGAGTTGGGAAAGGAGATGAACAATTTTTGGGTTGGCCCCTTTACTCAGTAACATGGACCACAATTTCTCCTTCAAAACATTGTTGAATGCTGCACTTAAATCCATGAATGCCAGGAAGAAACATTCCTCCTTGGCGGTCACGTATTTACTAAGGACCAAGTGGAGCTTCAGACACTAATCTACCATCCCTAAACCTTGCCTAAAACCATACTGCACTGATGCTAGAATCTGGTTTTTGGTTGCTCATGTTTCCAGATGATCCAACAAAACTCTGCCCAGTATATTTGCAGTCGAGTCTAATAGTGATTTGGGTCAATCGCAATGAGGATCACTCCTGCCCTGACTTTTTAAAGATAGGAATGATTATTGCCCGTGACCAAGACTTAAAGGGAGCGTCCTTAAATGTGTTCCTATGAAAATTCACCTAGATCGGTGCCCAGAGAGCCAGATTGTTCTTAAAAATATCAACGGGGACTCCATCGGGTCCCAATGCTTTTTGGCTTCTAGATCTGTTTACTATAGAGATTATGAGATCTTCTGAGTTTACTCGGCTCCCTATATCATTCCTACAATACAGCCTTCTCTGGGTGCTTGCTCATTAAAGTCATCTAACTTATTAAAATGTTCAACCCATTCGTGTTCGGAAATAGTTTCCTCAATACTGACACTAGGGCGGGTTGAGAAAAAGGGATCATTAACTATATTCCAGAATAATATAGCGTAATTTCTGAAAGAAGCACTAGCCAGCTGCTGAAATGCGTCCTCTCTAATTTCATCTTTCCTGCGTGTGACGGCTGCTTTATAGAGCGCCCTACAATTGATTATATCAGATTGGACCCTAGTGGTAGCTTTCAGGGCATATAATAAAGTTCTTGGGGCTCTTGAGCACAGCTTGTCGACCCACTTAGTTAGCTTCTGTGAGTTAGTGCGTTTTGGTACAGCTAATTGTTTCCTGGCCCGGAGGCAGATTTTGGAGAAAGCCCCCAAAATTGCCCCAGGGTCAGATCTTTCACTCAGGCATGTCTCAAACTGAACCTTACATTTGTTCACTAAATGCGCCAAATACTCATTGGGCTCAACATCACTCCATTTCCGCGGAATCCCCCCATTTTTAGAAAACTTAATAAGGCAAACCATTTTATCAAAAGGAGCCCAAGGGTTAGACTGAGGATTAGCTGGTTGTGATCACTTAGGGCACATCTTTGAATATGAAAATTGCATACCTTACTAGCCCAGGATTTAGATAGTGCTATAAAATCAGTTATTGAACCCTTGCCCCTACCCGTGAATGTCATCTGCTGCAAAGCTTCACATGCCACCAGGTCATGACTAAACATAATGTCATACACAGTCAGCAGCCTATTCAGCTTTTCTGCACAAGGATTATGGGCAAAATGTGAGAGGTAAGAGTGACCATAATCAGGAATACCACAAACACTATCATCAGTGATAGAGCAAAGTCTGAGGTTGAAATCTCCCCCCCTAGACAATTACTTAGTCCTCCATTAATGTTGAAGTGACAATTGCTAGGGCTTGTGCGAGCGAACCAATAATTTGGGTGTTACTGCAACTGAAATTACTGTGGTAAAAGTTAACAAGTATTACCAAAGGTGCCCCAGACATGGCCAGACAAATTATTTGAAAGAATGGAGAGTCTGTCCAAGACTTCACTACCCGTAGTGTCAGAGTGGAGCTTTTAAGGGTAGGTAGACCTCCACTGTCATGCCCTGAAAGAGATGGAGTTGCAGGAGAAATTGTACACTATGCTCATCGCTGGGTTTATAAAAGAAACCTAGAGGGACCAAGCAAATTCTTTTGGTAAGCCTGCATAGGTTGCCGGTTGCCTCCAGGATGAACCTCACAAGCTTTGGGTCATGAAAATTAATAACAGTACAGTCACCTGTGTCCATCTTGGGAGATTTGCGCAGCCATTGCAACCTGTGAACTTCAAATATTCCATCTGCAAGAATTTCACAGCTAATTCACCTAAAAGTAGTACTCATCCAATGGATCACCTTGTTCTTCAGTTGGTGGTCTAATTCCTTTTGCTTGGGGCCAGAGGGGAAACATTCTTTTGAACAACTACATATGGAATACACTTGGGGGGAAGTTGGAGAATCTTGGGATTTATGCAATCGCAATTTACAAAAGGGGTAGGCTTAGGTGCTGTCGAAGGAGGTTCTTTTGCAGGGAGTCACACGGCCCTTGTTATAAAAGACTGGTCTGCATACGCCAGGCCTGGGGCTATCCCCGTGTTTGGGCCCCCCTTTTTTCTGAGGTCATTCTTATGGTCATCTCTTTGGGCACACTTTCAGTGGTACATGGCGCTCCCCCTTTGGTCAACATGTGATCACTTAGAGTTGATTGGGTGAATGTAGCCAACTCCTTCAGGGTCCTGTCAATACTCTGTAGTGCGAGAGTCACGGGGTTAGCAGCCTTGCAAGAATTCCTTCTAAGATACAAATTTCCCCCGCAAGGGCTGGCTGCACTTGTCTCATCTGCTGATACCTTCGAAGTCTGGCCCTTGGGATCAGAACCCCCACTTTTATTCTCTGAGCAATCTGGTACAGGATACTTCCTCCCGCTTTCTTTGACCACACCCAACAAACAAGGACCCATCTTTTTCTTTTTGTTTGGGGGAGAGGTAAGTAAATCTGAGTTGGGGCTTTTCTCTTATGGGGACTGTTGCTCCGTTGTCACTTCGGAAATATCTAACTCTCCTAGAGGTACACAACAGTTCCTTGGTACCAGAGTATTACCATTAGTTTTACCAGGTTCCCCACCTATCAGGTGCACAGGGCTCCCACCTACATCATATTTCTCCAAAGTCACAATCTGCTCTATAGTGGAGAGTGAAGATAATGATTTCGTGGCTGCCCCGAGTCTCTCTTCCACAGATTCTATCTCAAGATTTATTGCAGTCATAGCAGAGGTTAAATAGTAATCGTACCAGCCCCCCATTTATCCTTATGTCCGGTGACAGCAGTATTAGCCTTGCACTCACCCATCATTCCCAGGTGACAAGTCAGTTTTTCAGATGTAAAATCTACACGCCAAGAGGGGTGGCACAGCCCGGCCTACTCCAAACAATGATGGGCAAGGACAGGCCTGCATTTGGCCCGGGTGTGGCTGGATGACGTTGGCGCTTTTATATCGCTTATTCAGCTGCTGGATTTTGTGGGAAAGCGAGTCCCTAGTGGCTCTGGAAGCAACTCTCCCCAGAGTTGTGACAGTGCTTGCAGTTTCACAGTGCCCAACGGGCAGCTAAATGACATTGGTGCTTTTATAGTGCTTACTCAGCTTCAGGGTGTTGTGGGACAGCAAGTTCCCAGAAGCTCTGGAAGCAACTCATCGGCAAGTTATGGCAGTGCTGGCAGTTTCACAGTGCCCCCGTACAGCGGGATGCCATTGGTGCTTTTATAGTGCTTACTCAGCTGCAGGGTGTTGTGAGACAGCAAGTCCCCAGCAGCACTGGAAGCGGCTCCCCTGCTGAGTCGTCGTAGTGCTGGCAGTTCCACAGTGCCCCCCCATATAAAGGCATATCTGTTTTTACGAGCATGTTTACCACTTTGATTAATTTCATGCATATGTAATGTAATGTGGTACTTTAAAGTTTAGCAGTGATGCCAAGGAGTATCCTGACATTACAGAGATCTGCAGGACGTGTGAAAACAAAGATTAAGAGAGAGTAAGAGATGGAAAAAACAATTGTTTAACATCTATCTGTGTTTAAAATGATCAGACGGAATTCTGAGATAATAGCAGAGGCTGTTTCTAACTTTGGCTGTCAGATGAGGAAATAGATTGACAACCTTCCACATATTCCTTATATGCCAAATGTGCATGAAACACACAAGGGACAAAGTAGCAAACCCAAATAACGGATTGAGACTACATCTGGAAAAGAGTGACTAAAGAACCACTTTCAGATAGACAGCTCTGAGGCAGATAACGAAACACCTAAAGCTAATTTTTATTAAAGGATGTCTATGAAAGATAGATGGAAACGTGTCTAAGGACTAATTCTTGATAAGAAAGATCCATAAACAGTATTGCTAGGAAATTGGGAATAACCTTGAGCCAGGCTAGGTGGTTTATTTAGAGCCTTATGTAAAGCGAAGTGCCATAATTAAGCCTTGGGAAATGGATTTTGTGTAATCCATGGGAGGAAGAAGAAAAATATTCCACTGATTAAAGTAAAAAGAGGTAACCTTGATGATTTGAGATTAAAACGAGAGTTTGGAATCAAACATAAAACCAATGTTACAAGCCATATCAGCTGAAATTGGAAAGGACCATGTATAAGCACGCCACTAGCAGTCTGACCACAAGGACTGATTTCCATGAAGATCCAAGACCATGGTGTTAGCACTGTTCGAGTGAGTTTTTGTCTCATCAATAGAGAGATTGCACTATGGTGAGATTTGAGTTGGGCCTGCATAATAGAGATGTTATCATCAAGTATAATAAAGAACTGCATGTTTTCTCCATAACAGTAGATCTGTATGCCTAATTAGTTAATAAGAGGGACTAAAGGAAGAATACAGATATAAATGAGATTTGGGCTCTCTGCTGAACCTTGAGAGGCTCAACAAAGGGTGTTGTGGGCGTTCCTTGAGAATAGTCAGACAAAAAAAGATCAGCTAAGCCAAGGCACTGCCTCAAATGCAAACATCCAGAAGGCAATAGTGCACAATAGGGTGATATACAGTGGAAAAGGCAACATAGAATTCTGTAATGATGAAGTCTAGTAGCCAAGCTGTATTTCAAGTAGGTTTATTTAGTCTTTGTTGCAGGTTGGAAAGATCATGTAGAGGAGCCCCACCAGGAGCAGCCTGCCTGCTGCTCAGCCCATACTTCAACTGTCACACCTCACCTCATAGGCACCCAAACATTCCATTCATGTCCACCACACCAACATTCCACGAAGCACACTCACACTGGCTTAGCAGCAAGGGAGAAAGTAACAGGATAATTACTCAAACAGGATACTACAAATTCTATGAGGGCAGTGTGGAATTTCTTCTCTATCCAATGCAATTGCGAAGAATATCTGCCATAGCAAGCACAGTGGACTCAGTGCTGTGACTGGAGTAAAAACCTGCTTATGGTGAAATACGAAATGCACAAAATTCAAGCTAGAAAAGGGACTCAAAGTTGATAGTGCACTGCAGATTTAAGAAGGAAAAGGAAGCAAATAAATTGGATATTAACAGACTAAGTTGATTGGATCTGTGTAGATCTTCATAAGACGTTATTGCACAATGGCTTATTTCCATAAACTGTAACATCCAGCTCCTGCAATGGAAGAGTTGCACATTTGAGTGAGTACTGGTTTAATAGTCGAAAAGAGGAAATCTCAAGTATTTCATGATACAAGGGTTCAAAGGAAAATTTGATTAAATATAAAGTAATCAAAAGGAAGCACAACCTCAGAATTATGATGCCTGTAAGCCAGTAGAAGTTGTAGAAACACGGGATGTGCATAAAGGACCAGCTGGCCCATTGAGAAACGCCTGCCTCACGTTGTCAATCTTCCCCACAAATTTAATTGAATGTTCATCACAGAGCAACCCCAACATAAATATAGAAGACTGAGGATAGTTAGGTTTGGAAAGACCACATACAATTTTAAACATTTCGGCCATCAGATTAGCTGCTGCAGTAAATTGGGTCTTATAATGTTCTGAATGTGTGCTTTTAATTACAGATTCACTTTTAGAGGCAAATACTTTTGTTCTCATCAAAGGATGTATTATAGTCAGAATGAGCTAAAGCAAATTTCATTGACATTGATGTACATGATTGGGCAAGCAGGAAGTTTGTCACTATGTTTATTTGTGTATTTACCTGTATGTACAAGATGATTGCTAATATGGAATTTTATATATTTGTCTGTATAGATTTAAATAATGATTAAATGTAAATGCACATGAACGTGTAATAAGATGAAGGTATGGATTGATTATTTCAAACTTTCAGAAAATGTCACTCATAAGAATTCAGTTTGTTTCAGCCCTGAAGAAGTGGCTAGGTTCGCCACAAAACACGTGTTGGCTGAAGCCTATTCTGGATTAAGGTTTTTTGATAGGCACAATGATCTTATTATGAATAATTCATGTTAAATTGATAACATCTGAAGTTATTTGTGTTCTTTTTAAATCTCCTTATCAACAACTCATGTTAAATTGGCAACATTTGAGTTGTGTTCTTTTCAAATAATCATGATAATAAATGAGAATTTAACTGAATATTACATTCCAATAGTATTTGATGGTGATAATATTACATTGTATCTCCCTACAATCACTAATAGTTCATTTTCAGAGTAGTTAGCACATCTGTTCCCCCACACCAATAACTATAACACCAAACTCTGACCAGCTTCCTTCATATCAGCCAATTACTTTGTTATTATTCATATTGTTGTCAGAAAATGGAGCACTGCTTTCTTTGGACCAATTAAAAAATGCTAGACAGATAATGTCGTCCCTTCTCTCTGATCTTGTTTGAGTTCATAAAGAATTGTCTAGCCTTCCGTGGTTCAGGATCGGTGCAAGTCTAGGATGTTACTTGATTGTCTATATGCTTGAAATAGCTTTCCTTCATTTTTGCTAGTTGTTATTGAAGCTTATTCTGCAAACTATCCATTTTCCTTTGCAGGGGCACAGGTGGTAGTCTTTGGTGAGGAATTCACTGTGGCATGTCCATTATTAGCAATATATCGATTTTATGCTCTGGAAGGAAACTTGGAACAAAGGACCTTGGTGGTCCCAATCAGTGTTTTCAAGCACCCCTAACATGCAAATATTGATGCAGCTGGAGGATTACTCAATATAACCATGTTTTTTTTCTATACCACTGCTGTCTTTTGAGTTTTGAATGCTGATATGTTAACTGGCTGTGCAAAGGCTGCTGGTGAGGTTATTCTTTACTTTCTTTCCACTGTGCACTAACATAATTTGCTTACATTATGTCCCAGGATGTTTAGACTTTGCTTCAGTATATTGATCATACCCTCTAATGTTTTTCGTCTTTCCATAGCAGTAAGAAGTCTTTTGGAGCCAATACTAAATCCAGTAAACTCTGAAAATTATTGTGGCAGGAGTTTTTTTTTTAGTAATTCATTTCACCGATGCAGCCTGGTATTTGGCTCACACTCTCTTGAGGTTGTTATCCATGAGAAAAATGTGTATTGCTGTGCTTGAGGTTTTCATTAACTTTTACGTTTATGGAGGGTGGGGGGATCACAAAGCACAGATGGCAACATTTGGTTCTTGGAGATAACTGTAAAATGTCCTCACTTCTGATTTTAATTATGCCATGATGTGAGCTTTAAAGTGAGCAGTATGTTTGGTAGGAGGATCTTATTGTTGCCCCTATAGAATGTTCTCACTTTGGTCACAAATATTAGTCTATCTCTGGTATGCAGCTCACTATGCTAAAGTCAGCATTACTTCATTAGCATATTGGAATAATGCAATGCATGCTGTTCAAAAGAGGTGTTCTTGTTCTCAGACTTTTTGGTAACTTAGGGCCTCATTACGATGTCGGGCAGAAAGTCAGTCTCGGATTCGGTAACCGACCGACTCGCGGTCGGCGGTTCTGCTTGACCGATAATGATGCGACTGAACACTGTTCGGTCGGAGTCCCATTGATCCCTAGGGGAGCCTGTGATCCGCCCGACAACTCAGGCTCCTATGGGGAAATGGGGTGTGTGTGTAAAATCCTACACCCTGTCGTGGGCATCCCATTGTGCCTGGCACACAGTGCAGGGTTTTACAGGGGGTCCCTTAGGTACCACCTCGGTCCCCAACCGGAGGCTTCAGGATGAAGGGGGCCCGAAAGTCACTTTCCGACAGTCTTTTCGTGTCGGACAGGCCGACTCGGAAAGGCTGTTGGAAATCGATATCGTAATCAATTGGTTGGAAACACTGTCCGTAGAGGTGCACGATGCAGTTCTGACTGACACGAATACTCCAAGAGCAAGTCAGAATCAATTTGGAATAACCGTGCGGTTTCTTTCCGACCACAAACATTGTAATCGGTTGGGCGGATTGTAAACCGACCGAGTCGGTCGGAAGTGTTCCAACGCGGTCTAGGAGATTCCGACTGTCGGGCGGAGGCTTTCTGCCCAACATCGTAATGAGGCCCTAAATGTCCCCCTATTCTGCTCCAATTCTTTCATTCCTCAAGAGGAAGGAGCAATGTATAAAATGCTCTTTCCATATAGGTTGTGAACTTGGAGGACAATAAACCTTCTGGAGGCACCTCATTACATTAATGTTCTGTCTCTTCAAATGTGAGATGCTTCCATTTAGCCAGCAGAACAACACTCCTGTGACAATAAATGTATATCTGCTCATGTAGAGGCCATACACTTAAAATGTGGTCATTCTCTTATTTGCAGAGGAGTGTCAGGGCCTCCTAAAAGGAAATTCCAATTTTTCTGTGTCCTTGCTCTATATTATGCAGTCCATATGTCCCTCTAGAAGGTGAATCACATTTAGCATGACTCCATAGTGTGCTACGCACTGGGCAAAGTGATACAAAGAGTTTTTGGCCCTCTTTCACAACCAAGAAAGTGGTAACCCTGAGAAGAAAACAAAAGTGAACTAGGAGTTGCAATGTCAGTATGAGCAGAGTGCCACCATCTACACCCCTCGAGGAGGGCTACAATGGTCCCCAAAGTGTTGGATGCAATCTGGAATTGAACCAACCCACAAGGGCCAATCAGAGTCCCTAAAGAGCCCTGGGCCACATTTAAAGAATATGAGGGGCACATGAAACTTCTCTCCACGTCTATGTGCTGTACTTACTTTTGTGTATCCACCAACATTTCGAATAACACATGCGCATTCGATTGCACTTTTTGTAATGGTACGCAAGCCCTCATCTGCATGTGTCCCCCCCAAGTTTGGTCAGCACATGCTCAATTGCGTGCCTCGTGCCACAATTCAAAACATCGCACCTGATATTATATACAGACAGGATTGTTGTGCATCGATTGTATCCTGCAGCTCTTTTGAAATCATGTCTTTGTTTTATAATAACACAGTTCAATATAGGTTGGGAAAGAGAAGATTGACAGCATATTTCCCTATTGAGTACATTTAGGTGTATGAGGAATGTTAGAGACGATTATGTATGTCAGAGTCTTGGCATTTAATGCTATAAATAACAGCCAATTTGATGCAGTTTAATTTAGTTTGCGATAGAAGCCTAAAGTTAGAATCATATTTTTAATATAATAATTGTGAAATTAACACTAGAAATGCTTAACTAAAAGGAACAGTTACAAAGTGCATGGATGAATACACACTTCTTTGTAATGAAGAGTTTAATAAAGCACCTTTGCCTTTCATGCCAGCTTCGGTATAAAACAATGAGACCGGAGTGGAGCATTTGCAAATCCTGTAAACAACATTTTCAGAGTTTTTCCTCTAGATATCACACATTACCATCGGATGTGCATGTCATTTACCTATCTTGTTGACAAACACAGTGGACATGTGTCACCATGATACCAAGACGCCTTTAAGCCGATTTACGCATGACAATTCACCTTGACTGAGGACTAGAAATGCAACAGAACCCCATCCCAAAAGTGCTAATTCCACTCGACAATGAGTTGTTTTGTTTCTGGCTTCCTCCAAAATAATGTAGCATTGTGAAGCGATGAGTTTTGACAACCCATAATGCATTATTAATGAACTAATGACACCGGCCTCAGTTCTAGAAAACAAACTAACAAGCTGCTTATGCACAAGCAGGACTGGGATTGGCTGATAAAAGAGTTAAGCATGCTTTTTTGCATGAGAAGCTCTTTTTTTCTAAAAATGAAGCCACAGGAAGGAGCTAGGAAGCACGTTGATTGTTGGTTTTCCTAGAATGATTGTCAGTTAGTTGGCCTCCATGGAGACTGATATCTCTAAAACGTCTCATTCTCAGTTTCGGACCAAGGTGTATCTGTTGTGAACCTACTAATATTTGGGTTCTTGCTGTCATTGAATCAATATTCGCATTTCTTGTTTAAAAGAGCCATTCTGGATAGGATCCTCTTTCATGCACATTTTTTTTTTTAATACACTCATGAAAAATTGACCTTGACTTACTTGGAATGGATTCTTGTCCTTTCTTTCTTCATTGACTCTTTCCTCACATTCCATCTTCTGCATGCCTTTTATTTCAGTGTAGCCTTCTCTTAGTCTCATTCCTGTCTGCCTCAACCTCTCTCTCAGTTTTGTCCTCCTGCTTGCTCTCTCTTTTATCAAATGTACCTCGGGCATAGGCCATGCTTTAAAAGAGTCGTCTACAACTTTTGTGATTTTTCCTTTTTAGTGCCAATTTTCTCTAATCATCTAAATAGAAATGTTGATAGAAAACTACTTCGGAGTATGCATAGCAGTGAATGTGGAAGTATATTTCTCAGAGACCTGTGACAACAGCAGCAACTTCAAGTAAGCAGCTCCCCTGCATACCTCTTTCTGCAACAAACTGTAAGTTGAGTAGAGGAAAGGATGTGAATCATAAGTGTCAGGTGAAAAGGACAGAAAAAATAGAAAGGAAACAGAGACTTGGAATTAAGATGGTCATATATTTGCTAAATAGTTGAAAACAGAGTCCTAAGAATCCAATATTTTCTGTCTGGGTGTAAAAGAAGGTAGGCAAATGCTTTTGAGGCTAGAAATATTTGAACATTGATTTCTATATTATTTTTATGGTAATCATATTGGACCAGATGTACAGGCATTAGGAATAACGATTTCCTAATTGCGATAATCCCCGAATCGCAATTAGGAAATCGGTATTCCTAATGTATGAATTTTTTTTCCCCAAATAGTGATTCCTAGTAGGTCGCAAATCAACCTACGTTATCACACCACAAACAGCAGAGTTACTTTGACATTTTAAGTTGTACATTATGCTCAACAGCTCATGTACATGTAACATGATATAGTTTATGAGTCTGCTGACCATTACCCCCCTTTTGACAGTTGCCACTACACAGTGCATAGTCACTTCCCCTTAGTTCAAAAGTCCGGTTTTTTAGCCCACATGTTTGGGCATACAGCCATTGATTGGTTGCAAGCTCTGGTTTTGGTTTAAACGTTATTGGTTATACCTCGTTCTTGATCCCCACAAGATTCGAGCTTCATAGAACCCCTTTTCTAGGCAAGTGAGAGGGGCCTGGAGTAGGGGGCTGTATACCCCATACACAATTCACATGATAACATGGACCATCACCATAATATCAGATTTCCAACCCTGAATGTACAAGGGATACATTCAGCACACCGTCGGTACTCTGTATATGCGTACATTAAATGGCAGCAGACACATATCTGCTTCCTGCAAGAGACTCACCTAATTGACAGTGAAGTTCAACATCTCAGCAAACATTAAAGAGGACAAACTTATGGTGCAAGATATTTTTCTTATGCATGAGGAGCCTTGCTAAGGATCTGTCCAGGGACACCATTTCAATCCGTTCGAAAGATAATAGATTGGGAAGGAAGATTTGTATTTGTAGAGGGCCGATTAGATGATGAACATATCCTTTTAGGATGCATTTACTCCCCGAATACGGAAGAGGTAGCCTTTTGGAACACCCTATCTGAGATCCTTGTCCAATGGGTGGACATTTCATGGTTGCTAGGAGGGACTATAATAGTGCTCTAGATCTTTCCCTTGATCGATCCCACCCACCGCTTTCCGGTGCCCTGGCTTGTCAGCACTCGCGACAATTTAATCAGTGGACTCAGCAATGGTCCCTCCTTGATGCGTGGAGAACTTGTAATCCACACCTATGTCTATACTCTCACTTCTCTGGCACCCATGATTTATATGTTCGACTAGACCGTTTTCTTTGCTCTCCAGATTTTATCCCACGATTGAAGCACTGTGACTACATGGGGCGGGTGATATCTGATCATGCTGCCCACATCGTGGATATTAGATGGGGTATGCCACATTCCCTGGTCCCTACATGGTGACTTTCAAGGATACATTAGCTCATGTGGCCTTTTTTGAGGAGCAGCGTCTACATATCACCCGTTACTTTGCGGAAAATCATGCCACCACTGCAAGTCATGCCATAGAATGGGATACTTTTAAGGTGGTAACCAGGGGCTTTTGCATGCAAAACAATCTGGGGTCAGTAGAGAGCTTGCCAGGGATTTGAGGACCACTGAAGAGGAAGTAAAAAGCCTTGATAATTGTCACCCTCCAGATACAATAACCCATTGCGCCCTAAGTGTTGCGAAAGCGCGTTATGCCTCACTGCTAGAACGCCTCTGATGTGATCCCTATGCTAAATATACTGCTTGAATTCATGCGGCGGGTGACAAGCCTGTCTGCCTGCTTGCATGGCTGGCTTGTCAAGAGGTGCAGTCTCCTCCAATCATGGAGATTGCGCAGGATGCTGAGTCAGCCCTGAAAACCGAAATTGAAATATCATAAGTGTTGAGCTCCTATTACACTACACAATATCAGTCATTAACTGCACCTCCTCCAGAGCTCATTCAGCAATTCCTTGATCCCTTAGCCTTACTAGTCATAAGCGCTATCACATGTGATGAACTGGACAGCCTAATCACTATAGAGGACGTGAAGAATGCTGTACATAGTCTGTCCTGAAATAAGACTTGTGGTTTAGATGGTCTACCGCTAGAATATTATGATTGTTTCTCAACGTTTCTCGTTCCAAAATTGGTTGAAATTTACAATGAAGCCCTTACCCCAGGTTCGCTCCCTTATTTTAAGCCTGGCAGAGACCCCATTCTACTCTTCTCATATAGGCCTCTAGCTAGATTATAAAATCCTTGGTAAGGTGTTAGCAGAGCGATATGTGCTGTTACTACTTTAGCAGAATGGATTTGTCCCTGAGTGCAACACATCTAATAACATCAAGCGTATTTTTCACATTATAGATCAGGCCTCTTTGTTCTACCCTTCGATTACTTATCTTGGGAATACTTATTCGAAGTGCTGAGGGCCATGGGCTGGGGACGGTGCCTCTTAGCTTAAAGAAGGTTACTATTCACAAACAATACATCTTTAGTACGCATAGCAAGGTTGATTTCAAAGTCTTTTACCATAGGCCTTAATGTGACAGGGGTGCCCTCTGTCGCCAATCTTATTTACAATTGCCATGGAGCCACTAGCACAGCGTCTTCGTTTGGGGGGGCGACAGTGGGTTACCCCACTGGACGGAGAAACGCATGTGGTTTCCCTGTACACAGATGTCATACTGCTATATCTTTCAAGCCGGGTCTGGTGGCTTAGTGGACTAATGCATCCACAGCAGGGGCCTGTGTTTGACCTTATGGTCACAGGTTCAAATCCCGGTGGGTCCCATCAGCCTTTCATCCATCTGAGGTTGATAAAATGAGAACCATTGAGTTGGGTAACAATAAACATCTGTTATTCAGCACCTTGAGACTCTTGGGTGATAAGTGCGCTTTACAAATACATGTGATATGTTATCTTCATGATGCATCACCTGACTTGGCCCCCATTTCGGCGATCTTCCATGAGGTGGCGGGACTACAGGTGAACTGGGGGAAATCATGAGTTTTCCACTTAGCCGTGATGCTCTGACTCAGGTAATTCAGCTAGGTGGAGAACCATTGACATGGGAAACAGGTGCAGTCCAATATCTTGGGGTACACCTTTACCATTCTCAAGAAGATCTATTTGTTGGTAACTTACAGTGGGCGTTTACGGCCCTTTAATCTCAAATGCAGTTTTGGCAAAGATTGCCATTGGCTCTGGCGGGTAGAGTAGCCCTTTCAAAATTGATACTCCTTCCTCTTTGTTAAAGTTCCAGTATTTCCCAAGCAACGATTGTTTCTTGACTTAGGCCGGGCACTGGGAGATTTACTCTGGAACAATGGGTGAAGCAGGGTGGCCCTAAATAACCTTCAGTTACCTGTGGGGGGTTGGAGGGCTGGCAGCACAATCCTTTGAGGCTTGTTATCTTGCAGCACAGCTGCAATGGGTGGCCAGATAGCTATCTGAAAATATTCTTTTTGAAACCAGTACGGGGGATGGACCCCTGCCGCCGCATGTGATACAACAAATACTTCATCCTACTATTAAGATGCATTTTTCATGGACCCTACATGTTTGGATAGGTCACAAGTGCTTGATACGAGTCTTTCAGCTTACAAAGAGCACAATTCCTTACTTTCCAGTAATGCCATTACAAGGTTTACGAGGACCCCAGGGGCAATTTACTGCTGATCAATTAGCAACCTGGTACAAGCATTCCATCAAAGTAGTGGGGGATTTGTTTCAGAATGCCCACTTGCTTACATTTGATCAGATATGTCAGGAAAATAGCATTCCTCCAACTCAGCTTTTACTACATGAGCAGTTATTAGGAGCCCTCAGGACGCTGTGGGGTGTGATTGACACAGAACCACCAACACATGCAGTGAGCACGCGCAACACACCTTGGGAACAGGGCAACAACTAATCATGTGGTTTTACAGAGCCATTGGGGATCATACTGGGATCTCGCTGAGCCAACTCCATCAGGAATAGGAAGAGAATGTAGCACGGCCACTTCATGACACAGAATGGACACTAGCACTTGAATCTCCTCATACTATCTCTAGAAATATGCGATTTAAGAACATTCAGTTTATGATTCTTCATAGGGCCTATCTTGCACCTTCTCGTATAAAGCGTATGTTCTCATCAGCTGAACATGCCTGCCCTGGATGCTGAGCGCTGTCGGCTGACCTTAGGCACATGCTTTGGGCGCGCCGGATATTGCCAGTTTCTGTCATTCGGTACATACCCTATTAGCTACAGTTACAGAGCTAACAACACTCAACTCTTGTGAAGCTACAACTCTGGGTATTTTTCCAAGGAGGAAAGGTTTTAAGATGCGGATACGCTTTGCTAATATAGCCCTTCTTTTAGCCAAGCGCATACTAACTTTGTGTTGGGGTGCACAGCAGCCCCCGTCCTTTCTTCAATGATGGCAAACTTTGCTCCATTAGGGAAAAGCAGAAAGTACTGCGCTGCATTGTGAGGAAGTCCGAAGAATAAGAAAACATCTCATAGCAGCAACCTGGGACACCATACTAATACAATTCAAAGGGCATATAGCAGAGTACCCCTCTATCATCTCACGTCAGTCTACTCCTCCTGTGTCCTCCACTGATAGGGAATAACAAGACACATGGTGGATCTGGGCCAACACTAGGATCTGGCCTCACACTACTTACTCATGGCCCCCTAACTAGCATTCATCCCCTCTATTCCCTCATTTGCCTAATCATGTTTTCCGCTCATATATTCCTCTTTTTTCCACCCCTTCCAAGTTGGACTTCACCAAGAAGAACCCATTTACTTAATACCAAATGTTTTCTTTTCTTTTTTTAAAGATGCTGAATTAATCTCTCTTAATGTATGTAGTGCAAAAAAGCTTGTTGTATTGTATTACTACATTGAATAATTTAAAAACCTAATAAAAATATTTGAACCATGAATATTAATGAGGTAGGCCGCAATTTGTGACCCATTAGGAATCGCAGCCATCACAGGGATTGGGGCGTTTTGAGGTCAGCAGACCACCATGTATGTGATTGCTTTTTAAAAAAGCAATCTTTTTTTTTTAATGCAGCTGGTTTTTCTCAAGGAAAAACGAGGTATGTTTACAAAGAAAAAATACGAAACTTTGAAATTTCATTTTTCAAGAAGAGGCAGTTTGTCAATGGGACCACTGCCTGCTCTTAAAAAATATTTTTTCGACATTCTCAAAGAGGAAGGTGTACCAAGGGGACCCCCTCTCATCTGTGAATGTGTTACTATCACTTGTAAAAGGGTGGAAAAGTACTACTGTTTTGCGACCGGAATTTGGTCGCAAAATAGTAATACATACTATACCGATTTGGTATTTGGAAGGCACGACCAAAACATGCCCCTTCCAAATACCAAATCGCAAATTCGAATTGTGATTTAGTAACAATTTACCGTATTGCATTTTGTACATTAGAAAAAATATTTTTCTGGTTGCAAAAGCCCCAATTTGCGACTGGAAAAACCTTTGTACCTCTGGCCCATTGTTCTTAATTAAACAAATATTCTTTGGGCAAGCTTCACAAAACCCTAACTGCACCGAAGTTCAACATAGGTTTGCACAAATGCCATCTTTGGTAAAAGTGTCATATTCTTATAAATAGGTTCTGGTTCTATATATATTTATGCCCACAGACCTTCGCTCTGACTTCAGACCTCAGTAAGGTGGATCTTGCTCAGTCATACATTATTGAGGAGGAAATTAGTGTCCCGTTAATGACCTTTTGATACTTGGCAGCTAACCGGCACCTTGGAGGCACCAGTACCAGGCATCAGCACTCTTTAGCACGCCGTCACTTTACCAGAGGCTTGGGAACTTCAATCCCCATCATCCCTTGCGCTGTGGGAGCGCCAACGTGTGTAGCTTGCGCCAGGTGGCGCTTAAAAGCGGCTGCGGGCTCCTGCGGGGCGGGTGCCCGTTAATGACCTTTTGATACTTGACAGCTAACCGGCACCTTGGAGGCACCAGTACCAGGCATCAGCACTCTTTAGCACGCCGTCACTTTACCGGCGGCTTGGGAACTTCAATCCCCATCATCCCTTGCGCTGTGGGAGCGCCAACGTGTGTAGCTTGCGCCAGGTGGCGCTTAAAAGCGGCTGCGGGCTCCTGCGGGGCGGGAGCCCGTTAATGACCTTTGATACTTGGCAGCTAACCGGCACCTTGGAGGCACCAGTACCAGGCATCAGCACTCTTTAGCACGCCGTCACTTTACCGGCGGCTTGGGAACTTCAATCCCCATCATCCCTTGCGCTGTGGGAGCGCCAACGTGTGTAGCTTGCGCCAGGTGGCGCTTAAAGCGGATGCAAGCTCTCGCAGCGCGGGACGTGCGCGGGCGAAGCCCGGGCCAAGGGCGGGCCTGTCTGCGAAAATGCCTACAAAGAGTGCCCCCATAACAAAATATCTAAAAAATGCTGTGGGCCTCATTAATAACGAAATTGTGCATTTAGAGGAGCAACTGGCAGCAACAAAAACAGCACTTGATGCCGCCTTAAGGGAGAATGTGCCAGCAGGTGGGGTTGAACCTCAATCTCTGGAAAGTAATACGAGTGGAAAGAGCAAGGAGTCAGAAATCTTAATAATGAATTATACTAACACCATGAATACCCATAGACCTCTTAACCCATGCGTTCTAAACCCATCTCTGGAGATTTCAGTGTTAACAATCGATACATCTCTGACATCCCCTCCGGCAAAAAAAAGAAACAACCAATTTTAACTGTTATTAGCCCAGTGGAGAGGCACTCAACTAAGTCCACACCAAAGACTAAACCAAAAGCAAAACCCAAACAGAAAAAGGGAGGAACCAACCCTGGGACGAATAAAGGGGAATGTAATTCCGTAAACCAGAAGTCACATGATCTTGAGATTTTATTTAAGAAACTGCACGGTAAGCTGGACAGTATTGAAAGACGCCTAATGTCCGAAATCAAGCTGTTGCAGAAAGACATGGCATTTTTAACAGACATGGTTATTAACACACCATCCTCTAAACCTATAAGTAAGACACCCTGCCCCACTTTGTTAGCCCAAAACCGAAAAGAGAGCGTAAAAGGAAAAACAGACTCTGCCATTAATATCGGGGCAGCTATACAGAGAGAGACACTAAATATTGGAACAACATCGAAGGATGCTCTGATTACACGACAAACACCAGGTCTAAGGTCAGACATAGATGATACCTCCCACCCTACAAGAGTTCCTATAACTCCGCGAACCCTCAGAAGGAACAGATCAGCTGAAGAAGAAAATAATAACAAAGGGACATTGAATCTTCCGCCCCAGGCAACCCCATATGTTATTATTCACTGGCTTTCTGTCAACTCCAATGTTGGGCGCATATTTTATATAAGGACATTATTATGCTGAGGAGAGTCAATTGGGTGGGTAAATCTAGACAGTTATGCCCTGGAGACTGCGTAGTGGTAAATTTTCGAAACAGTAAACTGGTGGGTGATTTGTTGAACATTTTCGCTAATGACGATAAAGGCTACTACTCTGATAATCTTGATAATATAATGGCCGTCCCATTAGGCTTCTTTTACAGGCCTAACTATGACAATAATAATATACATATGTGTCATAACCCTACGTTAGATGTGCCCTTGTACAACATGTACTTACCACTGAGAAGATGTAGCGAAATAGATTGACACATGGGGGACAGGGCTGCTAACGAGTCCTTGAATATGGGTTACGTTGCAAATAATGGACTTCTAGATGTTCATTTGATAACACAGGCTGAGGATGGTGGTATGGAGGAGCATCTGTGTGGTGTTGGGGATGCTGTCCACGAGACTAGGTTGACTGCTGGTCTGGAAGGTGTTGAGCCGATTGCACCCCCCCGGTCCCAGGCTTCGGATGAGCCTTGTGCTGGGGGTGGTGAACACCCATTTACCAATGACCTGATGATAGATGGTCCTACCATATACCCAAGTGAGTTTTTAAATATTATGGCGTGGAATGTGGCTGGGATTAAAAACAAGATCAGGGATGAGGAATGGCTGAAAATACTAGAGGGGTGTGCGGTTGTATTAATCCAAGAAACCTGGTGCTCTGAGACTTTCTTTGTTAACGGTTATCAAACTATTTGCACAAATGCTAGCCCTTCTAGGATAGGCAGAGCGAAAGGTGGCTTAGCCACACTAATCACAGTCACCTCGCCTTTGATTTTAAGGGATACATATGTCTCATCACAATATTATCAGTTTTTGCATCTTTATTCAAAAGGCAAACAGCCCATAGTCATAATAAACTTTTATAACAATATCTTTGATAACACGAAGAGAAAGGTTATCAAAGCATTTGAAAATGATTTGGATACATTTTTGAAGGGACTTGATGGGGATTTTATTTTGGTTTGGGCGGGTGATTTTAACTGTGTGAAGTGTGCCTATGAAGCTGGAGAACTCTGTGGGTACTGTGATGAATTTGGTGATAGGATTCCGCATTTCTCACATGATATGTATGGGGAGGCAATTAATAATACCGTACATAAATATGATCTAGTAGTTTTAGAAACCACCAGTTCTGATGGAGAAATAACAATTCAAACCTTTGTAGGTAGAAGGTCATCCTCAATCATAGACCATTTCATTGTATCATCTAATTGTTGAGATCTGGTAGAAAATATACAAACTAACATAAGCCTCTTTAGTGATCATAACCCCTTAATTTTGTCATTGAGACTAAACCTGACACCAAAAGCACAGGGGAATACAATGGATGCAGAAATTAACATACAAGGTAATAATGGTATTTCAATAAAGTGGACTGGAGTGAATCCAGCCACATTTATGGAAAACATTTTAGGGAAAGCCCAAAGCGATATAGATATCTGTTTGGATGGTTTTTCCTCTGACCCGGCAATTATAACTGCCTTTTGTAATATTACCACTATCATCGCAGGCGATCTAACAATAAAAAGGAGAAAGAAAATTCGTGATTTAAGCCCTAGATGGTTTAACCACGAATGTTCAAGGCTGAATGGGGAACTTAAATCTGCATTAAAACAAAAACCTAGAGATAGTGCCAGGATCAGTATTGTGAGGAAAGACTATAAAAATGTTGTAAAAGAAAGGAAAAGGGAGATACGGGAGGGGGCATGGGAGAAATTAATCCAAGCAGCAGAGTTGAACGATCAAGCTCTCTTTTGGAAAACCATCAATCATCCTTATTTTAGAGAGAAAAATGCAGTAAGAATTGAAACTGTGGTAACCCCGGAAGACTGGGTAACACACTATGAGAGCATTTTCACCCCAGATGCCTTGAAAATAGTCAACGGTAATAGGGGCAATTTTATAATAGTAGAATCAGTCGGAACCCCGACAATAACGCCAGAAGAAATTAGATCGGCACTACAAAAAAGTGCCAATGGCAAAGCCGTGGGTGTGGATGGGGTCCCTATTGACGTTTTTAAACAGAATATGAATTTTTGGATACCTATTTTATTGAATGTTTTTAATGCCACTCTTAAGGGTGTATTACCGGCCACTTGGGCCGAAAGCATTATCGTACCCATTTTTAAAAAAGGAAATAGAGGGAAAGCTAATTGTTACCGCCCAATATCTCTTCTTGATTCCACCTCTAAAGTAATGGGCCGTATAATGTTTGAAAGGCTTGAAAGCTGGGCCAGTGAGCAAAATATTTTGCCTGAGGCACAGTATGGTTTCAGAAGAGGTATTGGGACGGTCGAACAATGCCTAAATCTAGAATTAATAATAGGGAAATATACATTAGCAAAGGACGGGGCACTTCACCTATGTTTTGACCTAGTCAATCATCAAAAATTATGGCAAACACTTAAAGGATTAGGGGCGCCCATTGCTATAATTAAATACTTGTCTCAGATTTATAATTCCCTAACTTCCAGGGTACGGTTTGGTAATATGGGGGAATGCACTTTGGATTTTAGAGTCACACGTGGTATCAGACAAGGGTGCATGTTAGCACCCCTTTTATTTTCTCTTTACATTAATAATATAGACCACTTTTTACAAAATCTGGCTGCAGATGCCCCGAAAGTTGGAACACGTCCCACGCCAGTTTTACTTTATGCAGACGACGCTGTCCTAATCTCTAGGACAGCTAACGGGCTGCAACTCCTAATAGATAATTTTGTATCTTACATGACTGAAAAAGATCTACAGCTAAACTTAAAGAAAACATTTGTCATGACATGTGGGAGTAATAGATCTAAGAATAGACAACATCATGTGGGCGGGGTTACAACAGGGTTTTATCTTTTTCATATTTGGGGATGCTTTTTAATAGGAACGGCTCATGGAACACACATATTGAATCATCCAACATGAAATTTTTAAGAATCACGGAGAGTATTTTTAGATTCTCCGCGAAACTGGGAAACAAACCCATTCGTGAAATCCTAACTTTGTACCGGAGCAAATGTGTCTCAGGGGTGTGCTATGGGGCTGCAATCTGGGGGAGAGCTAACATCGCCTCCCTACAAATCCAAGAAAACAACTTTCTTAAAAGATTGTTGGCAGTCCCTAAGGCTACAGCTAACTATATAGTCCACAAAGAATTGTCGGCCCCATATCTTAGTGATACGATAAATATGGCTGGCCTGACATTCTGGAGAGGATATGGGCAAAGGAGGAAACAAAGTTCACTCAAGATATAATAATGGATTGTTTAACCCTAGACCGTAGCCGGAAAATACCATGGCTGGAGCACATTTTTAATCTGTTAATACGTTGTAAAGTTGAAATTGATAAAAGGAACCCTACATCTATTTTAGAGCTCGGTAAAAGTGACCTGAAGCTCAAATATCTTAATGTTATGGAAAACGAAAGGATTAGGGTTGCCATCAAAAAATCTAGTGTTGTTTCCTATTGTGAACATCCACTTATGATGACGTTACAGCCTTACCTAATGCTGGTAAGAAATACTCAACACAGATTTTAATTAACCAGATTAAGGATGGGGATATTACATTTTTATTTGCATTCCCAAAAATGGAAAAGTGGGGTCATAAACTACCAAATTGCCCGTGTGACGGAAAATCAACACAATCCACGTTGCATTTTATTCTGTTTTGTAGTTTTTATAGAGACATTCGGAAATCAATTTTAAAGCCCCTTTTTTTATCGAATAGACTTTTTAATTACAAACAAGCTTTTAATTTTATTTGTAGTCTGGGAAATTTGAAAATTATAAACTCTGTGACACGATATGTGCAACTTGCCATTAGAAAAAGATAGGATTACACATATTTGGATGCACTACTATATGAAAAAACGGATGAAAATTGTTAGATCTTCTCGTTTTAGTATTGATACAGAAATGAAAATTCACTTGCACTTTATGTAATCCCATGTATTTATGATTTCCCATACTGTTTAGACAATGTATTAAGATAAGATGCGGCACCATGCACCTTACGTATCCCGATGCACTAAATAAGCACTAGCACTTTTAATTAGAATGGATTATCCTGTATAAATTGTTTGTGTGACAACTTGAATAATTTTCAATCCTTAATGGCTGCTTTATTACAATTCTATGTTTTTTTTTATATATTGTATATGTATCAGTATTAAGCTTTGTTATATCTTAACCTGCATAAATACAATTTGCTATTTTAATGATTTTAATCATGATGTAATGTAGGAATGATTTTCTTTGAATAATATGCTTTTATGGTGGTTTTACTTGCACCGAATAAAGCTGAATTTGAATTTGATTTGAATTTAGTGTCTCAAGAAGGGGGTGTCTTTGGCCATGGGTAACTACTCAATTCACAACCCCCTCCAAATCATAACTTTATAGGTCTTCTTTAAAGTTCACTATAATTTCAAATCCAATTTTACACTTGAATTTAGTGGCAAAATGATGCAATAAGTTTGCAAATTGGGATGAAAAATGCTCTATCTTCGATAAATTATTTCGAGGTGAAAGGAGAGGGAATCCCACACCTGGAAAAATAGTTTTCACATAGAAAAAGTTAAAGATGTATGGCAGTGCCTTGATACTTATTCAAACTGTCATATTTTCTTCTGACAGACAATCCACCAGTATAGGGTTAGTCCTACATACAGGAATCAATAAATTACATAGATGAAGGTATGTTTGCACTAATACTTTAGTGAATCACACAAACATAATATTTTCAAACCTTTAACATAACCTTATGATTCACAAATTCCTATACAATTTTTTTTAAATAGCCCTTGGCGAACTTTGGGGCCAGATGTACTAACATTAGTGTTTGCGATTACCAAATAGCAAATTTATGCAAATAGCTATTTGGTAATCACAAACACTAATGTTCTAAAGTGTGTTTTACACTTTGCAATACCCATTGGGTCACAAATTGACCTATTTCATGAATATTAATGAGGTAGGTGACAGTTTGCGACCAATTGTTAATTGCAAAAATCACAGGGATGGAGGCTTGCTGGGGTCATCAGGCCACCATGTCTGTGATTGCTTTTAAATAAAGCAAACTTTTTTTAAAATGCAGCCCATTTCCCTTAAAGAAAAACAGAATGCATTTAATAAAAATGAAAAGTTTTCTTTTCATTTTTTGATAGTAGACAGTGGTAAGTGAGACCACTGCCTGCTCTTAAAAGAACACATTTTTAACCATTATCAAAGAGGAATTTTGAGTTGGGGGTAAAGTGAGAATGTTTTGCGACAGTATTTTGGTCACAAAACATTTGTACATACTATTAAGATTCAGTATTAGGAAGGGACACCCAAGACACGCCCCTTCCAAACATGTTACCGAATCACAATTGTGTTTTGTACATCTGTAAAAGCATTTTTGCGGTCAGAAATGGCCCATTTCGGACCACAAAAAGGCTTTGTACATGTGACCCTTGATCTTTTAACATATGTCTGATTTTTTTTTGCAAGACTTACATACCACAAATTTGACCCGAAGGTGTTGGAGTGCTTTACATGAGCACCAGTTACGTTACACAAGGACCTATTCATTTTTGGTAGGCATAGGGAGATTGAGTGATTTGCCCAGAATCAGTGGATGCTGAGCCAATGCTGAGGCTCGAACCTGGTTCCCCAGCTCCAAAGTCTGCCGCTCTAGCCACAGGGCCACATCCTCTTTGTATGCAGCAGCTGATTTGGCTTGTCTGGAGTTCCCCTTTACTAAATGTATCAGCGTGTCTGTGCAGTGCTAAACATGTTTAGTAGAAAAGCTTAATAAAAGTACTAATATAAGCATCAACAGTTATGAGAAGCCAAACAATTTGCCTCTTTTTTACTCTAAAAGGACCAGAACAAAAAGCATTAAGAACAAAAGGACAGATTTTCAAAGATTATGTGTCACTTTTTTGATGCAGAACCGATGCAAAATCCTTTCTGGAATATACAAAGCAATGTAAATGGTTATTTGAATTGCTTTGTAAAAAAGCGGTAATGCAATTCAGCATTCCAGTGCATCTGCCAATAGATTTTGACAAAAACCCATGTCTATAAAAACTTGCAGGCATAAGTTTTCACCAAAATGGTGCGCCTTCTTGAGGATGGTGTAACAAAGAAATATATTTTTATTTCTCCTCACTATTTTTATCTTTTGATGTGTGCTGCATTCTGCACAGATGCAAAGAGGAAGTAGCCTCAAAGGATAGATTTTGTGCAGTAAGGTACTCCTTCCTTCACAAAATTATTATGACCTTAGCTCAGGCGCCCTTCCACTATGGCACAAGGATGCCTGCATTATCTCTAGGCAGTACAAGTGCGCCAGCACATGGATAGAGCAGAGCTGTGCCATTTCTTTGAAGATATGGCTTAGTTCTGCTCTCCCCCTTTCATGCATCTACACTTGCTGAGCTGCGTTGCATCAACTCTTTAAAAATATGCCCCAAAGAGCTAGCCTTTCTTCGCAACTGCACTGAAACTGAAATGGAGTAACTAAAAAAACTGAGGGAATGCAGTGGCTTTATGTAAAGCGAATATTAGATTTTATAAAATCTTTCCTGTTCTGCGAGACCCATTTTTCTTTTCTTTCAAAGGGTTTAGTACTCCAAGCACCATCATGCCTGTGTGGGAATATGTGCTCTATAAATGTACAAATAAATAAATACTTAATTATAATAGATACTTTATCGCCTGGTACATTTCATTTGTACGCCGCCAGATTTCGATACAAGATTAATGTTTGCAAATAAATTTCTTCTATGATAGATGCTAATGCAAAGATCCATGTCCTAGAAGGCCAGCAGCCATTTTTGATCAGTGGTTTCCTTACAATCTTTATGGCTTCACTGAAGGACCCTGCTTTTACCCTCCAGACACATCTCTAACCCACTTCCCTCACTTTCCACAACATTCTGTGATGACAATTGTCAGAGCTAATAAGCAGGTGTGCACTGGCGTAACGAAACTTGAGGGGGCCCTCCTGCAAGGCACATGGAGGGGCCCCCTCTGGACTCAATCAGAAGCTCTCCGGCCAGAGTACTGTGCCGAGGGCCCCCCCTGGAGCTTGGGGCCCCCCCGCATCGCAGGGGCTGCGGGGGCCTGTGTTACGCCACTGCAGGTGTGGAGAAAGTTTGGCCAGCGACCTAGCTAGGCATTAAAAGTGGATCTGTCCCATGGGACATGATTAGTAGCTGAGTGAGCCCTTGAGCGGATTAGATATATAGTCTGCAAGATTTAAACACCATTTTTAACTTTTTAAATATTTTTACTTGTTCACGGCAATGTTTATTTTTGTTTTAGTCCAGTGTGAATATATCAAAGCGGTAGAACTTTTTTTTACTGCAATGTGAAATGACAAGCATTACAGTAGCGAGTGGGACGTAAGACAAAATGTATTATTATTATTACTATTATTATTTTTATTTGTATTATTATTATCATTAATATTATGCACTATCTGAATAAAAGGAAAGGTAAAAATCAAAGTGAAACAAATCTGGTGTCACCGTGTCCCTTGTAAGCCTTTTGAGACTTTGTGCATTCCACTCTATGTTGTCGACTTGCACGTTACCACACTACCGTATTGACGATATGCCGACATTTAGAAAACCTGTGGCTTTCCTCACCTGTCGTAGAGGGCTAAGGTATAGACCACATCAATATTGTTTTTCTAATTACTATTTAAATGTTGCCACTCATTCTTGTTCTACATAGTTCTCTTTTTGTGTTTCATTTACATTAATACCCATCTCTCAATCTGCAACAGAGAACATAGAACCTGTTGTTCGTATATGCTCGTGTTCCATACATTCAGTACCACAAAATTGGGTAATAGTAACACCTGTTATTTACAGTGATTAGAAAAGGCAGAAGTGAAATAAGAAGGAATAGGTTGAAAAACGTTTACTATTATTTGTATCAGTTTATCATCGCTCCTTAGCTTGTTTCATTTTCTACCTGTCATGCAAAAAGTCTGCCTTCAGAGCTATTTCCCTTCTCCAGCATTCAGTGCTCTCTCTTCATTTCAATCAAAAGAATGCCCTGATTACTTACCAGTAATCTTCTTTGTTCATATTCCTACTCTCCCTCTGCCCAGCCTTTATTTATAACGTATCCCCACCTCCCAGACAGGAAAACTCCAGTTAGTACATTCTGAGAAAGAAGGCTCCACCTACCCCACTGGACACTTTAAGTGGAGTCCTGCATCCTCTTTAAATGTGCCAAAGGCCAAATAGAACTAGAGTTGTGCAAAATTGCCATAATTTGCTTTTGTGTAACTAAGCAAAATTTCAGTGAAATTAAGTGATATTACGCGTAATTCCACAAAATGTGAATCCATCAGTTAGTGCTATATTTTAAAATGAAATGAGCCCTTGCATCAATTGTTTTGACGCAAGGACACATTTTTTAATGCAAGGATGCATTATGTGCTAAAAAGTAGTGCAAAGAACAAAAGCACTATAAACAACAGTTGCTCGCTTTCTGTTACTTGAATCCGTTTATGGTCAATTTTAACCACAAATGGCAAATTTGTGATAATTTTTTTACTGCAAATAGCATATATTTGAGCACCATGGTGCAGTGGCGTAGCGAGGGGAGATTGGGGGTGGTCCGCCCTGGGCGGCAGGAGTTTTGGGGGCGGCAACCTCCACCCGACCCTCCGCTCTTACCTGCGGCCGTCGTGGGGGCGGCCGCTGCAGGAATTGCCAGCATCCCCCCACTCTCTTTCATACAGATGCCGCGGGGCGGCAAATGCAGGGGCCACCACGGGCGGCCGACGGTCTAGCTATTCCGTTGCCATGGTGTAATGGCATAATTTCAGGACATTTTAAATAACATGAATTATGTAGGCATAATTAAAATTTTGCCCTGGCCTAAATAGAACAAGGTTGGCGGGCATGCTGCAAGCATTAGGATAGGGAAGAGTTGAATTAGGAGTGATTACGTTTTCTGTTAAGTATTCAGGGCATTACCTCTACAAATCTCTTCCTCACCCAAGTCATTATTTATGAGGCATAGAAAAGCATGACCCAGGCGTCAGTGGACTCAGAGCTGCAGCATTGATGAAGAGAACATATCTATGAAACACCAAGGAAGCACGGTCAAAGAATGCACAAAGGTAGAGCAGGATCTTGAGCATAAATCACATACTATGCATGACCAGATGAAAGATCAGTACAGCACGGTCAAGAGAAGCAGTAACCCACTAGCACAAAAAAGGTCACTACATGCCATGTCCCAGACAAATATTTATACAAGCGAACCAATGCTGAAAGCTCGAACCACCAAGACAGTGAAAAAGAGGAAAGAAAGGTAAACAAGGACTACATATGTCACCAGCAAGGAGAATAAAAGACAACCAATATACATACCCTAGACAACTAAAGAAAAAGACCAACATGCAATTGGAGGCCCACCAAAACTAGATCAACGAATATAGGTCAGAAACACATCCCATGGCAGATTACCACCACCAACAAGAGGAGAAAGGCAGAACCAAGAGTGGGAGAAGGACCCACACAATAAAGGAAGACATACTTGAGAATAAAAGCAATAGATTAGAGGGGAAGCAGACTGGCACACATGAGGCTCTGACAGAGATAGTCAGAGGGCAAGCCACTCAAGGCTGGAGCCAAAAGAAGGGCCGGATTCAGCAAGTCACAGCCAACATACCAAAAGCCCAGTAACAAAGTCCAATGAACAGTGCCAGAGCACCAGAGGCCAGGAGTCCTCTCCACTTGAGAAAGGAATCACTCACTAGTCCCAGGAACCAGGCACAAAAGAACCCATTTGGGGACAAAGAGAGCCCTAACAAGACAAGAAGGGCCAAAACCAGACAAACATAGCCAGGTTGATATATCACCCATAGAACAAACCTCCATAAAGTAATCCACCTGGAAGAAGCTACCAGAGAAAGGGACTATCATGCCCCCATGTCTGGACCAGAGAGTGAAACTATTCAAGGCCATCAAGACACCTGTTGCAGACCCCACCAGGATTAAAGTCTGGAAAGCTACAGTATCAAACACCACCAGCAGAACTCACACCTCGAGGGCACAAGAGTATTAACATCTAATACAGAACAGACATCCTATGGCCACCAGCCCCAGGGAAACCAGAAACAGAAATAGGTGGGGTGTTAAAAGACCAAGGGACACAGCACCAGGTAGAACCAAGAGTTGAAAGATAAGCATTGATCTGTTCCCAAACAGAAGAGAGGGAACAAAAACAGGAAGAATCCCTCCATCACTAGGTAAGACACAGAGCCTGAATGAAGGAGAAATCAGAAACCAACACACATGAAGAGACCAATGGCTACAGGAAACCAGCTGGCACACAAGGGGCACAGCCGAGTGCCAAGCCAACAAGCGACTACCTCCCAACAGTCTATGGAGCCAAGGGGGAACAAGAGAAACCACAACCCCTCAGGAATGCAGAGGAGCGTGCAAAATGTTCTGGAGGCATGGAGAACTTTTAAGGGGCATAGGTGCCTCCAGGAAACATGGAAGCACTGCAGGAACAATAAAGTGAATAAAAACAGCTAAGAGCCAGTCGCACTGTGAGGGCCACACTGGCAGGTCCAACAGCTTTTGTGGAGAAGGAAAAGCAGAAAAAGATAACCTTGTCACTACTCCAAAGAGAATCAGTCAAAGGACGTTAAAGAAGACAGCACTAGAATAACTGGAGTCCTACTGAAGGGCATAGGACCAAATGGCAGAGGACAGAAGTGTTGAAAACAAAAACCAAGCCCACTAGATTGTGCTGGGAAATCAGAAGTCAAAGGTGCTTAATCCCATATTTGGACAGGTGACCAAAATCAATCCACAGAGTGAGAAACAAAATCACAGACACCTGTGGGAAAATAATTCCCCATCCTCAGAGAGAGGGGAAAAGGGATTCATACAAGCAACCACAACTGAGGCAAGAAAACCAAAACATATGAAATCCTTTTGTCACTACTCAGGAGAGCAAAAACATAGCAAGTAAGAGCCGAACAGATGTCTGGGTAAAAGCACCAGGAATCCCAGAAATGGCACTTCTGGAACAAAATCACACGCCACCATGATACAGATGCACAACTGTGACCAACAAGAAGGGGTAACCACTGAGAGATAGGAACACTAACAGCCATTATGAACTAGATGTAATACATATGGAAGAGACCAAAGATTAGGAAAGCATTAAAAAAACAGACTTCCTAACAAAAATCAATGTAGTCACATCCGCAAGCTGAGAAAACGGGCACAGCGATGAATAATGCAGCAGGATAAAAGTCAGCTGGGCCCGGGTACATACAAAGAGCAACATAAACATTTCCTAGGAAGACTGACCCAACCCAACCACAGTAAACAGTAGAAGACCAGTAAGGCGCCAGTCATGCAACCATCTAGAGGTACAAAGAGAGGATGAGAAGCACTCACAGGACCACATCAGTAGGAGAAGAGGCCAATGGGAAGAGTCACCCCCCAAAAAGTTAAACCTCCTCAACTTGAGTCAAAGAATAGACTCAACAGTTCCAAAGGGATGGAGAAGACAAGCCAGAGGACAGATCCAGTCAAGCCCATAAGGCCACTGGCAAGTCCACAGAGTCCACTAGCGCCCACACAGGTACTAGGGAGGCTGGAAGAGAGAGATTCTGTATAGAAAAGTACCTATGAGATTTTGAAAGTCCTAAGCAAGTCCCCTGCGAACCAAGGGTCACTCTGGTCCCCTCATCTTTGCAAAGATGAGAATAACACCACACGAGGTGCCCAAAGAAAACTCAAGTGGAGGAACCCTAGGGCAACCAAAGCAATGAGCAGGATACACTGACACAGGCCAACAGGGACCGCTTTAAAATACCAGAATACAAGGCTGTATAGGAGCCTAATCATAACTTAACTGGATGGCGAGGAATCACCACAGCAATTTTAACAAAGTAATGTGATCTGAATTTGCTTAGACAGTTGCACATTTTCAACAGCCCTCCCAGTACATTTCTTTAAACAAACCACAGGTCCTGCTTTACGGAAGGACTACAAAATACTGAGGGAAGTGAGTCTTCATGTGCCTCAAGGTTTATAGCAGCACTTTTCAGTAAATGAGACAGATACAGTGCGTGTCAAACCCAGGCTACACTCACCAACATTTGTTTCCTGTATTGTTTGTGATCTCCATTCATTAACATTTAGACAATTTTACCAGGAGGTAGCCACTGGTAGAAGTTGTAGTCCAGGGGACAAAGCCTGTGATGCGTCTGGAAGGTGGAATCTCTGTACGATGAGTATTTTGAACCATCATTTCTGTGAAGTTCAGGAGGGTAGCAGCAGTAGCAGGTGGAAACAGATAATGGCCAGTCCAAGCACAGGACAGATGGGCTATCATGCTGCACTGCTCTCCTGTAGGCTGATGTGCAGATGCCGGACCCATGGAGAAACACCCAGAGACAACAATCCATAACAGAAACAGAAAATGGTACACACTGAAGGAGTAGCCGACATACAGTTCTCCCACCTACCAGAAGCAACAAAGACCAAAAGCTTTACCATGTGTCCAAGTGTAGGTTTTTGCCAAACATTCCATCTGCTTCAATGAATGCTAAACAGGATGCTGCTGATATTTAGGGCCTAATTACGAGTCTGGTGATCCTCGGACAGCCAGACTCATGGTGGGCAGTGGTGGCGGTCTTCCTACCGCCACATTACGACCTTGGCAGTCATGCCGCCCTGAGACTGCCAACTTCACCAGGGAACTACCATTCCCTGGTGGTGGCACGGCTGTCAAGAGGCATCAATATGCTTGGAAGGACCGCCGCGGTCCCGCCAAGCATATTACGACTTTCCTCACTGCCATAAATTTAATGGAGGTCGTTTAGTGGCGGTGAGGAAAGAAAGAGGGCACTACAGGGCCCCCTTGTGCCACACTCCATGTGGATGCACACAGGAGGGGACAACATGTGCCCCCTTGTGTGCATGCACCCCCAGTTCCAGCACGGCATGGACTTCACAGTCCATGCCGTGCTAGGACTTCCTTTGACGTTCCCATTGCGGTCCTATTTTATAGGCACCGCTGTTGGAACGCCAAAGAATCTCCCGCCAATTACTAAATTAGTCATTATATGGTGGGCGGTTCTCACGCTGGCTTGGCGGTGTGGTGGCAGGGCGGTCCCGCCGCCGCATCGTCAAACTTGTAATCGGGCCCTAAGAGTGAAGAAGCCTTCTCTCCAACCAGCAACAAAGAGGATCAGACTACACCAACTAGCTGAGCCTTACACCACAAGCAGTTCCTAATTTGAGCCAGTGGTTTCCGGTGCTCAGCACCGGTACCTAATTGCCAGCCCCGGTGCTTATGACAGTCTGCCACATGATGGCACTGGTTTCCTAATTTAGGTACGAGCACAACAACAGCTGTTTATTAGTTCAATTTACATTGACAATGATTAATACCTGCCCCCCAAGCAATTCTTATAGCTTTGGGGGGCAGGAAAAGTATGAATTGTCACGCTTGTAAGAGTGTGATGGTTAGTAGCTGGGTTTGTACTGTTATTGGCAGCTGGCAGAGGAAACGTGTGGTGCAAGCTGGAGTGGCCTCCCGACGAGAGCCCCGGCACTTATTCTTTTACAAATTAAGCACTGACCACAAGGGACACATGGAACCACCAGGACGGTACTTAATATGAAATATTAGTAAGTCAAATGCAACCACCAATACCTTTACACAGAGTCATCCATTTAGTATGCTGACCTCGTAATCATCCAAGGCAAAACACAACACTGCTCAACATATGCCTAGTAAGTCAGGCACTCCCCAAAAGAAAATCTCACGAAGGACCCTAAAGTTACCTCATGCCAGTCAGGAAAAGACCAGAAGTGGAGGACAAAGCCCTGCTGAGACCTCAAATGGTGGAGCTTCATGCCCTAAATGAAGACAGGAAAAATAGCCAAATTGTAGGAATGCCAGCCCTATTTATGGCACCTAGTAGAATGGTTGCAACTTTCACTCTGAGCATTCAAAACTAGTGCTTTCCTGCCACTGGGGTAGAAACATCTCATAAGAAAGGACGATGACAAGGAAGAGGGCCATATATGTAATGAGCTGAGTGATAATGGTTAAGTTGTTGGCTGTAGACACAAGAAATGTACATGTTCATTTAAACTGTGATGGGCAGACCATCTGCCCATGTCAGCAGAGGTTATCACCCCTGTTCCTCAGGCAAATGCCACCCGCCATATTTAGAGTTCCTGCTTGCCTGTCATAGAACTCGAAACCTTCAGAGCAGCTGTTGATGGAGCGGTTGCTCTGAAGGATTAAGAGATTTATTAAGTGGGCCCCATGTTTGATGTGCCCACTCAGCAAGCATTTTTATTCTTCAGATCAAACTCCCAAAACTGACGTTTGTGCTTGAAAAATAAAAAAATCAATGGCTCAGAGGTGGTTGGTTCAAAGGTTTAGAACGGCAGAGCCAGGTGAAGTAGATGCAAACCTTGCTTTTAACCTGATTCTTAATAGAGTAGGGTAACAACAAGTATGGCTGAGCAGGAGCACCACTAATTTATGGAAGTGCTACAGCTCCACCAAATTCTAAATGAGTCCTTTGGGGGCCAATTTTTTTAAATGAGCCCCCTTCGCCCAACTCTGTTCCTTTAAGGTGATGCAGGGATGCTCTGTAGTTTTATGGAAGAAGGCATTCAGCTCTGACTGTACTATCAAATGGAACAGATACAGTTCTCTCGACTGGCCAATGAGAATGTGGAGAAAGCCTCATTCAAATGGAGATGCTCTCTATTCAACGTAGAATATTTCCTCTGGTGATGGTTTGCTTACAGACCATGCATCATTGTGGACTGCCCCGTTAGAAGATGTAAACTGTAGATCGCTCCCACAGGTGGCGATTTGGAAACTGACAAAAAAGGGTCCATGGGACCATATCATTTTTTTTTCCTCATGGGTGTCCTGCACGCAATGAAGGGTGGGATATGAGACCGTTGTCATCCATAGTTGGGACACTTTGTAGCCTTGGGGAACAACAGCAGATGCAGGGGCAGTCCCCCTGCATCAGTCACAGTTAATTGTGGAGGACTGAATTTGTATTCTAGGCCCAGACTTGTATTCCCGGCTTCCTTACGACAGCGAATTGCGTGGAGCTGGGAACATCGCTTTCTATCCCTGTGCCTCTGTTCCCGATCCTCCGAAACTGTTAAACCTTTGAAACAGTTTAACTGCATCGATTTCGCATTGTATTAAAAAATCACATCTCCCCTCCATTCGACTCCGTCTCCATCATCGTTTTGTCTCCTTCCTCCGTCCTCGTCTCACATGTCATTTATCAACCCTCCCGCGCTCCTTCTGAGAGAAGATAAAGTATTGCTTTTCTCTTAATAACGATCCTCTGTGTCATGCCAACCTTCTCAAATGGC
Source organism: Calotriton arnoldi (assembly GCA_963921515.1). Taxonomy (NCBI): domain Eukaryota; kingdom Metazoa; phylum Chordata; class Amphibia; order Caudata; family Salamandridae; genus Calotriton; species Calotriton arnoldi. The sequence continues at coordinate 169,920 of CAWUFW010003421.1, read as the reverse complement.
CATTAATTTTGTACCGTGACAACTTAAAGACAACAGGGCTATGCACAGAGGCACTTCAGATCTGAGCGGGCGCAGAACTTATATTAAAGGTAACTCGGCACATCTCTTCTGGAAACCAGACACCGAAAGGGGATGATGAACAAATTAAAACCTCTTGTGGGAAAGAATTTGACTGAAACCTAGCATTCTTTGGACTGTTCACATGAAACTGATAAGGCTTAGCAACTCGCTGCAGTGCTTTCCAAACGCTTTTATTAGGCATATGTTGGGCCTGCGAATAGGGCGAAAATATCAATAAACCAAGAATGACAACTGGATGCTAAACAGGCAAACATATTCGACCTGCCAAACTTTGAACATTTTTTAGAACACCGCTATAGCAATATATATTTGAAAAAAAGAAAACGCTGATTGTTGCTGCTTAGAAAATTATCTCGCCATCTTTGGCTGTTTTTCCGAATGACTCTCCCCAGTAAATGCTTTCAGGAATGTAAACTATTAGCGAGGTTAACAAAGTAACCCATAGATTTCACTCTTTTCTGATTTGCCTTCAGTGTACATTTTTACGGGTGATTTAGTGCTTGGGAAAATTGCTGGATTTTCAGCAGTTGAGATTGGGCACCACCGTGTCTAGGGATCAAATGAGGGATGGGTATCAGTGTTCCAAGGTCCCTCTGGACAGCCCTGCAGCGTTTCATTTAGAGTATGAAGGTTTGCAAGATTCCGCCAATATTTCCAGGTAGAGAATTAAGGCCCAGAACTGCCTACAATTCACAGAACACAGTGCAGCAAGTAAAGCTGTTGTGCTGAGTTGCATGAACAGGAGAGAGCAAAACAGCGCTATACCTACTAAGATGTGGCACTGCGCTGCTCTTTACCTGCGCTGGCGCACTTGTGGCTGCCTTGTGCCAACTCAGACTCCCTTGCGCCATAGTGCAAGGCTGTCTGCATTGTGTGAGCATAGTTTTTGTATTGGAAGTGCTTCCTCCCTGTACAAAAACTATGCTTTAAGGTGTTTCCCACTTTGCATGTGTGCTGTAGAATGCAGCACACATGCAAAGAGGGACAAATGAGAAGAAATTAAGACATTTCTCCTTGTTACGTCTGCCTCAAGCAGGCACAGGGTTTTTGACCAAATCCATATCTATTGTCCTTTGTATATAGGGATCTGCGTCAAAATCCATGGGTGGTTGCATGGGAATACCCATACGCTACCCATGGAACGTCCACTTGACACAAAGTAACGCAAGGCAGTGCAGTGCCCAACGTTGCAGTACTCTTTCTTACAATCTGATGCAAACCGCATTTTGCGTTGGATTGTAAATCCTACCACAACACTTTGTGTCAACTTTGCATTAAAACTCGAGCAAACTCGATGCAAAGTGTTAATCTGGGTCCAGCTGTGCAGGCACTTTGTTTACAAACCGGAGTGCGCATCTATGAGGGACCTGGATGGTAACCTTGCAATACCATGTTCTGTTTCAAAGTCAGCTTCTCCTAACGGATGCCCCATGTCAAACAATACTGACGCAACACCAGATATGCATGAGACGCAGACATTGTATGTGACCTGTGGCAGACCTCCTAAGAGCTTGAACCTGCATCTGCACATATGCCTATGTAAGAACAGAGCAGGATGATAGCCCCTCCGTCCTGTGACTGGGCTGGCCATTACCAGCTTTCACTTGCCACTGCTGTTGTCCTCCTGGACTGCAAACAAATGATAGTTCAGCATACTTATTGTATGGAGATTCCATCTTCCAGATACATTACAGGATACGTCCCCTTGGCTACAACTCCCCCCAAAGGCTTCTTTCTGATAAAAAAAGTCTAGGGGCCGGATGTATCAATATTGGGAATAGCAATTACCTAATTGCGATTCTCTGGGAATCTCATTTAGGTCATCGCTATTCCTAATGTATGAAACGACGTATAGAGTTTCATTTAGCGATTCCTAGTGGGTCGCAAATCTACCTACCTCATGAATATTAATAAGGTAGGTCGCACTTTGCAGCCCATAAGGAATTGCTAAAATCACAGGGATGGTGGCCTGCTGGGGTAAGCTCCAGCCTTCAATCTGATTGTCCCTATCTTCATGAAAGCAAAATAGGGAGGAAGAAGTTTTGTTGGATAGACCTCTCAACTTTGGAACTCTTTGCCACATGGCTGTTTAAACAGTCATTTGTGCTAAGCCACCTCTCTACTTCAGTCGGCTACTTCCCTGTCTTGAGTCCCGCGCCTAGACACCCTTGTGTATTAGTGCGCATTTACAAATCTTCATTTCATTTCATTTCCATTTCTGTGATTGCTTTTAAATAAAGCAATCATTTTTTTTTCTAATGCAGCCCATTTTCCTTGAAGGAAAATGGATTGCGTTTAAAAAAGAAAAATTAAAAGTTTTCTTTTCATTTTTTGAGAGTAGGCAGTGGTATGTGGGATCACTGCCTGCTCTTAAAAAATGTTGGCGCACCCATTCACAAAGGGAAAGGGGTCCCTAGGCGAACTCTTCCCGTTTGCGAATGAGTTACCACCTACTTGAAGTAGGTGGCAAAATGCAAATGTTTAACGATCTCATTTTGGTCGCTAAACATTTTTACATACCACTGCGATTCGGTATTAGGAAGGGACGCCCTAAACACGCCCCTTCTTAATTACAAATTGGTATGTATTCGCAGTTCCAAATTGCGATTTGGTAACATGTTACCGGATCGCAGTTTGGGAATGAAACATACCAAAATGCATTTTTCCGGTTGCAAACAGGCCGATTGTGCGAATCGAACCATTTGTGACCGGAAAAAATGCTTGATATAGATGCTTATGGATTAAGATCACAAACATTTAAATAAATAAATATTGATGGACATAGTCTGGATTTATTTTCTGGTAGGAAACTTTTAGAAAAATTAATTTGTAATTTGTTTACCATGTGCTGACAAGCTTACAAATTGATTGACCATGTACAGTGCCTTTTGGGTAGGTTCGTGCTATAGCAATATCACATGCAAAAATGTATATACATGTGAGCGCACAAATGCGGGGCAAAAGCATCTGGGTTGAAAACTAGAACAATTAATCTATTCTTAAGTCTCCTTCCTTTGGGATTCAATTCCTTTATTTCTTCATTTAGAAGATAACATCCTTAGGGTCAAGAAACCACTGAAGGATCGCCTCTTCTGATATACTCTGGCTTGCTGCTCTGTCCACATTCAGAATTTGTCCTCTTTAAATAAACTCAAGTTTGTTTTGGTTTAGCTAATTACCAATTTACCCACTTTTTTGTAACCACACCACTTTGATGAAGCCCCTTTGCTGCAACATCCTGTACTAAAACAATGACTAAAACAAAATAAAATAATGAAATCAGTTAGATGAATTGAATGACTGAAAAATACTTCAGACAGGCTCCAAAAACACACTTCAGGATAGGTCTGTCAGGGAGGAAAGCCTCAATGAATAAGCTGCTGAGACCAGATGCAGGTTGTAGATGGAATTGGCAATATTCTTTTTAGTATATTCATCCTCTTCATATCACTCTCAACAATACATGATTATACCTCAAGAAATAGAATACGTTTGTGCCCAGTGATGCAATATCATTTGTGAATGTATAGCTTAATATTAGACTGGGCAGAACGTTGGATATTTCAGAATGCTCCACGGCCCACTTCCCTGTTTATTTCTAGATTGGAGTTTTATTTTTAATTTGTTGCCCAGGACTCCCCCTTTTAGGCTGTATTCAGGGGAACATAGTTCCTCTAAGCTTTATCCTGTGGGGGACCATATAAACTTAGGACTTCACACATGTTCCACTATACGCAACTTGGGCAGGGGAAACAACATTTATTTGCAGAACTGGAGTGGCAAGAGCAATTGAAATGTGGTTCCTACCCTGTGGGTTGAGAGATGGTTCCTACCCTGTGGGTTGAGAGAGTTGGTTGGTGCCTGATGGAGCGGCAGCAAAGTGTGAGCCTGCTATATGCCACTGAGAAGAGCAACAAAAGTGAAGGGTCTCACTTCCCTATCAGGGGTGAAAGCTAAAGGATATTTGGTTTCTATGAGACACTTGGGACAAGCTGCATGCAGGATCATTCAATATATTTAGGCTGTCCGGTTTTAGGTTTAAACCTATAATAACTGATAAAACCCCACCGAAAGGGAAATAGCCCTCACCAGTGTAAATATATAAACACTGAAAAAACACCTGCACAACCACAAACTAAATGTCATTCAAAGAAAGGAAAAGGAGAGTGAAAGAGTCATTTTGTTTCTTCCTGAAGGGCCCAATACAATGTAAGTTTGTTATACAAGCTAGCAGCAAGAAAGACTGGGCTAACATTATTCTGCTTGAGTTTTGTTGTTTAGGGATGTCACTAAAATATTGTTTCTTCTACCTTTTGATTTTTTCAGTTTTGCATTCTTTGGTCTAAAGTTGCAGGGTTTAGAAGCATGTTTTAGGTCTTGTTTAATTATTTTATAAACTGTATAGAATCAGGAAATATCAAAATCATATTTGATATTTTGGCTGCGTTTGATTGTTTCACTGATAGGTAAAATGGCTGGGTTCATAAGAATCTTTCCCAATATGTGCCATCACATTTACCCACAGAGAATGGGTAAAAACCCTTGATACATCAGCCCCCAGTTTCTAGTGAGTCAGTATTGATAGTAGATGAATTGCCAACACCTCAGGCTTTAAACATTCAATGCAAGGTATAGCGACAATTATATGTGAAAAGAATGCTATCACCAAACATCTGGGATAGTGGTGTAAACATGACCCCCGACTTTTGGAAAACATAGAACGGAGTGTCACTTGAAATGCTGCTGCAAAAAGGTTCTTTCCAACTTCAACAAAGATTGGAGTGATATTGTTTGTTTTTGCAGTGATTCAGCTACGTATATGAAAAAGTTGTTTGATGACCTGTCAAAACCGATACCTGAGCTGAAGTGCTACCCTGTGAGAGTTCCTTGCCACTTGTTAGATGGTATGCTGAAAGCATCCTTACAATCTTTAGAGTTAATGAAGAATGCTTTTGACTTTTTAGTCCATTTTGATGTACTGTTTTTGTTATGCGTGGGAACTAAAACGCAAATATTTCTCATTTTGTGCTTTATGTGGCATCAAAGAAAGAGTCATCCCAACTGTGTCACTTACACTTAGCTGATGGTTCTCAGTCCAAGGGAAGGGGCTGTGAATACTATATTATCCGTGTGGCAACCGTTTACAGAATTTTTGCTGAGTGATGATGCCAAAGGTAAGAAATGTGAGGATCTTTGGTCACATATTGATAGTGATGTGAAAAGAAAAAAAAACTCTACTGCATTCTTAGATTTTTACAGTAAAACATAACTGCTGTAGTGAACATAATAAAAAAAATTAGAGTCTGAAAACACTCTTGTCTGCCAAGTGTTCAGCACAATTGGTGTAGATGTGAAACATCTCCTTGAGAGCAGGCTGGGCGACACCTTTAGTGAATTTGGCACTGCAACATGTTCCATGTTAGAGTGCTTGCCACTTGGTAAGCAAAGCAATGTTGAAGAGCCATTCAGGAGCTTTTATTTTACAATGTATGAGAAATGGCTTGCAATGATACATAGAAGTGTCCCCTCACCAACCATGGCATTTGAAGTCAATGAAACCGCACTGTGGTACTCTGTACAAGTTCTTGATCCCTTCCGTAAAGGGAATCTTCTCCGTAGTTCCAATCATGCTACTTCATTTTTGACCACTTCAATAACTCTGAGGCCATAAGCGTCCAGTTTAACGCAAATGTTGCAGAACCTGCCCGGAGAATCACAATCTTCAAGTGCACCAGTATTGGCATGGAAAGCTATGTCAGTGGCCAGAGTTAGCAAATTGTGTACTGGCTCTTTTGGCATTGCCCATCTCAAGTGCCAATGTTGAGAGGGCCTTTTCACAGAAAAAAGTTTACATGGGAAGGAAAGAGCGAGCGTACATGACCAAAGACTCACTGAAGAAGCATTGTATGGTGTACTACAATAAGTTTTATTTGCAAAAATGTATTTGGACCTCGTATACACTGTACATACACTGTCTATATACCATGCTCTATCAGTGCAGAAAGCAAGCAATAATAAAAGCAAAACGTTCCATAAGCACCGGAAAAACACTGTTTCTGTTGTTTTTAATGGCGTGAAAATGTGTAACCACTGATAACCACTGTTTTTTAAAGGTATTGAAATCACTTGAAAACACTGAAAAAACCCCACCAGAATTTACCAAAAATAGAAACTGAAAACAGGAAAGCCTAAATATATTTAAGCCCATGTATTGGCTTAAAACCACATTACCTATGTAGTAAAATTATAATTACCCATACAGAGGTGTGATTTGTGATTGTACAAGAACAGTAAAAATATGCTTGCTAAGCTAAGGTATTTTGGGTAAAATAATCATGCAAGTAAAAATATTTTCAGAATTTAACAAGGTCAATTATTTATACATGATGAAATATTGTCCTAATTCAGTGGGAGAACTTCACTGTGTCCACTTTCTCCAAAGGCTTGTCCAAGAAAATAGCTAGCATGATTGATTTCAGCATAAGTCGCATCAGAATTTAAAACTTGAGGAGAACATCCATTCACCACTCTTTCTAAACCTTCATTTATACAACTGACCACACATCAGTCCAAATCTTTTCACATAGACCCCTATAAGTATATTGGAGACTGGGCCCCAACTTTTTAAACTAATTGCCAATCATGCTTAACCCTGCAAATGTGGTGGATACCCAGATATCACAAGTGAAGGATCTCACACAACAAACATCCATTGTTTCAATTAATCAATGGTTACATAAAACACATATGAATCAGCCCAATCTTCTTGCAACTGCTCAATATGACTAGGTTAGCAAGTGATACTCGTGTGGTACCTGCCCTTAAACATGATAAAGACGCTGAATATTGTAGAAATCTTTCAAGTGAGTCAACAAAAATCGGAGATCAACGTAACAAATATATCATTTAACAAAGAACTAGTCAGCTTGATCTCAGTGCCGCTTTTGACACAGTGTCTCATACGGTCTTGGTGAAAGCCCTGCATTCTTTAGGCCTTGGAGGCTCAGCCTTACAATGGTTTCGCTCTTTCCTGGCTGATCGAACTTTTCAGGTTTTCTCTACCTCGGCTAGTTCTAATATCCATCGATCTCCTTACGGAGTTCCCCAGGGCTCTGTGCTGCGTCCACTGTTGTTTAATATCTATGTGCGCCCATTGGCATATATTGCCGAAGAGGCTGGGCTGTCCCTTTTTAACTATGTGGATGACACGCAGATAATCTTTTCCCTTACTTCATCTAGGGGATCTGATTCATCTGCTCTGCAGATCGGTCTGAGGAAAATTGCATCTTGGATGCAGAACAACTTGCTCAGACTAAATGGAGATAAAACTGAGGTTATGATTCTAGGAAAAGAACAAGACATCTGGGGACCGCAACATTGGCCCACTGAAATGGGCTTGTTACCCCAACCAGTGTGTCAAGTTCATAACCTGGGTATTATCATTGACGACCATCTGACAATGAAGCAACAAATCACTAAGGTGGCTGCGACATGCTTTACCATTCTGAGATGGCTGAGAAAAATTCTGTGGATATTACCCCTCTCTGTTCAACGTACTGTGGTTCAAGCCATGATTACATCTAGACTTGACTACGGTAACGTTTTATACTTAGGCTCTAATAAAACTATAATTCGTAGGTTGCAGGTGGTGCAAAATGCAGCTGCTAGGCTGCTGTGTCAGGTACCAAGGATGGTGCCAGCCACCGATTCTCTTTGCAAATTACACTAGCTAAAAGTGGAGAACCGTATTAAATTTAAGGCCTTGAGCTTTATGTTTAATATTAAATCCGGAACAGCCCCACAATACTTGCAATCGTTAATCCAGTTGTACGCTCCTTCTCGTCTTTTGCGTTCTGCTGGACAGTCTAAATTTGTTATCCCTAGAATCAAACTGACCAGGATGGGCGGCAGGTCCTTTTCTTTCTTTGGCCCCTCCCTGTGGAACTCTCTTCCTATCTCTATACGGGAGGAAACTGTCTTTAGTAGTTTCCGTAGACAAGTGAAGACCTGTTTGTTTAATCAGTAATTCATTCCTACTTACTCTTTTTCACTCTTACCTGCCGGCGCTGGGAAACCCCTTGGGGTAGCTGTGCCCCTTATAAGTTTAAATAACATAACAGCTTAAAGAAATAGCATGTGTACTGTCCAACTTGTTAACCGGTGGATACAATTCACTGCAAAATGTATAAGAGTGGTAGAGGGGAGTGAGTGAATTAGTTCAGCTGTAAAAAGTTACCATGAGTGGAAGTTTAGTACACCCTTTCACTCACAATTAGTATACAATATAGCCTGTAAGAGGAATTCCAGCTCCTTTCTGACAATTATGTTCTTTCTTCCAAATAATCTTTTTGGCCTTCTTTTCACACAATACGAGACTTCATGGTACAGTCGGTAGATGAACACTAATGGTCATATAGGAAATAGAAAAGAATCATCTTCCATCCTACTACTACTTTATATATTCCTTTGGTCATATACCAGAGTATATGGCTCTTGCACAGGCACTAACTCACTGAAGAATGACTTCTTTACTTACAATCATCTTTTCTGCTCTTCATGGCCTGCATTAGGGAAAGTGTAGAGTGTTCCACCCTGCACCATGGCACACCTGTAATTTAGTGCACAAGACACATAGATGGGCAGTGAGTCCTACCTGTGATACAGCCCCTGGGGAACACGGAAAATGAATTTGCGCCCTATTATGGTCAATGTGCTGTTTAGAGTACAGGCGCAAATTCGCACCTAGACAGTGTATTAGTGAAGGTTGCAATTGTGAAAGTTGAACGGGCAATTTGATGCCACAGGGCGCCTTCACTTAGGCCTATCACCTGGCGCTAGTTTGAAAGGGGGGATACTGACTCCCGCACATGGAGTAGTGAGTGACTATAATCTCATAAAGAGGGATCCCTGGAGGGTCCCTTGGACCCTCTTTTCCTCATTCCTATGGGTACCTTGGAGGAAACTTTGATTGTGCACCACCTCTTTGAGGCACACAATCAGAGTATCTCCTAGCAGCATTTTTACCCTTGCACCTGCATCTGTAATACAGCGCAGGGACAATCGCAAGGTTTGGCTACTTTGCATGGGGCCATGACATCATGTAAGTGAGCAAATGCCTCCTCATGATTTATCTAGTGCATATTTTGTGTTTACGTGATTCGTATAACAGAGGAGGCTGAGGAACCATCTGCAATCCCTTCTATAATAGCAAATCTCCAGGGGAGCAAAAAACTAGTGCACATACCCACTGCAGCCCCAGGGCACTTTTTATGTAATACAGTCCCTGATGTATTTTTTAGGCTGGAGGGAGTCAGTCAGAGTCCTGCTTAATAGATAAGAAAGGATGGGGCAGAAACAAGCTTGTTGTGGAGAATCCTGCAGGGCTGTGTCTGGTAAGAGCAACCTGGAGCAAGGACACAATGATTCCTTGAGACTGTCAGTGAAAGAATGGAGAATCCTTTAACCCGACTTATTGAGCTGAAGATGCTCTTCTTTTCAGAATACATTACAATGCTTCAACAGTCCACAAACCAGCTTTCCCAAAATGTTGCATAAATACGCAAAAGTAATCTACGCAAATTTTGCACACCCCTAATAAATACTTACATACATAGCGAAGTGAAAATGAGTGATGACTACTGGAGTCAGGCTTGGAAGTGTCACTTAGGGGGAGGGGGGAATACGTGGAGCATAACTATGAGCATTAGGAGAAGGAGCACCTGCTAGGAAGACATAACAATTGTAATTGACTGAACAGTAATATTCAGGGCAGTTCTGGAATCAAGGAAATAAACTCAGGAAAATACAAATCCGTCAAAAAGTAACTCTCATGGGATAAAGTCTTGTTGAAGCATCCCAGTAGGCGAACCAGTTGAACAAAGAGGCAAACAAAGTTAATGGACTGCTGAAAATCAACCTTAACCTCTAAGATCTAGAGATTCTAAAAATACACTCCTCTAGTAACCCAACCTCATTCACCAGCACTTTTCATTTTCTTCACTTTCACAGAGCATGAAGATCCTAGCATAATTGTGCAGATTCATCAATGTTTAACGATCAGGAAACTCTGTGATGCCATAATCATTAGACTGGAGCCTTCCCAATTCTTGGATGAGTGTGTGGAGCACCGCAGACTATACCTCTCTGCCTCAAAACAGACAATCTTTAGCTAAGTCTGTGAGGAAGCAGCTAAATCCAAAGTGACTGAATTGGCAGTAGAACCCTGGTATAAGCAGTTCTTTTGAACATATACTCCAGACTGTGGGACCTATTCACAAAGGCATTTTGGAGTAAGTAAAGCAGTACATCTATTGTACCGTTCTACATACTCTTAAATGCCTCTGTGAATTGGCCCCAAAGCATCTAAAATGGGTATAAAATTGGAATATTCATCGAATATTCATGTACAGTTAGAACAAATAGAAATGACTGTGCTCTCTTTGCATTTTTACTTATACACAATTTGCATTTTGCATTTTGGTGCCGCACAAAGACATGTAAGAGTATGTAAAAAAGTACTACTGTAATACAGCTTCCCGTACTCACAAATTCTTTAGTGAATGAGGCCATCTGTCTAAATGTTTAATTCATTCCTCAAATTTGTTATAGTGTCAACTCCATAATCCCCTTTATCACCCCACGCAGGTAAACACAGTACAGACCTCAAGGGCATAACAAAACTCATACCAAACCACAAATCTTCATTGTAAGATTCTGGTATAAATGGTCAGTGACTAGGTCGCAAAATAAAAATCTGAATTATATGAGATCTAAAAAATGTGTTTCATGAGTTCATGTTGGGTTTCACCCTCACAAAAGGGACTGAAATTGTGTTGTCTGATGTACACAAGCACCTTCTCACGTCTCTCACATCAGCCTACAGATTTAACCCACCATGACCTCAGACATGCTACATAAAAAGATGCTTCTCAAATACCTGAGCATGGATATTTTAGAAAGGACCACGTCTTTTTCAAATGAACCACACCTGACAGATCAGAATAGGACAATGCCAATCCTCAACGAAAATGTAACATTTTGGTTTCTCAGATATGTTCTTATTGCATTTATTGCTCAATACAGGGCTGGCTTTAGTGCTGGTGGCGTCCGGTGCGACAATCAGTTTTGCCCCCCCCGCCACCGCATGACCTCCCCCTCGGATTCCCAGACTACCACCAGGCAAAAGTGCCCCTTATCTCTACATTTCATTTGGTTTAAAGTACTGGTAAAGGCTGACTTTACTAATAAGTATGAATATCGACCCAAACGAACCCTTTTTTGCAACATTAGGAATAGATAATGAAAGACTGGGGAAAACAACATAGTGCCCTAACTACTTTATGCAGTTTGCATGCAGCTCTTTGATGACAGTTCATAACAGTCACTGTTCTATATTAGGGATGTATCTTATGTACTGTGTTAACAAAAGGATATCTGTAACAAAAGCAGTAATCCACTCAGCTATCCATACAAAACACACATCTGTGATCTGCACAGTACATATTATTTGCAGCAGGCATATTAACACTCTGCGCTACTTTATGCCACTAGACAAAACTCTGATCTCTCTAACAGGAACATTAATCACAAGTGTTTTCTTGACATTTTTATTGCTGCTTGAAAGCTGGATGTACAAGGAACCCTGCAGAAGATGTATTAAATCGTAAGTTATTGCTAAGCACAGCGTCCTTCCCCCCTGAGGTCAGCCCAACTTCCCCAGGTGAACGCTCAGTGCGACCGCACCAGTCGCACAGCCCTAAAACCGGCCTTGGCATTAAATGCCTCCAAGCCCAAGGTGTCACTACCTGCACTTCCAGATGCATGGAATGAGTACTAAAATCCACCTTCCTTTGAATGGCAGAGATAGAACCTGAATCAGAATCAAAGAGGGTTTACTTTGCCAGATGAGAGCAAGGAATGAGATAAGCTTTGTTGGCAATGTACCCAGAGATGCATTGTCACATTACTAAGGGGCATATTTACAAGGAAGTGGCGGAGCGCGGCGTTAGCCTCCTTGGCTTAATGCTGCACTCCGCCACTTCTGAAACGCAGGGCTGCACCGCATTTACAAGAATACGGTGCAGCCTTGTGTTTCCCCCACCGCTGGCACTAATTTAGCTGCCTAGCGCCAATGCAGACACACTTGCACCATAGTTCAAGGGTGGCTGTGTTCAGGGTAATGATTGTTTATGTGCAGGAAGGTGTCCCTTTCTGCACATAAACAATCGGAAATGGCATTTTAAAACTTCTATTTGTGCTGCTTAATGCAGCACACATAGAAGTTGCAAAACATCTTTTTTTTAATGATTGTTTATGTGCAGGAAGGGACACCTTCCTGCACATAAACAATAAATGGTGTTTTGCTGTTTCTATGTGTGCTTCACAACACAGCACACATGGAAACAGCAAAAATTAGGAGAAATTAAATGTTTCTCCTTGTTGCGCCAGGGTAAGACTAGGTTTTACCGGTCTTAATTTTGGCGCTGCCCCATATTTATGCCACCCTTGTAAATATGGGGCAGAGTAAAAATCAATGGGTGTGGTGGTGGAACGCCCACCACAACACCCATTGCCCGCCCCTTCCACACTAATGAATAACAGGAAACACTTAAAATTAGGGAAATCTGCCATTTTGGCCATAGATTGGATTTGGGTGTTTTCTTTTAATCTCAAATTCACTCTACTTGTGAATTAGTTAAAAGGAGTAGATGTTAGTAAAAAGGAGTAGATTTCTCTGTTTCGCTACCTATTAATTATTTTTTAGGCCAGGCCTGCTTAGCACAGCTTTAAATACCATGATATACTGAAGCAACTATTTTAGAATATGCATGTCTTAAATTTGTTAGCAATAAGTTTGCTGAGGTTTGTATTCTAACAAGGCTTATATGGAAAGAAATACTTCACTGATCAAAGGTGACAATCATAAAACTAAATTATGAAGTGGAATTCAAAATGTAGCCTCTATTTTGAAAAAGGCACATTTAATGCCATGGCTGTGATGTTGCTACCTTTGCACTTATATTGTCAGTTTGAAAATTGAGTGCTAAGGCTGAACATGGAGTAGTAGAAATGTACTAACGCCCATTTTACAGAAAGCACTTCGAGCATCGTCAGGGGTAGTAAGCCTAACATACATGAAATTACAATATTATACATCTCACATAGATCTCAGATCTAACTTTCTCATAAGATGCTTAAGAAACAAGGCCAGATTTTCAAACCCTTTGCGTCGGGTTTGCATTACTTTTATAATGCAGACCCGACCCAAAGTGTTGGGTTGGTATTTACAGTCCAATGCACATCACGATTTGCGTTGGATTGTGAGCCAAAGTAACGCAAGGCAGCGCAATCCGCTGGCTTGCATTACTTTGTGCCAAGGAGGTGTTCCATGGGTGATGCATGGGTGTTTCTGTGCATCCATCATGCATTTTGATGCAAATCCATATCTACAAAGACTTGTAGACATGGATTTGCACCAAAATTCTGTGCCTCCCTGAGGATGGCATACCGAGGAAAAATATTTTTATTTCTCCTCGTTTTTCCTTTTTGAATGGGTGCTGCATTCAGCAGCACGCAACCTAAGTGGAAATTGCCTTTAAGCATAGTTTATGTGCAGAAAGTACTCCTACCTGTACAAAAACTATGCTGACCACAACGTAGACACCCTTGCACTATGCTGCAAGAATGTATGGCGTATGGTAGCATAAAGTGCACCAGCACAGGGAGAGAGAAGATCAGAGTCCCATCTTTGCAAATGTGGCAGTATTCTACTCTCTGACGTTCACACAGCGCAGCAACTTCACTTGCTGCGCTGCATTGCATGATTGCTTGTAAATCTGGGCCCAAGTATAGTCAAATGTGGCGTCACAGAAATCTCACTTTCAGCACCTGATTGAAAATTGTGGCAACCAAAATTAAACCTAGAGGCTAACTGACAAGCTCAAAAACTTGCTGGGATGCAGGAGTTATTTCCTTCCAAGGTACTCCATTAGACCTTTTTTTAAGACAAATGATTTGAAGAATTATTAAATAATTAACAGATTAGGCCATGGAGACTTAGGGCTTTATTGAGAGCGGCTGTTGACCTTCAGCAAACTTATGAAATGCTTTTCCAGCCTGTGTTAGTCAACAATATATCTAGTCTAGTTACACTGTTTCATCCGTAGATTGTGAGAGAAACGAGGGCGACTGGATAGATGAACAAAGAGATGGTCGGGAGAAGGGAGGAAAATCAGATGGACTGACAGATGGATGGTAAGATATATAAAAGGACAGGCATATGTATAGATGGATAGACAGACCTGATATACCCTTGGCTTGACTGGTATACAGACGAACGGATGGACGGAAATATAGACAGACGGACAGACCGAAGGATTCAAGGAAAGACTGACTGAAGAGATTGATGCACAGATAGAGACACCCTAACTCGCTGAAAGAAAGACTGGCGGGCGCACAAACTGCTTACAAATAGGTGCATTCTAGAAACAGTTTGACATGCACAGATACAATTTTCCACAAAATACCATATCCTCGCTGTCCATGTACAAATTCATGAAATATTTATATACCTTGGGATACAGTCACGAGGCAAAAAACAAAGACAACGTACAACGGCACTTTGAAAACAACCCTTTGATTTTTTTGTAATTGTGGAAAAGGTCATTGCTGCAATGCACGACGAATGCTACAGCAGTGGAAACCAGCAACAGCAGCAGTAAGAGATCAGGGTACCCTCATGAATTGAAAATGATGCTCCTTTGTAGCATCTAGAAATTTAAGTACCAATGGTGATAGAGATCAAGGCAATAATTCTTAATGTTTCCCATATGCGGCTTAACACGCCATATATCAGATAACATCATACTTACTACGTCAGGTACGTCAGGCCGTGGAGCACATTACAAAGTGAGCCATGCAGGACATACATCAAATTGCCTCCTCGTTTCAAACCTCCATTAACATGCATCGTGTTTCCAAAGCCCAGATCACCATCATCTCCTACCATTTCCCTGTCTCATGCATTTATTCAGGATGGCCGCAGAACGGTTTTTCTGACATGAATAATACTTTTTGACTTCAAGAATATAAATGGACATGTTCTCATTAGAAGTAAGTAAACTTTTTGGTGGGTGCTTGGAAGGCAGGTGCTATTTGCATCGCTAGACTAATGAAAAATGGCGTCAAATGCAGACTACACAACGTTGTCTCCTTCCCAAAAACGGGCATTTATCAATTAAGAAGGATTATTGCGGCGTCACTTTGGCAGTCACGTAGGCCTCAGATAAAAATGCGTTTCCCCGCTTTCTGCGCGGTTGAGGAGAATCAGCTCGATGTTTTCGCGGGTTTTCTAGAACATTTGACTTCTCATGTCACAGGAGGGCCTACTTAGAGTTTTAATCCTTCGCTAATCATGCGACACATCGCAAATAGTGACTGGGTGAAATGTTCTTTCCACTGCCCTATTATCACGAGGCAAGTTTGCATGTAACCCGAATCTGTAGAGAAGTAGCGCACTGAGCCTTTCTACTGTATAGACATTACGCTAGACAATGCCCTCCTTTCTTTAACCTAAAGCCCAGGCCTGGCCTTTGATGCCGCTCCGAAATAATGGACCGCCAGAGGCTACTTTCTTCTGGCTTTCTGTGGCTCAATACGGGACTTGTCTCTTCTGTTTGTTTTCAGCTAATTGCCTCAAGACCTAATAAGTTAGTGATGATGTGTGTTGATCGGCAGTGACCCTCCATGCCAAAGGAAATATTATGTCACACCATTGTCGAAGAGGGCAGTTTCTTTCTGAGTGGAAATGTTTCTTTAAGAGGTTCTAATTTTCATTGTGTATTTCAGAAGTGGCGGATAGGATTGCAGCTTTAATTCTTGATATATATTGGAGGAAATACACAGGGGGCTCTGTTGTGACATACTGCACTATGATAAAAAGGTAAAGTCGTTTCAGGGCAACGTTACATGCACTACAAACTTTAGAGTATACATATGGAATCCATTTCTAATATTTACACTTGTAGGAAAATTGTATGAAGCTAAGGACATCACAAAATCATTTATAAGCACGGAAAGCAGAACTGCCGAATTACTCCTTTATCTATTCTTGCATTCTTTTGTGAATCCGCCCCAGAAAGTCCAACTCCCTATTAGTAAAAGTGTAAGGACTGCACAGTCCTTTCTGTTTGTAATTATTGTATATAAATATGACCAGAACATTTTCAATCTTTTCCCATTTCAAATGTTTTGAGGCCAATTCACAAAGGCAGAGTACATAAAGAGCAGGCGCGGCCCGTGGTAGGAGTGCCGGTCGGGCGGTGACGTGGGGCGGGGGAGGGGCAGGGTGGGGGGTAGTAAACTACGGATTAAGGCCGAATACAGGTAAGTGAACATTTAAATCAATAAAACGAATTTCGTTGCGTGCACTGCATCGCATTTGGCATCGCATTTGGCGATGCAGCGCTCACAACGACATTCGTTTTATTTATTTAAATGTTCACTTACCTGTATTCGGCCTTAATCCGTAGTTTACTACCCCCCGCCCCACGTCACCGCCCGACCGGCACTCCTACCACGGGCCGTGCCTGATAAAGAGTGGTACATGAGGACTGGTTTACATACTACTAAGTGCCTTTGTGAATCACATCCTATGTTTTACTCCAGGACATACACTGAAGTTTTGTTTCAGACACAAAACATATGCTGTGTGCTATATGACTTAACGGGCACATAAAACGTGCAAGGATGCAATAATGTAAATAAATACACAATAAAAAACTTCAGTCTGTCATATGTATGGAACAATGTGTTCAGAAATCAAGGGACAACCGTCTACATCTTCTTCTGCTTCTTTTTCTTCTTTATAATAATAATAATACAAATACTACTACTACTACAACTACTATTATCATCATCATTATTATGAATATTATGAATATTTGTTGTTATTATTATTGATATTATTGTTATTAGTGTTGTTGTTATTCTTGTTATTATTAATATTTTTATTGTTGTTGTTGTTATTATTAGTGTTCTTGTTATTATTAGAATAGATGTTGTTGACAGTAGCGGTCGGTGGTGGGAGGGCCGCCGGGCGCTGACGTGGGGCGGGGGAGGGGCAGGGTGGGGGGTAGTAAACTATGGATTACTGCCGATTAAAGGTAAGTACACATATAAATAAATAAAACGAATTTCGTTGCGTGCGCTGCATCGCATTTGGCGATGCAGCGCGCGCAACGAAATTCGTTTTATTTATTTGTATGTGTACTTACCTGTAATCGGCCGTAATCCGTAGTTTACTACCCCCCACCCTGCCCCTCCCCCGCCCCACGTCAGCGCCCGGCGGCCCTCCCACCACCGACCGCTACTGGTTTTTGATATTTATTGTAGAAAGCCTGTAAATGCCATATCAAGTGAAAGAGCGTACAAGTAAGTTTTACACTTTGCAAATATAAAACGATCTACCAGTGTTTTGATGCAGTACATTTTAAACCTAATGATCTGAATTATGCATCTGGTTTTGGTGTTTCTTTTATACACAAATAGATTCAGAGATATGAAAATAGTTTTAGGTACTATGAGGTTAACTGCTTACCTTAAGCATTCATCAATAATAATGTGAAACCTAAGAAATTATACAACAAATCGGTCACTGAAAGCCCATTAAAGCTATGATGCAAAGCGCCAAGCTTTCCAAATTCCAGTATTAAATAATAAAATGCACTGCTAATAATAAAGTGATATTGGGGGCACATCAGTTAATCAGTTATATCAGGCACAAGGTAGCAATGGAGGAGATGCTGCCCTCTACACAAACACACTTAGAAGCTACCTTGACTCCATAAACACCACGACAATGAAATATCCTTAATAAACTAACACACCAGAATGAAAACACATACAGCGGGAAGGTGCTGTGAGTTGTGTGAGTTGGGTGCCGGCTGCAACATCAGTACACTGAAGACACATCATTGTAAAAAATACAGATGCTGCTTTTAAAGAGCCAGAGTACTTCATGAGGGATTCCGGTTCAGTACAAAGGGGGAATAGTACAAGGTCTAATAGTGCATTTAGCAGTGCATGTTAACAAACACATGGATAAAATATTGAGCGTTGGTTATTGTCCTGAAATTTACACTTGGATCAGAATTTCAAATTGTGCAGAAATACTGCACATTTTTCCCAGCGCAATTTTTGTCACGTAAAACTTGGCAGAATTTAAATGGGGCATTAACACAATATTGTTGGTTTTGCAGCTCAGAACAAGTGAAAACGTTATATTATCATGCCAAATTTACAGTTGTGTGCACGCTCTGCAGATAACTCTCTACATTGACAGAAACCGCCATAATGGGGGTTCATCACAATTTAGGAAACGTTTGACAAACAGTACTATCAACTGTCGGTCAAACTTTTCTAAAGGTTGTTTGCTTTCTAAAAGCAAACTCCTAAAATTTTCTCCCAGGGAGTGGGCATCATTTGGGTCTTTTCCTGTACCTCAACACGAGGTTTACCCTGGCGGTGACAGGCAGAAAAAAAGGCATTTCACCGCCCACCCTAAATAGGGTGGGTGGTTTAATTTCCTTCTTCAGATGTCCCTTATTCCATCAGACCGTTGGAGGAAGTATTTAATCGACAGATCCAACAGGGGCTTTCTAAATGAGGTGGATGGACCGAGGGTTTGACAGGTAAGGTACGCTGTTGCATTAACGACAGAGTACACTGTCTGACAAACTCTAAATCAGGCCCCAAGTATGTTGTTAATAATTGCAAAGGTTTCTTATGAGTATTTTCACACTGGATGAGTATACATCCTTTAATTGTCCAGCCAGTATGTCAAACCAGGGAAAAATAAAAGGGGCTTCTTGGCACTGGTAAAAATATAACCTAACATGTCTGCCAAACATGTTAAAATAAAAACAAAGTGCTTTTAGTAGCGAAAGGAAACATGGTACCCTCCCCAGGTAATGTGTATGGCCTTATGATTAAGGTTTTTAACATCTACCTCCATACAAATCAAACCATAAATCATTGGAACAGCATAAACACTAAATTATTCTGTTGCAAGGCATAATTAAATACACAGACTAATTAGAGACACCTGCATCCACTTTAAGATTAGGTAATCGAGTCTATCTGCCACCGAATAAAGCACATGGGGAAAAACAAAAAGAAATAGGTGGTCTAATTGAGAAGATTGGATTCAAATACCCTACCATCCCAATATAACTATTCAGTGATTTTATTGCAAAAATCCCTTTATCTAAAACCCCAGATGAGCTAAAACTAGCCTATGACAAAGGGTTAGGTATACCAAGACGAATATCTATGGCTAGTAAAAGTAATTGTGCGGGCAGCAATGAAATTGAATATTACAAAATCATAATATGACCGTAATTACTGAGAGAGGCCCTGGGGATCAACCAGCTAATAATACTTTTGTTAACGCCAGAACGGTTTCATTTATTGATTATGCTGTTATCTCATCAGAAGATTTCTCGATTCTTGGCAATATTGTTGCTGGTGAGTGGGCAGGGAGTGCTCATGGACCCATAGAAGTAAGCTTACAGTACCTTGCTAATAACAGAGATACTTGGGCTAATAGCCAGCATGTTGTTGTAAGAATCAACAAAGGGTTGTATGGGCATCAAAATGTAAGGTCCAAAGCGAAAAGTTGGTCCAGACCTGTTCTTAGTCTATAGTGTCCATAAATCCAAAGAAATAACAGTAGATTATTTAAACATTTATAGAAGAAGTAAGATCAAGGAAAAGCAAAAACTTGGGTACATTTAAAAGCAGCACAAACATGGATGGCAAGCAAAAGTGAGAGTAAATAGGAATATTAGGAATGACTTCAAATTAGGTAGGACATTGAAAGGCCCTATAAGGAGCAATATAAGAAACAGTATAGGTATGAAGTCACAAGAGGAATCTGGGCAGCAAAGGAAAAAAAGTGGTCAAAGAATATTGTGGGACTAATTGACAAGTGAACCCAAAGTCTTTTGGGAACTTATAGGTGAAGCGCTCGGAGCACATAAAAAGGTGTTGGTATCAGCTGTTGAAGAAGAAATTTGGGTTACATATATAACAGCATTGTATAGTGTAAAAGAAGAAAATAGCATAGATCTTGACATTGTTTGCAAACAAGGAGGTAACGCTGTAACAAATTTAACACAAGAAGAACTGATCCCAATAGTATTAGAATTTGAAATTTTGATAAAGGGGCTCAAATGGTCAAGAGCACAAGGGCCAGACGCAATTCCTGCTACTATATTACAATTGACTCCAAAACTGTGGGCTCAACTATTAGTGCCTTGGTATAATGGAGTAATTATAGAAACCACAATTAAAGACACATGGAAAGGTAGTATACGGGTACCAATGTATAATATTTTTTAATTTTTAGAGTTTTGTTTAGCGCAAACTTGACCCGTAGGCATCAGAGCACTCCACAGAATTGTTATAGAATCCATAGCATGAGTTGCATTAGATAGATACGCAATGACAATATGTAAACGGCATGAACAGCAGACATTAGGGTACTTTGATGATACATTTTAAAGATAAATAAGGTATGTATATACATAAATATGTATATGTTGTTAGACAGAATTAGCCCTGCAGCAAAAACAAAGTAACATGAGGAGTAAATAAGAGTACATAATAACAATAAATTGATGAATTTAATGTTCCTTGTAGACAATGAACAGTAGTGTAGATGACCAATGTAAATTCCAATTTTTAAAAATGACCCTCATGAGCAACTTCATAATTATTGGATGATAACTCTGCTGGATATTACTAGCAAAATTTATGCCAAGCACCTGTTAAAATGTGTAGAAAAATGGGGGAAAGAGACAAAGATACGTTCAAAACTACAGTTAGGGTTCAGGAAATGATATTCCACTGTTGATGGGTGTTTTCTTTTAAAAGGTCTTGCTGAAAAATATGCTCTATTGATGGGCCAACCACAATATGTCATGTATATTGATCTATCAGCAACTTTTGATACTGTCAACTAGTTGCGTCAATGGAAGAAAATGGATAGATGGGGGTTGGAAGCAGGACTATTGAAACAGATAATTAAGCTACATGAGGGTTCATGGACACAGACTGAGTTGAGAAAAAGCGGTTCGTTGTCAAGAAAAATTAAAACACCTAATGGGGTAAGACAAGGATGCATTTTGGCACCTCTCTTATTTTCTATATATCTGAGAAGCACCAAAATATCTGGCAAGAACCCAATCCTTTCCACTAAAATTGGGTGTGTCCTACATGTGTCCTACATATTTTATGCAAACAATACAGTCTTAATTGATTTAACCCCAGTAGGTTTACAAAGACAACTAAATGAATTTGCAAACTATCGTAAATCTAATGGATTGTCAAGAAACCGACAAAAACAAAAGCAATGATCTTCATTAAAAGTACTAAGGGGATAAGATTGAAATTCTGGATGAATGGGCAACAACTCAAAACCATGTCTGATTATCAGTATCTAGAAATTATCTTTAAAAATACCCTTTCTTTCAAAAGACATTTTAAGTCTCAGAAACAAAGATGTACAGTAGTGACTAGTGCATTGGCCCAGTTAGACCTGGAACTTTAGCATAAATCAGTAGAGGCACTAAGACAGTCTTATAATATGATGATAGTAAATCTACTGCTGTGCAGGTGTGAGATAATAGAGGAAAAGGAGATAAAATGCGTTGAGCAAACTGAGATGAATATACGGAAAACGTGGCTCAGCCTTCCTAAGTGGTCAGTGAACTGCTCTTTAAGACTGGATCTCGGTTTAACGAATCTAAAATTCAAATACTATCAAAGAATAATGAATTAAAGGTATCGAATTTTAATACCTACAGAAGACACATTAAAATATACAATTAAAAATAAAGTTCTAACACGAAAAGGACATATTCTGGTTTGTAAATCTAGGTAAAATTGTAGTGAAGGTTGACCCCCTTGGCTCTATTAATCCAACAGAGTGCTCACAGTTAGCCAATAAGAAGCTATTGAAAAATGTGGCAAAAGAGCGAACTATCAAAACAGAGTTAGAGGAATGTACAAGTAAAAAGAACATTGATCAAATATATTCTCTGGAAAATTGCAATCAAATTTAAAGATATAAATGACAGATATTCTAGATGGTGTACATTGAAGCTGCAACTGGGCCAAGTGCCAAGTTTTACACTCTGGAAATTACCCGAAAGTGAGAATTGATCAAACTCAGGGAGCACACCATTATGTCCCTTTTACAAAGCAGGCCCAGTTAAATTAGCGCATTTTTTGGTTTTCTGAAATTAACTTTTTAATGGAAAGGAAGAGACTTTTAATACCTGTATTTAGACAAATGAATATCACAAAAGTTGATGAATAATATATAATGAATTGTAAAAATATACAATTATGTTACTAAATTGGGAACTTTTTTGAGGAGAACAGGATTTAGACAGATTTGCTCCTTATATTATAATAGGAGTCTTACAATTGTGTCTGCTATATACCTAATTAGTGCATTGTGTTTGTGCTCCAAATCTCATGTTAGACAAGGAACTCAGTAAAATAGAGATCGGTTTGCTAGTATTACACTGGCTCTATTCACTGCACTTTATGTTTAAACTATTTGCATTTGAATATGTGCTCTAGTTATTAATTTTATGTTGTTATACTATTTTTGTAAGAAACAAATTTATTTGTATAAAAATATGTATAGAGTATTTCTATATGTGTTTGTATGCATGTATGGAAACGAAGATACTCTTTTTTATGATATCTTTAAAAACAAGCCAGCGTACATTGATAACATTTTTTAAGATTAGCTTTTGTAATGTTTGTTGTGCCTTTATTAGCATATTACCAAGCATGAATTCATTTGAAACTTGAAACTTGAAACTTGAGTCTGTTGAAGTTCTAAATGTTTTGATGTCTCAATGTCAGACAGGGTTACATGATATCTTCCACGTTTTTGTAGTCAAGTACCTTGATTTCTTGGCTACAGATTTTATGCTAAAATTACCAACATCGCTAATTGATATTCTAAAGGCTCCTGGTTTTTCAACAACAATAAAATAGATCTGCTCAAGGAGTTTTTGTATCTCCAAGCCGCCTTCCAAAAAAATGGAAAGTAAAGCATCATTTGAAAAAGGTCTTATTTTGGACTAATGTGGTGACTTGAAATCTTGCCAGGTTTGACATTGGGGAGAGGATGTGGCCTTATGGGTAGAGCGGTCGACCTCGAAGCTGGGGAACCGGGTTCGAGTCTCGGCAGGGATGCTCAACATCCTGTGTTTCTGGGCAAATTACTTATTCTCCCCGTGCCCAATAAAAAAAATGCATTTGCCCTTGTGTAACGCAACTGGTGCTCATGTAAAGCACTCTGATACCTTTGGGTCAAATTTTCGCTATATGAAACTCGAAAAAAAAGTATGGTATCAAATCTAAGTCTGGATGAAATTTGAAATATGGCAATATAATTAGCATAATTTTAGTAATATTGCCGAACAAAAACTACATGTAATTACCGAGATGACTCCATTATGTCTTGACACGTAACAATACTCCCATTCAGGGAGAAATCGTAATACGGGATGGACGGAAAAACCATGATTGGCATGAACGCGACCATTTGGGTAAGTTTTTTAATTATAAACCCAAATCTGAATATGAACAGCAGTTCCTCTAATGCAAGCAACTGGAAAAGCAACAAAAAATATATTTTTGGGTTATATTGGAGGGGCACCAGCTAATATTTCATTCAGCTGTCAAATTTGTACCTGATCATACTGCCTCCTATAGGGCCCCCTGGTCCTGGAGGGGCACCAGCAATTCTTCTATTCATTTATTCGATTGTTGCCTCCCCTCCCACTGCTCTGGAGTGGCACCAGCAGTTGTATTCATTTCTTTGATTTTTGACACCCCCCCCCCACTTTCCATAAGCACTCCATAGGCCCTAGAGGGGCACCAGCAATTTTTTATTCATTTATTCCATTTTCTTAGCCCCTCCTTCCCCAGTACTGAACTGGACCTGTTTTTCCACAATTGCTGTGCCAATGCTACATCATCAAGTACTGCAATTGGTCAGTGACTCTATAAAGGAGAGTATTGTTATGTCCATTCACCTCATGACGAACATGTGGATGAGTTGTCAAGTAAAAGATTACATGTGCATCACAGCACACTGGATCTTCTCCAAGGAAGTGAAGCAATTTCTGGCTTCACTGCTGATGATGCATTTTAGGGCATTTGGCGGCATGCAACAGTTGGAATGTTTACCATGGAGAATTGCATACAACTGCCACAATCTTGGATGAATTTAATTCCAAAGTCTATGACTGGTTTCGATCCAGAGATCTCCTCATTGGAATAGTTGCCATTGACAATAGCAGAAATATTGTCAAAGGCATGGCTGATGAAGTAAAGTTCAGAGTCTTAGCTCATTACATGCACCAAATTGTCCAGGACTTTCTAAAAAAACATAAAATCAACTACATACTGGTGCCTGTCGATGAACTTGCACTCACTTTAGTCATTCGTTCAAAGCCTGGAGGCAGTCGAGGATCATCCTGCACACCAATAAAGTACCTGCAAAAGCTTTCTTACAAAAGGTTCCAACACTTTGGAAGTCAATCTAATACATACTGCAACACCTGTTTGAGGAGTACAAGTCTATCAATAGCTATGTAACTCAAAGGAGAAAGAAGCAATTGCCAAGGCCATGACAAAGGAAGTGCACACATTGAGGCTGATGGAGTGCCTCTTCCAAAGGCTACTCCCTTTTGAATTTATGATGCAGGAATTCAGCAAGGAGGAGAGTACAATGAGCCAAGCAATCCCATTTTTCCACCTGCGGTAGGAACATTTTCAAAAGGTGGAACTGAAATTTAGCAATGTCAAAGAAGAAGCAGCTCATTTGGTGAGTAGCTTGACCCTTTGGGTGAACACTAATAAATGGCTGCAAAAAGAGATTGTGTCCTCCCAAGATTACATATGTGGCAAAAATACTGGAACCCAGATAAAAAAAGTGCTGCTCACTTTCGTTCCTTTAACAGAATGGGATATGTCAATTTACAAGACTTGGATCATCCAGAAAGTGGGTGATCTAGAAAAGTTACTGAAAATTCCAGGCCAGGTCAGAACTGACATGCAGTGTTAAACCTCCAGAGAGGACTGTGCTGTTGGCTCTCAAACCTTCAGAAGCCTGTTGTACCTGCAGCAGCAACACTCTACACCATCAGCGGCTACTAATAAATCAACAGCAAAAACAGTTTCATTTTTAATATCTGCAATGAATTGGTTTCATAAGGCAGAACTTAAATCAAGCACACAGTTACAGGAAACAGTGTGACAGCAACAGTGAAGAACAACAACAATGCACAAGATGGTCCAAGACTCTATGGATGACACAAGGAACAGTTGCCAACAGTCAGCATGCTATGAAGTTTTGGGGAGGGGACGCCACATGCCCGCCCTCCCTATTTTTTTATTGCTTTGGCCCTGGGGGATGTGATTCCTGGGGCCTAATTAAGCTCAGGCAAGGTGGCCCTCTGCCCCCCTTTTTTATTATAATTGACCCCGGGGATGTGGTCCCCTGGGCCTATTAAGACTCGGGGAGGAGGCTGCATGCCCTGCTCCCCTGTTTAATTGTGCTTGGCCCATGGGGATAGGGTGCAGGGTGTTTTAAGGCTTGGGGAGGAAGACCAAATGGCCCCATCCCCAATTTATTGGAACTAGCCCTGAGGAATGGGGTCCCTTGGGCCAATTAAGGGTCGGGAGGAGGGTGCCTGCCCCCCTCCACATAATATATGTTTTGGTCCCAGTGGATGGGGACACCAGGGCCTGAATGCCAACCCTATGCTGCACACACCAAAAGCTGTGCACATTGTGGGGTTGGCAGCCTGCTGGGGTTTTGACCAAAGGGCCTGGCGATAGGCTGAGCCATGTGCCATGCGCAGCATGGGGTTGGCTACCTGTAGGGGTTTGCTGCAGGACCTGGTCGCAGGCCTGGGCCTGCAGACAAATGTCCCGCTGTGCACGGCCGAAGGCATTACGTATGACAATAAAATATTACTTTACATAAAAAACAGGAATTCACTGAAAAAAACAAAGGTCAAAGTAACGTTATAGTTAGGTGTGATAAAAAGATATGTGTTTGTTTTAAAAAAAACCTTAGAACTTCACTGATAAAAACAAAGGCTGAAAATCATGGCACTAAAAAATAAATTTAGCCCCTTTCTCTAAATCTGTGGTAAAATATCTCAAAGTGTATTGATCTTCTTGCAATAAATGATTAAGAAAACAATCTTAGAAAAGGTTCAAAAGATAGCTAAATATTTTGGAGAAAAGATTTCTGGATTTTTGGAAGTTTCTCTTCATATAAGCACCTATCTCACCAACTCCAAGGGAAAATTATCGGTGGCATAGGAGTTAAATAATACAAAACAAATGTAGAATGGATCAGCCACCTAACACTGTTATGGTTGCTCCTGTCTTCTTCCTTTTATCCCTTTAGATGTTCATTATAAGGACATTGGAACCCGCAGGGTCTTTTAAAAGAAACCTCACTCACCTACCTGGTAGGTGACATGCCTCATCATTGGGTTCCCACCCTGGTTGTCGAATGCTTCCAGGGTGTGCTGCGACGCCAGAATTACTGCGGAGCTGGTTGTTTTTGTGCATGTGACATAGTGATTATTAAAATTGGCTCGGGAAGCCTCAAAATAGTTTTTTAATAGGAGTTAGACGGTTCCCAGTCAATGTTAAAAACAAGTCGTGGATGTATATGGGATGATTAATTGGTCCCATGTATCCTCATAAAGGTCATCCTGGGTGTGGTCTACATGTTTCAGCCACTAGCAGTAGCCCCTTAGGGTCGATGTGGCTTTCTTCAGGACCAGGAAACTAGGTGCATGTGTACTAAAGCATGCACGGTGAGGGTAGAGTGTTCTTACAAAGTATCCTCACGATCGTTCAATCACAATACATCTTGTATTGTGTCCTGTAAAGAAAAAATAAAGGTAAAAAGAAGGAGAAAAACAAAGTGTGTATCAGTGGTCATACCTGTGAAGGGCTATGTACCAGACACACACACAGCCCTTAATTTTAGACAATATCAGGCCCAATCACTTTAGAGTCCTTTTATGCTGCTTCGTAGTGGTGAAGCGTCTTATTTTTACATCCATCATATGGGTTAGTACTTGGATGTCAGGGAAACCTCCATACACGGACATACATAGAGATAAACAAAATGGTACACTCATCTGCGTCAGCATCATTGCCGCTGTGCTTTCATCAGGGCAAGTGTGCTACGCCCCATCATGTGCGCTTGTGCTAGGAAACAAAAGAGCATTTTCAATGATGCAATTTGCAATTTCCATCATGTAGAAATCACATTGTTTGCATTTCATAATTGGAAATCGCAAATTGGTATTACCAAATAGCAAATTGCTAACACTATGTACAAAGGATTCCCTATTTGCGATTAGTCACAAAATGGCATTTAGGAAATGCAAATACCATCAATGTTTATCAGGTGGTAACCCAGTGCAAACTATAAAGTCACCCAAAATGTTTCTGGCTCTTTCAGAATGGTAGCTCTGTATGTCTTGGCGGAGAGGATGAGGATTTTAGCTGGTAGGCAGAGAAGGAGAAGGAGACAGGAGAGGATATTTAGGGTGAGGGTCACCCTGTTTGAACAGCCTGAGGAGATTTATGAGAAGTATAGACTGATAGTGATGTAATTTTAGATTTAATTTCTGAGTTACTCCCTCAGCTACAAACCACAAAAGTCAGAAGCAATGCGATTCCACCACTTGCAAGTATTGTGTTGTCTACACCTTTTAGCTTCTGTCAGTTGCCAGGGAGTTATAGCAGTGGCAGGGTGAGTGTCACAAAGTGCATTTTCTAGGTTTTTCTTTCTAGGTTTTTGGACATCATGGTTGGCAAGTGAGCCAATGTGTTTTTTCTAAACACCCCACAAGATATACAACACACAAGACAAACTTTTGATTGAGTAGTTTCCAAACATTATTGGTTGTGTTGATGGTACACATATTGCCATGTGTCCACTCTCTGCAAATGAATTAATTTATAGAAACAGGAAAAGCACCCATTCACTCAATGTTCAGGTGATGTGTGATGCCTCATGCAGCCAGATTCCCAGGCAGCACACATGATTCCTTTATGTTTCGCCACTGGGGAATAAATAACCATCTGTTTCAGGGTGAATGGGGATGGTCTTTTTACTTGGTAAGAGGATTACAAACTCAATTCATGAAGCGTTCAATGGTATGTTTGTAAAATATTCTAATAGTTTCTCCTCATACTATTTAAGGAGACAGTGCATATGCCTTGCGTCCTTGGGTACTGACACTCTACTTCAATTCTAGAACCAGAAGTGAGAGGCAGTACAACAGGACACATAAGTCAACACGAACAATAATTGAACGGACTTTTGTAATACTGAAATCACGTCTCAGATGCCTACATAAGACTGGTGGAGCACTACTCTATAGACCCAAGACCTGTTGCAAAATCATTGCCACATGTGCTATTCTTCACAACATAGCTGTGAGAAAGTGTCTTTACAACGTCATCATAGAACCAGAATCAGACTCAGATGAGAAACTACCACCACTACAGAATCAGCAGGATGGGACATGTGCAGCAGAGGGTGGCGCACGATGCACAGATATCACAAACAACAATGTTTACGGTAAGAATGATGACCACATCTGAGAAATAGTCAACACACATGATGGTAATGTTTTTCCATTACAAAAGATAACCTTATATTCAGGATGCAATATTGTATTGTAATTGTAACTCAACAGCTGTGCCCTTATAGAATGTCATTGTTTAAACAAAGCAGCAAAGTTCGTGAACACAAACATAGCAATGTAGCAACATACATCTGAGTGCATACAAAAGTTACTTTTTATGACCTCTGGTGTTGCCCACCTTCTCAGCAGGACTTGGCTGTGAAGTTGGGTATATATCTGTGCCAGATGTGTGTCGGCGTGTTCACCTTGTACAGCATTCATCTAGCACAGATATGCCACTGAGGCTAGAGCCGTCTTCGCTTTCAGGTGGTGGTAATATGTTGGGGACAAACAGGTTATGTGTCTGAATGCTCTATAGAGCTGTGGTCACTTGGACTAGCCCACATGCTACATCTTAGCCGCAGTGCCCTATGTCATTTTGGATGTTCACAGTTCTCCTGGCAAGAGTGGTGGTGGCTACTGCCAATCAATCAATTTATTGGTTTTGCAAATGCATCATAGCATGCAATGAGCTTCTTGTGCCTTCAACTTTGCGTACATTGGTCCTTCACCATGGCAGCAATCCAACGCTCTTGACCTATCTGCAAGTGCAGCATTGAATGTGACATGCTTTGCAGATGCCTATTCATTGTTTTTATCTATTTGGCTTGCAGGCGCTGTTCTTTGACGATTGTTTCTCAAGGCCATCAAATAAATGTGAACTGTCTGACATTTCATCAGAGACATCATCATTGGAAACTGTTCGTTGTTGGACTCTACATTGTCTGTGTGCCCTGCGCACAGAAGAAGTTGTGTTCCTTCCTTGAGTTTTCTCCTCATCACTTTCCTCAAAGTCTGATAGTGGTGCAGCGTTTCCTCTCCTAGTAGTTGAAGTTTGTGTCATGGGCATAGGCATAGCAATTGTGCTGTCCTTAATTTCCACTTGTGTGACAATTGCTTCACTATACCCTCAATGGTTTCAGACGTGTCCTGGGTGTAATCTGTGGAAATGTATGTATATAGTTATTGTAAATAAATCATAACTAAGTTTGCATAATATTGTTGATAATGTAATTTATGTTTTTACATGAAGATTATAAATAGATATGTGTAGTTCATACATCGACACACTGTACACCATGCAACTTAGTTGTACTACAGCTCCCAAAATGCATTGCCATATTACAACAAACATCTAAATGGAGTTTTTGTAGCTAAGATGCTGTATTTAAACACTAATATGCAGTATGTTATGGAATAATGTATACAAGAAGATAATTTACTTTGGCAGGAGCCTGCAGGATTGGAGGTGTCAATGTCTGTCACTCCCACCACACTTTCAGGTTCAAATGTTCCCTCAATAAGTGATTCCATTGGAGTAGGAGGAGCATGTTTGGAGGCCCCCCCCACCTGTGCCATGAGCCTCAGCCATCCTGCAGGCCATTTTCAGTTTAGTACGGGATCTTAGGTAATACCAGCATTTCCTTATTTCAGGTATGGTCCTCTGGGTGACACCAAGAGTTCACTTTTTCCAGGATGTGGTTCTAAATTTTGGTTTTCTGGGCCTCAGGAACAAAAAAGGGTGATTTGCCAAACAGCTGGACCATGTGTGCCATACGTTCCTCAGTCGGGAACTCCAGCTCCTTATCAGAAAATTTTACTTTCCGTTTCCTGCTGCCAAGGTCTAATCCCCATCTTCCTTGGACATGGTGTTGTAGGGAAAAGTAAATGTCTCTGCCAGTAGTCACACCGGAACACTCCTTCCTTCCAGCACCTTCCTAGGCTTCTGAGTTTAGGCAACACCCTGTCTTTCTAAACCTCCTGGGTCTTACATCATCATTCTGCATCCCAAATTGCGACTTTTCCTAACAGCAACTTAAACTATTTGAAAATTGCATTAGTGCGATTTCCAAATAGCAAATTTCTTAATGCAATTGTGATTTTGATGAAATCGCTAATAGTGTAATGCTCTCCTTTGTACTTCTCATTATGTGATTTCCAAATAGCGATTTCTATTAAATCGCAATTTGGAAATCGCTAACTGAAACATTTGTACATATGGCCCTTATTGCTCTAACCAGTCTCCACTAGGAGAAAACTTTGCAAAAAGAAAGCCTAACCAAGAGGGTACCAAACCTTATGAGGATTACACTAAATCCCACAGTCTAGATTTCCATTGTGACCAGTGTCTGGATTTGTCTTGCCTGTTTCAATTATCAGCATAATTAATTAATACAGTATTAAACATTGATGTATTGCAGCTCTCCTTAAAAACCGAATATAACAAAACTCTGCATATTACACAATTAGCCCCTCAGCATCTGGATATACAGTGACGGCCAGATATAATGTTAGGCAGTTGTGGAAAAGCCTCCGGTTTGTGGAGTAAGTGGTAAATCATCTACTCAGGGATGCTGAGCTAATCAAGAATCATCTGAAATAATTGCTCTTGCTACAGGGATAGTAATGCCAATGCGATTGTGCTGCCAAATTATCCAACAGTTGGGAATCTTCCAATGCAATATTTACCACTTCCTCCACAAATCTGAGAATTTTCCGTTAGCAGTCACATCTAAATCGTCTCTAACTCTGTCCTTCAAATCCAGTGTCTGGTGCCCATTTTATAATGTCTTTGAGGCCTGGGTGCCACCTTTCCAATCCAGCGTGGACACAGGAAAGCACTTAGGACCAATGTTGAGCAGTGGAAGTGACTTCAGATGAAAAATCAGTAATTTTAATGTTGAAATCTTTTTATTGGCATCTGAAAGATTATTCGGACCATTTAATATGTCACTTAATATCCAAAATATATATCGCGAGTCATGTTAAATCATTTCTATCAACTATATAGTTCACTTGTGCGTCTATTGTATCAATTACTCTCAGTTGTCCTTTTGATGCTTCATAAAATTGGTTATACTTCAATTGTAGTGATGCAAGTCACTTTATAAAGATATATATTTTTTTAATCTTCTTTTATTGAAGTACATATACAAACTTAGGTGCACAAAGAAGTCAGCGAATAGATGTCTACGTGGTTGTCATTCAGGCAAATCTCAACACATCATTTAGGGTAGTTCCCAATACAGGGAAGAATCATCATCAGTTGCTTCATCACAGAAAAGAAAGAAATAGTAAAGAGGCAGGAAAGAAAAAAATAGGAAGCAATCGGAGAATGGTTTCAACATTTTTGCCAGGGTTTCTGTTGGTTCCTGGTTCAGCTGTGGTGTCACGCAACAGTATACAAATAAAGAAAAGAAAGTTTAAATTGGCAAAGATTAATGTGCCTGAAGCTTCATTTGCTGTCTAAATGGAATTTAGTACTATGCCACACAGGTTTTAATTTTGGGACACATCATATATTGTTACCAGTTCTTAGTGTATGCAGATGGTTGGCACTCACATTAATTTGGGAGGATCAGGACTTATGTTTCACCATCAGACTTTGACACCAGAGCTTGAGAATGAAGGAGGACAAGAAAAATATTAAAATAATTACAAAGGGAGAAAGCAGGGAGGGAAAAATGCACAAGTGAGGCAGAGAGAGAAGAAGTGTAGATGGTGGAAGAAATAGCATGAGGTGCCAGTAAATTAGGCTAGGCAGCCCAGATAACCGGAATTATCTGCATTTTTGTTTATTAAAAGTTAAGCACTCTGGCACAGTCAATCGATTTTAGCAAACAGTGGGGCATGACTCTCATCAGATTGACCAATACGTAGAATTCATACTTTTGACAGTTTGTACATGGTCGCACATATTCAGATTTTATGAAATATGTTCTATAAGCCACCCTGGCTCTGATGTGTGCTGTGTGGTGCTACCAAAACATTAGTCAGTTTCCCTGGAACAGCAAACTAACCTGAGCATTAGCAAGCAGGTTACTGTGCTAGATTGCACGGGCACCAAACACAAGGTTGAAATTTCACACTGCACAATGATGATGGCCAAGAAATAAACGTCATATTAATCTTTAAATATAAGTATAGATAAAAGATTGTTTTTGAGGATTTTTAACTTGCTTCTCTGTGCTATTTTTTGGACTCTAATTATCACAGTTGTTTTTTCTTAATGAGATTGTCCAAATGAAGCTATCTAGAAACACATGTTGGCATCTTAATAGAAAACTGGATACGTTTATGAAATCCTAATAAAGGTTCAAATGATTTGATACCAAGAAAGGAAAACTATGTAAGAATTTATACAATACACCATAGGATTTTAGAGTGATTTCTAACAAAGACATTGACTTGGTGCACACATTGATTGTCAAATGCATTCTGATTTAGTTTTGCAATTTTGAAAAGATAATATTCATTTTTTAACAAAAAGATTACCTTTTGGAATTGTTTTATTCTTGCATTCGTTAAAAGTCAAATTATTTCTTACCCTAGTTTTCCTACCATAGTTTCACTACGCCATTAAAGTTCGTATGAATGATTCTGTATTCTTTCACTTTTACGGACACTAATCATGAAAACTGCATTCCGTACAAGCAAGGAAATGTAGTTAAACATTGCTATTCACATGATTTGAATTATCTGCATCATAATATGATGTATGTCATAAATAATGCACACCGCCTATAATAAGACTTAGCAATGTCAGGCTGGAGCCCTGGTGATATCATAAAATGCAAGACAGCTTCCTGAATGCTTCGTGTCAGCACCAGCAGGATATGACAATCTATATTCCTAATTACTGTATAATATGGCCATATTTTGTAGCTTGTGTTCCATTGCAACAATCTTTGACAAATAATTTCTCATCATTCCTTATTAGTAATTTCATCTTTTTTCATCGGCAGCCTTACACAATGGGCATTAAAATGTAATTGTGTTCTATCTGCATTTGAAACGTTGCATTAAAACTTGACGGCGGTGGCCACTTCTTGTTTAACTCAAGAACGCAGTGAAACATGTTGACACCGGGTTCATTTATTAATGACAATGTGCCATCATGTTTGCACTGCGGGCGGTCAGTTTGGGACCACCCAAGCGGCGCTGCTCAGAATTTCAATTTTGTAAAGCAGATATTTCTTGCTAGCGTCAAATTAGATAATTTGAAATGTATATTATTTTTTAAAGAAAAGGCCCTACATTTTTTTAAAATAAATAGTTAAGGAATGTCCTGCTCTGCAGACAAAAGGCACCTGAACGCCAGAGAAAGAGGCCCACGTGGTCTTGAAAGTTAGCAACTAAAAAAATGTAAGGTAGCCCAACCAAGGTTTCATCTCTGCAATGTCACGCGCTGATTTGTGCTCTTTTGACCAAAATAAAGGTTTAATTAGAGCTGCCATATTGTATATCGAGTTGCAACGTTTCAGCGTCCATCTCAAAAAGTCACAATTGCTTAAACAGTTCTGTTACACGATTTAATATTGAGTTCATCTTGCGTTTTTATTTTAAAATATAATCTCGTTTTATCTGAAGACCTGCTCAAGCAACCATATAACACTGACTTCTTCAATTTCCCCACTTATTTTAAAAGCACCATTCAATTATAGGGAAGGTAGTCTTAACAATCATATATTGAATGCCTTTTATTTTAGGATTAAGGACAGATGTGTGTATTATCGCGCCCACCCTCTACAATATGCATGCCATGCATATGATCTTTGATTGTTTGAAAGACTCTTTCCACAATAAGGTTTAACCCCTTTGCAGATTGGGATCATGTTTGCCATTCCCTTTGTTTAAAATATGTCTTAGAAATCTACCTCAACTGCAAAAATAAAATATGAATTATTTATTTGGTCCAATTATTTATTATCATTTATGCAAAGCTGGTCATATTATGCATGCATAAGGGGATTAAATCACTGTTAACCCATATTGCCTTTAGGGGCTTCAACTGATAGACAGACGGTTGCTTATGTTTACCTCTATAGACAAATACATGAATAAAAAAAAAACACAGCTTGTCATTCAGTACATATAACTAGTAGAAATATTGAAGTTAAGAATATTCGTCCCCTCAGAAAGAGAGTTCGATATTATTAAAAGAACACATAATGCTTGCATAACAGTCATAACGTTTTTAATTCTGGAGTCTCTCATGATTAAGTTATTGTAACGGTCTTAACTTATCAGTAGGTGCTAGGACTAATAACATAATATCACCAATGATAATACTAATAATAGTAGAAACAAGCAACAACAAGAATAACTGTGGTTGACCAGTGTAAATCTACTATCATTGGACAATATGGACAATACACACACACACACACACACACACACATACTATCTATCTATCTATCTATCTATCTATCTATCTATCTATGGATATAGATATATATGTGTGTGCATGTGTGTGTATGTGCCATTTAGGAATAACGCCAGCTGTGCTCTTTATAATTGTCTCTCGATAAATCTAATACCTGTCTTGCTGTTGATAACGTCCTATAGTTAGGTACGATGGGGCCTACTAAGAAAGCACAAATTTGAGTAATTTGCATCCAAGCCGTTTGTGAAATCAGGCTTAGGACCGGTTTCACATACTATTCCCTGAGCTGCGCTTGAGTAGATGAGTGAAAAGTGTATTTTGCATGGGAGAATTAAAAAGAAACTAAGGTCACATTTAATACAGTTTTTGCTCTTGCACACACATGACTACGCTTTGCAAAAGCTAGTGTCTTTTTTACTTACCACTGTAAATGTCATTTGCACAACATTACATTTTGCTGCATCGCATGAGTGCCTGTGCAACCTGCAATAAACATGGGGCCAAATCTACTCACTTAAACTAATGTGCAATTTGTATTTTTAAAGGAAAATTCCCCTTGGATTAAGTGCCACTTGCCAGGGTTGTGACTAGTGGATAGCTGACTTTAGACCCACCAAACACACCAAATGTACGCTAAATGAAACCTGCATACAGATTCTCAAAACACTAAGCAAAAACCAACAAGTGGCTTTAATTGTGCTGGGCTTGTCTGCTGCCTACAATACTGTCAAGCACCATATTTTTATATGCAGATTCAATAATTACATGAAAATCATACTCATTAGATCAATCTAGCAAATTTAGATACCCTACTCACTCCTTGCAGTATTCCCTAGGGTTCAGACATATTACAGGGGTCATTCAATGCTTCTGTCTATCCCTTGTCAGATATTATTGAGAAATTGTGAGTCCATTTCAGAGGTATGTTGGCAACACTTAGAGCCTGATCAGACTTCAAGGCCCTGATTCACAGAAGTAAACTTACACTTTTGTGTAAGTTTACCATTGTTTTCTATTTACAAAGATATTTATGTGTAGTATCTTTGCCGGTGCACAGTCTCCACACATAAGAAGATAGGACCGTCCAATCTTTTTATGTGTGGAGAATCCTATGATTTCACATGCTATAACCTATATAATATGCAAGGGTATAACTAGAGAATGGAGTACGCGTGAGTTATAGTTAATGTAGTGTGGTGAGTGAGGTGAGAAGACTATGGGGCATATTCACAAGGACTTATCGCCGAGTTATCGCCACCTTAGCGCATCAAAAGTGGCAAGAACTGAAGAGGAGCACAAGTACAATGGGCACAACCACTGGAGTCCATGAGGATGAACACGAGGAGCATGGGCCCCCCGAGCAACCTCTCAACCAGCCACCACCCAGTTTAGTGGTGAACCTATCAGATGCAACACTGACACCAACTCAACAAATTGTGTTGGAAAAGGGACTAGGATTTGTTCCAACCCCCAATATGGACAAATTTAGACTCTGCTGCGAAAGGAATGAATTCATTCGAAGAATCAAGCTACAAGTCTTTTTTAAGGACAAACAACCTATCTCTACCCGAGAAGGCGACACAGGACTGCATCGGAAATCCAACTTCACCCCACCATCAGCCAACTTACCGGTGGAAGTACTGGCTTTCGAAAAAGCAGTTCTTAAAGAAGTGAGCGTGATTGACACCAGGACCATCAAGGTTTTCCACAACACTAGCAAGGTGGAACAAGAGGCGATCCAGCTGCTAGCTAACAACACTTCGATCACAATAAAACCAGCGAACAAGGGAGGGGCAATTGTTATCCAGAATACCACAGCATACCGCGAAGAGTGCCTAAGACTCCTAACGGATTAAAGGAATTACATACGAATAAGAGAAGACCCAACAGAATGACTACGTATCGAAATCGCCAGTTTGGTGGAAGAATCTACAGCCAATGATTGGATTACCAAAAAAGAAGGCAACTTTCTGATGAATACAAACCCAACAACACCGTATTTTTATACGATACAGAAAATACATAAGTCCCTTGAAAACCCACCAGGAAGACCCATAGTTTCGGGTATTGGGTCCATCCTGGAATCGCTCTCAAAGTTCGCAGACGCATTCCTTCGCCCGCTGATACAAGGTACAGGAACCTACCTACAGGATACCAAGGCGGTACTATGCCTCCTCCAGGACCTCAATTTCAACCCCACGACATGCATACTCATGGGGCTGGATGTAGAAAGCCTCTACACCAGTTTACCCCATAGAGAGACCCTCAACATCATAGAGGAAGTGCTTTTTGAACAAGAATGGCGATATCACACCCCCAGACATGTTGTTTTAGAATGCTGCAGGATGGCCCTCACGGAGAATTTCTTTCGTTTTGAAGAGACCCTATTCCGCCAACAGCATGGTACCAGCATGGGGAGCACATTCGCCCCAAGTGTGGCAGGACTCTATGTCCACCACCTGGAGAAACATAAGGTACTCAACGACACGAACCCTTATACTGACCACATAGTGTTATGGAAGAGATACATCGATGATGTGCTACTCATTTGGGAAGGAAATGAGTCTGAAGCCACTGATTTCATGGCCTGGCTGAACTTACAGGACCCTTTTCTCAAATTTACCCATACTATGAGCAGGTCACAATTGGTCTTCCTGGATCTGAACATTTTTGCAACAGGAGACTTACTGAGAACCACAACACACTTCAAACCGACAGCGAAAAACTGTCTCCTGCTGTATGACAGCTTTCACCCGAGACAACTCAAAGAGAATCTTCCATTTGGACAGTTCCTGCGCCTGTGGAGAAACTGCACAGAGAAAGAGGATTACAAGCGACAAGCAAGAGAACTGCCCAAAAAACTGATCACAAGAAAATACCCCCCACACCTAGTGAATCAAGCCAAGAAAAGAGCGGGTAACAATCATAGAGAATCACTCCTGGAGTTCCAACGGGAAGAAAAACCTGAGAGTGAAAAGAGACCAATCTGCATTACAACGTTTAATGTAGCATCGGACAAGGTGGCCAAGATTGTGAAGAAACATTGGCGCATCTTGAATAGTGGAAGTTTGGACAGTCCTAAACCTATGTTTTCCCATAGGAAAGGGAAAAATCTGAAAGACATTCTGGTGCACACAAGCCCAAAAATTACAACTCCAAGAGGGGATAACCAAAGAGTCTTACAGCCCTTACCCAACTGACTTTATCCGTGCAACAACTGCAGTGTATGTCACCTGACGTCACCCATCAAGAGCGTGACACTAAACAACAACATGGTGTGGGAATTGCGGAAATTTACAAATTGCAACATGGCAGGGGTGGTCTACCTAATAACCTGCACATGCAACCTTCACTACAGAGGCATGGCGAACAGGAAGGTTAGCAAAAGGATAGTTGAGCATCGTAGTAACATCAGATGCAGGCGTGCAACCACAAAGATGACCACACATTTTATTGAAAAACAAAACACCCCTAACGATCTCCAATGAGTGGTGCTGGAACACATAAAACCTACTGAGAACCTAGAACAAAAACTCCTGGAGAAGGAGCAACATTGGGTGTTTAAACTACGCACAGACACCAGGGGTTTGAATGATAATATCCCCTGGGGGCAATTTACAAAATAGGAATAAGAATTCATGGACCCCCTTTTTTTATGTACACATGAAAAAGTCCAAAGAAGAACATTCGAATAGTAAAACCTCCATTACACCCTACCACTCGTTATTCGCTGCATCATGAGCCCCCGCGGAAGTAAATGCTAGCCCAGGGGGTGAACATGACCAAGGAAGTAACTTTACTCTCGAAGTATAACCACACGAATAACATAAGAACCCAATTTAATCTAACACGGCGGTCTTTGTACATGAATCAGACCGCACTACAACACTACCTCACGAAAATAATTATGACCTTGGGGGCTATAACACACTTATAAAAAGAATTCCCCTGTATTTACTGTCATTTAATACAGTTCTTTCCCCACTTCATTCCCCCAACATGGCCGCCGTTTTCCCACACTCGGGCGGCCATTTCCTGGTACAGTTACCGCTCTAGCACCAATCCGATGACTAGGCGGAACTAACAGTATTTAACACGGTACCCGTGGAGAGACGCAATAATATGCGGTCTCCAGGGGTACAAGTAGGTGAATTACTGCCGAGGCGAGCTCCACTCAAGTAAGTGTCCCATTTTTCCTCCCTAACAGCGCAGCCACTACAGATCGTGTTTGGCGGCAAAAACTGCAACAATGGACAACCACGATACCGCAGCACTTGCTCTCTCATTTTTTTCAGATACTCGTTGTTGTCATTATATCTAATCATTCATTACCCTCATTTCAGAGTATGAATACGAGCCCCTCAACCCCTCCAGACCATGGGGCTAATCTGAACCTCATTTGAAGTATGTAATGACGCAATATGCAAAGTTTTCTTTGTGGTTTATGTATGTGTTGTCACGTGGTGTCTATGTCTCTGTTTTAAAAAAAACCCACTTATATTCATTTAGGATCTCCCTATGAGACGACACACGCACGTTTAACTCCACCGATAAGGCACGATGGAAGTGGAGACTACGATGTTATTTCACGCATAACGAACTATATTAAATGTGTTCTAGACGCAGTGTGCTGCATGCAGTTCCATACCTGCCAGTGCCCTGGCAGGCTGATGTATGGCTAACATTGTTCTGTTTTATCTTCTACAGATACTACGATCAATTGAATTAAAATCGTATGTATTATAGTGCACACACAGTAGGTGTGTACACATCACTTCTCACTTAACTATTTATTTACCTCACTTTTAGGTCACTTAGGAGTGGAACGCACAGGGCTGGCCCCTGTGTGGTCCTGAGGAAGAGCCGTGGGGAGGCTCGAAACATGTTGACCAAACACTAGAGACTTTTAACTCATTATGGTTACATCGTTGTCTAGTACCCCTGTTTTTAATATACCGACTAGGAGCTAGAATAAAGTGTTTCGCCCACTAGCCAGGTATTTTTAGATTTTCTATCCACTCCACCAAATATTGCACCACACATAGTCGCCTATTTGTGCTCCTACGTAATTTCGCAAGTCGAAGCACGCCTCAATCCGCAGCGGATTGAGAGGACCCCAATGATGAAGCATGTCACCGGTGGGAAACCCCGGTGAGTGAGGGGACTCAAGAAAGCATTTGTTCTTTCTTGTCATAAATACCTGACCTTCCATTTCAATTTGACTTGGGGTCAAACTTCACCCTGACTAGGTCCTCTATCCGGTAATCCGGTTTTTTTGCATACATGATTGAAAGGAGGGTGGACCTAGCCTAATACCCTCTACCTCCCCCTGTTTTTGAAGAGTGCAACTCAAGTCATGGTCCCTTGCTGTTCGATCATTGCATTCCTGAGTGCCTGATGACTGTTGAAGTTGTTGCCAGCACCAGCTACTCCCTGAGGGATGGCTTACACTCACCCCACACACAGCCAGCACAGGCGTCACTGGACTAGTGGGCCTGCCAACACATCATGTCGAACCAGTTCTTTTCTCTCTGCACTGTCACAGGTGATCAAGGATATGCACTCTGCCCTTGGATGATGACACCCCTCCGAGACCGGAACACACCCTCCCAGAGGCAGTACAATGCAGCCCACATACGCACCAGGGGCATCGTGGAACGCACATTTGGCGTGTTGAAGTCACGTTTCAGGTGCCTGGACATCACAGGTGGAAGGCTCCTGTACAGGCCAGACATCGTGTGCAA
This sequence comes from Calotriton arnoldi, assembly GCA_963921515.1. Classification (NCBI taxonomy): domain Eukaryota; kingdom Metazoa; phylum Chordata; class Amphibia; order Caudata; family Salamandridae; genus Calotriton; species Calotriton arnoldi. The sequence goes on along the minus strand of CAWUFW010003421.1, from coordinate 129,109 downwards.
GATGATCGTTGCATGTTGTGTGTTGCACAACATCTGTGTACGCATCAATGCCCCATGGATCCAAGTTCCAGAAGTACCGGACGATGATGAGGACAATGGGGCAGGTGACCCACATCCCACTGCAGCTACGGCAGGAATAGCCCGTAGGAACACCCTCATTGCCAATTTCTTCACACGAGCACGTCACATTGTGGCCGTCCCTGGCAATCATGGGACAGTACAAAATGTCCACAAGCACAACATGTGTGAATAAAAAATATTTGTAGGTTACAAGTTGTACTTGTATATTGTCATGTCACAGTTTCCTGCTGTGCCAGATGTGATTTGCCATGTTGTGCACATATGCGGCACCAGTTGTGTCCTGTGTTCTGTTGTGGAGGTGTTGCTATTTGTACCACGATGTTGTCAATGTCGAGGTGCACTTATTCTTATGTGCGTATGCTGCACGGTGGGTGAGTCGCTCCTGCGGCTCTGATTTGGCTGCCACTTATCCCTTTCATGCGGTGTGCCTTTCAGTTCTGTGCTTCCACAGTGCTGAGATGTTGCAGACTTGGGTAACTTGTGCTCTTTGTCGAGTTGTGACTCTTGGACATGGTTTGTCCGCAGATGTGTCGTTGACGTCAGGGGTTGTTTGTGCAGGTGGTTGTGTCCGAGTGTGACCTGCTCCTTTCCGGTTGTGGTCCGCACTCAGCCACCTCAGTGTCGTGCCGTGAACATTGTCATGATGATTGTACTGGAGCCATGCTACTCGTCATGTGGTGTCTCTTTCATTGTCAGTGTGGCTGACGTATATGCATGTTTGCTGTGTTTCGCACGTGTGCATGTGTTGGTTGTGTGATTGTTGATGTGTTGGGTGGGTGCCCCTTTGGGCACATGGTGTACGTGGGACTACTTGGTGTTTGTGTGTGTGCTGAAGTGTTCCCGTGGGATCAGGGACAGGATCCTGAGTCATTGTGGGTGTGCAGTGTGCTCTGCTTAATTGTGCATGTGTGCCATTGTGCCCATCTCCCCCCGCCCCCCCCCTCCCTGGTCGGTACGCACCCTGTTGATGTAGTGTCGGGTCATGTTGGGCAGTGTCCGTATCCTCAACTCCTGTCACCGTCTCCCGACTGATGACTGTGGCCACCATCTTCTCCATGTCATTCAGCTCCTGGTGTTCTGCTGGCCCCCTCCTCCAAAGTGCGTTGCTGCTTTCATGTTGGCAGCGAGTTTCTGCTTGGTTTTGCCATTTACATCAATCCAGCGCCTCTTGTCCTCTTCCATTGTCCTCCTCGGCGCTGCGACGGCATTCACATGGTCCGAGATGGTGTGCCATCTTTGCCTCTTTGTTGCCAATGACACGTTGGAGGTGACGTACAGTTGGTGGTAGTGTTCTATCTCATCCGTGACGATAATCGTGTTTTCCTGCAGACTGTACCCCGTCTTCCTCTTCCTCTTCTCATTGCCCTTCCACGACCCCTGGATTCCTGGGTGTTCCTCCGTGGGAATTGTGGGGTTCATGTTGTCCTCTGCAGTTGGTCAGGGTGCATCCGTGGTACTCCGCAGTTCATTTCCTTTTTAGTGGCATTTTCCGTATGCTGTTCTTGTGCTTTTTCCCGCATTACGCGTGGGTATTGCTGGCCTCTCGCTGGTTATCACTGTTTTCTTATCGCGTTTGGGCCCGTCGCGTCTTTTTACGCGTTGGGGTTTGTGTTTTTATCGCCGTCGCGGTGGTTGTATCGCGGACATTGGCCGCGGTTTCGGGAGGCTATCGCATGGTACCGCCGTGTTGTGAATTCCACGTTAACACAGGGTTATTTTCCCGCGATAGACTGCGATGTGTAAAGTTGCGTTAACATTTTTTGGAGATGTTTAGCGCACGTTCTTGTGAATATACCCCTATGTGCGGAGGTGCGCTACTTATAATAATTTGAAGTTATAACTATAATTTATAGTAATTCATAAGTTGTGTGTAAATTATAAATGTAAGTTATAAGTATAACTGTGGAATTTCTAATGTTTGTGTAGTTTAAATTGTTTTTGTATGTCAAGAAGAAATTAAGTTTTCCTAACTTTACCTTATCTTTCACTTTTGTTTTTTTCATGGAATATATATCTATATCTATATATCTATATCTATATCTATATTCACTGAAAAAACCATAGGTTTCAGACACGTTATAGTTAGGAATTAGCATTTAAAAAACCTTTGAAATTCACTGAAAAAACCATAGGTTTCAGGCACGTTATAGTTAGAAATTAGCATTTAAAAAACCTTAGAAATTCACTGAAAAAACCATAAGGTTTTAGGGACAGTTATAGTTAGTTGGACTTTGCACTCAGTACAAAACCCGTGAAATTCCCCCGTTATAGTTAGTTCAGGTAACTATAACTCGCGCCCCGCAATGCAGTGCTGATGACGTCACATATTACATCACTCATGACATGGTCAGTGACATCACTGATGACATCACTGATGACATCTCAAATGACATCACTGATGACATCATCCAGTGACTGTGTGTTTCTGTAAAGTTTAAATATTTTTAATATATATAGGGAAAGGCGTATTGAAGAATGAGTGGGTGTATAAGTGTCTGTATGGATGATTTAGTAGGTGCGTGACTAACTCGATAAGTGAGTGATTAAACGTATCTTACTGAATGCATGGGTTAGTGACTAAACTGGGTGAATGTCTGTATCCGTCTGTCTGTTGCTGTGTAAGTGGTGCATGGGTTTGTGAATAGCTACATGAGTGTCTATATGAGTTATTGATTGGTTGTCTGAGTATCTGTATGGGTGCGTGAGTGTTTGTGTGGGTGGGGTGTGTGCGACTCTGTGCATAGATGTGTGAGTGGGTGATTCACTGGGTGGATGGTTTCAAGAGTGCATCTGTGATAGACTGTATGGGTGGGTAAGTGTGTGTAAGAGTGTGTTAGTGAGTGAATGTATGTCCCAGTGGTACATGTGTGAGTAACTACATATGTGAAAGGCAGTATATATGTGTGTTGGAGTATATAAATAGCTATAAGCGAGAGTGTGTGATTGTGAGAGTGACTGTATGGATGAGTGTGTGCTTGTATCAGTGATTGTATAAGAGCGTAAGAATGTGCTAGTATTTGTATGAGTAAGTGAGCTGGTGTGTGTATAACTGTATAGGTGAGTAAATGGCAGTGTGTTTAATTATTTGCATGACTGACTAGGTGTGTGAGTACCTCTATGGATGAGTGGCGGTGTTTGAGTGTCTATATAGGAGTATGAGTGCATATGATAGTCCTGTACTGAGTGACCATAAGTATGAGTGACTGTACGGGTGAGTGAGTGGATGTGTATGTGTAGACCTAAGAATCAGTGAGTGGGTATGTAGTTATTGGTGTTGGAGTGTCTATGGTTTTGAGAATGGCAGTCTGTAATTTAGAGTGGGTGTATCAAAGGTTATATTAGGGTGTGAGGAGGTGCATTAAATTCTCACATGGATGATGTCATCAGTGATGTCATTTGAGATGTCATCAGTGATGTCATCAGTGATGTCACTGACCATGTCATGAGTGATGTAATATGTGACGTCATCAGCAGTGCATTGCGGGGCGCGAGTTATAGTTACCTGAACTAACTATAACGGGGAATTTCACGGGTTTTGTACGAGGGCAATGTCCAACTAACTATAACTGTCCCTAAAACCTTATGGTTTTTTCAGTGAATTTCTAAGGTTTTTTAAATGCTAATTTCTAACTATAACGTGCCTGAAACCTATGGTTTTTTCAGTGAATTTCAAAGGTTTTTTAAATGCTAATTCCTAACTATAACGTGTCTGAAACCTATGGTTTTTTCAGTGAATTTCAAAGGTTTTTTAAATGCTAATTCCTAACTATAACGTGTCTGAAACCTATGGTTTTTTCAGTGAATTTCAAAGGTTTTGTAAATGACAATTTTTAAATGTATTAATTGTTATATTTATTTTTTTGATACTGATTTACAACATTTTTTTAAACTATTTATTTTTAGATATTTTATTTTTAAATTACATTGTAATTACATTATACATTACATTACAAAATATACTTTCTCAGAATGAATTACTTTAGTTTAAATACTTTGCAAATAGGCAATAGACTTTTAAGTACAGTAGTTACAGTTGTTGCAATGGGCAACACAATTTCAAAAACAAAGCAACATTGAGCTCAATGTGAATTTCTAGTTAAATGCAATTAGTTACTTTATGGATTACTTTTCTAACCACAGGACTGGATCCTAGATTCAGTCCTGGGACATCTCCTGTAAACAGTTGAGTAAAAGCGTTTTGGTTACAGTAGTGATTTTTAAGGAATATTATTGTATTTTAAAAGTTGACACTTAGAAACTTTTTCATATAGAATCACCAATGTTATCCTATGGGAGGAAATTCACTTAGCAGGTAAGTAGTGTTATCGTTACTTTTTCTTACTCAGTGGTGGATCCTGGAACCATCACTGGTGCATCTCCTGTAAACAGTTGAAAGAATGCGTTTAAGTCACACATGCGATTTTTAAGGAATATTTGTAGTTTGTGAAAATCGACACTTTGAAACTTTTCTGCTGAAAACCAGACAATGGATTCCTATGGAAGGAAATTCAAGTTACTGGTAAGTACGGTTAAAATTACTTTTCAGGATCAGTACTGGGCTGAAAGATGCAGCACTGAGGTCTCTCCTGATAACAGGTGAGTAAATCGGAATTCGTATTTCGGCTGATTTTAGAGGAATATTATAAAGTTCCAAAACTCCACACTTAGAAGAATTTCCAAGTGAAACCAGTCAATGTTAGCCTATGGAAGGAAATTCAAGTTACTGGTAAGTACGGTTAAAATTACTTTTCAGGACCAGTACTGGGCTGAAAGATGCAGCAATGAGGTCTCTCCTGATAACAGGTGAGTAAATCGAAATTCGTATTTCTGCTGATTTTAGAGAAATATTTGTATGTTTCAAAAATCGACACTTAGAAACTTTTTCAGCAAAAAGCAGGCAATGATATCCTATGGAAGGAAATTCAAGTTACTGGTAAGTACGGTTAGAATTACTTTTCAGGATCAGTACTGGGCTCAAAGATGCAGCACTGAGGTCTCTCCTGATAACAGGTGAGTAAATCGGAATTACGTAGTTCGGCTGATTTTAGAGGAATATTTGCACAATGGTGAAGGAAGGGGTGGGGCCTAAGGTGACATGTCTGCAAACACGCCCTGTGGCGCGTTTTAAGTTGGACAATTAATTTCTCCTCAATCCCAAGGGTCCCTAGGGGCCAACTAGCCCACCAGGTACCTCCAGTATGCGCCAGGGGCTGCGTTGCAGAGAGGTGTTCAGAGGCCACGCCCCTTTTACAACACTCTGCAACGCAGCTCCGTGGCGCTTACTGGAGGCACCTGGTGGGCTAGTTGGCCCCTAGGGACCCTCAGGATTGAAAAGGAATTTATTCCCCATCTTAAAACGCGCCACGGGGCCTGTTTGCACACGTCACCTGAAGCCCCGCCCCCTCCCTTCACCACTGTGCAAACGCGCCCCGTGGCGCGTTTTAAGTTGGGGGATTAAGTCCCCTTGAATCCTGAGGGTCCCTGGAGTCCAACTAGCCCGCCATATACCTCCAAAGCGCCACAGAGCTGCGTTGCAGAGAGGTGTAAAAGGGCGTGGCCTCTGTACACGTCTCTGCAACGCAGCCCCCTGGCGCATACTGGAGGTTCCTGGTGGGCTAGTTGGCCCCAGGGACCCCCAGTATTCAAGGGGAATTCGTTCCCCCTCTGCAAACGCGCCAGGGGGCGCGTTTGCAGAGTACTGCAGGGAGGGGGGCGGGGCCTCCGCCACGATGCCGGTCGGTTTTTTTTTCTATTTTTTTTGTAATGGGAGGGGGGCTGCGTGGCCCCCCTTCCCTTGCCCACTTTTGGCCCCGGGGACCCCATCCCCCGGGGCCTGAGCATTTGTTTTTTTTTTTAAATTAAAAAAAACAAAAAACAGGAAGGGGGCCGCGTGGCCCCCCTTCCCTGGGCCTGTATTGGCCCCGGGGACCCCATCCCCCGGGGCATGGCCTCGATTTTTTTATTTGGAGGGGGGCTGCGTGGCCCCCCTCCTCAGGCCATTTAAGGCCCCGGGGACCCCATCCCCCGGGGCCGGCCTTGCACCTTTTTTTCTTTTTTTTAAATTTGGGGAGGGGGCTGCGTGGCCCCTCCCTAGCCACTTATGGCCCCGGGTACCCCATCCCCCGGGGCCTGGCCTCTGGTTGGGGACTGTGGGGGTCCCCAATCCCCCCACAGTCCCAGCCGGCTCCCCGCCTCCTGCGCGAGCAGGCATTGCTTTCCACATGGGGAGCAGCTAACATGCTGCTCCCCATGTGGAAAAGCAATCAGCTTTGGATATTGGAGCGAGAGCAGGTTTCCTGCTCTCTCTTCCAATATCCATAGCAAGTTTGCAATGACAGGACGGGAGCCGCGAGGCTCCCGTCCTGTCATTGCAAACAGCAGTGTCCCGGGGGTAGGCACCCCGGGACACTGCAGGAGCCAGCACTGGGGGGTGGCGGTCCCCAGGGCCATCACTGGCTCCAGGAGTGGGGCCGTGCGGCCCCCCTCCCCACATTTTCAAAGCCCCGGGGAGGTGGCAGTCCCCGGGGCATGTGGGGGGGCTGGAGCCCCCCCACACAGGTTAAAAAAAACATAAAACAGAAGCCCTGGGGAGGTGGCGGTCCCCGGGGCAGCGGGAGGGCAAAGAGCCCTCCCGCACCATTTGTTGTTAAAGCCCCGGGGGTGGTGGTCCCCGGGCTTGGGGGCCCTTAGAGGCCCCCCATACATAAATTTAACCCCCCCCCACCATGCCCCCGGGACTTGGCCCACCCGGGGGCAAATTAACATCGAAGCTTCAATTTTTTTTTTTTCGGCAGGATCCGCGCACCCTGAGCGCATCCTGCCGATTTTTTAAAAAAGAAGCTTTTTGCCAAGGGGTCCTTGTGGGACCCCTGAGCAGGCCTAGGGGGTTAGGGTGTTTCTACCCTGCCCCCTTTGTGTGCTTTGCGCACTTGTTTCTGTCCCTCGGTTCTACCGAGGACAAAATGGCTGCCAACACTTCCTGAATCGGAATGTTGACAGCCAGCTGACAGCCAATTAGCATGCAGCTCGTGATCGGGAGGGTACGCGGACCCTACTCGGCCATAGATATATATGTGACTTTACTTGTGAATTTCTCAGGAACTACTGAACGGATTTACACCATTTAAGCAAAAGGCACCAGTCTGAACCAAGGGCTACCTCTTTGCCAAATTTGATGTAATTCCGTTCAGCAGTTCGGGCTGTAGCTGCGACTAAAGGTTCCTATGGAAAAATGAATGGGGAAAACGTGTTTTGGGACCCCCCTTTTTTCTCGGCCCCCGCTTGACGAATCAACCCGAGACTTTCAGGGTAGGAGCGGAGCGGAGCGCCCCAACAAGTTGGAAACTTTCGCGAAGATTCGTCAACCGGCGCCAACGTTATTTCAAATAGAATGTCGCGGATTTCCTATGGATAATAGGTCCTAACTATAACTATCTACTGGCGACCGCCAGTAGATAATATATAAATAACCTCCTGGCGGTTGCCAGGTAGTTATAGTTAGGACTTAGGGGCTCATTACGAAGTCCGTCTGCCATCGTGTCGGGGATGGGGACCGCCCGCCTATGAGACAGCGGTCCCACACATGGAATTAGGATGCGACTGCCACCATGGCGGTCGCATCTGCAATATTTAACATTGTGGCGGGTGCTGCTTGTTGCAGTACCCATCACAATGTTAAAAATGCACCTTGTACATTTCCCTGCACTACGTGGCAGGCACCATGTGGTGCCTAAGCAAACACAAGAAGATGATGGACGGAGTGCTGAAACTTTTCAAACACTCACCCCCAGTCACAGATCTGGGTTGAATCCATCATCATTCTTTAGCTCACTTTGCCACCCCAGTTCAGACACAGCTATATGCAAATCAGTCTTGACCCAGTGCCTCATGGGAACAGTCCAGACCGAACTGCCAAGCCATGTCTTCCTTGGACTGGAATCAAGCATCCTGGGACTGGTTTCGGGCTAACAGCCCTCATCAGCCATGCTAGCTTGAATCCAGTGGCAAAGTGAGCAAGAGACCCACGTCTGGGCATACCCTGCCAACTTAGGGCGAACAAAGCAAACACAAGGAGATGATAGACGGAGTGCTGAAACTTTTCAAACACTCACCCCCAGTCACAGATCTGGGTTGAATCCATCATCATTCTTTAGCTCACTTTGCCACCCCAGTTCAGACACAGCTATATGCACTGGATTCAAGCTAGCCTGGCTGATGAGGGCTGTTAGCCCGAAACCGGTCCCAGGATGCTTGATTCCGGTCCAGGGAAGACATGGCTTGGCAGTTCGGTCTGGACTGTTCCCATGAGGCACAGGGTCAAGACTGATTTGCATATAGCTGTGTCTGAACTGGGGTGGCAAAGTGAGCTAAAGAATGATGATGGATTCAACCCAGATCTGTGACTGGAGGTGAGTGTTTGAAAAGTTTCAGCACTCCATCCATCATCTCCTTGTGTTTGCTTTGTTCGCCCTAAGTTGGCAGGGTATGTCCAGACGTGGGTCCCTTGCTCACTTTGCCACTGAATTCAAGCTAGCCTGGCTGATGAGGGCTGTTAGCCCAAAACCGGTCCCAGGATGCTTGATTCCGGTCCTGGGAAGACATGGCTTGGCAGTTCGGTCTGGACTGTTCCCATGAGGCACAGGGTAAAGACTGATTTGCATATAGCTGTGTCTGAACTGGGGTGGTAAAATGAGCTAAAGAATGATGATGGATTCAACCCAGATCTGTGACTGGGGGTGAGTGTTTGAAAGGTTTCAGCACTCTGTCCATCATCTCCTTGTGTTTACCATGTGGTGCCTGGCACATGGTGCAGGGAAATGTAGGGGGGCACATAGGTGCCCCCCAAGTGGAAGTTCAAGGTGCCTGGGGGCAAGAGGGGCCCGATACGGGCCCCCAAACTCCATCCCCACCAGCCTTTCGGTTGAACCGCCATGGAAAGTCTGGCGGGGATACTGCATCCTAATCAGGCAGCAGGCACTGCCACCATTCTAGGGATGTGGGGCGGTCCGACAGGCAATCAGAACGATTGCCACTGTCGGACCCGTGGCGGTTGGACTTTCCACCCGCCAGCACACCGCCCACCATCACAATCTGGCAGGCGCAAAATGGCTGCACGATGACGGTGATGGCAGCCATCGTAATCAGCCCCTTAATTTCCAAACAAAACGTGTTTTTTAGACTTGCTTATATCTTTGGCGCCATTTGACGAATCTTCAGAAACTTTTCCCAAAAAAGTGCACCACTGATTCTAGTGGTGCATGGAAAGTTTCGTTATGATCGTCAAGGGGCGGCCGAGAAAAAGGGGGGGGTCACAAGAAAATGAATTTCATGTTAATTCCCATAGGGATTTTGAACACGACTGCAGCTTGAACCGCTGGACGGAATTACACCAAATTTGACAGAAAGGTTGCTCTTGGTCAAGAAAGAGCCCTTTTTGTTATTTGTAGTAAACCTGTTCAGTAGTTTTAGATTTATTAAAAGAAAAACAAATTTGTATATAGAGGGACGCGACCCCTCTGCGAATTCTCCTGATCTTGTGCAGAGATCTGACTGGCTCCCAACACTTCAACCCAGAAGTGTTGACAGCCAGATTGGGACTTGGCCTCATAAGACATAAAAAATACCCCACCAGGGCAAAAAAGCATTTTTTTAAATAGAAATTTGCCTCAAAATGGCAAAGATTTGTGAATTTGCAGCAAAAAAAAGAGCAGTCTCCCATGCTTGTTTTTATTAAAGCCCCCAGGTGGGCCAGGTCCTGGGGGCATAATTTATAATATATTTTGGGGTGGGGAGCGCACACGGCTTGCATCCTCATGGCTGATCTTGGCCATTAGGACCGTCACCTCCCAAGAGCAGGCCAAGTTCAAATATTAATATAATTAATAATAATAAAAACGAGCAGTGAAGGCAAAACAGATGGCAGAAAAATGAATAGATGAGGCAAAACAGATGGCAGAAAAATTAGCAGGAAACGTAAAACAGAGGACTGAAAAACAAGCTGAAAAGGGCAAAACAGAGAGCAGAAAAATGAGCAGAAAAGGCAAAACAGAGGAAGAAACGAGCACAGGAGGCACAAACAAAGAGGAACAGGTAGACAGGCAGCAGAGGGTAGCGGACTGAGGGCAAGCTGGACAGGAGAACTGTCGCAGGAGGGGCTGACACAGTTAGGGGCTTGTTTCTTACAGAAATTAAACCTCAACAGGAAACATTTACATATATAAACATAGCAGGTGCCCCAATTGAAGCTCCATTTCTGTAAAGGATAAATGATCTTGACCTCCTGGGCTTGACAGAGGCAAAGCAAGTGTGTTTTCTTGGCTTTTCCACATTGAAAGATGATTTGAAAAGTTTTGTGGAGGTGAATGCATTGTTGATCTATTGGAGCACAATGTGTAGTGACTTTGACGTGTGGGTTCTTCCTTGTCCTTACCTGGTGAGAGCAGAGTCCATAGTTCTCCCTTTAAATGACTACGAGTGTACATATCTACGAAATCACCTAAAGCTTTGCCTTTTTCCCCCAGCCCCGTCCACCTTAGTGGTATGCAATGGTTTTCCCGCCTTATGCCTGGATGATGGGTAGCTTACCAAAAGGTCCCCCAGCACCTTTCCTACCAATTTTGGTGATACATTCTTGATGCTGAGAAATATGAGGACATCTCCATTAAACAAAGAAGCACTTCATATAGTTAAGAGGATGGACGCTTGTTTGGTGGAGATATACCTCTTTGTACTATTGTTTCCATCTCTATAGGAAGATTCATGTTATCACAAATGTCCGGATAAAGACGCATGAGGAATAATCACACTGCCAAAACGAACACAAGGTCACTGGTGACATTTCCTCATGCTTCATTATGCGCTGTAGTGAAGAATATGTACTGGACATTCACCCAAGGAGGTAGCACTTAGTAATTAACCAGTAGAAAGTACTCCACTTGGGTAGATATTTTGTGCAAAACTGTGGACTCTTTTTGGATAAAGGGGCAGAATCAGTCCCGTTGTGGCCCAGTCACTGATACAGATACTGTCTCAGATGCTTAGATACCCACTCACACACTCAGGCACTCACCTACCCACTGGTAGACCCACTCAGACACTGATACACCCACTCACAGACCCACTCACTCATCCACTCACATACCTACTCAGACACTCACACACACACTCATATACACACTCAGACAGTTATGCACCCACTCACAGATGCCTACAGATACTCTCACACCCACTCACAAACCCACTCATAGAACCACTCAGACTCTCTCACAGCCACTCACAGACCCATTCAGACACTCATGCACCCACTCACAGACTCACTCTGACATGTACAACCACTCACAGACTTACAGACTCACTCAGACACTCACGCAGCCATTTACAGAACCACTCATACTCTGTCACAACCCCTCACAGACATACTAGGAGACTCACACACTGACTCAGAGACCCACTCAGAGACTCACACACACCCACTCACAGATCCACTCAGAAACTCAGATACCCACTCACAGACCCACTTAGACACTCATGCACTCATTCACACATTGACTCATTCACTCATGGAGACACTCGCAAACCCACTCAGAAACTCTCACACCCACTCACAGACCCACACAGACACTCATGCACTCACTGAGACACTCACACACCCACTCACAGACCCACTCAGACACTCATGCACCCACTCACACACCCAGTGATACACCTATGCAGCCACTCCCAGACCCACCCAGACAATCACACACCCACTCAAAAATTGATTGAGACACTCACACACTCACTCACACACCCACTGAGACACTCATGCCATCACTCACAAACTCACTCTCAAAGGTTACAGGTTACAATTAGGAAATAAAATTTAAAAAAACATAGAAGTTCACTTAAAACAACCAAAGGTTACAGAAATGTTATAGGTAGGAAATATCATTAAACAAGCATTGGCAATGCCAATAGGTCTCACATTTGTGAGTTAGAGCTATTGGCATTGTAAATGACAATGTCTTTTAGCCATGTGTTTTGGTTTGGAATGCAGTGGACGTTATGTGGTTTGGAGTGGGATTATGTGGGTTGAATTGGAATTTTTACTTGTGGAAATGTGTGGGTCGGAATTGTATGGTGTGGAGTGGATTTGTGTGGTGGAATTATGTGGCATGGTGGATCGATAGGGGTGAGAGCTGCACAGAATAGATACACAAATGGTGTGGTGTGGAGTGGATTTGTGTAGTGGAATTATGTGGCATGGTGTGTAGTGGAATTATGTGGATAGTAATTATGTGGTATTGAGGGTAGAGTGTAAGTATATGGATTGGTATTTTTTTGCTGTGGAGTGGTATGTAGTGGAGTTTAATTATGTGGTGTGCTATTGAATTTTGTGGCATGATGTGGAATTCTGTGGTGTGGTTTGGATATATGTGGTGTGTTGTGTAATTGTGTTGTTGAGTTAAATGATGTGATTTGTTGCCAACATATGTAGTGTGGAATGGAAATGTGTGGAGTTGAATTGTGTGACATTAAACTGTGTGGGGTTGGAATCAAAATTATGCTGATTTGAATTATGTGGCATGGTGTGGAGTGTATTTATGTGGATTGTTGCTATGTGTCATAAAGTGGTTTTATGAGGGGTGTATGTATTGAGGAATCTGGTTTGGAGAAGAGTGTAATTATGTGGAGTTGAATCATGTTGAGTTGAGTAGTATTATGTGGAGTGTAATTATGTTGGGTGGTGTTGAATTGTGTGATGGTGAATTGTATGGTGTGGAATTGTGTGGTGTTGTATATCACACTAAACATCCAGGGATGCCATAATGTACCCAGGCGAACTAAAGAAAAGATTTGAAAGTGGGGGAGGGTAAGAATAACCAAGATTTTACCAATATGTTAAACCTGAGGCACAAGAGCACTTAGAATTAAATGGTCTGAACCCAAAGTCCTTAAGCTAACAGTCTTACAAGGTGTCCTCAAATTTCTTCTGAAAACATTAGAAAAATTTACATCTGTAAAATGTTCAGAAATTAATATTTTCTGAATGTTTACGGCTCTACTGTTATACCAATGATGAATTAAGGATTTTATATTAAGTACATACGCCTACACAGTTTCACTTAAACATTAGCATTAAAAGATATGCAATTGCATACAAAAAGAGATTGGTAACAAAATAAAGTAGGGTATAGTCAGTGTACTGCAGTACAACAGCAAGTGTAATTAACATGCACAATATACGTGCCCCGATTTTGAAATGGGTGGGTACTGCTGAGCTTTGTTACTAAAAAGACTTTCAAAGTTTCAATCCTATGCCAAAAAAAAGATTATTGCGTAGGTGAGGTGACAGTGTTTTTTCTACTTTTCACTCAGTGTACCACGGTTCAAATTGTCAATGCAGAGGGTGCCCAAGTCTTGCTGAAGTCAAGGATAAAAGCTAGCTTTAGATATTAGACAACCCAGGTGCCTACAGTTGAACAGTTTAAACATGACTGCAGGATAGAAAGGACGATTATGCAATGATGGGGAAAGCTGCTTTCCTGTAGTGCAACCCTCGGCAAAGGATTAGCATTAGGTTCTATAAATCTTGAGAGAACCAAGATACAGGCTTCAACCACACAAGGTACACTAGCAAACAGCTCATCTTAATGGGTACTCTGTTTCACAAATTGGAAAACTAGTGCATATTGGCAAATTAATCCCCAAAATTGCAGTATTCAAAAAGACTAAATAGATTCTGTACATGTCCACCTATGTCAACAGGATAACAAGAACTGGATAAAGATGAATGCTGCTTATATACTGCTTAAAACATCTTCTATCTGCAGAAGATGTCTTAACCATGGTTGAATGCACCCATCAATAGCACTGATTTGTTTGTCCCTGACCTAATAAGTGAGTGAAGGCTTATACCAGTACACCCATTCTACATTACTAGCTCGCCTAGATGATCCTCCTTGCAAGGTAAAGCGTAAACATTCTACACAACAGGAGAAAATGAGTTGGTAGAGTGAAATTAAATATGACCTTTTTAGATTTTGATGGAGAGACTTCATCCCATTAATTCAACTACTTACCAGCGAAAAACATGAAACATAAGGCTTACTGTATGTATGGAGTTTGATTCTCAAATGAATAATTCTCCGTAACACAAAATTGAAAAAGATCAGCACGAATCATATAGTACCTGCCTGGGTGTGAGGGCCATTGTTTCTTTCATACAATTAACAAAGAATGACGTGAATAATTAAGACTTTAAGCCTATGCTAAACAAACCACTGCCACTTCACATGCCACTGCACACATACCAGCCCACCGACCAGCCCTGCCATAAACACACCACAGACCGTACCTGAACAAAAACACCAACTCGCATGTGCCCTTCTTAACACAATGTCACTATGCAAGCATTCCACTGAATTATGGGACCTCATCACCACCTTCGCATCATCTTCCTCACTGAGAAACCCCACATTTGCCCGAGACATTGCCACAGTGATCCCAGCCGGGTATAAAATCACTCACCAGAACTGCATCAACAAGCCGAAAGGAAGCACAGCCATTATCAACAAAGAGACCATACAGTGTACCACCACCACCCCCATGGAACATCTGAACTTCAAGCTCCACACGGACAACAAGACAACCATCAGAGGCACCCTCACATACCGACCCCCAGGCCTGCACTCCAGTTTCTGCAGCACCATTGCAGACTTCATTGCATCCCTAGCCTTAGACTCCAAGGACTACATCTTCCTCGGTGACCTAAATTTCCACATTGATGACCCCAATGACAAAAACACTGCACACCTCCTTGACAGTATCAGCAGCCTCGGATTGACCCAGATGGGTGTAAATGACACTATAGGTGTGTGAGTTCATGTGTGAGTACCTGTATGGGTGTGTTTGTGACCTATAACTAAAATGACTAACATACATATTTATAACTTTACAAATACATTTTTAACATATTACAAAGCAATTTAAACCAAACACTTAACAAATAAACAACACATTCCTTATTTAATTAGTTACAAATATACTTTTGTACACAAGTGCTTCAGGAAGCACAAAACAAAGTGATGCTTTGAAGCATCTTACAATACCTTCAAGGAAAAAAAAGGTTACAGATAAATATCTCTACTACAATACTTGCAGCAAACAGCCATCCAGGGGCACTACAAACAATTATTTATATGGGCCATCTTCTATGGGGAAGCACTTAAAGACAATTCCAGAAAGGGGCCACAACTAAATCATGCTGGACAAAGTAGGTGTAGCAGAACAGTCAACCTGTACAGTACCCTTGGGAGAACCACCACCAACTGCAGTCAATATTATACCACCTGCCTTTAAAAATTTAAATGAGATGCCTACTCACTGTGTAAAATGCCACATGCTTCTAACCATACAAATGTCTTCTGTGGGTGCATTTTCCCTCTTTTACTGTTGTCAGGCTCTATACTCATACAGCAAAAGTGATGTACTATTGAAAGAATCATTAATTAATGAACAGTGGGGAAAATACAACCATAGAGATTGTACAAAAAAATCCCCCAAACTGCATACTATATGTATCTAACTAATTACGAACAATAAAGACATCCAATTCAACACACAAGGAGAATTTTGCTCTTTGAAGCCGGCAAATGTTTACAGGTACTTTAAGCACATATTTGAAACTATGCTGTATTTCATCTGCAACAAAAAATCAACTTCTTGGAGAAATTATTGATTTCCTTTTGCAAGAGAGTACCAAGCTAGATGTGCTCCTCATATTCACTTGCTGATATGGAGAAAAGATGCACCTACATTTGGTACAGACACAGATGAGCCTGTACTTTCTTTCATGGAACAGTATATTAGATGTACCATTCCAAAAGACACTGAACCATCATGTTTTTCACAGTCTGAAGCCAGTTCCTTCTTCCCATTTCTCATTAAAAAAAACAGAAAATGCATAACACTGTTAGTAAAACCTTCTTAAAAAATAACATTACTTTTTACAAACATTTCAGAAGCACCCTACAAAATCCTCCCAGACTGGTGAAATACTTTCTGACTGCCCCTGTATTTCAACCTGCACTCCTATGAGGTGAATTCATACTTACTGACAAGGGTCTCCTTCATGATGGGATGCCTCAACCTCTCCCCTTCTCTAGGGCTGCTAGAACATCCCTTCCATCACTAGGAATATGACTCTAAAGGCCAGCTCCCCAATCCTCCTCAGATATCCTCTGTACCTCTAGAGCTAATTCATAAACCTGAAGCAACCTGTCTATATAACCCCCCTCCTTACTGTCAGGCACCAAGTCTCTGGATATATGGACTCTTTACTCTGCACCGGACACAGTAGTTTTGCTCCAACCATTTTTGCTAGACCCCTACAGCTATTTGGCCTTTAAGTCCACCTCCTTGACAGTCACTTCATGCACACCAACAAGACCCTTTTCTCCTCTAATGCTCTCCCAGTCTCAGCTTTTCTCTCCTCTGGAGTCACCTGGGCCAGCTGCAGCCTCAGGTCCCTCTCAACCTGTCTGTTCTTGAGCTCCTCAGTGGACTGGATTTGGGAGGAGACACTATTTCCTGCGTCAAATCCAGTAGGGAACTATCTCTCTGTGGGGGATCCCATATCTCCTCTGGAACCTTTGCCCAGTCATTTCTCTACTCCTTTCCTTTCTTCTCAGAGCCAGTATCCTTCGGGGGTATGATTCTAAGGTCGCCTACAATCAGGTTTCTCCCTACTCAAGAGTACTGAAGTAGTCTTTTTAAAACTCTTCCTGTGGTACAGATTGCATTTTGGGGCAAATTAGTACTCAAACTTGTACGTAAACGTGAGCAAATGGGTGTGTGAATGTTCTTATGGGAGTGTGAGTGAGTGTGGCAGTCACTGTCTGGCTACATGTGTGATGGGTACATACGTGCTTTTGTAGGAGTGTAACTGGCTCTGTAAGTGCCTGCCTGACTGTATGAGCATATCAAAATTACATATGATTAAATTACATACTATAAGCAAGCAACCACATCAAATTTCAAACACATTCATGCATAATAAAACTAATATTCATTCAGTATACCAACTCCTCTTTCTCCTTTCCTGCTCACCGTATTTTGTATTAATGTTCTCATCTAAGCACCCTTCCATTTTTCCCTTCTAGTATAGTGTCTAGAAGCTACACATTTTCTTTTAGTTTACATATACTCACTATTATTTCTAACTGTTCTTTTAAATTCTCTAACCTAATTGACATACTTGTAAAATCTCTTCGCTGTTCTCTCCATTTTATTTCTATGTCTGGTAACATCTGTTTTCATTTGAAATCTCCAGTCATAACTCCTGTAAACCACCTCCTCTCTCAGCATAAAAACTGGTAAAATGGCTACCCCTAACTATGTACTCTTACATATGCTGCTCTAGTTAAAAAATCACAGAATTCCTTTCATCTTTCTTTTTTGTTACACCACTTCTAAATGGTTAGTATTTCTTTTTCCTTTCCATGTTTCCTGCGAAGAAGCCCAATTTGGTTGGGTTTATACATGAATCCTCAAATCTTCTGCAACGATCAGTATGTGCCCTGCCCCGTGTAACTTCGCTGTGGAATCGCAAATCTATGCAGGAGTCTGTTAAATCATTTAACATTATACTACAATGACTTGGCACCTACATTTAACTTTACAAAATAGTACTGGTTTAGAAAATAACTCAGAACATGATAAGGAATGCGCCTAAACCCCTCTACTTTTCTTTTACTTTTGAAAGTACAGTCTCTTCAAAACCCATCCCCCCACGCAGCTTTAGCTCACTTTCCAAAGCACCCACCTTTGGAACACTCTCTTGTACCAGTAGGTCAAAAGTTCACAGCACTTTCTGTGAACAGCATGCTAGCTTCAAGTTCAAGTATAGTAGGAGTAGTTGACTGTATGGAAATATAAGCATATCCCAAATAGCATAACATTTTTGTAATTTTTCCAGAGCCAATCACAAATCTAGTTACTTTTTTCTCAAAATCACTACCTAATTTTAGCTACCTGCATATTTACACCATCCAATCAAATTTGTATTTTTTTAGTTAGGTGCTGTCCTCCATTTTAGCTGCCTTTCATTTTGAAAAGATTATCACTTAGCTCCTGTCTTCTCCTGTGTGCTACTCCTCCTTGCCTTCAAAATGGTTAGAGTATGGATTGTGGGTCATAGCTTTGTGTTTTGGGCTAGAGAGTGTGCCTGAAAGAATGGCATTGACATGTACTTGGGTTTGCCTAATGTGGACATTACTTGGGTTGGCCAGAAAGGGTTAAAGTGGAATCAATTGCTGCCTATGGTTGAAAGCATTGTGGATTGCCAACATCCAGACCTCATGATTGTGCACTGCTTGCGGCAATGAATTAGACACACTTTCTGGGGTAGGACTGAGAATTCTAATGAAGGATACCTTTGCAAAATTAATGACACTTTTCCCTCACACTATCTTGGCAGAAATTGAAGTGGTCAAATCAATTCTGCCCACAGATTGACAAAGCCAGGAAAAATGTTAATAAAACTGTTTCTGCATTCCTCAGAGACCATAACATGGGCTGTATCTACAACAACAATTTATGTTTTGGCATGCATGGAATCTGTAGAAGTGATGGAGTTCATTTCAAAGACGAAGGCAACATGGTGTTTCTCAGCAACTTGAAACTGCTTCCTGTCTTATGTGTAGTTGTCACATACTCATAATGAACACAAAGGCTCTTCTCAGAGCCATCCTATTGCCCAAAAGGTTGTTCATTTTGTTACAATTTTTTTAAATATTCACCAAAACGTCGCAAATACACAACACAAAAGCAGACATTCAATAGACACCAGCACATTCAAAAATCATACCTATATAAGTGATTCTGTGCATCACATTGGGTAAATCACGAGCTCAATAACTCTATAAAAACATGTATGAGTCTCTGAGTGTGTCTGTAAGTGGGAATGAGAGATTCTGAGAGGATCTGTGAGTGGGTGTTTGATATTCTGAGTGGGTCTGTGAGTGGGTGTATCACTCTTTGAGTGGGTCTGAGAGTAGGTGCATGAGTGTCTGAGTGGGATCTGTGAGTGGGTGCATGAGTGTCTGAGTGAGTCTTTAAGTGAGTACATAAGTATTTGACTGGGTCTGTGAGTGGGCATATCAGTCTCTGAGTAGGTCTGTGAGTGTGTGCATGAGTGTCTGAGTGGGGTCTGTGAGTGAGTACATCAGTGTATTAGTGAGTCTGTGAATGGATGCATGAGTCTCTGAGTGGGTCTGTGAGTGGGTGCATGAGTGTTTGGGTGCATCTTTGAGTGAGTTTGAGTGGGTACATGGGTCTGTGAGTGGGTCTGTGAGTGGGTGTATCGGTCTCTGAGTGAGTCTGTGACTGGTACATGTGCCTCTGAGTGGGTCTGTGAGTGGGTGTAGCAATCTCTGAGTAGATCTGTCAGTGGCCTAAATATAACATCCCTGTACCCTTTGTATTTTCGAGATACATATTTTCACTGTAAAACCAGAGGTTACAGGGACCGTATAGTTAGGCTCAGAGTTCACTCATACAAAACCAGTTAAATTCAGAAGATATAATTAGAGTGATGACATCAGTGATGTCACTGACCTTGTCATGAGTGATTTAATATGTGAGGTCATGAGCAGTGCATTGAGGGGGCGCGAGTTATAGTTATCTCAGTTAACTAAAACTGCTTAATTTCACTGGTTTTGTACGAGTGAAACCTGAGCCTAACTATAATGTCCCAGTAACATTTGTTTTTTCAGTGAATTTCTTAGTTTTTTTATTCCATTTCCTAACTATAACGTCCCTGTAACCCTTGGTTTTCTCAGTGAATATCTAAGGTTTTTAAATGATAACTCCTAACCTGAACGTCTCTGTAACCTTTGGTTTATTTCAGTGAATTTCCAAGGTTTTTAAAATGTTAATTCCTAACTATAACGTTTTAGTAACCTTTGCTTTATCTTAGTGAATTTGTACTCTTTATTTAATTGTAGTTCCGAACTGTAAGATCTCTGTTCATTTTAGTGTTGTCGTAGTGAGTTGTGTTAAATGATACTTAATATGGTTTTATAAAACACTGTTGAAGTTTTTGTGTTTTGTATAACACGTTATTTTTTCTTGCTGGAAACAATTTGGGGTCGCATACCCGCCGCGAACCTTCATGTATGGTACGCAAATCTCAACCTTTGTGCAGAATATTAGTAATATGTAGATATATAAATTTGTAGTATTTAGTTTAGGGTTACAGTAATAATGAAATCATTCATATAGAACTTTAGCAAGGAGTAAACATTATGTTTACTGCACTCTGAATTGTTTTTAGGAGTCGTGCCGCCTCCGCGTAACATTGCAGATCGTATTCCAGAGTGGAAGAGTGGATGCGACTCCGACGTATTTTTTATGTTATTAATACATATATATAGAGATTTGCATGGTTTAGTTTGAAGTTAGAGTTTCACCAAGATAATAAAAAAGTCATATAATATTAAAAAGGAAATATTAAAATGGTTATTTTATAATATTTTAAGGAGTTTCGATAGCGTAGCGCACCGCAGCAGCACGTATTTCAGGCATCATGCAGGAGATGCGACTGTGGTGTTTTTTTTACATTACTAATATATTCAGTTAAAGAGATATCTTCTTTACTTTGAATGAAGAGGTGTACTTATAGGCCAATGTAATACTGTAATATATAAGAAAAGTTACTTGAAATCTAAAATTAAAATATTTTAGGGAATCACATTGGATACGTGACTCCTCCGCGTAGGAGTCGCTCACCCCATGTGACACAAAAGTTAAAGGATGTGATAGGTTAAAGAGCTTTCCATCATAAAGAAAGACAGATTTCACCCTCTTTCTTCCACATCTGGGTGTGGCTGTGAACAGTCACACCTATTAAAGCAAGAGCTATTTGGAGGTGTTTTGGAGTTTTGTTGCTTCTCTTGAAAGGAAGATGGCAGCCTCAGGAGAGTTTCAGGAGGAGGAGGAGGAGGAAGACAATCTGCATGAAGAAAATGAATAGCCACCAAAAAAATGAAAAGAAAGTGTGGTGTGAGATTTTTTTTGTATTCCAACGGGGCAAAAAAAGTAAGTGCCCAGAAAGTTACCTGTCTGCTGTGCAGGAAAGTGCTGTCACGTGGGTCAGAAAGAAAATGCTTGTGTGGAACAACTTCGATGTATAAGCACTTGAAAACAATCCATAGTACCCAGCTTGCAAGAGCAGAATTTATCAGAATGAAGGAGCAGGAAGGTGTACAAAGTTCTGGAGATGCTCAGCCTGGAAAATCAAGTCAAGGAAAAAAACTTCAAAACATGCCTGTAACTCTACCTGATTTTGCAAAAGCTGGGCTCTTCTGCCTGAAGTGCCACAGTGTGTTAAGTGTTGGAGAGCAAGTGGTAACCAAGATGTTGGAAACAGGTAATACTCACTGTTGTTGAATTTTGTTTTGTGCCTTATAGCACTGCTGTTTTTGTGCCTGTTTTTGTTTCATTTTTGAAGAAAAACAAAACAAAACCTTCAAAATAGTTAGAAAAACACAAAAACATACATTTTTTAATAAAACGGCTCTTCTAGAACCACTATTCTGGTTAAAAAAAGAAAAATTATATGTTGTGTAAGTAATTGGATGGATTAGGGTGTGTATGGGTGAGTGATTTGTCCAATAGTGCATGTATGTGTGAATAAATAGGTGCATCACTGCATGTATGAGTATGTATCCGTGAATGATTGGATGAATGCATTTATGGGTAAGTGATTGGGTGCATCAGTGCATGTATGGGTTTGTGGATGGGCATATGAATGCGTACATGGGTGAGTGATTGGTTGCATCAGTGCATGTTTGGCTCAGTGAGTGGCTGAATGAATGTGTGTATGAGAGCTTCATCGGGTGCATCAGTACATGTATGCATGAGTGAATGGGCAGATGATTGCATGTATGAGTGAGTGGGTGCATCAGTGCATGTATGTGTGTGTGAATGTGTGTATAGGTGCATGTATGTGTTTGAATGGGTGGATGATTGCATGTATATGTATGAATGGGTTCATAAGTGGATGTATGGAAGAGTGAATGGGTGAATGATTGTGTGTATGTGTGTTTGGAGAGGTAGATGATTGATTGTATGTGTGAGTGAATGGGTGCATGTGTGCATGTATGAGTGAGTGAATGAGTGCCTGGGTGTATGTATCGGTGAGTGTATGGGTGGACGACTGTGTGTATGTGTGTTTTAATGGGTAGATTATTGTGTGTATGTGTGAGTGAATAGGTGCATATGTTCATATATGGCAGAGTGTATAGGTGGCTGATTGTGTGTATGTGTGTTTGAATGGGTGGATGATCCTGTGTATGTGTTAGTGAATGGGTGCATCAGTGTATGTATGGGTGTGTGAATGTGTGCATGAGTGTATGTATGAGTGAATGTGTAGTGCCTGGGTGATTAGAAGAGTGTGTAGGAGGTGCCTGTGTGATTTTATGAGTGCCTGAGAAGTGGCTGGATAATTGGATGAGTGCATGACTAGTGCCTGCGTGATTAGATGAGTTCATGAGTAGTGCCTGGGTGATTGGATGAGTGCAAGAGTAGTGCATGGGAGATTGGATGAGTGCCTGAGTAGTGCCTGGGTGACTGCAGGGATGCATGAGTAGTGCCTGAGTGATTGAATGAGTGCATGAGTAGTGCCTGTGCGATTGGATGAGTGTATGAGTAGCAAATGGGTGACTGTATGAATGCATGAGTAGTGCCTGATTGAGTGGATGAGTGCATAAGTAGTATCCTGGTTGGCTGAGTGCATGGCTAGTGCCTGAGTTATTGGATGAGTGCCTGAGTTGTGCCTGTGTAATTGGATGAGTGCCTTAGTTGTACCTGGGTGATTGCATGAGTAGTATGTGGGTGGTTGGCTAAGTGCATGAGTAGTGCCTGGGTGGTTGGATAAGTGCATGAGTAGTTCCTTGGGGATTGAGTGAGTGCCTGAGTTGTGCATGGGTGATTGGGTGAGTGCATGGGTAGTGCCTGGGGGATTGGATGAGTGCATAAGTAGTGTCTGGGTAATTTTATTAGTGCATGGGAAGTGCTTGGGTGGTTGGATGAGTATATGAGTAGTGCCTGGTGTTTGTATGAGTGCATGAGTAATGCATAGGTGTTTGGATGAGTGCATGAGTAGTGCCTGGGTGATTACTTGAGTGCATGAGTAGTGCCTGGGTGATTGGATGTGTGCATGAGTAATGCCTAGGTGAATGGATGAGGGCCTGAATAGTGTCTGGGTGATTTGTTGAGTGCATGAATATTGCCTGGGTGGTTGGATGAGTGCATTAGTAGTCCCTGGGCAATTGGAAAAGTGCATGAGTAGGGCCTGGGTGATTGGATGAGTGCATGAGTAGTGCCTGGGTGATTGGATGAGTGCATGTGTACTACCTGGTTGATTGGATGAGTTCATGAGTAGTGCCTGGGTGATTGGATGAGTGCATGAGTAGTGTCTGGGTGATTGGATGAGTGCTTGAGAGGTGCCTGGGTAATTGCATGAGTGCATGAATAGTGCTTGGGTGATTGGATGAGTGCATGAGTAGTGCCTGCATGATTGCATGAGTAGTGCTTGGGTGATTGGATGAGTGCATGAGTAGTGCCTGTGTTATTGTATGAGCACATAAGTAGTGTCTGGGTGATTGGATGAGTGTTTGAGTAGTGTTTGGGTGATTGCATGAGTGCATGTGTAGTACAAGGGTGATTACATGAGTGCATGAATAGTGCCTGGGTATTTGGGTGAGTGAGAGAAACTGTTTGCATCAGTGATTTGTTGGATGTGATGGATGGTTTTTGTGGTGGAGGGGTCTTGTGACACATGAATATCTAACTATATGTGTTAGTTTTATGCATATAGGTGTGTTCCCTATACTGTAGATACAGGTACCTTAGGGATGACTTTTAAGTAGTAGTTGAACTGCAGGTTAAAGTTTAAGAAGCAGTTTAAAATGCCAACTTGGCCTAGCAATATAACTGGATGCTCAGGCTCAACTATACCAGGTCTAACAGATATTTAAAGTAGTAAACTTATTTTCAGACATCTTAGAATGTTGAACTGTAGACACTAAGAAAAAGACAGAAAAATATATTAGTATATGCTCTTGAAAAATGCAGCATTACAACAATATATTTGTTTTATAATACAGTGTTGTACTACAATGTGATAAAAGCATTAATTTCCATTTTTTACTGTTCTCAGCTTTCATACGCCTTCACCATACACAGTGGTTTGTATGTAGCATCATCTTCGAATAGTAGGGAATAAAAAATTGCATGGATTGTACAAAAAAACAGAAGTGCACAGTACATCATTGAAAATATGTGTACTATGTTTGCACTCCTACAATTCAATAATTAGCTGTTATCTACATTTAGTCTAGTGCTAAAAAGATATGCAATCTAAAAAAAATTCTAATATTATTATACCTGGTACAAGCAGTGCTCTTTTAATGGGCATACTTTCTTTGTTAGACCTGATTACTGTCATTCCACAGTAGAACGTCGCTGGCGACTTTGCCAACTGATTCAACTATTTCAAAGTAAGGGAGCTCAGGTCTTTTTAATGAATCCTGCCAAATTAAAAGTAACCTGGAGGGAGATCCCTCATTTTTTCTCATCAGAAATTCAAGCTAAAGAGTTTTTACAATCTCTTGATTAAACTCTATGTATGCTGGGGGGAATTAGCAATGGTGCTGTTCTTTCTCTAGTTATCTTTTTTTTCTTTTTTCTTCTTCTTTTGCTTTGGGCATTACTGATAGAACTGTGGTCAGAGCAGGAATGCGGGAGGGGTCCCACTCCATCACCGAACCTGGAAGGTCTAGCCATCTGTGAGGGTTGGTGTGGGCAGGGGGGAGTGTGGTGGGGTGGGGGAGGGGAGGGAGAGTAAGGAGCTGGGGAGGGAAGCGAGAAGGGGTAAGCAGTTGTTGATTTTTATTTTTTAATATATCATAACGCTCTTATTTATGTAAGGAGGAATGAAATGATTTCTATGGTTAATTGCAACCTAATATATATTATGGAGATATTTGGTATTAAGAATCTTAAATACAAGGATGGTGGGTCAAATCCGTATCTGCTCATTGAACATATGTGGCCTCAATGATAAAAAAAGGGGTATGTTGGCTAAGAGTCTTCGATTTATGCAGATCGATTTAGTGTGCCTTCAAGAGACCGACATACCCTGGAGTAAGCGATGGTGGTTCAGGGACTTAGGCTATGATATGTTAGCATGTACTTGGCAGGGTACAACAACTAAAGGGGTAGCGATCCTAGCAAGACATGGCATGTGTATTTGCAAACGAATTAAGGAACATAAACTGGGGCGCTGAGCTATTGCAGAATATAATCTAGCAGCTAATAACGCCTCTATCTCGATCTGCTCTATCTATGGGTCTAATGTAGATGATCCCGATATATTGAATTATTTAAGTATTAAACTTGCATCCCCTGATCCTCTGTGGTGATTTTATTATCCACTTATACAGTGATGTTAATTTAAATGCCGATCTACCATACCAAGGTAGGAAAGTAAGGGTCTTTAAGGCCCTGCAAGGCCTGGTGAGAGAACATGGTCTGGTCGACAGCTAGTGCAAGCATAGATCAGTGGATCCAAGATTTACCTTTTATTCGGCCCCTCATAATAAACTAGTTCGTCTGGACTATTTCTTTGTCTCTAATGAATTACCCAAAATAGTTAAAATCGAGAGCTTTCCAAGGATTATTTCAGATCACAATCCTCTAGTAGCTGAATTTCCATTGATTGGTGTTACTAGAGTTCAGAAGCCTTGGACCTTTGAAAGGAAACTTCTGTTTGATTAACCATATCGTGATCATACGGTTAAGTGGATTGCGGAATTCTTTGATATTAATAGAGACACAGCCTCTGATACTATAGTCTGGGATACCTTTAAGGTAGTGGTACGAGGGGAGACCCTGAGCTTTTTAATCTCCCGTCAGAAAGCGCTATAGGAGGAAATTCGAAAATGGTTTGAGCAGCTAAGAACGGCTGAATTTGAACTTATGGGGCGAGTAACTGAGGGACAACATATCGAGGATTGTCAACAGGCAATTGTGATTATTAAATCTAAAGTCCATCAACACTTTGGATCGTAGGTGGCAGAGAAATATATACAGTATAGGTCTTAATTATATGAACTGGGAGAAAGCACTGGGCGAGTCTTGGCAAAACGTCCGCAGCAGCGAGAGGTGGCCAATCGAATCTGTAAGATCAGAGACCATCTAGACCAAATTCAAGACTCTCCAGTATAAGTGTTGAATGTATTTAAAAACTACTACAAACAGCTGTATACTGAGGGAGTGACTTCACCAGGGATAGAATCTCCGGAAAATTTCTTTAAAGATCTAGAAACAATGGAGATCATGCATGTACAAAATGAAATCCTCGCAGGTCTGATTACCTGGGAAGAACTGGAGGATGCCTTAACCTCTTTAGCCCTGGGCAAAGCCACCGGCCCGACTGCATCCACCTAGAGTTTTATAGAGCATTCTCGCAATCTGTGTGGCAAGATATGCTGCAAATATTCCAGCTGGCTCAAAGGGATTACGTCCCCAATTCATGGCAGAAGACTACTATAGTCGTATTTAAAAAAAAAGGGGAAGCCTGACCTGACTCCAGCATCATATAGACCTATATCACTTATAAATTGTGATAGCAAGATATACTCTAAAATACTTGCAATCAGGTTGGGTAAAGTCATCACCCCTCTGGTTTCAATCCGTCAACATGGGTTTATCCCCGGCAGGGACACGGCAGATCATGTATGCCGGGTCATAGCCCTTCTTGACTGGGCTCAGGCCACGGAATCACTGCTGAGGGTAATCTTGTTGGATGCTGAGAAAGCGTTCTACAGGGTCTCCTGGCGGTTTCTGTGGTCTGTCCTTCAGTTGAAGGGAATATGTGGAGAATTTATTCAGGCAATCAAGGCATTATACTTATTACCGAAAGCTGTAATTCACATCTCAGGGCAGGACTCAAATCTGTTCGATATAAGCAGGGGCACTAGGCAGGGGTGTCTGTGCTCTCCTCTGCTCTTTGCTCTCTATATTGACCCCTTTCTAAAAAAAAGCTAGAGCTGGATATTAATATCAAAGCTGTGAGGGTCAATGATATCGACTATAGAGCATTGGCGTATGCGGACAACATCGCAGTACTTACCGCTGATGTCGTCTCAGAACTTCCAGAGGTGAAGACTCTAGCTGAACAGTTTGGTAGCCTTTCAGGATATAAATTAAATATGGATAAAACTCAGATTCTTTACTCAGGGAATATGCAACCTATAGGCCTCTCGGTTGTTCAAGAGGCAACCTATTTGGGGGTCAAAATCACAGACACTGTAGCCAAAATTCCTGATTTGCATATTGCCCCAATAATAGATAAAGTAAGCAAAAAACTGGAGGGGCTAGACCATCTGCATCTTTCATTATTTGGTAGAAGTAATGTTATCAAAATGTCGGTCCTCCCAAAACTGTTATATGTCTTCAGAACTGTCTCTTTAGAATTTTCCTCACTATGCTTAGCAAGGCTAGAGAGGATATGTTATATGGGGGTATCGCAGACCAAGGAGGGTGGCCAAATGGATGGCCTTTCCAAGACAGTGAGGGGGTAGGCTATTCCCAGTTTTCTTTATTACCATTGAGCATCTATTTTACAACACCTGGGTATTCTACTAGTGGGGGATAAGGCTCAAATTCCCGTGGAGGCTAGACTGACTATATATGAACTAGGGCTGGGGAATGGAGCCAAGGGTTGCTTGGTCAGGATACTTGAACCCAGCTATTACAAAAAGACTAAATTTAAAATACTGAAAGCTGCTTATAGAGTATGGAGACAGGTACGGCGGAAACTAAAGATCCCAAACCTAAATGTATATACTCCACTCTCAGCTCCAGGTATCCTCCCGACAATTTTTCAGGACCAAGTCACCTTCAGATGGGGGAGAAATGGGATCAGATCTTTGGGCGACCTGTGCAGGGAAGGCCAGCTCTCATCATTTATGAACTTACAGGAAGAGTTTGGGTTAGATAAACAAGATTTTTTCAAATATCTGCAGATACGGAGCTTCCTTGGGGTAAGTGGGAATAGGGCAGTTCTGATACCAGAAAAGATACCATTGGTGGAGACAGTGCGGAGTAAGTCCCGGATTGGGAAAATTTATCAAATTCTGATCCAAGCTTCCCCAGATGACATTGAGGCTCAGAATGCAAAAAGGGAGAGCAGGCTTGGAAGGGAAGCAATACATATTGAGGATTCATTGGAATTGGTGAACCAGGTGTTGATAACTTGGAGTCTTAGGAGCCAACATTTTATGTCTGTTTTTGATCTCTATTACACCCCAGCAAAGATAGCTTATTGGGGTGGAATGAGGGGAGGGAAATGCAATAGATGTGGTTTACTAGCTGCTGACACCCTACATATGTTCTACTCTTGCCCCAAAATGGATGCTTTATTGCAGGACCTCAACATTGTTTTAACTATGGTTTTAGGGTTCTCTGTGTCGATTACCCCAGCTCTTTTAATCTTGGGGTTATTAGATAGTACAGAGATAAATAAAAGGGTAAGGACAGAGTTAGGGTTTGTGTTCATCGCAATGGCCATCGCCCGTCTATGGATTACATCTCAATGGATAAGTAATGACCCTCCTACTTTTACCAACTGGTGGTCTAAAATGTTGGCTATCTATAATATAGAATCTTCGGTGTACAAGTTAAGAGGACGAAGGAAAAAGGAGCTAAGGCAGAGAATCTGGGCTCCGATTGCCAGACTAGTAAATCAATAAAGGTCAGTCGAAACAAATTTCAAACACCTATTTTCCACTTTTGGGGTTTGGTATCTCTGAGTAATCGGGCAAGGAGGCAGGCAGGGATTATGTCATTTTGTCTTTTATCCTGCTGTGTTCGTCTGTTGATTATGTTTATTAGTGAATTTTACATCTGATCATTCTATTTATTGCATTTGCACTTTCTCTCTGTAGGCAATAACCCTTGAGGTGATTTGAGCTGCTATTCTTGGTATATATTTAATGAATTGAAAGGTTAAAAGCCTAATAGATTTTCATTTTATCCCTTTCTTCCTCTTTTATCTAATGTATTATGTATTATGTGAAGAAATGTCATGACATGTATTAATTATCCTTTTTGTATTCTTGCAAATGAAAATCAATAAAAAAATTAAAAAGGAAAAAGAGAACCACATTTGCATAACAGTTGATACCTGATACATTTTCAAACTGATATCTTACAATAGGTCCCTCTGTTTCAGCTTTTTTCTGTTTAGCATGTTGTACATTGTTCTTGTTTCCTTTCTTTTCTTGCACTTCATTTGAGTATTTTGTATGCTTCTGTTTTGGGCATATCATTTGCTTCTCATAAATTATTGTATTGACCTAAGTGTGGAGCATATAGTCTTCTTAATCAATTATATTCTTTTACACAACGTCCATCAGCACTATTTTTTTTTGTCAAATTCCATCAAATACAAACCGGACAATATTCTTACTCGAGATAATGCCATTCCTTCTTTAAACACAGTACTACCGATGTTTACAATAGCTCTGTCTACACTTAAACCTTGAGATTTGTGGATAGTTGCAGCGTATGCTAGGTACACTGGAAACTATTTTCGTTGGACATACAGTTCTTTTACAAGCAAAAACCTTACCACACATCTCAGAATTTGATTTCAGCCCTCAATGTGATGACATTTTACAGTCAAGAATTCTATCGGATCCTTGTTTGGAAAATTAACAAAATCAATAACTTTACTCATAGCACCATTCACTAATCCTTCCTCCACATTCAAATTATGTTGGAAAATAACTGGACAGTTTTTACACAATCATAAACACTTTTCTAAACCTGCAGTCTTTAAAACAGAGTTCTCCAAGGAATCCAATTTTGCTTATAGTTTTTCAGTCGTTAGAATTGTTTCTCCCTTGTGTTCCATTTTATCGATAGTGAAAATTTCCCAAAATTTGCTGGTTTTTCAATTTCAGTAGTTCATCATTAAAATTAGAACTCTGTAATGTAGGCATTAAACAAACTATGGACTTATCTTCTACAATGAAATTATACATTAGTTGAGCTGGTGTGTTTTGAGACGTATACAGTTTCTTGATTAGTCGCCTTTCCAAAGCTTGTTTACCATCTTTTGTCAACACTGCTATTCTTATGTCCTTTAGAATATGTCCATATTGTACATTAGTTGCTTGTCACATATTCTTCACTAGTTCTTTATATTCAAAGTTTAGCCAAATATTTACATTACCAATGCTTCCCAATGAATTTCTAGTTTCATTATGGACAAGTGTCTTGAAAAAAGGTTGTCTTTTAACAGGAGTGAGTTGTAATAGGTCCCCAAAGACAATTAAATGTTTTCCTCCAAAAGCATGTCATACTCTGTTTTTAAAATCGGTTGCATTCTCAGGTGTACAAAGGCAGCATTACGTTTGAGACCATGCTCACCTTATCGATGATTAAAAGCTTCAGTTTTTTTCAGTACTCTTCAGACTTCATGACAAGCTTCACCAGATAATTTCTGGTATTCCAGTTTGTTATCATGTTCCACACGTGGCATAAGTAGTCGATGTAAAGTAATTCCTTTAATGTTGTGTACTGCTAATCCAATTGGTGCTGTAACCACACATGATACTTTTCATTCTGTAGTGCTGTGTAGGTAACTGGTGAGAACTTTAATAAAGAAATGTTCTCCTGTTCCAGCTTGACCCCTGATGTATAAGGGAATAGGTTTAAATGATGAGCATTGACATTGTTTCTTTTCGTGGAGGAATTCATGTTGTATTTTCTCTATTACTTCTTCAAAGATTTCTTTCTGTTCAGTGTTTAGCTGTGCTTGCTGCTCAAAATCAATAGTGTCCTGACTTGCTTGTTCCATTGCAGTTTCCACCTCATTCATTGCTATTGCTGCTTCATTCTGGATAATTGGTTCTCCAAGTGTATCTTGACTCAATGGTCCTGAACTTTGACTACTGTTCAAACTTTCGCTTGCTATAGCAGCTGCAATAGTTTCTTCGTGTTCAATCTCATCATTTAGCATTTTCAAATTGGTAGGAAAGAGTGAACACTGACCACTGTCTTTTACAGCACAAAATAATCTTCATATGAATCATAATATCCAAAGAATTCTGTTTCATTATGCCAAGGTTTGAACAGTTGCAGAAGTGCTAAATAGAAAAATTCTTTCTTGTCTGGAGTTTGGCAACTGAGTTTTCTATGGCTGATTAGATTTCCTTTTGCATGTTTGCCCAAACATCCGTCACATCCAACTACTGTGTACTTTTCTTCTTGTATGTTTTTTGTTACACTTTTTTTATAGTGCTGAAGTACTTCATAAATGCAAAAACAACAGTTGATGGACAGAATGCAGAACAATGTCAAACATTCACCCCAGTACAGAGATCTGGGCCTAAATCCATCGTTTTTGCTCACCATGCCATTCCAGTTTGAACCCAGCCATATGCAAATCAGTCTTGATCCTGTGCCTCATGGGAACAGTCCAGCCCGAACTGCCAAGCCAGGTCCTCCCTGGACTGGAAACAAGCATCCTAGGACCGGTTTCGGGTTTCACCCCTCTTCAGCCACGATCGCTTGATTCCAGTGGCATGGAGAGCACGGGACCCACGTCTGGGCATACCCGTCCCACTCGGGGTGACAAATGCAAAAACAACAGTTAATGGACAGAATGCAGAACAATGTCATACATTCACCCCAGTACAGAGATCTGGGCCTAAATCCATCGTTTTTTGCTCACCATGCCATTCCAGTTTGAACCCAGCCATATGCAAATCAGTCTTGACCCTGTGCCTCATGGGAATAGTCCAGCCCGAACTGCCAAGCCAGGTCCTCCCTGGACTGGAAACAAGCATCCTAGGACCGGTTTCGGGTTTCACCCCTCTTCAGCCAGGATAGCTTGATTCCAGTGGCATGGAGAGCACGGGACCCACGTCTGGGCATACCCGTCCCACTCGGGGTGACAAATGCAAAAACAACAGTTGATGGACAGAATGCAGAACAATGTCATACATTCACCCCAGTACTGAGATCTGGGCCTAAATCCATTGTTTTTTGCTCACCATGCCAATCCAGTTTGAACCCAGCCATATGCAAATCAGTCTTGACCCTGTGCCTCATGGGAACAGTCCAGCCCAAACTGCCAAGCCAGGTCCTCCCTGGACTGGAAACAAGCATCCTAGGACCGGTTTCGGGGTTCCATCGTCCCCTTTGGTATCGCTTTGTTCGCCCTAAGTTGGCAGGGTATGCCCAGACGTGGGTCCCTTGCTCACTTTGCCACTGGATTCAAGCTAGCCTGGCTGATGACGGCTGAATGGCCAGAAACCGGTCCCAGGATGCTTGTTTCCGGTCCAGGGAAGACATGGCTTGGCAGTTCGGGCTGGACTGTTCCCATGAGGCACAGGGTCAGACTGATTTGCATAAGGCCATGTCTGAACTGGGGTGGTGGAGTGAGCTAAAGAATGATGATGGATTAAACCCAGATCAGTTGACTGGGGATGAGTGTTTGATTTGCTCAAACGCTCCGTCCATCGTCCCCTTTGGTATTGCGAAGTACTTCATAAAGGCACACATTTTCCAGATGTGGACTCCTTCTGGGATAGTATGTATCCGACATATGTTTGGGAGAATATCAGTACTTTCTGTCTCAAACTCTGTAAAGTGTTGGATTTCTGGTAAAGACTTCAACACTCTGTTCTGTGGGTTGGCAAGGCCTAGGCTTACCCTAACAATTCTTTTTGACTTTGAGAATAAACTAGCCGAACTTAACTGATCTGAGCACTCATAGGATCCTATCTCTCTATTAGAAAGTATCTTCAAACTGAAGCTGTACAATTTCTTGCTCAGACCCTTTTCCACAGAAATCTCCTCTTATATGTCTTTAATATCTGACTTCTCTGATTTTGTAATTTATGATGTGATGTACCAAGCAACAGCAATCGAGTTGTCTGCTACAAACTGTATGTCCATGTTTGCATTTCACATTTTCAGTATGACTGGATTATATAGCCATTAATATACTTTGAGGCTTCTGTTCATTTTATTTTGTATAAAATGTACCTTTGCATCTGTATTTTCGTTGGCAGTACTTTCCACATCTATGACTTAGAAACCATAAAACTTGTCTCAAGGAGTTTTCACCACCATCTTTTGGGATGGCACATGTAACGTTCTGTTGTATGAAAGACAGGACTGCCTCATCACTATCTGTCCCAATTTTTGGTGCATCCTTTATCCATAATAGCATGTGTATATGAGGAACACCTCTGGCTTGGTACTCCTTTCACCAAAAGAAATCAGTTACTTCTCCTAGTGGAGGATTGCTTTTGTTACAGATAAAAGACATCATAGCTTCAAACCTGTGGTTAAAATACCTGCAAACATTTACAGGATCCAAAAAACTAAGTTCACCTGATGTCCTTAACTCAATATTCTTTATGTTTGAATTCACTTCTTTCAGGAACTCAATCAGATCATCCCATGCATACTCAGCACAACTGAGTGTCAGAAACAAGTAGGTGCTCCTAGGTTTCTCAACATGCATTTGAGTTCTCTGTGTCTACTATACCAATACTCATTGGTACCACGTTGGCACAGCATCAAATTAATAAAACTATATTCTAAGTTTCCATCTCTTTCATGACCTTTGTCCATAAATTCTCTTGCAGAGAGATTTTGTAGATGTAGTCCTGTCTTCAATATATGGTTAACAGCATATGGAAGACTAGATAAATCACTTTAAAACAGAAGATGAAATGTAGAATATACATTGTTGAAATCTTGGGTCTTCTGAGTATAGTCTAGTTGACCAGTATTCAGAGGCAGGTATCTGTACAGGGCGGTCATCAAAGCATCCACCTTCTCCAGTGGAGAACAATTGTGGAAAATACAGAGCTTCCAAACTTTTTTCCCAGACACTCAAGGGAGTTCCTTTTGCTTGCTTCATTTGAAATAATTCAATGGCATCTCCGATTACTTCTTTTGAATGCAGAGAATGGATGCTATAATGTTCATAAATCTCTTCTGATCTGGATTGATCTACTTTTTCAAACTGTCCACTTGTGAAAATGTTTCATCCTGTAGATATGTCAAATCTTCAACAACATCAACATTCTTATAAAAAACATTATTTCGTACCAGGTATAATTTTGCATTTATAACTTTACTAATATCTACTAACTCTTGCCAATTTCTTTTATTCTTTGTAGGTACGCCATTTACTAGAATAACAAGTGGTTCATTATCATGTCCATCTACATCAACAGTTTTAATATTCTGTTTAAAGTCTAAAGGTAAGTACACATCTCTTCCTTTTAGGCCTTTTTGTAGATCAGTGGGAGGCAACTTTCCAGTCTTCATCTCCATATGACCTATAGCCTGAAATGGGTGTACAGATTTGATTAGAATAGACGCATAATCATTTAAATCTGCTAGTTCTTGAGGAATAGGTGCCAACTTCTAACTTGTTGTAACAGTATTTACATATAACTTGACGAGTAGACCAGTCAAATTGTTCTTCAACAAATAAACAGCAAATTGTTGCCACTTATCATTATTGTTTTCTTTTTCACTTTTAAAATTCAAATCAACAGTACGAGTTTGATTTTTGTAGTGAGTGCGTCTACAACAAATACAAACAAAGTTTGTTTTTTCAGAAGAAACTATTTTAAACTTTCTAATCTCTTCTAAAAGTTCTTTATTAGTCCCTGTGTCTTCTTCTACTACAGCTGTAGATGGCAAGTCCTCACTTTCCCTACACTCCTCTTCAGGCACAAATAAATGACACTGAACATCATCACAAACTTTTTGTACATCTGCTGTTCTACCATGCAAAAGAGCTATATTAAAATCTCCCAAGTATAGTGCTGGAGTTTTTACATAGTAAAGTCTCCTTTCTAACTTCTGCCTTACAGAGTGATGTACAGCTAACATTATGAAATGATGAAAAATACTTTGGCACACTTTCTTTGACAGACATGCAAGTGAATGTCCCTGTAAACTACTATACTTTCTCACTTTGATGGATCTAATCCCTGCAAAATTGCAATTTTCTTCTTCAAACATCTGGTTGAAGACTGGTAAAGAAATTGTCTCATTTTATCAATAGATTCTAGTCGGACACTGCAAATACTGCTACATTTCCATTTATATACAGGGGCCTGTCTACGTCTTCCCTGTATCTCTTCAGCTATGACTTCCTCAACATTCCTAGGAACTATTTTCTCTTTTGCAACAGGAATACCATCCTTTACTTCATAACATCGACCACTTGTTTCCAGTGCATGCAGTAATGTGTTCTCTTGTAAATAGCTTTCTTCTTTAAAGAAAGGCTCAGTGCTAGATGTATGTTTCCATTCACCTCTAAAGATTTTACAAATTACGTTTATTCATGTATTTTTTTCTGACTTTTTCTCTTCATACTCAGCACTGTTTTGTCCAGTGTTTTCATCCTGTTTAATATTAATATAAACAGTTTTCGTTTCAAGGCAAATGCTTTATATATCACACTTTGTATATGTTGTCTTTACTTATAAGCTGCTGATCTTCTCTTATACTGTTTTGAATTTATTTCTAAATTTTGTATTACTCTACTTCTAAACATTTTTCTTCTTATATCTTTACACTGTTTCTGTCTTGCTGTTAGATGACTTTTTCTTTAGAACATTTTCCACTTTGAACATGTGTTATTCATTTTTGTTTGTGAGTTGTTGGTAAACTTTTCTATTTATTCAGATTATTTTCAATACTTTTTCTTTTTCTAAATACTGTTCGAAGAAATTGCTTAGTTCTCTTACTGGAAGCTTTTTTTCCTGGAGTGTATTCTGTCCATTATGTCCTGTTTTACTTTGATACTTTTTCAAATAGTACTGTTTTATTTGAGCTTTTCTCCTTCGTTCCTTGTTTGTCATATTAAATCTTTTGTTTCAAGCCAAGTAGATTTCTAAAAAGACAATAGAGTATACATTTTATGTTACTGCCTCTATTACAGATTATATGGGTCTCTAAATATCTGTGGAAGAAGCTGCATAGAGATCATTCTGGCTATCATAGAAAACACTGGGGTAGGAAGCTGTGTGTGTTTGTACTTCCATTGGGCCTACTTACAAAAGAGCTCTCTGTGTATGGGAGAGAATGGTGGAATTCCTCTGGCAATATGTGGCTGGGGGTGTAAGAGGCCATGCAGTTTTATAGATAGGCATGTGAGTTGCACCTTAGGTGTCGGACTACATGTAGAAGTACAGATATGAGTGAAAAATTGTAGGTGTAAGACATTCAAACTTCACAAAATAAGTTTTAGTTTTTAACTACACACCTCACTGTCTGCGGCCTACTTGCAGTGTACCTTTTGTGGTCAGTTATATGTAGTAGGATAATGCTCAATACACCTGGGACTGTGTTTTAAACCTCACAATTCCCTACCAGTTTCATTACAGACACACACTTTCCAGTGCCAGGGCTGAGACATGATGAAAGGGCCACTTCTGTGCACACCTGACTTGCTAGTGTTAGTGCATGGGCTATCATAGAGAATACTGGAGTATGATGCTGTGTGTGTGTGAGTGCTTCCATTAGGCCTACTTACAAAAGAGCTCTCTGTGTCTGAGAGTGAAAGGTGAAGTAGCTCTGCCAATATGTGACTGGGTGTGTGAGAGGCTGTGTAGTTTTGTAGATAGGCATGTGAGTTGCACAACAGGTGCGAGACTAGATGTAGAAGTACAGATTTGGGTCTGTAATTGTAGGTATTAGTCATTCAAACTTGACAGAGTATATTTTAGGTTTAAGTACATACCTCACTGCTTACAGCCAACTTATACTGTACATTTCAGGTCACTTATACTTAGTAGGAATAATGCTTACTACAGCTAGGAACATATTTTGAACCTCACATTTCCCTGCCAGTTTAATTAGAATCACACAATTTCCACTGCCAGGTCTTATACATGATGAAAGGGCAACTCCTGTGCATGCATGACTTGTTAATGTCAGTGCCTTACCAGATACCTGAATGAATGTATCAATGCTTTTGTGGGGAGTGATTATAAATGTAAAGAAGCATATAGGTATTACAGTGACTCTGTTACAGAGTATATGGGTCTCTAAATGCATTTGAAAGAAGCTGTATGGATTACTTTCTGGCTATCATAAAGAATACTGGGGTATGAAGCTGTGTGTATGAGTGCTTCCATTTGGCCTACTTACAAAAGAGGTCTGTGTGTCTGGGAATGAATGGTGAAGTAGCTGTATCAATATGTGACAGGGTGTGAGAGGCTGTATAGTTTTATAGATAGGCATGAGAGTTGCACAACGGTTGTAAGACTAGATATAGAAGTACAGATATGGGTCTCTAATTGTCAGTGTTAGACACTGAAACTTTACAGCATACATTTTATGTTACAAATACATACCTCAGTGTCAAAGGCCTACTTGTAGTGTACCTTTTAGGTCAGTTATAAGCAGTAGGATAGTGCTTAATACACCTGGAAACACATTTTAAACCTCACATTTCCATATCAGTTTCACTCGAGACAAGCAACTTCCAGTGCCAGGGCTGAGACATGATGAAAGGGCGACTCCTGTGCATGTCTGACTTGTTAGTGTCAGTGCCGTACCAGATTCAGATTATTTTATTAATTGATTTAGATCTCTACCGAGGTCAGCAATTAAAATTGAATGAGTGTATGCATTTCTAATAAGACTTGATAATGATAAATACAATTTCTATCTAAAAATTGATAAAAAGATTTTAAAAATGTCTATCAATTATGGCAGACAAATTCATTTGGAGCAGAATTGATTAAAATGATCAAATTGTTAACAGTAGATACCTTGTGTCTAAAGTATGTTTATAAACCAGAGCCGGGCATCTACTACCACTTTATTTGGACAAATAAATAGCACATGGGCTAGATCTTGTTTCCCTCCACTACAGAGCTTACATATTTCTATTTTATCACTTGTTTTATCCCAATGCTTAGTATGAGAGTCTAGAGGCAAGATCCCTAAGCGTAGCATGATAATACAGCGTTGAACGCTGTGTTCAAGTATGATTCTCAAAAACTGCTGGTAGGTCTTGTACTCAAGAGACGCTGTATAGGACCTGTAGTAGGATCACTGAGAACAGAAAGCAGAATCTAGTTCAAAGCTAAGATGTGGTGTCATATTCTTTAAAAATAACTTTAGCTGGGCCCGTGTCCAGACTGTAAAGCGGAATTGGGCATTTAAAGTAAGATAAAGCTGCCATGAGATTTTTATTAAATACAAGATTGCTCGACCCAACCTCGAAGGTTTCCAGCTTTAGTAAAGTTCTCAAGGTATCTTTACCTGCATGTAACATATGGTATGCCCATCTAATTGTATTGGCCAAAGTGATAGTATAGGCGCTAGTCAAGGAGAATTCTAGTTGGAGTTTTCCATAGTAATTTCCCTTCGCACTTATGCTAAAAATGCCATTTATCAATTGAGACATATTCTAATGCATACGTCAGGATTAACGGAATATTTGCTCGATAAATTTCCAAGAGAGGATAGAAATGTCTCTTTCCTGAGAAGGTGTAAAAACTCTTTAGTACACTTGCGTGTGCTGTTGCCTTGGATTCTAAGTGCTGAAGATAGGAATTATTTTTGAGCGTCTGTGTGAATACTCTCCCTATATACACATATTCTTTTACTACATCTATGGATTTCCCTCCCAATTTCCAGTTAAAATGGGTATGATGTTTCCTTCCCCTAAATGGGACCACTTTTGTCTTTAGGATATTAATTTTCAGGAAGTTTTTTTCGGTATAGCTTAAGAGAGCATCTAAGCTACGCTGTAGGCCAATCGGTGTTAGGTCGAATATGACCACATCGTCAGCGTACATTAGAGTGTGTATTTGTGGAAGAGTATTTTTGGGGGGAAGTTCTTTATTCCTGCTAAACATTCTGGTAAATCACTCACAAATAGGGAGAACAATATAGGGGCTAACAGACAGCCCAGTTTAAGGTGTTCGAAGTGGTTATCTTGTGGGTTAGACCATTTTCACACCCCATCTGGACTCTACACCACATTGCTGTATGCAATGCCACAACTAATAATAACGCATCAGGGATCTCCATTTTCTCCAATTTCCTCCAAAGAGTAAATTATCTGGGATTTCATTGTAATGTATTTATCAATCATTGATTGTAAGAGTCCGATGTTATCAATGACAGAATGCTTAGGACAAAAACCTGCCTTGAAATTTGGAACCACACCCCTGGAAAAGGCCCAGTCTTTTCAGGTGGTCCAGGATGCTTGCTGCGATAATTTTTCCAGTTGCGTCCAATAGGGCAATTTGTCTGTAGTTACTAGGATAACGGCGGGAGCCCTTCTTTAACAGTGAAATAACAGCTCCCAGCCCACGATTTTGGAATTTGGCCAGTTTCGTAGATGTGACTGAACAGAGGGGCCAAGAGCTTGCACCATCCTTCAGGATTACTTTTGAAAACTGTGACAGGAATCTTATCAGGACCCATTGCTGCAGAGGCTCTGGCCCTCCTGATATATGATTTCATTTGTTCCTCAGTCGGGACACTTATTTGACAATCTGTTTCGTTTATATGCTTCCTATTTAAAAGGTCTCTTTGACAGAGGTCGTACAAATTTGCTTTGTAGAGCTCCAATAGATACTTCTCCTATTCATTTTAGGAGACTGGAGATGCTGTTAAATATTTTCGGGCTCCAGAACTGCTGGTTATTTTTTGAGAAACAGCCTTCTGCAAATCTGCCCAGTTTTTATCCATAATTTCTCTTTTTCTCATTAATTTTGTTCTTTTCCTTTTTTTCTGTAGAATGGAAATTTATTTTTTCCTAGGGGCTGAGAAACTTACAAATTGAAATCTAATTAATATATTTATCCATCTTGAGATACCATCTATGGAGTTATTCTTATTTCTTGTCGACTTTGATTTATTGTCGAGGGCGACCATTTTCTGAATAACTTGAACTACTAACAAAAGGATCTGTTCAAAATTTAAGACTGGATTGATTTCCATATTATGTTGAAACAGCTGCTGAGAGATGATCATAGCATTCAGTTATTCAAATTGTGAGTGTTCCATATGATTTTGCCCTGTTTGTGAGCTATGAGAGTATCTCCATTCATATATGATAAGGACCAAGATAACAAATCTGCAAAGGTGGAGCCTTCCTTAGGGATTTTTAACTTAATGTACTGGAAGTTTTTGCTGGATAGGTTGATTATTTAAAAGTCCTACTTGATTTTCTCTGATAGTAAGATAAACTGACCTTTGCATGATGGTGTCTCACCCTTTCTGCTGGTATTTCAATAACAAAATAATCTTTCTGATCACACTTATTAAAGGCCCAGGTCTCTTGAAGGCAGGTAATTGCTGGGGAGGTTTCTAACAGATAAGATAATTTAGAAAATTCTATACCTGCCATATTCCAGGAAATAATGTCTATAGTTCTGCTAAAATGGAGGTTTGGATCCTCTTCCCTGCCTATTGCCATTTAAAGAGCTTGCAATCCAGGACCAAGAATTACTTCTTGGTTAATTCCCATGGTTTGAATGAATATGATTCCAGATCTTTCTGTCTCCGTCTTCAAGACAGATTGTTAGATTATCTGCTAATGCAGAACATGAGTGCATTTTCTGATCATTGTTTTGGGATTGATGTATTTTTCCCCTAGTTCGATCTGCGGTTCTTACTGGTAGCGTAGAGATTGTTTTCAAATTTACTCTGATGACATCAAATCCTTTTTTATCTAGCATTTCGCTTTCTTTTAACACTATCGAGGGAACCACATTAGACCAGAATTCCACTCTTGCTGCCATCACATTTGGCTTCTCTGGGATAGAAACTCATTTTATTTCAGGAGATGAAAATGTTTTAAGAGTTGGAAGGTTCTGTAGAAGGTTTAAAATCCACTGGCGGTTTAATGGATCATTACCTATAGCAAAAAGATCAGAGATCTCTAATATACAGCTGGTGTTCTGAAGATGTCAATTTTCTGGGATTGGGTCTAAAATGTTCAAAATAAGACTTTGTTAAGTAGATGAATTATAGAAATTTGAAGTAGTCTGGCTTATTAAATTTTCCGCTTCAGGGTTCAGATGCTGGGGTGCACCCTCCTGAGGAGATTTTTGCGATGGTCCCTTTTCATGTTTAAGATCGAGATTTATAGGTTTTCCAATTTTTGGCCCCTTTTCTTCTTGAGGATCAATTGACGGAGAAACATATTGTGGAAACTTTATTTTCCAAAATGTCAGTTTTGGGAATCTTCAATTCTTTTTATTTCCTTTCTTAGGGATTAACTTTTTTTGTACTTTCTTTTTAACCTCAATTTTTTTTTGTAATTTTGTATTTTCAATTGACTTGGTTCCCAAACTATTTAATGCTATAGAAGAGGTTATAGGGTTTTGTGGCGCCTCTCTTTGATTGAATATTGGAAAACTTCGGAGGGATGGGTCTGATTCACCCTCTCCTTTGGAGTCCTGAAAAGGTTTTCAAACTGAATAGATGGTATCTCCTTTTCCTTTCTTTTTTCTGCTGCCCTTCTGTTCAAACTACAAGTTTGCATTGCTCTTGCTCTTTTTCGCATCTGCGATTGCACGTTCCCTTCCAGTGTGATGTCATAGCCTTCTTTGCTGGTCTCTAGACAGAAATAGTTTGCTTGTTGTATTGATTAACGAGATATTGTAAAATGTAAGTTTGAATTTTCAGAGAGTGGTCAGAGTTTATGAAATTTTTCCAACAGTGTAAGTATTGATTCGAGCACTCTCTGTAATGAAAGGAGCGACTCTGAAAGGATATCTTGATGATTTATGGACTGAGGAGATAGAAATAGGGGAAGATCTGGTGAATGGGATACATTTTCTTTTGAGCCTTGTAGATTACTGGGAGTACTATTAAGTAATTGTATAGAATCCTTCAGGACTTTAGGTACTGTTAAGTGTGACAACTGGCTCAAATTTACATCTGGTAGTGTATAGTCCATGGTTGCAATAGCATTTATAGATGCTTGTAAAAGAGATTGTTGCTGATCCACTATTGTGGATTTTTCTGTTTCCTCCTTACTGTCTTGTTTGAAAACATCTAACCTCC
Organism: Calotriton arnoldi; assembly: GCA_963921515.1. NCBI lineage: Eukaryota > Metazoa > Chordata > Amphibia > Caudata > Salamandridae > Calotriton > Calotriton arnoldi. The sequence continues at coordinate 86,893 of CAWUFW010003421.1, read as the reverse complement.
TGGTGGCATTTATTTGTTTCCTTACTTTGTTCTGCTGTTTCTTCCAACTTGGAACCTTGATTTTTTATTACAGAAAGTGAAAGTGCAAGGAAGAATTCAGTTACTGGAGGTATCCCTGAGAGAGCTCCTATACGTGCAATTCTCAGTTTACTCTTTCTTAATGTTTGGGCAGTTCCCATGCTTTTCATAAAAATTATACGATTTCTCAACTTTTTGAATGCCATTACGACAACCTTGATAGAGAAATTGGTAACAACAAAATCTCATTGAATCTCATTTAAATAGATGCAATTAAATTTGAGGACTGATTGTGATGTTTTGAGAGGACCTCCTCCTGGCGAGGTAGAAATTATAGAAATAGATTCTGTCCCTTGAGCATCTATAGTCCAGTTACTAACACAACAGCCACAATTGAACAACGCATAAAGTGTAGCTTAATAATGATTTCAATGAACAGCGTGGTGATATACTTGAGATTTGCCAGCCTCTATGACAGCTTCTTATTTCTCCCACATAGGTCTGTAATCTCCCTCTGGGATATCCACCCCCTCGGCCACCCCAGGGGAGAAACTCCTGCACAGTTGCCTCTAATAAGATGACACAGCACATTGAGAGTAAACAAGGTGAGGATTTGGCTTGTCACTTTGTTATTGTCGCTTTGCTGTATTACAGGACTCCGACAGAGTAATACTGAAATTTAGAAGAGAAAAAGCCGGGATAAAACTCACCTCACCAACGTCAGTGCCTCCCCTCGTTATTGTGAAAATCTGTGAGGGCTCAAACAGGCCATTTACAGCGACTGCCTGATGAGCATTAGTAGCTTCAGTCTAGACTTCCTGATTCCGCTGCGAGGTGAAAGCCCCTGGCTCTGGCACAAGCGGGGCCAACTGCTATACCCTGCAATCTGTACCCGGTGCTAACCGGGCCGCTTCCGCAGGGGTCACAGGGCTCACGCACTCCACAGCTGACTACAGCTGCAGTGCTCGTACTGGCCTGCTGGTAGCTCCAGGCGGGGGGAGAGCGGGCCAGCCTGATTTTGATGGCCCAATGCTGGTTATGGGCTAATGGCCACTCATGCCACCCTCACCCTCGCACTCTCCACGACTCTCCGGGACCCCTCGATTCTCTTTCAGTTCGTTCTCTCAATTCAGCACCGGGGCAAAGACGAGGCAGCGGCTCTCTGAAATTGTGCTGCCGCCTGTCCTTTGTGGCCTGTCCAAGAGCAACATAACATCTCTGTATCTCTGCGTTTCCTGGAACTCGCTGCAAGGGAAGATTCTGCCTCCCCGTGCCATACCAGATACCTGAATGAATGTCTCAGTGCTTTTTGGGGGGGTGACTTCACATGTAAAAAAAGCATGTAGGTATTACGGAGCCTCTGTTACAGATGTTATGGGTCGCTAAATGCGTATGGAATAAGCTGCATGCATTACTTTCCGCCTTTCATAGAGAAAACTGGGGTATGATGCTGTGTGTGTGAGTACTTCTATTAGGCCTAGTGAATGGTGAAGTAGCTCTGTCAATATGTGACTGGGGCTGTGAGAGGCTGTATAGCGTTGTAGATAGGCATGAGAGTTCCACAAAAGGTGTGAGACTACATGCAGAAGTACAGATATGGGTTAGAAATTGTAGCTGTAAGGCATTCACACTTGACAGAATATGTTTTAGGTTTTAAGTGCATACCTTACTGTCTCTGGCCTACTTACACTCTACCTTTGGGGTGGCTAATATGTAGAGACACACAGTTTCCAGTGCCAGGCCTGACCCAAGATGAAGGGCTGACTCCTGTGCATGTCTGCCTTGTTGGTGTCAGTGCCTTTCCAGATACCCGAATGGGTTTGATAACACATTAAAAGTGGCATGTACGTATTAGACTGCCTCTATTACACACTGTAAGGGTTTCTAAATGTGTGTGGAAGAAGCTGCATGGATTAATATCTGACTATCATAGAAAAAAAGGAGGTAGGAAATTGTGTGTGTTAGTAGTTGCACTAGGCCTAGTTACAAAAGAGCTCTCTTTGTAAGGGAGAGAATGGTGAAGTTCCTCTGGCAATATGTGACTGGGGGTGTAAGAGGCCGTACAGTACTACAAATAGGCATGTGAGTTGCACCTCAGGTGTCAGACTAGATGTAGAAGTACAGATAAGGTGTAAGACATTCAAACTTGACAGAATACGTTTTAGGTTTTAAGTACATACTGCACTGTCTGTAGCCTACTTACAATCTACCTTTGACGTAACTTATATGTAGTAGGACAGTGTATAATAATACACCTGATAACATGTTTTAAACCTCACATTTCCCTATCAGTTTCATTAAAGAACACAGTTTCCTGTGCCAGGCCTCACCCAAGATGAAAGGCCAGTTACACTACACAGACGCAGTTTCTAATATCAGGTCTCACACATGCTGTACTTTATTATTTTCTTAGTCTATTGTCTCACACTCAATTGTTCCAGACCGCTAACATATTAACATCCCTACTTATCACTATAAATGGCTACTTAGTACATGTACACCATTATATATATATAAAGGTATGTCATTATTTACACCAATACCTGAGGCAGTTACAGGAATACATATTTTTATGTTCAAATACTTTGCTACTTGTATAAAAAGTTCAACTCATATTTATAAAATTAAGTAAATCCACTTAAAGGGTGTTGCACAATACATCGCAAAACATACAGTTTTATACATTTCACCATCTCTTCAAAGTCTATCTACTTATGTATGTATATATATATATATATATATATATATATATATATATATATATATATATATATATATATATATATATATATATATATATATATATATATATATATATATATCTACTGGCGGTCGCCAGTAGATAGTTATAGTTAGGACCTATTATCCATAGGAAATCCGCGACATTCTATTTGCAATAACGTTGGCGCCGGTTGACGAATCTTCGCAAAGCTTCCAACTTGTTGGGACGCTCCGGTCCGCTCCTACCCTGAAAGTCTCGGGGTGATACGTCAAGCGGGGGCCGAGAAAAAGGGGGTCCCAAAACGCGTTTTCCTCATTCATTTTTCCATAGGAACCTTTAGTCGCAGCTACAGCTCGAACTGCTGAACAGAATTACCCCAAATTTGGCAAAGAGGTAGCCCTTGGTTCAGACTGGTGCCTTTTGCTAAAATGGTGTAAATCCGTTCAGTAGTTCCTGAGAAATTCACAATTAAAATCACATATATATCTATGGGCGCGTCGGATCCGCGTACCCTCCCGATCACGAGCTGCAAGCTAATTGGCTGTCAACACTCCAAATCAAGAAGTGTTGGCAGCCATTTTATCCTCGGTAGAACCGAGGACAGAAACAAGTGCGCAAAGCGCAAAAAGGGGGCAGGGTAGAAACACCCTGACCCCTAGGTCTGCTCAGGGGTCCCACAAGGACCCCTGGGCAAAAAGCATTTTTTTTTTTTTTAAATTGGCAGGATGCGCTCAGGGTGCGCGGATCCTGCAAAAAAAAAAATCGAGCGCGGTCTCCGCGCTCGATGTAAATTGCCCCGGGTGGGCCAAGTCCCGGGGGCATGCTGAGGGGTTATTTTATGTATGGGGGCCTCTAAGGGCCCCCAAGCCCGAGGACCGCCACCCCCGGGGCTTTATTTGAAAAAGTAGCGGGAGGGCTCTGAGCCCTCCCGCAGCCCCGAGGACCACCACCTCCCGTGGCTTCTTTATTTATTAAATGAACATGTGTGGGGGCTCCAGCCCCACACGCCCGAGACCACCACCTCCCGGGGCACTAACAAAATTGAAAATGGGGGTCCGTTAAGGACCCCGAGCCCGGGGACCACCACCTCCCGGGGCTGTGCATTTGGATGGGAGGAGGGCCGCGCGGCCCCTCCTGGAGCCTGTGGTGGCCCTGGGGACCGCCACCCCCAGGGCTGGCTCCTGCAGTGTCCCGGGTGCCTACCCCGGGACACTGCTGTTTGCAATGACAGGACGGGAGCCTCGCGGCTCCCGTCCTGTCATTGCAAACTGCTTTGGATATTGGAAGAGAGAGCAGGAAGCCTGCTCTCGCTTCAATATCCAAACACAATAGCTTTTCACATGGGGAGCAGCATGTTAGCTGCTCCCCATGTGAAAGCAATGTCCGGCTCGCGCAGGAGGCGGGGAGCCGGCGGGACTGTGGGGGTTTGGGGACCCCCACAGTCCCCAACCAGAGGCCAGGCCCCGGGGATGGGGTCCCTGGGGCAAGTAGTGGCCTGGGAGGGGGCCACGCGGCCCCCTCCCCAGAAATAATTTTTAAAAAGAATAAAAAAATAAAAAAGGCCTGCCCCGGGGATGGGGTCCCCGGGGCAAAGGAGGTCTGAGGAGGGGGCCACGCAGCCCCCTCCTTAAAAATTAATGAAAAAGTGTGGCCATGCCCGGGGGATGGGGTCCCCGGGGTAGGATTCGGCCAGGGGAGGGGGCCACGCGGCCCCCTTCCTGTATAATTTATAAAAAATAAAAAAAGGGGATAAGGCCCTGGGGATGGGGTCCCCAGGGCCCAAAAATAGGAAAAAGGAAGGGGGCCACACAGCCCCCTTCAGGGAAAAAAAATAAACGATCGGGCCGCAGGCCCCGCCCCTTCCTTCACCACTCTGCAAACGCGCCCCTGGCGCGTTTGCAGATGGGAAGTAATTCCCCTTCAATACTGGGGGTCCTGGGGGCCAACTAGCCCACCAGGAACCTCCAGTATGCGCCGAGAGCTGCGTTGCAGAGAGGTGTAAAGAGGCCACGCCCCTTTTACACCTCTCTGCAACGCAGCTCTGTGGCGCTTTTTGGATATACCTGTTGGGCTAGTTGGCCCCCAGGGACCCTCAGGATTCAAGGGAGTTAATCCCCCGACTTAAAACGCGCCACGGGGCGCGTTTGCACAGTGGTGAAGGGAGGGCGGGGCTTCAGGTAACATGTGTGCAAACAGGCCCCGTGGCGTGTTTTAAGATGGGGATTAAGTCCCCTTGAATCCTGAGGGTCCCTGGAGTCCAACTAGCCCACCATGTACTTCCAAAAGCGCCACAGAGCTGCCTTGCAGAGAGGTGTAAAAGGGGTGTGGCCTCTGTACACATCTCTGCAACGCAGCCCCTGGCGCATACTGGAGGTTCCTGGTGGGCTAGTTGGCCCCAGGGACCCTCATGATTAAAGGGGACTTAATCCCCAACTTAAAACGCGCCACGGGGCGCGTTGCACAGATGTCACCTCAGGCCCCGCCCCTCCCTTCACCATTGTGCAAATATTCCTCTAAAATCAGCCGAAATACGAATTCCGATTTACTCACCTGTTATCAGGAGAGACCTCAGTGCTGCATCTTTCAGCCCAGTACTGATCCTGAAAAGTAATTTTAACCGTACTTACCAGTAACTTGAATTTCCTTCCATAGGATATCATTGCCTGCTTTTTGCTGAAAAAGTTTCTAAGTGTCGATTTTTGAAACATACAAATATTCCTCTAAAATCAGCCGAAATACGAATTCCGATTTACTCACCTGTTATCAGGAGAGAACCCAGTGCTGCATCTTTTAGCCCAGCACTGACCCTGAAAAGTAATTTTAACCGTACTTACCAGTAACTTGTATTTCCTTCCATAGGAATCCATTGTCTGGTTTTCAGCAGAAAAAGTTTCAAAGTGTCGATTTTCACAAACTACAAATATTCCTTAAAAATCGCCTGTATGACTTAAACGCATTCTTTCAACTGTTTACAGGAGATGCACCAGTGCTGGATCCAGGATCCACCACTGAGTGAGAAAAAGTCACGATAACACTACTTACCTGCTAAGTGAATTTCCTCCCATAGGATAACATTGGTGATTCTATGTGAAAAAGTTTCTAAGTGTCAACTTTTAAAATACAATAATATTCCTTAAAAATCACTACTGTAACCAAAACGCTTTTACTCAACTGTTTACAGGAGATGTCCCAGGACTGAATCTAGGATCCAGTCCTGTGGTTAGAAAAGTAATCCATAAAGTAACTAATTGCATTTAGCTAGAAATTCACATTGAGCTCAATGTTGCATTGTGTTTGAAATTGTGTTGCCCATTGCAACAACTGTAACTACTGTACTTAAAAGTCTATTGCCTATTTGCAAAGTATTTAAAGTAAATTAATTCATTCTGAGAAAGTATATTTTTTAATGTAATGTATAATGTAATTACAATGTAATTTAAAAAATAAAATATCTAAAAATAAATAGTTTAAAAAATGTAGTAAATCAGTATGAAAAAAATAAAAATAACAATTAATACATTTAAAAATTGGCATTTCAAAACCTTTGAAATTCACTGAAAAAAACCATAGGTTTCAGACATGTTATAGTTAGGAATTAGCATTTAAAAAACCTTTGAAATTCACTGAAAAAACCATAGGTTTCAGACATGTTATAGTTAGAAATTAGCATTTAAAAAACCTTTGAAATTCACTGAAAAACCATAGGTTTCAGGCACGTTATAGTTAGAAATTAGCATTTAAAAAACCTTTGAAATTCACTGAAAAAACCATAGGTTTTAGGGACAGTTATAGTTACTTGGACATTGCACTCGTACAAAACCCGTGAAATTCCCCGTTATAGTTAGTTCAGCTAACTATAACTCGCGCCCCGCAATGCACTGCTGATGACGTCACATATTACATCACTCATGACATGGTCAGTGACATCACTGATGACATCACTGATGACATCTCAAATGACATCACTGATGACATCACTGATGACATCATCCAGTGACTGTGTGTTTCTGTAAAGTTTAAATATGTTTAATATATATAGGGAAAGGCGTATTGAAGAGTGAGTGGGTGTATAAGTGTCTGAATGGATGATTTAGTAGGTGCGTGACTAACTGTATAAGTGAGTGATTAAACTTATCTTACTGAATGCATGGGTTAGTGACTAAACTGGGTGTATATATATATTTTAAATAGGATTATCCCATCGACAAATAACCATCCGGCACTCCAAAAGGTACTGGTCACTCGGTAGTTTATTTTGTGACGTTTTTAACATCTACGCGTTTCAGCAGTCTCACGCTGCCTTGTTCACGATATATATATATATGTGTGTGTGTGTGTATATATATGTATATATGTGTATATATATGTATATGTATATATATATATTCATTGAAAAAAACAAAGGTTACAGGGACGTTATAGTTAGGAAATAGAATGCAAAAAAGCCTTAGAAATCCACTGAAAAAAACAAAGGTTACAAGGACATTAAAGTTATGCTGACATTCACTCTTACAAAACCAGAAAAATTCAGCAGTTATAGTTAGCTGAGCTGACTATAACTCGCACCCCTGCAATGCACTGCTTATGACCTCACATATTATATCACTCATGACATGGTCAGTGACATCACTGATGATATCACTCATGACATCACTGATGACATCATCCAGTGACTGTGAGTGTTTTTAAAATGTTTATGAGTGTTAAATATATATACCATGGTGCATTGATGAACCAGTGGGTATATGAGTGCCTGTATCGATGATTCAGTATGCCCGTGATTGACTGTATAAGTGAGTGATTAGGTGTCTCAGTGAATGTATGGGTCACTGACTAGGTTGTCTGAATGTCTGTATCAGTCTGTCAGTTGGTGTTGAAGTGGCTGTATGGGTTGGTGAGTGGGTACATGTATGGGTGTATGGGTGATTGATCGGTTGACTGAGTACCTGTACGGGTATATGAGTGTCTGTGTGGGTGGGTGAGAGGGTGTGTGACTGCCTGCATGAATGAGTGACTGTGTGTGTGAGTTAGTGGGTGTATGGGTTAGTGAGTATAAGAGAAGGGTTGTATAAGTGACTGAGTGTGTCTGTGGCTGTATTGGTGAGTGAATGGATGTGTCAGTGGTAAGTGGGTGAGTATGTTGATATGTGAAAGGCAGTATAGTTGAGTGTTGTAGTATATCAGCGACTGTATGTGTGAGTGAGGGATTGTGATAGTGGCTGTATGGGTTAGTGAGTGTGTGTGTGAGGGTCTTATTGAGTGATTATATACTAGAATCTGTATGAATAAATGAGTGAATGTGTGTATAACTTTATAGGTGAGTAACTGGCAGTCTGACTCTATAGGTGAGTGAGTAGGTGTGTGAGTAGCTCTGTGAGTGGGTGTATGGCTGTATGAGTGGATATATCAGTGACTGTATTAATGAGTGAGTTGGTGTATGAGTGGCTGTATGTGTGACTGAGTGGATGTGTGTGTAAACCTATGAATCAGTAAGTGGGTATGTAAGTACTGGTATGGGTGTGTCAATGGTTTCAAGAATGGTAGTGTGGAAGTTGCAGTGGGTGTATGAAAGGTTACATGGGGGTGTGAGTGGCTGTGTCAGCAATTCTGTGGATGATGTCATCAGTTATGTTATTAGTAATGTCATTTGAGGTGTCATCAGTGATGTCACTGACCATGTCACGAGTGATGTAATATGTGAGGTCATAAGCAGTGCATTGCGTGGGCACGAGTTATAGTTAGCTCAGCTAACTATAACTGCTGAATTTCTCTGGTTTTGTACAAGTGAAATATCAGCCTAACTATATCGTTCCTGTAACCTTTGGTTTTTACAGTGAATTTCTAAGGTTTTTAAATGCTAATTGTTAACTATAACGTTCCTGTATCCTTTGTTTTTTCAATTTGTAAGTTTTTTAAAATTCTATTTCTTAATTGTAATGTCTATTTTTTGTAAGTGAACCGCTAAGATTTTCATACTTTCTTTCTATAATTGGATATTGTGTATTATATTTATATAATACACCACTCATTTTTTTGATTTCATATTCTTTATCAGAAAATACATTAATGAACACGTTTAGTGTAGCTGTTTACTATTATAGTATTGAAAGTTCCGCTTTTCTTTACATTTTTAAAAAAAACGACTTTAAACTTGGATTTTGCATTTCTGGTTCACCACGGTAACTGCAACTATTTCGGTCACTGCGAATATCACATGACCAGGAAAGCAAGGAATATCATTGGATAATATACTTTTCGGCAAAAACAATAGAAGGTACACACCCACTCCTATTTCTTGAATCTTCTTTCATAGATCTTCATTCTGAGCAGGTGGATTCATTTTGCTGTGCAAACCTTTTGGCCTTTTTTTTTATCAGAAATGGCAACACAACAAGGAGATGAGGGTCAGCAGGATGTGGAGACTGAAGATTTGGAAGAAGAGGAACCTCCACAAAAGAGAGCCAGTGTGGCATGGGATTTTTTTACAATCCCAACAGGGGAATCAAAAACAGCTGCCAAACTTGTGCAATGCACAATCTGCAAGACGACCCTCTCTAGAGGGACAAACAAGAAATATTCATGTGGGACAATGTCCTTGTTATACCATCTAAAAACCTATCATAAAAACCTTTCCAACTGGTGATCTAGCAGAAGGAAGCTAGAGAACCATCTACTTAAGTGGCAGCAGCATCAATTCCTGGTCAGAAACTCCCTTCTGAGGTGCAGACTACTGCAATAGATATGGCTCCACAGTTGTCAAGAATGGCAACACACTGCATGGACTCTAGTGTTTTCATAAGTGCTGGTGAGCAGTGTCTTACAGCTATTCGCAATGCTGCAAAACAGCATACATGCTAATTTTTTCCCCTTTTATATGTTTTGCACATTTTTCAGTGCATGTTTTTTTCAATTTCTGCTGTCCCAGTTACCATTTATGTTATTATTAAAAAAACAAAAAAAATGTAAAACAAAAAACTAAATCCTAAAAAAAACAAAAATGTTCCTGTTGGAACCCCTTTTACAGTTAAAAAAGATAAAGTATGTATATATGTTGGAATGAGTGTATGACGGGTGTATGGATAATTGAATGAGTGCACAACTGGTGCATGGATGTTACAATGAGTGCAGTAGTGGTGCCTGAGTGAATCTATGAGTGCATAAGTAGTGCCTGAGTGATTGGATGACTGCAAAGTAGTGATTGGGTGACAGCATGTCTGCATGAGTAGTGCCTTGGTGAATGGATGAGTGCCTATGTAGTGCCTGAGTGAATGGAAGATTGCATGGATAATGGCTGGGTGAATGGATGAGTGCATGGATAGTGCCTGTATGAATGGATGAGTGCATGGGTAGTGACTGGGTGAATAGATGAGTGCATGGGTAGTGGCTGCGTGAATGGATGAGTAGAAGGGTAGTCCCTGGGTGATTGGATGTGTGCATGTACAGTGCTTCATGAATAGATGAGTGCTTGAGTAGTGTCTGAGTAAATGCTTGAGTGCATGAGTGAATGAATGAGCACAAGGGTAGTGTCTGTGTGATTGGATGAGTGCGTGGGTAGTGCCTGAGTGAATGGAGGAGCACATGTGTAGTACCTGAGTGAACAGATGAGTGCAAGGGTAGTGCCTGGGTGATTGGATGTGTCCATGGGTAGTGCCTAGGTGAATGGATGAGTGCATGGGTAGTGCCTGAGTGAACAGATGAGTGCATGGGTACTGGCTTGTGACTCAATATGTGCATGGTTAATGCCTTGGTGAATGCATGAGTGCATGGTAGTGCATGAGTGAATGGATGAGTGCAAGTGTAGTGATTGTGTCATTGGACGAGTGTATGGATAGTGCCTGAGGGAATGGACGTATGCATGCATAGTGCCTGAGTGAATGGATGATTCGAGGGGTAGTGCCTGGGTGATTGGATGTGGGCATGGATAGTGCCTGGGTGAATAGATGAGTACATGGATAATGCCTGAGGGAATGGATGAGTGCATGGGTAGTGCCTGAGTGAATGGATGAGTGCAAGCATAGTGCCTGGGTGATTGCGTGAGTGAATGGATAGTGCCTGTGTGATTGCAAGAATGTATGAATAGTGCCTGGGTGATTGGATAAGTGCATGGGTACTGCCTGTGTGATTGGATGAGTACATGAGTAGTGCCTGTGTGAGTAGATGAGTGCATGGGTAGTGCCTCAGTAAATGGATGAGTACATGGGTACTGTCTGGGTGAATTGATGAGTGCTTGGGTAGTGCCTAGGTGAATGGATGAGTAGATGGCTAGTGCCTAGGTGATTGGATGTGTGTATGGGTAGTATCTGGGTGAATGGAGGAGTGAATGGTAGTGTCTGAGTAAATGGATTAGTGCATAGGTACTGCATGAGTGAATAGATGAGTGCAAGGTTAATGCCTGGGTGATTGGATGAGTGCATGAGTAGTGCATGAGTGAATGGACAAACACATACATAGTACGTGAGTGAATGGATGAGTGCAAGAGGAGTGCCTGGGCAAATGTGTGAGTGCATGGATAGTGCCTGGGTGATTGGATGAATGCATGAGTAGTGCCTGGTTGTTTGGATGAGTGCATCAGTACTGCCTGGGTGATTGGAAGAGTGCATGAGTAATGACTGGGTGAGTGGATGAGTGCATGGGTAATGCCTCAGTGAATGAATGAGTGCAAGGGTAGTACCTGGGTGATTGAATGAGTGCACGGATAGTGCCTAGGTGATTGGGAGAGTGCATAGATAGTACCTGAGTAAATGAATGAGTGCATGGGTACTGTTTGGGTGATTGGATGAGTGCATTGGTAGTACCTTAGTGAATGGATGATCACATGTGTAGTGCATCAGTGAATGAATGAGTGCAAGGGTAGTGCCTGAGTGATTGGATATGTGCATGGGTAGTGCCTGGGTGAATGGATGAGTGCAAAGGTAGTGCCTGGGTAATTGGATATATGTATGGTTACTATATAGGTGAATAGATGAGTGCATGTGTAGTGCATGAGTAAATGGATCAATGCAAGGGTAGTGACTGAGTAAATGAACAAGTGGAAGGGTAACACCTGAGTGAGTGGGTGAGTGCAAGGTAGTGTCTGGGAAATTGCATGAGTGCAAGGGTAGTGCCTGGGTGATTGGGTGAGTGCATGGATTGTGCCTGGGTGATTGGGTAAATGAATGCATAGTGTCTGCGTGATAGGGCGAGTGCATGGATAGTGCCTGGCTGATTGGATGACTGCATGAGTAGTACCTCAGTGAATGGATGAGTGCATGGGTAGTGGCTGAGTGAATGGATGAGCGCATGTGTACTGCCTGAGTGAGTAGACGAGTGCAAGGGTAATGCCTGGATGCATTGATGAGTGCATGGATAACGGCTGGGTGAATTAATGAGTATATGGGTAGTACCTGGGTGAAGGGATGAGTGCATAGGTAGTGGCTGAGTGAATTGAGGAGTGCATGGGTAGTGCCTGAGTGAATGGATGAGGGTATGGATAATGTCTGGGTGAATGGATGAGTGTTTTGTTAGTGCCTGGGTGATTGGATGAGTGCATGAATAGTGGCTGGGTAAATAGATGAGTGTACGGGTAGTGCCTGGATGAATGGATGAGTAGAAGGGTAGTGCCTGGGTGATTCAATATGTGCATGGTTAGTATCTGGGTGAATAGATGAATGCATGGGTAGTGCATGAGTGAATGGATCAGTGCAAGGGTAGTACCTGAGTAAATAAATGAGAGGAAGAGTAATGCCTGAGTGATTGGATGAGTGCAAGGTAGTGCCTCGGTAATTGGATGAGTGCAAGGGTAGTACCTGGGTGATTGGGTGAGTGCATAGATAGTACCTGGATGATTGGGTGAATGAATGCATAGTGCCTGCATGATTGAGTGACCACATGGATAGTGCCTGGATGATTGGATGAGTGCATGGGTAGTGCCTCAGTGAATGGATGAGTGCATGGGTAGTGGCTGAGTGAATAGATGAGGGAAAGCTTAGTGCCTCAGTGAATGGATGAGTGCAAGGGTAGGGCCTGGGTGAATGGATGAGTGCATGGGTAGTGCCTTCGTGAATGGATGAGAGCAAGGGTAGTGCATGAGTGAATGGATGAGTACATGGATAATGGCTAGGTGAATGAATCAGTGCATGGTGGTGCCTGGGTGTATGGATGAGTGCATGGGTAGTGCCTGAGTGATTGCATGAGTGCATGGGTAGTAACTGGGTGAATACATGAGTGCATGGGTAGTACCTGGGTAATGGATGAGTAGAAGTGTAGTTCCTGGGTGAATGCATCAGTGCAACTGTAGTGCCTGGGTGAACGGATGAGTGCATGGGTAGTGTCTGAGAAAATGGATGAGTGTATGGATAGTGCCTGAGTAAATGGGTGAGCCATGCGTAGTGCCTGAGTGAATGGATGATTGCAAGGGTAGTGCCTGGGTGATTGGATGAGTGCACAGGTAATGCCTGGGTGATTGGATATGTGCATGGTTAGTGTCTGGGTCATTGCATAGTGCATGGGTGGTGGCTGAGTGAATGGATGAGTGCAAGAGAAGTGACCGGGTGATTGTAAGTGTGCATAGGTAGTTCCTGAGTTATTTGATATGTGCATGGTTAGTGCCTGAGTAATTGGATGAGTGCATGGGTAGTGCCTGAGTGAATGGATGAGTGCAAGGGTAGTGCCTGGGTGATTGTGTGAGTGCATGGACAGTGCCTGGGTGATTGGAAGAATATATGAGTAGTGCCCGGGTGATTGGATGAGTGCACGGGTACTGACTGGGTGATTGGATGAGTGCATGAGTAGTGCTTGGGTGACTGGATGAGTGAATGTATAGTGCCTCAGTGAATGGATGAGTGCAAGGGTAGTGTCTGAGTGATTAGATGAGTGCATGGATAGTGCCTACATGATTGTGAGAGTACATAGATAGTGCCTGAGTGAATGGATGAGTGCATGGGTACTGCTTTGGTAATTGGATTAGTGCATGGGTAGTGCCTGTTTGATTGTATGAGTGCATGAGTAGCACATAGGTGACTGGATGAGTGCAAGAGTAGCGCTTGGGTGATTGGATGAGTGCAAGGGTAGAGCCTGGGTCATTGGATGAGTGCAAGGGCAGTGGCTTGGTGACCGGGTGAGTGCACGGATAGGGTCTGGGTGATTGGGTGAATGCATTCATACTGCCTGCGTTATTGGGTGAGTGCATGGATAGTACCTGGGTGATTGAATGAGTGCATGAGTACTGCCTGGGTGATTGGAAGAGTCCATCAGTAGTGCCTGGGTGATTGGATGAGTTCATGGGTAGTGCTTCAGTGAATGGATGAGTACATACATAGTGTTTGGGTGTTTGCATAGTGCATGGGTAGGGCCTGGGTGATTGGATGAGTACCTGAGAAGTGGCTGGGAGATTAGATGAATTCAAGTGCAGTACCTGAGTGACTGGATGACTGCCAAGGTAGTGGCTGGAAGATTGGACAAGTGCAACTGTTGTGCCTGGGAGATTGGAAGAGTACATGAGTAGTAACTCTATCAATCCATCACTAGATTAGTGATTTGACACACGCAATATATCTCGACCTCCAACCACTGTGAAAAAATAGAAACAGACAAAAATCTATTAGAATTTCATTTCGAACATTATACAACCAAACAACATACAATAATTTTTAAGCAAAACCTTAATTCAACATAGACAAATGTTTTACTGTTTTTTCCTGTTTTCAGCTTCCATACTTATTCACTTTCAACAGTGCTTTGTATGAAGACTTATCATGAAACAGTGGGAAAAAACAATCAATGGATTGTAAAAAAAAACAAATGTGCGCAGTAGATTATTACACCTGTGTCATACCGTTCACTACACTCACTATACGTTTTTTAATACTGGCTTGCTGATAGGTTACTACCTTAATGAAAGCAACTATATGGTAAAACTGTTTCTGATATTATTATATCTGGTACAAAATGTCCAACAATTATGAAGCAGTCTTCATGTTTGCATATCCTTTTGTAAACATCATCCCACTTAGGCCAAATGATGTCTAAAATGTTCTTCGTTCATGTATAAAAAACCATAACTCACAGTATTACGTAGGAATTGCTGTAGCAGAAACAAAAGGGACTTTTTTTAGTGGTGAAGAGACTTTTCATGTACAATTTAAGGCTACTGGTATTTTAGTACCTCCATTTACTTTTTATCTGTAGTAACACAATGTAATGCTCAATTATATATAATTCCATTCCCGCAGTTAAAAAGAGTACTTCATTTCTAACAGCTTGCTATAGACAATGCCCCCAATAGGCCGAATAATGTCTCAGAAACACATAATCCATATATATGTCAACACAATACCACATTTTCTTATCCTAGATTCTCCTTAGAACTTTGTTTCTAGAAATAGCAGATATGAGTTTGGTAACTTTTTGGGTAGTCTTGATTTGAATGTTACTTGTATGCCATTGCACTCTGTCCATCCTGTTTGACATCGTAAATATATTGTGTAGTGTCCAGAGGTTATATTAACTCCTTCATGAAATATGATTGTGGTAGTTGTGAAAGTTCTTTTTGAGATGGAAATTTGTGCAGCGTTAAAGTTTGTAATTTGAGTTCCTAACTTAGTACCATCCACTCTGCATCGTTGTAGCATGACAATGAAATATTTTCCATACCTCTGTAGAAACAATGTTGACCTAAGTTCTGATCTGCAGTTTGGACAGGTCATATCTTTATGGGAGTTTGTAGTTAAATCTTCAAACAGCACAGCTTCACAATCTGGTAATGTCAAGTAGATGATTCGTTCTGAATTGATTTCAGTGCTAAACGTAAATTCACAATCTTCACAGTTATGGGTCCACTTATAAGTTAAACCAAATAATTCATTGATATTCAAATCTTCTTCGTCTAATAGTCCTAGCATTACCATTAGAAATTCTTGAGCCTCCTGATGAAGATTTTGAGAGAACACAACTGATCCAGCATAGTCATCAATCAGTTTTCTTATTGCAGTAGCAGAATGTATAATACTTCTATCACTTCTTAATTCTTGAAGTAAACTACATAGTTGTGAAGACATTGTTTTATCCACCTTTTCTTTAATAGAATTTGTAAAATGAGGCAAATGATATAGTCTATTTAACACTACATTTGCATAACAGTTCACTCCAGATTTATTATCAAAGTGATAGCTTTGTATTTCCTCAATGTGCTCTAGTTTTCTTTTCGTTCCTCCTTTCGACTCTGATAGATTGTTTAGATATTTTCTGCTTTGGACACAGTATTGCTTTTTGAACCACATGATAATGGCCTAAATAAGGTGCATATCGAGCTCTTAACCGATTATACTCCGTTACACAGCTCACATCAGCACTTACTTTCTTCTCATCAAAATCAATCAGAAATAAACTAGACAATTTTCTAATTCATGCAAAAACAACATATGACATTCCTTCTTTGAATACACTACTACCAGGATTAACAAGACCTCTATCTACACTTTAACCTTGCGATTTATGAATAGTTACTGCATACGCAAAAGACACTGGGAACTGCTTTCGCTGGACATACAAGTCTTTCACAAGTAGGAAACGTACAACGCATCTACCAATCCGCTTAACTTCAGCAATATCATCAAATTATATGACTAAGTATTCCACATCATTTCTGTTTGGATAATTAATACATTTCATAACTTTACGCATTGCACCATTAACTAGCCTTTCTTCAACATTTAAATTACGACGTAAGATTTCTCGACATTTTTTACAGATATGTAACTGTTTTTCTAATCCTGCAGTGTTCGACATACTTTTCTAAACTATCCAATTTTGAATGCAGTTTTTCTGTTAGTAGCACTGTAACTCCTTAATGTTCCATTTTATCATTTGCTCTAATATCGACAATCTCTTTTTTTTCCAGTTGCAATAATTGTTAATTGAATTTACTACACTCCTCAAGAGTTGGCATCAAACAAACAATAGACTTCTCTTCCTTAACACAATTGTACATTACTTCAGCAGCTGAAACATTACTTGTAAACACATTTTTGATGAGACAGGTTTGTAATACTGTCTTTCCCTCTTTTATGAGGACTCCCACTCTTATATCCTTTAGTATATCTGCATAATGCATATCTGATGCTTGGCACATATTTTGGATTAACTCTTTGAATTGAAAGCTTTCCCAAATGTTTACATTTCCAATACTTCCTAGTGGATTCCTTGTTTCAGTATGCAGTAGTTTCTTGAATACAGGATGTCCTTTTACGGGAGTTAGTTGTAGCAGGTCTCCAAAGACTATTGAGTGTTTTCCTCCAAAAGTACATCATAGTCAGTTTTTAATATTTGCTGCATTCTTAAATGTATAAAAGCTAGCATTAGGTTAGACACCATACTGACTTCATCAATAATTAGTAGTTTTAATTTCTTTAATACTCTTCCCACTTCATGACTAACCCTAGGCGGTGAACTACGCTACGCTCGCGGAATTTGCGAAGTTTCGGTAACTTCGCGATTCGCGTAGAACGTGAAGTTACCGTGCACTACGCAATTTGCGGCGTAGCGTAGCTGTTTTTCTTCTTCGCGCGCTCAATATACGTTCTCGCGCGCGCGGTAACGACCTACCGTGATTCTGCGTTCGCCGACGCGACTTCCTATCCATTCGCGGGCGCCACGAGATTTGGAATCCGGCCGCACGATCCCGCGAGAGTGTGCGAACGCGAACACGTCATTCGGACGCGCAATCTGACTTCCGGCGGCAGTGTTGGTAAGATCGCGATCCCGAACACGAAGAAACTACAATCTGGCGAAGAATATATCTCGAGCATCATAAAACCTTCTCGAAAATGATGAATTAGTTCATTTTGCACAAAAACTCCTCAGGTTGTCATTTAGAGATGTAGTTTGGTGAGCAAGGAGTCCTTTTTCTTTTTCCAAGAGGAAGGAAGTGCCCCTGATTCTCAAACTTCCTGTTCCTGTCCAGCAGGCTCCTCCCAGTGCTTTGTCCATGTGCTGTTCACTTTCATTTGGATTTGGAGCTGGAAGGATCACTTTTTGTGTCTGTCTGCTGCATCATATCATTGGATTGGATTTGAGGACTCTTGGATTTGAGATTTTACAAGTAAGTTGGAGAATTGGTGTACTTGTTTGTTTGATTGGGGCTTGTTTGTACCTACATTTTTTGGGGGATTTCCATAGTTTTTAAAATGTATTGTTGTGGCCTGTAGTTTCGGCTGGGGCCTAGTTGTTTTTCTTTGATTGGAATTTCAGCCAGTAGGCCCGGACTAGAGCCAGAGGTACCCATGGGTGCATGTTTCTGTGGTGTCTGTTGAATTTAAAGTTTAAACATCATGTAGGGCATGCATGGATGGCATTGGATTGAATTGGTAAAAGTGGTTTTTGGGGTGTATTTCATTTTTTGGGTGTTTGTTAAATAAATAGGCCTTTTTAGCCAGTAGGTAACCCTGGGCATTCAGCTCGCGGACTTTGGGCAAGTCCGCACTGCTGCGACAATGCGGACTTACACTTTTATCTTCTTCGCGCGCTCAATGTACGTTTTCGCGCGGCGATAATGACTTTTGTGACGATCGCGATGCCGAACACGCAGAATTTACAATCTGGCGAAGAATATCTCTCGAGCATCATAAAACCTTCTCGAAAATGTTGATTTAGTTCATTTTGCACAAAAAACTCCTCAGGTTGTCATTTAGATGTAGTTTGGTGAGCAAGGAGTCACTTTTTTTTGTTTTACAATATTTTTCAAGAGGAAGGAAGTTGCCCAGAGTCTCCAACTGCCTGGTCCTGTCCTTTGTCTTCACTTTTTTGTTATTTTGGGTGGCCTGGCCATGTGGGTGGTGGCCATTTTGTAAAGCCAGGCATTGTGCTTTTGCCATAGGCCTGCATTGTCTGTCTTGTGTTCCTTTTCTTGTTGTTCTGGGTGGCCTGGCCATGTGTTGGCGGCCATTTTGTGGGAACAGCCACTGTGCTTTTGCCATAGGCCTCCAAGCTTGCGGCCTAGTGTGCCAGTAGGCCCGGAGGTAGTCATCCTCATGGGTGCATAAAAACTGTTTCTGTGTTGTCTGTTGAATTGTAACATAATTTAGGCCATGGATGGCATTGGATTGATTTGCAAAATGTGGGTTTTGGGGTGGTATTTTTTTTTTTTGGTGTTTGTTAAATAAATAGGCCTTTTCAGCCAGTAGGTAACCCTGGGCGTTCAGCTCGCGGACTTTGGGCAAGTCCGCACTGCGCGACAACGCGGACTTACACTTTTATCTTCTTCGCGCGCTCAATGTACGTTTTGCGCGCGCGATAACGACTTTTTGTGACGATCGCGATGCCGAACACGCAGAATTTACAATCTGGCGAAGAATATCTCTCGAGCATCATAAAACCTTCTCGAAAATGTTGATTTAGTTCATTTTGCACAAAAAACTCCTCAGGTTGTCATTTAGATGTAGTTTGGTGAGCAAGGAGTCACTTTTTTTTGTTTTACAATTTTTTTCAAGAGGAAGGAAGTTGCCCAGAGTCTCCAACTGCCTGGTCCTGTCCTTTGTCTTCACTTTTTTGTTATTTTGGGTGGCCTGGCCATGTGGGTGGCGGCCATTTTGTAAAGCCAGCCACTGTGCTTTTGCCATAGGCCTCCAAGCTTGCGGCCCAGTATGCTAGTAGGCCCAGAGGTAGTCACCATGGGTGCATAAAACTGTTTCTGTGTAGTCTGTGGAATTTTGACATCATTTAGGCCATGGATGGCATTGAATTGAATTGCGAAATATGTTTTTTTGGAGGGTCTGACTATTTCACTTTTTGGGTGTGTTAAATAAATGCCTTTTTTGCGTGTGTACTGTGTAATTATAATTGTGTTGTTGTAGTGGTTGTCTAACTTTCAAAAGTGTTTTTAGCCATGTGGATTTTAGTTTTTGCATTAAAGCTGTGTGTGTTTTATAAGGCATCCTTTGTCTGCCCATATATAGTCCTGCTTGAGTTCATTGTTTGCCGTGCCTTGTGCCTGTGAGTCACCATGTTTCTGGGGGCCATTTTGTTGTGGTAGTTATTAGTGTGCTGTTTTTGCCACATAGGCCTGCGTGTCTTTCCATTGTTCCTCTTGTCTTACTGCTTCCAAATCCATCCCCATTGCCAGCTGCAGCTCCCTGATGCTGCTATATAATACATCCCACGTGATGCACAAATTTAGGCCAAACATGCTCCACTACATTTTAGTTTTTGTTCTTTACTATTCTTATTCTTCCAGAGTGTACACTAGCACTACACAGTAGCCAGGAAAGCCCTGGCCTTGTTGTCAACGTCTCATAAATGGCTAGACTGTGTGTTGTTGTTCACAGAGTTTCTGAAATTTAATAATTGAGGCCACCACACACTAAGTTCTATATTCTATTTGTTTGATTTGTGCTATGTTTGACTGATGTTCTGGCTTTTTTGCTTTTAGGTGCACAAAGACTGAGGAGGAGGTGTGTCTCTCATCATTGCCCGTTGCACTGCCAGACAGACATCCTGCTGCTGTACACACAACACAACATGACGTGTGACCTGACCAGACATCTCTGCAACTGAGTGCTGCTGACATCTGAAGAAGATGGGCCCAAAGAAAGCAGGTACCAGGTCCTCCAGGACCAAGAAAGTTGCTATTGAGAAGAAGAAGGAACAGAAAAAGGAAGTGACAATTAAGTCTGGTGTGCCGGCCAATACCTTTTTTGGGAAAAAAAAAATTGCGCCTGCAGCAGCGGTGTCCGGGGGGCAAGCTGGGGGCAGCACCTCCGCATCAGTGGACCCAACCCACCAACCCAGGCCCAAGCACATGAGTGTGGAAGAGGTAGCCAGCCTAATGGTGGAAAGCAGTGATGCTGAGCCTGAGATAAACTTATCGCTATCTCAAAGTAGTACCCAATCAACGCAGGAGGAAACACAGCAGATAAGTGGTCAACAACAACAGCCGCAACCACCGCCCGCAATAGTAGTTGTTGTTCCTCCTGAAGTAGGGGCAGTTCAGGAAATTGAGCCTCATGCAGAGGTAGAAGAAGAAGCCACTCATTCAGAAGATCCATTGTCTTCCAAATCCCCAGCAAGGAAAAGGAGGGGTAGTCCATCAAGTTCTTCGCTAAGCCCACCTTCTGATGATCTAGATGCCACTTGGAAGCCACAAACTGAGTCTGAGAGGGAGCCACGTTCCAAGACCAAGCTAGGGAAAAGGAAGGTTCCGGAAAGCCTTACACTTGTGGAGGTCGATGTAGAACAGCAAGATGATGATGATGACGAGCCAGTCATCATGAACATCACTCCCGGCCCCGAGGAGTTTGAGACCTTTATTATTACCCTATCCAAAATCGCTGCGAGGGATGTAGCACGCATACCTCCACAGGTAACACCAACACGACCTACAGCTTCCATATTTGCATTAGCAAAGGCCCGGCAACGACCTACATCCAGCACAACCACTACCTCAGTAGGAGTAGGTAGTGGTACAGCAGCACAGAGTCAAATTCAACACACACCCTACAGATCATCCGGCATTGGAAGTGGAACCTCCAGCAGGAGGCCAAAGTTAAGCTCCCCAGTTTGGGACTTCTTTACGGTTAGCGAAAAGGAGGAGAACATTGCTATATGCTCCATTTGTAATACCTCTGTTAGTCGTGGTAAGCTTGGTACAAACTATGGTACTGGAGGCCAAATGACCCATCTGAAAAAACACCACTTGATCAGCTGGGAGGACCACCTTCGCGGCAGAAAAAAACTGCAACCATTGGTGTTGGTGGGGATAAAGGAGTAGAAGAAAAAGATCCGATCACGGTGGAAGAGGAAGGACAGGGAGACATTCTCTCTGGTAGTGGTACACAAGGTGTCCCTGACCCCAGCAGTGCAGTCTTAACGTTGCACACATCTTCAGCAACATCTCAGTGGCACAAGAGTAAGAGTCAGCCGGAGACACCAAGAAGTACCAGGTCCGCACTACCAAAAAGTGCGTTGAGCCTAAGAGAAAGGAAAACCATGCAGCCTACCATTATCAGCATGTTTGGGGGTGAGGGGCAGTAAGAACGCAACCACCCAATAGCACGTTTGTACAATGCGAAGCTGGCTAAAATGTTAGCACTGGACCTTCTCCCTTTTTCTTTTGTTGAAGGGGTGGGTTTTCTGGAATTTGTGTCAACCATCTGCCCAAAATGGCATGTTCCCAGCCGCTACTATTTTGCCAGAGTTGCAGTTCCAGCACTACATCACGACGTGCTGGAATTGCTAGGAAAGGTCTTGAAGCAGAGTGCTGTTCACAGTATCCACCTGACTACAGACATGTGGACCAGTTGCCAAGCCACAGATTACATGTGCATCACTGCACACTGGATCTGTTTTGCGGGGATTAGAGAACAGATATCTGCTGGTGTTGATACTGCAGAGATTTTTCATGCCACTCGCAAACATGCAACTGTAGCCATGTTTGCCATGGAGAAATCTCATACTGCTGCAAACATTTTGGAAGAGTTTAACACCAAGGTCTTTGAGTGGCTGCGCCCAAGAGGGCTTACGATTGGTTTTGTTGCCACGGACAACGGCAGTAATGTAGTTTTGGCCATGCGCAATGGTGGCTATTTCAGGGTCCCGTGTTTGGCACACTGCATTAACATTGTTGTTCAAGACTTTTTGAAAAATGAATCCAAAGTCAGCAACTTACTGGTCACCTGCAGAAGAATATGCACACATTTCAGCCATTCTTTTAAAGCCCGGAAGCAGCTGAGGGTCATTCAACGTGAGCATAAAATGCCAGTCAAAGCGCTCATCCAGGAGGTGCCAACACGTTGGAACTCAACTTATTACATGCTTGATCGTCTGTTTGAACTGTACATACCACTCAATGCTTATGTCATGCAAAGATTAGGGGAACCTACTGTGAGAGGCATGACCGTTGAGATGGCTCAATGGGACCTCAT
Organism: Calotriton arnoldi; assembly: GCA_963921515.1. Classification (NCBI taxonomy): domain Eukaryota; kingdom Metazoa; phylum Chordata; class Amphibia; order Caudata; family Salamandridae; genus Calotriton; species Calotriton arnoldi. The sequence continues at coordinate 64,261 of CAWUFW010003421.1, read as the reverse complement.
TAAATGCCTGACTGAGATGCTACTTCCTTTTGAGATCTTCACACGTGAAGTCAGCAGGGAGGACTGTACTATGGGCCAAGCTATCCCATTGTTGCACATGCTAGAGCAACAGCTGAAGGATGTGTCTGAAACGTACGCAGGTGTGGATGACAAACAAGACGCATATCATTTGGCGGAGACCTTAGCCGCTCGCTTATCGGAAAATACAAGGATTAAAAATAAAATTTTGTCACAACCACATTACATTAGTGCCACAATTTTGGATCCACGGTACAAAGTATTTCTGAACAGCAAGACAGTAATTCCTTTTTCGGAAGTGGATGTTGCCAACTACAAAACTTCGATAGCTAAGGAAGCCACTATTTTCTAAAGCGAACGGCTGTTAATTACAGGCCCCCACCCCAGGCCATAACCAGTACTACAGGGCATCCAGAGTCAAGTTCTACTTCGGAGCCTGAGGGCAGTGCATTTGCCTCCCAGCAGTCACCTACACCAACAATACCATCAAGAACAGGATCATCCACAGCACAATGTGCAACTGATTGGTTTCAACAGCAGGGGTATGGTAAGTCCAGTGCTGATGCAAAGGCAAAACAGGCTGAGCACATCGGAGCACCCCTGAACATTGAGCGGATGGTCCAGGCCTATCTGGATGACCCAACAGAGGTCTTCATGGATCGAAACCCATTGGTGTATTGGTATGGGAAAAGAAGCCAATGGACAGTGCTCAGCAGGCTGGCAATAAAGTATCTGGCTTCCCCTGTCGCAAGTGTCTCTTCTGAGCGTGTTTTCAGTGCTGCTGGTGCCATTGTAACTCGAAAAGGACCAGTCTCTCGGCCCAAAGCGTGGAGAGGTTAACCATGATCAAAATAAATCAGCACTTTATACCACCGGATTACAAAATACGTGAATCACAGCAGGAAGAGGAGAGCGACTTTGATGACGTAAATAGTGCGTTACAGGACCTACTTCTGTCCGAACCACCAGAGTTTGAGGACGAGCTCCTCTTCCCTGACAACTAGGCTTTCAAATTGTTACTTTCTTCCTTCCTTCCTTTATGTGTCTGTGTATCTGTCTTTCTGGTTCAAATCACAACAAATCCATCACCACCGTCTTCTCTTTTTATTTCCCTATTGGAGTTGGATGTCTGTGCATTTAACTGTCCACTCTTCAGAGTCCTGCTTCATCTTCCTGTCTCGCACAAGTACATTTCCATCAAGCCAGACATTAGTACAAGAAATGTTTCCTTTACCAGTCCCGCCTCCATAAGAAGTGAAACGTGACTATAGCTACCCTCCGTTTTGTTTTCGAGCCGAAACTCATCAGTGTCCGAAGGCTACAGCCTCAGCAGGCATCCAAAGGTCCTCACTGTTAGGACAGAAGGTACTTGGCAGAGAAAGACAAGAGACTCTTCGAAGAAACTTGCTGACATTTGTGCAAACTCAAATGACCATCAATGAGCGCTACCCAGGCCGCGGCCCATCATCACAGTGCTGACCATGGGAAGCAACTTAAACTGTGACAAAGTGCCACAGAAGAATAAGACGAAAACCGAAACAGCGACTAACACTCAAAATGAATGTGGACTGGAGTAATGATGAGGCCACTGCCCCGTAAAAAAAAAAAAAAACTGTCAGAACTAGGCATCTGATGATCTGACAGCCAAAGAGAAGAGCAAGACAGGTAATGATGGAATGCATTGGATGCTTGCAGACTCTGAGCGATTGCTGTTGTTCGTTGTTGATGTTGTGCATGAAGTCGAACTCTACTCTACTAGTTAATCTACAAAGTGACTCAAGTCAGTGACAGTCAATGTTTCCCTTCTTGTTGTTTAATAACCAAATTGTACTCCTACTACTGCAGGTGCAGGCCAATATCTGTTGCAATTTTTTAATATGGAATATGGACTTAATCGGAGTCACTACAGACTGAGTTGTAGTTGGACAACACGTACCACACCATGATGATGACCATACTATCTTTGCACGCAGTCATTCAGTTGGATCGGAGATGATTCAAGGAATAACTGCATTTCATGAAGTGGCATGAGGTAAACATAAACACAACAATTCAACAAGAAAGTAAACACAGCAGACCTACATGTCCATGTAGTGGTGTGTAGTCGAGTGTAGTGATGACTGACAGTGGCGCATTGATTTTGTCACTTAATTAGGAAAATGCTAAGTTGCTGTGTATGCCTTTTGTCTGGCTATGTCAAAAATTAAGGTAAATGGAGGTTGGGTCACGGTCTGGTGCTGTGGTGGGCCTGTTCTTTCCTGTTGTTGTTGTAGCTTAATGCTGTAAACAGAATCTATACAATATATCCAAGCCGCCTCACTCTGAAAGTGTTCTCTCTTCTCTTCTTGGACTCCACCGTAATTGATGTTTTTTTTTATTCATTGATTTTTCAATACCCCTTGTGTTTTTCCTTCTAGACGTTACAGGCCGGCCTTTACCCTGTGCTTGCTATAATGGGATACACAGCTCACATTTACCTTACCAATCGGCATCAGGAAGGCCACCAAGATTGATGTGCGGAGCGTCCATGGAAGATAGGACCAAGAGGAAGGACGAGATTCAACTCCACAATTTGAGCATGATAATACAGTAACTTTAGTATCATTCATCATTCATCTTTTAATTAATTTTAATCCTTTTTTCTCTTCAATCATTAGGACTGTGTGTTGTGTGTTGTTTGTTTGCTAATTGATCCCTACAACTGTGTTTTAATTGTCTTTGCTATCTTTACAAGTAAGCCCAGTACAACATGGAATTTGGGTCTCTGAGGGCATATTACAGGCAAGGCAAATTGCATAGAATATACTGCTGCCCTGTACTGTCTAATTGTCTAGTAGGAGTTATTAAGTACTACTCATTAACCATCAAGTTATCTTCATCATCATGCATGCATTTCCCTTTTCTCCTTTATAGATTTTTTGTATAAGATCATGGTCGTCTGCCAAGATTGCGCTTTGCTTTTGTTGTCCATGCGTACTGTTTTTCATTCTCAAACCTTTTCCCAAACCCCCTTCCCATCCATTCATCAAACCCTAACCCTCTTCCCCCGGGCTGTGATTTATATTGAGGTGTGATGTGACTACATAAAATGTACACCAATTGATCACACGCTTGCTGGGGCAGATGTGGCGAAAGCAACACTAATTCAATTGCAAGGCAGGGCGAGGAGCTTCTTCTGCTTGCCCACCCATGCTCAGTCTATGTGCAAGCCGTCACCGGCTAATAGTAGTACATCATAATTAATTGCCGTCATTGATTGGATTAATCATCAAACTCCTACCACACAGCAGTAAAGGTTACGAATTACGATTGTGTTAAGTTAAGTGACTCACTCGACACAACTACAGTTTGTAACTTCTTGTACTAGGCTGTCCCCGCCACCATTATGTTTAATTTGACTTTAGCAGTTGCAACTGCAATATTGTTTGTTTGGCAGTCTTCTTCTGTACTGTATTTTACTTCATTCTACTACTCCTCCCACAGTCGCTCTCAGGCAAGTGACTGTCTCTTTTTTAATTTTTTAGCAAATGCTACTGCCAGTGTCTACTCTACTACTACCACCACAACCATGGCATCTTCTACATTCTCTCTGGAAACCATGCAGCCATCGCTGTGCCGAACGTAATCATCATCAATCACAGGTAAGATAAGTTTGGTGGGAGGTATAAATGGACTAGGAGGAGAGACTGACAGTACTAGTAGGACAAATAACTCAGTGAGGGGTACCGCATCTATCTGTTTGTGTTACATCATCGTCGGCAGATTATTTAAATCAAACACTGGCTGCGGCCCTGCAGCAGCAAGGAAACCAATGTGACGTTAATTCGTAAAACAGTAACCCCCACAAAACATTAACATTGTATGTTTAAGTATAAATATAATTTATTACCCTAACAAAAATAAACTATCCCACACCTGACCCACCCTTCTCCCTAACCCCAACCAATGTCCAAAACGAAAAAAGTCCAAAGAATGTCCCGAAACCCCAACGCCCAATTCCCACCCACCAAAACAAGGAATAAAAAGGGGCAAAGCAACAGGGTCCTCGATGTTAAATTTGGCGGGCTTTGAGGTGTTTGTCCACCAGTATTTTTACCCGCTCCTCCATTTGCTCCTCTAGCCGTGACATCCGGAGGAGAATCTTCCTGCGAAATGCCCTGCAGTGGCATCCAGGATGGGGGACAGCAGTGCTGGCTGCTAGCGAATTGCGGCGGCGGCGGGCGGCTACCAGACCGCGGCGCCATACCGCTGGAGTTGTGGCCTGGCTGGGGCCCGGGGCATCGGACGAGGCTGCAGCTGCTGCTGCCGCCTCCTCCTCCTCCGCCTGAGCCACCAGCCGCCGGTACTCCTGGCATATGGCCTCCAGTTTCCAGCGCCGGGCCCTGGCTGCCAACTCCTTCCGCGATGGTTTGTCTTGGGAAGGAGTACTATCTATATCAAGAAAGAAAAAAATATTGTTGTAACCAGTACTCTTAGCTAAACAGTAACACAAAATTAATTCAACACATAATGGCACAGTAGCACTAGCAAGAAGCACAGTACATAACATTTGTGGTAATAATCTATCTATCCTCCCACTTCCTCGGCCTCTAACATTTGTGGGAGTTTCAGGCATTATACTAGCAAATGGACTCCAACCAGTACACAGTACACCAGTGTTCTTCTTATCTCTAGTTTAGCGAAATGACATAACCTGGTTGTAGCCGGCATTGCCAGCTCGGTCATCTATGCTTGCACCCAAGACAAACATACGAGTCATGACGCAGACTCACGTTAGTTTGATTTACTACTGTTTGCAGGTGGGGAAGCTCGTATTTTTCTATTACGGGTGGCACTGGCCATACTCTCTCTGTTACATGGAGGGCAATTGCTCAATTTCACAGTGCCTTGGCTACTACAAAAAGGCAGATTATATATCTGATCCAATGATCGTTGCTTTTATATGGGACAACAACATAAGGTCAGTAGCGGTCGGTGGTGGGACTCGGGGAGTTCGGCCGGGCGGTGACGTGGGTAGGGGCAGGTTGGGGGTTGTAAACTATGGATTACGGCCAATTACAGGTAAGTAAACATATAAATAAATGAAACTAATTTTGTTGCGCACACTGCATCGCATTTGGCGGTGCAGTGCGCACAATGAAATTCGCTTTATTTATTTGTATGTTTACAGTAAAGTTACCTGTATTTGCCCGCGTAATACATTGTTTACTACTACCCCCACCCTGCCCCTCCCCACATCGGCTTTGCTACTCTGGCGCAGTTTCTTTTACAATCCCTAAAACTGTGCATCCCGTGACAGTCTCCACCTATGCTGTCTATGATGAATACATACAGGCATCCATCCATTCTAAGTAAATGTCAATCATTCTTCTTAATCTCTCCACAAACCTTACTTTGTTTCACCAACAACAATGCATGCGTCCACTCACTCCGTTGCTTGCCTTGGCTTTGAGTTTCACCCAAACACCGCTGATGATTCTTGCTATCCACAGTATCCACCCATACTGTGTCGCCCACCCAGGCAGGCATCCATTCTTCTTTCACCTTCCACCCATCCTTCAACAACACATGCATCTGATTCCTATCAGCCACCTATCCATGCTTCCAACGTATCCTTCTCTGCCAGTCATCATATTAAATCTCGCCCGCCCTTCCTCCTTCAACCCTTCTTTCCCTTTTGTTCAACACATCCATCAAGGTCATCTGATCTGACTTTTAGTCTCCTCCATAAAACTTTCACAGCTGAGTTGGAGTCAGATATAAGAGGCCATTGGTTAATCAAGTCACGCTGGTAATGCTATTGCTACTGCATTGCTCATGCTAAGTAAAGGGTGTCTTCTTTAACCGTTGTATAATGTTCACTACAACTTCATACCTAATAAGTCTCAACAACAGTACAGTGAGTGAAGTCCACACACCCTTCCAGCTAGTGCAATGTCAATAAGTCATGAATATAACTTACCACCGCCCGCCACTGCTGCTGGCTCCCCCCCTGTAGCTCCTGCAGGTGCCGCATCTTCTCCTGCCCCCTCCGGAATTCTAGAATTGCCGGTGGCCCCGCCGCCACTGGTGGTTGCTAGTATGCCTAGATAAAAACATGACACATTTTTAGATGCCTGTACACCTCCCCCTATTTATTCTTTTTCACTAGCAAGATTGAAAAAAAAGTTAATACATACATATTATTATAAATCACATTCAATAGTCCAAATCGGGTACTAGAGTACAGTCAGTAGACACTAGTAGTGTTATGGTCCCTAGGGTCATTATTATACTATACTCTACTCTTTGCAAAGTTAGCCTGAGCCATGCAACCATTTTCCGCTTCATGTCTTTTGCGCATGTTACCTCGCAGCTTGTTGTGCAGTAACAGTAAGACGCCTTTTTGAGCCCACATGAGCACATACAGCTACTGTCTGAGCGTTGCGTACAAGAGGTCGAAAAACAAGCCACTTCATACCTAATAAGTCTCAACAACAGTACAACTTCATACCTAATAAGTCTCAACAACAGTACAGTGAGTGAAGTCCACACACCCTTCCAGCTAGTGCAATGTCAATAAGTCATGAATATAACTTACCACCGCCCGCCACTGCTGCTGGCTCCCCCCCTGTAGCTCCTGCAGGTGCCGCATCTTCTCCTGCCCCCTCCGGAATTCTAGAATTGCCGGTGGCCCCGCCGCCACTGGTGGTTGCTAGTATGCCTAGATAAAAACATGACACATTTTTAGATGCCTGTACACCTCCCCTATTTATTCTTTTTCACTAGCAAGATTGAAAAAAAGTTAATACATACATATTATTATAAATCACATTCAATAGTCCAAATCGGGTACTAGAGTACAGTCAGTAGACACTAGTAGTGTTATGGTCCCTAGGGTCATTATTATACTATACTCTACTCTTTGCAAAGTTAGCCTGAGCCATGCAACCATTTTCCGCTTCATGTCTTTTGCGCATGTTACCTCGCAGCTTGTTGTGCAGTAACAGTAAGACGCCTTTTGAGCCCACATGAGCACATACAGCTACTGTCTGAGCGTTGCGTACAAGAGGTCGAAAAACAAGCCACTTTGTTATGGAGTTCGGTTAGTCCGTATTGCTTAGCCATAGGTAACATGTTACACTTTTTGGGCAGGACTGAGAAATGCTTGCATTATACTATATAACACGCACCATTTTTCTCAGGCAGAGGATTCCCTTCTACGAACCAGAGATTTGCAGAGCTTATGAATGATGCATGTAACCAGTAATTCTACGTTCTACGGTGAGGAGTCGCCCAGAATTCGCACAGATCTTTTGTCTTATATCATCAATGATCATGCACTTGTTGCAACACTGTTTATTGTTTTAATCTTATGCATTTTGCTGTTGGAGCTGGCTGGAGTACACTGAATTTTATAGAACAACATACATACAGAGCTTGTTAGTTGAAAATAAACCTTTTGAACTTACACATAGACTCTGTGGTATTTGGTGTGGTGGTGGTGGTGGACTTACACGAGTGAGTGAGCGAAAGGGTGTTATGTTCTGGGTTGTGTAATCATAATCATTGGGTATCTTCGGGTGGGGGTTCGGGGACCTAATGAGACACTATAGCTAGTCGTTCAGGGGATTGTGGGTTCACTTCTGACTGAGGTGTGAGGAACGTCCAAGTTCCAAACTCGCATCACCAACATCCTATTTCATTGTGCATAGTTCTGCATGGGGCTGTGCAGAATCCAAGTAGTATGTACTATATCCTATCAAAAATAGTCAAATATCTGGTTGGGCATTTTGTTTGTGGTAATTGTCAAAGCCTCAAGATTAAGAAGCCTAGAAGAGGACAACCGAAAGGACTGGACTCAGTGGCTAGAGCTATTAGTATTGGTCAATCTGAGTTTTATTCAAAACCGTACAATAAAGAGTGGCAATGCAAACTGGGCAAGCTTAGCGACAGACTAATATTAGTAGTACAGAGTACAGACATTCATAGCAGAGGCAGTTAGAACTTAGAGGCAGGGATAACCAGAATTTAGAAACAGATAGTCAAGTCAAGATCAAAGAATCTTTTGTAAAAAATAGAATTAGGGAGTGGAGCCAGAATTAATAGTTCTGAAAAAATAAGGTGCAGTAAAAGTTAGGGCAATATAATTGTTAATATTAACCACTGGAGGACTTACTGGGACCAGCAGCAGGGCCCTCGGTAGAGGAGCGGTCCTCTGGTGGTTGTCCCGCCGACTCGGACCCCGTCTTCTTGCCCCTGGGTGCTGCACATCAGTGATCATGTAAGATATAATAAAGAAAAAGAAAGACACAAACATTAATGATTGCTGTGAAACAAATAAATTATCTAAAAAAAACGCTCAAAAAACGTTTTAGGAAACAAAAATTGCAATAAAATTGACCTATCTAATCCGATCGACTACTGGCTTGCGGGATTCACGGACAGTCTACTTATTTGGGAACACTAATTCAGTGTTCCATTCTGATTGATTCAAATAAAATCCAGAACACTAACTAAGCCTAAGTACCACCTGACCTAGCCCACCTATTCCAGGCGGGCCAATTGTTCATTAAGCCTGCATTTCCATTTTTTTTTGCCATCAAAAATGCATAGATGAGAAGGAGGACACATGCATAAAGTGCATAATGCATACACCAAATTGTTGGTTGGTTGCGTCTGATGTTCTGCAGCTGACTGACACTGCTAAGCTAAGCTTACCAGTACCACTCACTAAACAAACTACAAAAGGTTCTAAGGACTGGGGTAAGCAGCACTCAGTGACAGAGGATGCGTCACGCAGACCGCTCAAAAATTATCAACTAATAGTAACTAAACCTAGTATCAAATGCATCCACCACTATTTGACAGGAGGACAAAGGAAGGACTACAGTCTCTCTAGCAATAGCATTACCTAACTGAAGTTCTCTAAAGTAAACTCTTACATAATAATGACAAGCGAGCGCAAAGTTGCAAAAAAGTAAGAGTACCGCCCAGCACCTGTGTCCTACAATCACAGAAGATTTTGAAACGTAATTTACCTGCAATGTAAGCAGCAGTATTCTTGTTATTTGTAAAAAATGTATACACAAATCACAATACTTATACTACTATATATATTGGCTACTCACCAAGCCCCACGACCTCGACACCTAGCAGGTCCAACAGGTCCTGCTCCCGGTCAAGGATGTCTGACCACCGGTGGGCCAGCTGGTTATGGGTGCGCCGGACCGCGGAGCAGCGAAACACTGCCCGACGCACCTTCGCCCACCGGCGGTGACGCTCCTGGGTCGGGTACCCGGAGCCTGGCCTGCCGCCTGCTGCCAAGGTCAAGGGGAGGTGGCGCTGAATAAAAAAAACAAGGGCGGCCACCTCCGCCTCAGTAAACAGCTGGCGGGCTTGCACCCCTGCAGGGCGCAGTCTGCCGCAAGGCAGGCGGCGATTGGGCGCACGCGCCTTGCCCTTTGAGCCGCTGCTGCTACCCTTCGCCATGGTTCTGGGGTGGGAGGAGGTGAAAAAGAAAAGTTAGAAGGGAAAAATAAAGTTAGGGGAAGAAGTAGGAGCTTAAAGAAGAAAGTTATATAAAACAGTCGAAAAGTAAAAAAACACAGTAAAAAGTAGAAAAAAATGCAAAATATAGACTTAAGCAGAGAGTGAGATAGATAAGAAATAAAGAAAAATTGAAAAACAGTGTAAAAAACTAAGGATTGCAAAGATTGAGGGAGGATAGAAAAGCAGGCCCAGAACCATAGCATAGAGTGGTAAAACAAGATGGCCGCGCCCATCGCGACCGCGTGGGTAAGTTCGCGCGATATTTGTCCCCGAGCACGCAAAAAACGTCGCGAACACGTACAACGCGTTCCCGAACAAGGAATGCGCATCGCGAAGCACGCTATACGCGACCCGGAACAGGAAATAAGGGATCGCGAACGGGCGGGACAAGTGAAAAACAAAATGGCCGCGCCCATAGGCGACCGCATGGGTAAATTCGCGCCCCGAGCACGCAAACAGCGTCCCGAACACGCACAAAGCGTTCCCAAGCAAGAAAAACGCATCGCGAACGGGCGCGACAAGCAGCTACGCACGCTCGCGAAGCTACGCGTAGCTCGCGTAGTGCTCCGACGTCTTCGCGTAGCTTCGCGTAGCGCGACTACGCGAACTACGCCCAGGCTTATTCATGACAAGCATCAAGAGATAATTGTAAGTTGTTGTCATGATCAACAGGCAGCATTACAATCAATGATAGGTGACTCCTTTAACATTATGAGCAGCTAAGCCTGTTGGTGCAGTGACTACACACGGCATATTGGCATCTGTTGTCTTCTGTAGGTAACTTGTCAGTACTTTAACAAGAAGCTTTTTCCAATTCCAGCTTGGCCACTTATGTACAGTAGAACTGGTTTATATGTAGAACATGCACACTTTTTATTCTCATGGTGAAATCCATGTTCTGCTTTACCTTTTACCTCTTCAAAAATATCTTTCTGCTCTGCATTTAATTTCTGTATTAGTAGTTCTAGGTCCACAGTTTCCTGTCTCACGTGCTGCACTGTATTCTCCACCTCATTCATATCTAAGAGGATCTTGACTTCCAGGTGCTGAACTTTGACTGCCCTGAGAACTCTCTCTTGATATCTCAGCAGCAATTTTTTCTTCTTGTTCAATCTCATCTCTCAACATTTGAAGATACTCTGGAAACACAGAGCACTCAATGCTGTCTTCCACAGCTTTGAAAGATTCTTCATAATAGTCAAATTCTCCAAGTAGCTCTCTTTCAGTTCGCCATGGCTTAAACAACCGTAACAAGGCTAAATAGAAAAACTCTCTTTTGTCTGGAGTTTGGCAACTTAGCTTTGGATGGTTGATAAAATTTCCTTTGTTATGTCTCACCAAACATCCTTCACATCCAGCCACAGCAAATTTACCTTCATCTATGTTTTCACTGACATTACTTCTGAAAGTATAATGTTAAAGTATTTCATAAAGACACATCCTTTCCAGATGATGACTTCTTCTTGGCTAGTACGTATCCAGCATGTTACTCTTTAAAATATCTATACTGTATGGCTCAAATTTAGCAAGATATTGAATTTCAGGAAAAGACTTCAGTACTCTGTTACGAGTATTAGCAAGCCCTAGACTGACCCATAGAACTCCTCTGAATTTAGAAAACAAACTAGCTGAGCTAACCGGGCTACACATTCATAGGAGCCTATCTCTCTATGAGAAAGCATTTTCAAACTAAAACTGTACAATTTCTTCGTAAGACTCTTTTCTGCTGAAATCTCCTCCCACATCTCTTTCATCTCAGTTTTCTCTGACTTTGTTATATAAGATGTAACGTACCAAGCAACAGCAATTGAGCTGTCTGCAACAAACTGCACATCCATGTTTGCTTTCCACATCTTCAGAATAACAGGGTTGTAGTCATTAATGTACTTGGAAGCCTCTGTTCTTCTTAGGTTGTATTAATTTTTCGGTGATTTCCTTGTAAGTGTATGTCTGACTGCAGACAAAAAGCTGTTGACTCTTCTTTGTGAGATGACAGGTCGTAGGAATCCGAAACGACATCTTGCATAAAATTTCCCTTTTGCTCTGTATTTTCGCTGACAATATTTTCCGCATCTGTGATTTTGGAATCGTAGAACTTGTTCTCTTAATATGTAGCCACTACTCTCCCTTGGGATGGAGCAAGTTACATACTACTCAACACTGTCTGTTCCAAACTTTGGAGCATCTTTTACCCACAACAGCATGTGAATATGGGGAGTACCTCTGGCTTGGTACTCTTTACACCAAAAAAAAATCAATCACTTCACCAAGAGGAGGTTTTGTTTTGTTTAAGATGAAAGCTATCCTTGCTTGAAATCTGTGATCAAAATATCTGCAAACATTTGCAGGGTCTAGTGCACACAGGTCTCCTGGCGTCTTTAGATGAATGTCTTTTATATTTGAATTTGCCTCCTGTAAGAATTCTAGCAGGTCATCCCATGCATATTCAGCACAACTCAGCGTCAGGAACCAAGTAGGTTCTCCAAGGTTCCTCAAATTACACTTGAGTTCACCATGACACCGATACCAGTAGTCATTAGTCCCACGCTGACATGCCATTAGGTTTATTAAATTGTTTTCCCAGTGCTCATCTTTTCCTTGAACTTTTTCCAAAAATTCTCTTGCTGAAATATTATGCAAATTAACACCTGTTTTTAAAGAATATGATTCACAGCATATGAGAGGCCAGACAAGTCACTCTCAAATAACAGGTGAAATATATATGGAATACACTGTCAAAATCTAGGATCTTCTGAATAAAGTCTACTACATCTATACTCAGTTGCAGGTATTTGCACAGGTCGCTTGTCATACCTGCCACCTACTCCAGTAGGAAAAAGATGTGAGAAACACCAAGCTTCTAAACATTTTTCTAAGCCTGGGCGGCGAACTCCGCTCCGCCAGTGGAGTTTGCAGAGTTTTACCAACTCTGCACTCCGTTGGAAACATGGAGTTCAAGCAAAAACTCAGACTCCACGGCGTAGCAGAGTTAGCCCCTGCGCCCACACCCATCTCACACACCTTTGACAAAGCAACTCTACCTTTACATGCTAAAGAGCATATAGCTACCTCACAAAAGTGAGCTTGGAAATATATCAAGCAGTGAGAGAGGTGATGATTCTGGGGTCCCCCCTAACCTAGGGAGAGGACCAAGCAGATGCCTTGAACACCTCAACAGTGATCCTTGGTGGAGGGCAGCTCAGGGAGCCCTCTCCCGGCTGTCCTCACTGGCTCCCTGCCCCAGCAGCACCCACGTGTGCTGCCTCAGGAGCCGGCAACAGGTATGGAGGTCTGCCCGCTCCAGTGGGCAGATGGCAGCACTCTGCCATCACCTCCCGCTCCCCCCAGACACGGGCAGCAGGGAGAACAGACCACGCAGGGGAGGCAGCGGCCATCCCCTGTCCTGCTTCCCCACCTCAGGAAACACACAGGAGTCCGAATGGCAAGGAGGAGGGCAGCCTGGAGACGCCCCGAGTTGCCCTCCACCAAGGATCATTGTTGAGGTGCCCGGTGGGATGGGCACCTCCATCAGACCCACCAGACCCAGAAGAAACCATTCCTGAAGCTGCAGCGGCTCTCCCCTGCCCAGCGGGAGAGCCTATACTGTGATATTCACTGCACTCTAGAATATCGCCCCATAATGCTTTGCGGGGCCTTTGGTTGGGATTGTATTTTTTCCCATAACTTTGCATGGGTGGTCCTAGGAGGATGGGACCACCACCGAATCATTCAGCATGATGTGCTCTTTGTGTTCAAGGCATCTGCTTGGTCCTCTCCCTAGGTTAGGGGGTACCCCAAAATCAACACCTCTCTCACTGCTTGATATATTTCCAAGCTCACTTTTGTGAGATGGCTATATGCTCTTTAGCATGTAAAGGTAGAGTTGCTTTACCAAAGGTGTGTGAGGTTCTCATTTTTTAATTGGGGTGGAGCGGAGCGGAGTGGAGTTCCACAGAGTTTTTTTCAACTCCGTGGCACTCCGCCAACTATGCCCACCCTTACTTTTTTCCCACACACTTAATGGAGCTCCTTTTGCTTCCTTCATTTGAAACAACTCAATGCAATCATCAATAACCTGTTTAGAATGCAAAGGATGGATGCTATAATGTTCATAAATTTCTTCTGTCCTGGACTCATCTACCTTTGCAGTCTGACCTGTTGATGGAAATGTCTGATCCTTCTTATGTGCGATATCTTGCAGGCTTCTTTCCACATTTCTATAATAAACATTGTTTTGTACCAGATATAAAGTTGCTTTTTTAACTTTGGTAATATCTACTAACTCCTGCCATATCTTTTTGTTCTTGGTAGGCACACCATTTACAAGAATTACTAGTCCTTCCTCTAAATCTCTATCTACCCCTACCGTTTCAATGTTTTTCTTGACATCTAATGGCAAATACACTACTCTACCTTTTAGATATTTTTGCAACTCTATTGAGGGTAACTTGCCTGCCTTTGGCTCCATATGTACTATATCCTGAGAATGGACATATAAATATTTATGAGGTGTGGGGACACCATCTTGGGCCACTCTGTGCAGCATCAGCCACAGTCTCTGAGGCAGCAGCAGGGGTAGGAATGAAATCTTGGGCACTCAGCAGCAGCCTGCAAACCCCCAACCAGGATCTGACATCCCTAGTCCACAGGGGGGGTCCAGGCAAAGAAACAAGGTGGAAGACTCTGGGGGAATCTGAGAGCTCCATACAAGTGCTCCTCATGCATGACAGCCGGCTCTGCCCCTGACCGTAATAATATAGTTGTACAAAAATATCAGTAAAAATAAATCAATGACAACAATATTGATGCATTTAAACCCCAAACCACTATGGAAATGTTGAGAAACCAGGGCCTAATTTCTTTTGTGGCGGATGGCCCATTTCTCCATCAGGGAGAAAAAGTAATTTACTCCATCGCCCTGACGGAGGTGCCGTCCACCAAATTTAGAAATGACTTCCAAGCTGGTGGTCCTTTCTGAATCATTGCCCAAAAAACTGTTGGCATGGCTGTTCCCCTTACCATGGCAGGTATCTCCCATGGTGAAGGGATGTGTTGAAAAGTACGATTGAAATGAAGACAAGACAAGGTAAGTGCAGAGTCTTCTTTATTCAGCCATCCACTCTCCGACTCAACTGCCAGAACTGACATTTATCAACATTCTATGGCAGGCTCCCAATGGAATATACAACTGAGTTATGCCACAGGGGGAAACTGGGACAAACCAATAGAAACAAAAGTGATACAATAAGAAGAAGAAATGATACAATTACAATACATCTCCCTTACCACAAAAAAGGAAAACAACCAAACTAGACTTCTTTACTTTTGCCAATTCTATCTGAACTCCATAGCTGACCATTCTCAAGTAATACCACACTGCAGTAAGATTTGGTCACATGACATGGAGGATAAAATTTGCTATGGCTCTGCTGATACTTATTGTTCCTCTTAACCTGTACCCAATCACCTTCTTTACATCTGAGATTTTTTGCTCCATTCCTTTCATCATACCATTTCTTGTACCCTCTCTGATGTTGATCTATCCTCTCACTCGCTTTAACATTATCAGTGCTCACATCCATACCTCCATCCAACCATAGAGGGTTCATTTTGCTACATGGTTCTCTCCATCTGAGGGAAACAAAATGAGAAATACCTGTGATGAGAATGGGTGAGGTGTGGAATGCCCAAATAAAATCACGCAAGGATTTATCCACATCTTGACCATTGACAACAGCTAGTTGGCTATGTTCTTTGATCAAACGATTAGTCCTCTCAACTAAACCATTTGCTTTAGGGCAATAAAAAGCTGTCGTCTCATGTTTTATGTTAAGGTTTTGCAAACATTCTTTCATCTGTTGGGATGTGAATTG
Source organism: Calotriton arnoldi (assembly GCA_963921515.1). Classification (NCBI taxonomy): domain Eukaryota; kingdom Metazoa; phylum Chordata; class Amphibia; order Caudata; family Salamandridae; genus Calotriton; species Calotriton arnoldi. Next base: position 48,839 of record CAWUFW010003421.1, on the reverse strand, counting down.
GACACCATTGTCGGTGACAATAGTAGAAGGTATTCCTTCCATACTAAACGCATCTTTAAGGAATTCTAGGACAACATTAGTGTTTGTGAGTTGAACCATGCGATACATGACCAAATGAGAGGTGTAATCAATTAACACTAACATAAATTTCTTAGAGGTCCCTATCCTATCCAACGGTCCAATAATTCCATGGCAAGTTTACTCCATGGTTTCTGAGGTACAACAATGGGGGATAAAGGGGCCTTCTGTGTGATTTTTGCTTTGTCACTATTAGCACAGCTGTAACAATCGTTTGCTATCTGTTCCACTAACGAATCCATTCTAGGGAACCAGAAGTTTATCCTAACTCTATTTGTTGTAATGCTTCTGCCAAGGTGTCCCTCACGGGCCAATCCACAATTTTCTTCTTTAAATCTTCTGGAAGTACAATCTTGTTGTTGCGGCAAACCTTACCATCTTTAACACAAAGTTAAAATCTTACTTCCCAGAAATCCTTAATCTCCTCCTTCACCTCATTGCATTTATTAGGCCAGCCATTGACAATCATTTCTTTAACTAGACTTAAACTCTTGTCTTTCTCCATGCACTGTTCCCATTCGACTTCAGATAACGCAGGTACCTGTATAGATAACATGGGACTGTCCAACACTTCTTCTGGTGTTTCTAGTTGTAAAGTGGCTCTAGACAAAAAAATTGCAATTTTATTTTCCTCTCCAAGAATGTATTCAACCTTGAAACAGAAATTATCAAGACCTAATATCCATTTGGATGTGCAAGGGGTACTTGCTCAATCCCTTTGACAGAGAACTTAAATGTAACGGGGTTGTGATCTGTGCGGATAGTGAATTATAAACCACAGAGATAAATCTTAAAGTGTTTCACTGCCCAAAAACATGCCAAAGCCTCCTTTTCAACTACAGAGTAATTACACTCTGCTTTTGTCAGACACCTGGATGCGAAAGCTATAATCCTTTCTCCCCCTCCATTTTTCTGAGAAAGGGTGGCACCTAGGCCTTTGTTAGATGCATCAGTAGTGAGAATGTTTTTTTTCCTTGGGTCAAAAGTACCTAAAGCAGGTGAGTTGACTATTTCTTCCTTTACTATTTTTGAACAGGTCACGTAAACTTTCACATTTGCTTGAAAAGTTCTTAATATATTTTGCCATATATTCCAACAACCCTAAAAAGGATTTGAGTTCATCCTTACACTGAGGGTAGGGAACTTGTTTTTGGGTCTGAAACCTTCTTCTGATATTGTGTGACCCAAATAATCAACAGGCATGACTGTGATCTGACACTTACTGTGCTGCACTGTCAATCCAGCATCCATTCATTTCTTAAAAACCAATCTAAGAGTTTTGTCATGGGATTCTACTGTAGGTCCGTACACCAAAATATTGTTCTGAAAACAAAGAGTGTTATTAACACCTTTTAAAATTTGGTGCATTATTTTCTGGAAGACTGCTGCTGCCGATGCCAGGCCAAATGGCATTCTTAGGAACATGAACGCCACATAAGGTGTAATAAACGCCGTTAGGGGTCTAGATTCAAGATAGAGGTCCACTTGGTGGTAAGCCATAAAGAGGTCTATAACACTGAAATACTTAACCTGACCCATGGTACTAAGCATCTCATTTATATGTGGAAGTGGGTGTCTTTCAACCCAGATGTTCTCGTTAAGCCTGCGCAAGTCCACACATAAACAAATGCCTTCTCCATTTGCATTGGATGCAATAACAATCGGAGCCAACCATTCAGAAGAATCAATGGGTTGTATGATTCCCATTCCACACAGCCTGTTCAATTCTTTCTCTAACGGTTCCTTCATCAAATGTGGAATGGGACAAGATTTATGCACCACAGGCCTGGCTCCCACTCTTAACTTAATCTTATGTTGAAAATCATAAAATAATAACAGTTTCTCTGAAAACAACTTTGGAAACTCTTCACATATCCCCGCACTACCCTTGACTTCCTCCAATAAAAGAACTTGCTCCTTGTTATTAGGATCAAGAATGATACCTAACTCTTTCTGATGTTGCCATGCTAACAAATTTGAAAGAGTTTCTACAATGTAAATCTTTCCAACAGTAGATCTGCCTTTAAATTCAATAAGCCTTTCCTGAATACCGACAAGTCGTATGGGTTTTTTAGTATAACCTTCAGGTGAAATGTCAGGTTTAACTAGTGATACATTTCCTCTTAAATCCATATGATCCAAATCTGAACAATTCAACTGAGTAAAAGGCGAACAAGAATCTCCATACATTGTCACTGCATTATTGTTGAGAAAGACTTCGCACTTGAGATAGTTCGAGTTAGCATTTACTTCTGTGTCCTTAACTTGGAAAGCATATTTCTTTTCTTTTAGAGTTCCATTAGTAACAACTTTGACTTGTCCACCCTATTCCTCAGCATTTTCACTATTGGAAAACTCTCCCTCTCTACAAACTCTTGCAAAATGTCCTCTTCTATTGCATTTCTTACACAATACATATTCTGCAGGACATTGTAAATTGTTTGTCAGATGATTACTGCTGCCACATCTGAAACACTTAAGCTTCCTTTCACCAAGAGGAAATTTACCTGGATTTACAGCTTTACTCTTCACCTTTCAAATCTCACTTTCAACATTACTGTCTTGAATGTTCTCAATTACTTCAGTAGGCATCTTCATCTCTTTGGTGCACTTAGCTGTGTGTTCGACCGGTTGTGCAATGCAGATAGCCTCTCTCAGTGCAGGACTTTTTGCCAATAGTTTTTCTTGGATTACTCGTACAACATACTAACTGATCTCTGATCAATGAATCTGTGAGGTTACCAAAATCCCAAAACTTACTCAAACCCCTCAATGCTGCAATGTAATTAGTCATAGACTCTTGTTTCCCTTGCACCCTACAAAAAAATTTGTGTCATTCTAATACCACATTTACCTTATTACCAAAGTGTATTTCTAACTTAAGAAGGGTGGTATCATAAATATCCAATGCATCTGGCTCCTCCTGCCCTATACAATCAGGTTCAGGCAATGTCTCATGAATCATGTGACCAAATGCTCCTAAATTATGTAAAAGGATATGTTGTTTACATCATGCTGTGAACCTTTCACCACCAATAGCAATTAAATAAGACTCAAATAGTTTAATCCAGTCTTCCCCATGTATATCTGGTTCACCTATTTCATTCAGAAATGCGGGAGGTTGGGTCATCCTTGCAGTAGCCATCATACTGTAGTATTATATAAATGCCCCAACCAAAGTATAACTAGGCAACTAACATCTACAAATAGTAACACCTGAAAAGTTAATAAAGCATATGAACACTCCAAGGTAGGTGTATCACCGTGGGCACAGGACACACAGCAAAGGGGTGTTTATCCCCGATGTCAGTAGTCGTTGAATTGATGATTAGAACACATAGGACACCTAAAATAAAGTGGGTGCACCTTAGGGCACAGGACACACAAAAAGGGTGTGTGTGTCACCACAATGCTGTTAGCAACAGAATGCTGTGTAAATAATAATAGCAGGAACATAAAAATTAGAGGCCCCATAACTAACAGGATACAAGGAAAAAAAATGAAAGTTACCCGTTGTCCACAAGTCAGTCCAAATCTAGTAAGGTACAAATGGCACTCGTATGAATATATTCTTTTGTCAGAAATATGGGGGGCACAGAGGCAGTATAAGGACCCAGGATACTTGCGTGAGCAAAATGGCTCCTCTCTGAAGCTTGCGCTGAACTGCAATGTTAAAATATAGGCTATGGCATTTTCAACAGTCCGAGACTGGAAGTTAATCTGATGCACTTCCATGAAGATGAGGCTCCTCCCAGAACTGAGACAGGACCGCAGAACTCAACTCCGGCTGAGGAGATTCTTCGCTTCCGTTACTGGAAGCTAATGTCCCACCAGACAATAGTGATCAGGTGCACAGTTACTTGGATGGAACCAGGAAATAGGATAATGTGTCTACCACTGACACGTTCAATAAAGCCAGCAATAGAGATTACTTCGGTAACTACGCTAGCACCCCGCACGCAGACGGATCGAGGTGCTAACTAGAACCGTGATGGAGACTTCCAGCACAGCGAAGACTCAGCTTGTGCAAATCAGCTTGTCGAAGAAGAACCAGTTAAACCAAAATAAATGGTCTCTTAGATGATGAAGGGAATTTGAAATTATTGCCTGGGGTTTCCTGGTGGTGATGGGCAGTGAAAACTGACCCCTAATTCTGCCCATCTAAATTAGGTGAGCAGAATTAGAGGTATGCCTCTGATGACGCTTACAGCTTAGGGCCGTCGGAGATGTTTAATCATAGTGGAGATAGAGAGTCTCCATTGTGATTAAATTTAAACCTAAGGTCTGCCCGCATATAAATTTGATGGACGACCAGTAGTCTTTGCAGTATACATACTCTGTCGCCTTTGTGATGGAGTATCTATATGGTCAAGATATTAATCTAGCTCATAGACATAAAAACTATTATCATTCAAAAACAGGAAAACCACAATTATCAACAACAAAAATCTAGGATACATTAGAACAAATGTTAAACAACAAAAATATAAATAACCAACACATCAATTAATGTATTATAATTCTAAACATCAAAAACACTTAAAAACATAAACTCCATATCACTACACAAAATGGAAAGTAAATATACAAACAATGTATAATAAATGCAGCATCAAACTGAAGTAAACATGTAATTATCGTTTTTCATATATGGTAATACCAAAACATTAATACCTAACTAAAACTACAACCAATTAATTTAAAAAACAAAAATGGCTAACAATAGGAAAACAGAACCAATTTAAAAAGGGTATAAATAGCTCACAGCAAAATAGATTATCATTTTCCTGAGCGCAAACATTCCGGCACCTTGGAACATTATTTTATATAAGGAAACAAACTGCATACTGATAAAAGGACGTTTACTAACCCTTTAAAAATGTTTTAAACTAATTTAAATTTCAAAACAGAAAAATAAATACAACTAAAATTCATTAAATGCATATTCTTTTTTATATGCATTCCCAACACAGAACAAAATGTGAGAAGGCTGAAAATCAAATCCAAATAACTGAAAACAAATGTGAAGTACTGCAAACTAATTTTTTTTTAAAGACTGTAAGTATGAATTTCAAAGTGTCGGAAATTATTAACTCCTATATACCTCATTAAACATTTTTGAAGTATCCACTTCAATATGAAAGATAATATGTTCAAGACCTTCACACTAACTAATCGGTGTGGAGGAGGCAAACATTTCATCCTCCCACTGAAGCCAGAAAATCCTTCTAGTGCTCACAGCAGAAGGATTTTTGTGTTTGCTCTGAAATCTTGAGCTGTGAGAGAAGAGCTTCACTCTCAGACATTTTTTAAATCTCTATGATGAGCAATGTGCACTAATGTTATGTAGAGTGCAAATGAAAGCAACTAGAGCATTTAGGCTCTACCTGCTCTCACTCTGATTTATGCAAAAATAACAATTGATGGACAGAATGCTGAAAAATGTCAAACATTCACCCCAGTACAGAGATCTGGTCCTAAATCAACCTTTTTTTTGCACCCCATGCCATTCCAATTTAAACCCAGCCATATGCAAATCAGTCTTCATCCTGCTCCCCATGGGAAAAGTCCAGCCCGAACTGCCAGGTCCTCCCTGGACCAGAAACAAGCATCCTGGGACATACCCTTCCCACCATATGTGGGAAGGGTATGCCCAGACATGGTTCCCGTGCTCGCTACGCCACCAGATTCAAGCTAGCCTGGCTGATGAGGAGTGAAACCCTGAAACCGGTCCCAGGATGCTTACTTCCGATCCAGAGAGGAAAAGGCTTGGCAGTTCGGGCTGGACTGTTCCCATGAGGAGCAGGGTCAAGACAGATTTGCATAGGGCTGGGTCCAAACTGGGGTGGCGTGGTGAGCAAAAGAATGATGGATTAACCCCAGATCTTTTTGACTGGGGGTGAATGTTTGCATTGTTCAGCATTCCGTCCATCATTTATTCTTTTTGCTTTTCTCACTGTGACTTATGCCATATGTCAGCCACCCTCAGTACCGATCTCCATGGAAGAGGTGCCTTTGAAAAGGGGAGAATGTCCACTTTCCAATGACAACACTACCTAGTGGATCCCTGCTCAGGGATCGCTGCAGGATGGCAGTCCCCGAGGCAGGATCCATCCACTAGTCACGAGGGAGTATTAAAGGGAAGAACAGCCCCCAAGGCATGACGAAGTACTCCCCACATAAAAATAGGCATATTCAGTCTTTCTGTCACCCCGGGTATAGTGATTGGCAGGTTTTGTTTTCTCCCAATCATCCTCCCAATGCGGGCAGAAAGACCACTAGAAGCAGAGATTTGTTTTAAAAGAATAGGGTGGTGGCCATTCCATCCTTGCACCAAGTCATACTCCACAACTTAAGGACCCACAGTATTTCTGCCATGCCAAGGAGCAAAAAGCTCAATAGGCATCAGAGCTCTTTACAGTAATACTATAGAAATGGTGTGGCGGCCTGCACATACCAGCAATGGGCTGACCTTAAACCTCATCTATAAACCCCCAATTGTCTTTTTGCACCCCTAGGAGCCTAAAACCTGAATACTGAAGCAATTCCCGATGGCAAGCGAGAGTAAATTTGTACCTTTTGGAAGTAATTTTGGTATAGGGGTCAATCAAAATGGGGCTACACTCATAAATCTGCCTCACCCAGGTAGTAGAACAGCTATCTGGTACACAGAGGTAGGTTACTTCATTAGGTTTTACCATATAATTTGATGCACAATTACTACACAATGAAAAATCATTAAAATCTGCAGTTCAGTTGATGGCTCTGTGTGTTTTTGGACAACTAGGAAACTCTATACATCCATACAAGCAGAAAGGTCTGATGAATGTAATGGTTTAATATTAAATTGGCCATCAGGGTAAACAGTTTCAGTTGAAAAAATGTTGTCACCTATTTCTATTTTTCCCTACTTATTTTTATAATCTTTTAATTTCAATAATTAGTTACTTGAGGAAAATGTTGAGCAATCTACACAAATGAGCCCTTGCTAAATTCGAAATCTTGTCTATTTTCAGACATTTGCAACTTTTCATGTTCACCCAAGGTTTTACATCCCCACAGAAAAATTCATTACCACTTATAAAAGATTGCAAACACTGGTTATAAATGACTTTTTACAACTCTGTTCCTGAAAGTTGGGAAGAGGGTAATCTTAGCACAGCAAACATTTTGTTGATGCCCTTCTAAGAAAAAAACACTTTCTTGCACAGAACATTTTCCCCATTTTCCCATTTAGAAATCCCAAGATGTGGGAAAAAGGACACAAATTTGTTCTGGATACTTTTTGAGGAAAATAAATGATGAAGGCATAAGAGCAAATTGCCCCAAACATCAAAAAGTGGATAAATAAATTTAAATTATATTTCAAAATTTTGTTTCATCCACAGATTCTAATATGTCCAATATAGCTACCTACACTACTTCAGAGAAAGTGAATGCCCTAACAACCTCATTGTTTATACCTACATTAAAGAAAGCACTAGCAAGAAAGGACTCATTTGAAGTGCAGTAAATACATTTCTAACATCTGTTATCATTGAACAGCTACCATAAATTTCACTGCATGAGAACGTGAAAGAACGCAATCCTCCATCTAGCATAGCTCAAGTTCAAATTTGTACCAAAGTGCAAGACATGAAAAAAGCAAGCACTACCTCTTCTGCACAGAAAGGACCAACTTTAAAAGATTTGGGGGTGGGTTTACAAATTTTTCACGCAATGCATTCTAACAATCAAATTTGCTGCACTGCATTTTGCAAGGGGGTAACAGCACAAATACTTATCTGCTAAGATTGACCTGTTTCTGCTGTTATTTCCTACACTTGGCCTCTAAATAGGCTCCCTTGCATGATGCACAGCCTCTCATTAGGGTGCAGAGATGTGTGTGCTGTCCAACATAGAATATATTCTGTAAACTACCCTTATGGTACAAATTACCATATTGGACACATTTCAGAAGGGCCCATGCATTCAGTGTGTGCTGTGCTCTTCAGCAGACATGCAGTATTTTTTTTTTGAGAAATGAAAGCATATCCCCTTGTTAATGCCTGCTTCAAGTAGGTATTCGTTTTCAAAGCCTGGTCTAGCTATAGTAGTAGAATAGGGATTGCTTCAAAACCTGTAGGTGTTTGAGCTGAACTGCATATGACCCAGTGACTGAGCTTGAAACATGCCAATGCAAAGTAATGCAAAGCACATTTTGACATGAGATTGGGAATTTTTCGAAAGCAAATACATTTTGAGCTGGAAAGTACATAGCAAAGCATTACATCACTTTGCATCAATTTGGAAATCTGGGTCTGCATTCCTGCAGTTGGCCCATATAATATTTAAAGAGTCTAGTTACTAGATCCAAGAGAACCAAAAAACAAGCCTCAAGGGCCCTAAAAGTATTTGAGGAGATGGATAGTTCTGACCACCTAATAATAACTCAAATAAGGGAGAACCTCAGTTTTTAGAATAATGAAAACAATAAAAAAAAAAACAATTATAGTTTTCAGAGTAGTTAACATTTTATTAACCTTAATAAAATGCACTATCTGGCTAGTTAATGACACTTTTTAATCCTGTCTGCCACGTTTTACCCAGATATAAACTATCCACGGGAAGCACCAAACCATAATATACCACTAATTTAGGCACTAGTGTCAAATAAATAAAGCACCACTTATCAGGAATTATTAGCAATGATAAAGTCAAAAACCCCAATAATGACGATCCTCATAAAATGCTATGGATTTTGAACAGGCAATGATTCAAACATTCTTTAAAAGATATCTTCATATAGCAATACTTGGATATAATTTCCATTGTAATCAAGTTTTATGGAAGCAATCCAAAATCCAATACTCAATTTGGCTTCAACATAAATACCTATTGTCCTAGCACATGTGTTATGAACTGAGGTTACAAAACATTATGAATTACTACTATAATCACCATTATACCAAGTGAATAAAGAACAACCAACACAATTTTTAGACTATTTTGAAGAAACCTGGGTTGCACATGTCCACCATTTAGATCACAGTTGCCAGGCCCAGTTTCACTTTCAATGTTGAGATCTGCCTACAGTACACTATCCCAGAAAGCAAAACCTAATAATGGACTGGAAGGATGGTATAATACCTTCCTAGGCACTCTTAGAAGATGCTACGCTACCCTAAATCAATCCATAGAAATTTTAAACAATGAACAAAGCTGTCAGTTCCTTCACCAAAAACAAGCCCTAGCCTACAATTAGTCTCTAATCTATCCAACTAAGCCTACAAAATGCATGAAATGTAGCATACCAAAATCTGAGTCTTCCAAAGCAACCAAAGATCACACTACCAAGAAACAAAATACCAAGAAACAATTGCTAAACACTATTTAACTAACTCTACCATAGACACATAGAAAAAACATACTAAACAAGTTACAAAGCAATCCTTACAAAACACCCCTGTAAAAAACAATATACAGAGTACAAAGCAATACTAAAAACTACTACCTATAGCAACTAGGGGTGGGCGATATATTCCGCTCCGCCAGGGGAATTGTCAAAATTTTGGCCCCTCTGCGTCATGCTTGTAACGTGGAGTTCTAGCCCAAATTCTGTCAACCGCCGTGTGACAGAGTTTTTTCTCAAGCACCGGTAAGTTGGCAAGTGCGAGCGAGATTTGCTGTCCCCTAGCGTGATTTTCGGTCGCTAGGAGGGCACCCAGCGAGACTTCTCCAACGTGGGCTTTCACCAGTGGTCTCAACCATTTGCAGTCAAAAAGCTGCTGCTCGAGTAGAAAATCTACTTGAGTGGCAGCAAAATCAAGTTGATAAACTGCACCCTCTGATGTGTCATGTCGTGCCATTTGCACTGATTTTTGAGCACGGAATGAGCTTCGGGCACTAAATCACAGCAACGAGACATGCCTATTTCCACCCATTCACGGAATTCCATGGACTCACACAGAGTTTTATAGTAATTCTGCGGAATTCCGTCGAGTGAAACTCCATGAGTTCCACCCAGGCCTATCTTAGCAATATGAAAAAACACGTCTACACAAATGTGTTTATTCTAAAATATACCTCTATCTCATCCAACATTTTAACTTTGCTAAACCAATTAAAAATGGCCACAGTTCTGTAGCTGAAGATTCCTCAAAGGCAGGATGTAATTGTAATGTAATAGTCCAAGATTAAAATATTTGCCCACCCAAAAAATGCAAAAAAATATACTGGGAAAAGTTCAAACAATAAAAACATCCTTATCATTCCTTCAAATCACTCCAAAAACCGAAAAATATATTTAAAAAATCAAAACAAACAACTTTACCTAAACCCACTAACCAACAGTACCCTTACTGTAGACCCACCTGACCTTGTACTAATATTTGAAAATTAAACAAAAAATGCCTTTCCTTAAATGCAGAGTCACATCTCCAGAAGCTCCATCGTTGGTGACTGTCCAGCTGCATGCTGTAGAATATAAAAAAAAATACAAGTTAGCAGTAAAAGAAAAAGCAGGAAAATTAAAATAAACAAAATACTTTCCATACATTGAAATAAATGCAAATATTATTTAAATAATAATTTATGAATGGAAAAAAAATATTATAAATGAAAATTATAAATGAGAAAATAGAAAGATTATGGCAAGATATTTACACAACTAAAATATAAACTATTAAAATTACTACTTCTTAACTGGAAAAATACTTTATTATTAGTATTTATGTATATATTTTATTAATGCTTTACATTTTCTTAAACTTATTTTTAATTCCATGTTTGGTTTTTTTAAAAATAGGAATGTTATAGTTCATGGAAAGTACCTACAAATAGACGCCTACATTTGTCAAATACCTGATCTGGGGGTTTTAGCAGGAAATAGATTCATGGCTCTCGCCTATCTGGATCAAAATGATTGACTCTTCCCCAGGGCCTGCCACCCAAATGCTAAGACGCTCATTCATAATATTCCTTCTGAGGCAAGAAATGGCCCGGGTGTGTGTATGCCCTCATTTTCAAACCATAAGCAGGGTCTTCATTGCTACAGAAGATGAAAATCCAGCTCCTTGCCAGAACTCTTGCGAGGCATCCACAACTCCCATCCAACCTGGGAAGGACTCTAGTATAGGAGGTTTAGTAACAACAAACTTTACTTTCGACCCCTCATCAACTACACATGACCCCAACAAAAGGTTAGTAGTTGCCATTTGAAAAATTGCAGAGGCTTGCAGCTAGTTGGACAATCCAGATTGGCTAAACGTCATGTCTTCATTTGACTTAATCTGAGTGCAAGAAACCTGGATGACACACCCCTTCCACTTAAATGGTTTATATGCATTATTTCAACCTGCTGTGGCATCACTTGCAGGCAGATCAAGTGGGGGCTACATACTTTTATCAATGTAAAAATTGTCAGTGTATATGCTGTTCTTAAATGGTCTTCACTGCAGTTCTTAGGGGCACACATTTCTCTCTCTTGTGAATGGGACATTTTGTTAATACATTTCTATAATAATATCTTCAATACATAGGAATACAAGGCAATGATGATGGGAGACTAACTGCAGCCATCACTTCTCCATCTCCCTCGATGGATCGATGTCTCCGTGAGCGACTGCACAGAGTGAGAGAGCCGCCGAGCATCACAGCACATAGCTGGTGGCGGGAGACTGTGGTGATCGCGGTACGGTTGACTGCGGCCACGCTCGCGGAGTTGATTTACCGGCACAACTTTAAGCTCAGGCGGCAGGCAAGAAAAACTTTGACCCGCTGGATGGCAATGTGGGGCAGAACGACGAGGGGGCGAGTATTGGCTGCACCCGGTAACAGAGCACATGTAGGAGGTGGCCAGCTCCAGGATTTCAATGGGGCATCTGTGGCATCTGCGGCATCTGTGGAAGCGAAACCGCGTTGCGGAACTGGTAAGGTAAAGCGCAATGCCGGCATAAGGAAACAGACTGTGGCCAGATCAGGAGAATGTGTGGAGGGGGGGCCCGCTCAGCCAACAGTTGCCTCAATGTTTGCCAGCCTTTTAGTGACTGGGACCACACTGGAGAAAGTTGAATCTTTAGATGAAGTGGGGGATAAAATGCTAACAGATGATACCCAGCAGGAGAAAGAGGATGTAGGGGGGGCGAGACCGGGGATTCGTTGATAGGCTCTGCTGGAAGTCAAGCAGGGAACTCGCTCCCCCACTAAAGAAATGTACGAACTGGCAAAAGAGATAACCCAGGCAACACCAAAGGTAGATGGGGTCATCGCTAAGGAGGCTGGCCACGGGGAGGAAGCCATGAGGGAGAAAACCCGGGCAACACCTCTTCGCGTAGGAACCTCAAGAAACCTACTTGCGCAAGCTGGCACCTTCTCACCAGAAGGTCAAGGTAGGGAAAAATTCTATTCATTGACTGAGGAGTCCGAGGCATCCGTGCAAGAGGCGAGTCAACAAGAGGAGAATCCATCACAGAAGACAGTTCTACCTCCTCAACTAAATCAACACAAAGGAAAAAATCAAGGATCAAAAAGGAAAGCAGGAAAGGGAGCCTAAAAAAAAACACGAGGACACAACTTAGATGGGATTACTCAAACACACAGATATGGCCCCAAACCGAGAAAGGAGTTGAGCCGGTTGGAACTGAAGAACCTTCTCTGTTGACCATCCTAACATCAATTAAAGAAATGCAGGAAGAAAACAGAAATGAAGGACGCAGGGCTAGGATTGCCTCAAAAAAGGTACAAACAGGAACTCGCCTGTGGGGAAATTGCGGATCGCTTGACCTCGTTTGAGATGCAGACAGAGGCTCTGGAAGCAGATATAGAGACAATAAAGACACAAGGCATGGAACAAGGTGCGGCATTGATGGATGCCATGAACAAACTGGAAGACTACGAAAACCGCCAGAGGAGAAACAACCTGCGCTTCTTAGGGATACCGGAAGACCTGGAAGGAAACGACCCCAGAAGCTATATGGCGAAACTCTTAAAGGACTCATTTCCTGACTAAACAACTTGGGATTGGGACATGGAAATACAGAGGGCCCATCGCTTTCCCTTATTCAGGAGGAAACAAACGCAAGAAGCCGGAGAGAAACCGAGAGCAATGCTGGTCTTCATCAGTAACTTTTTGCTGCGACAACTGATTTTCGACAAAGCCCAACCTAACGCTCCGAGGTCTGCAACGGGGTCTCTTTCTTCGAGCACCCAGACTTCGTACACGCAACAGTTGAAAGATGGTGGTGCTTAAGGCAACTCTTTTCTCCATTCCAAAAACTTGGAGCTGAGGTCTTCCTACAAAACCCGGCAAGACTTAAGATAAACTTTGGAGGCACAACTCGCAGCTTCACCTCTGAGATACAAGCGCAGGAATATCTCGAAGAAATAAAGAGGAGGGGAAAGAAGTGAAGGGGAAAAGACATCCCAAGTAATCAAAGAAGGGAAAGAAAAAAGAAGAAGAGGGAAAGCTTGATTTAACACAAAGGCCATGAACAAAGACTGGGGACATTAGAGACTGTGCAGTCTGAAGCAAATTGAGAGCCCTTGGAGGGAGGGAGATGGGGAGGCAGTGGGTCTGCTGTACATCATTCAGGCTATGCCTGATTGCCATTTTGCTGGGGGAGGGAGGGGGAGAGGGGGCATGGGGGGAAGGGGGGGATGGCTCACACAAAGGGTGGAATGGGTGAACCAAGGAAGGTGACGGGCGGATAAAGGTACCGAAAGGGATAGCAGCTAGGATTTTTATTTCTATATATATAAAAGAGTGCAAAAATAAGGGCAAACAAATGAAACTTAGAGAATGGGGGGCTAGGTATAGCTACATTGAACATCTGCAGGCTAAACAATATTAAAAAGAGGCAGGTAGTGGCACAAGGACTACAATTGTTGAAGGCTGACATTGTCTGCTTTCAAGAGACACACCTTGATGGGTCACAAAAAGATGTATTGAAATATCTTGGGTACTCAGTGATAGGGGCCACAACACAGGGAATGCACACAAGGGAGGGGTCACAATACTATTGAGGAAGAAATCAATTCAATTTGTTAAAGTACGCTCGGATGGGTTAGGTCGATGGGTCATTGCAAATGGGAGATCCCCAGACCTTTCAAATGTAACTCTCTGCTCGATTTATGGAAGCAATGTGGATGATCCATCCCTTCTGGAATGGTTAACCAGCGAATTGGCACATTGGCCCCTTCCAATTATTGTATGTGGAGATCTTAATATAAACCTTGATTCCAAATGGGGACAGGATCAAAGATATAAGGGGCGAAAGCCAAGGGTTTTTCAAGCACTTTGCAATCTATGTCAGATACATGGCTTGGTGGATGTATGGTCGGTTTAAAGACCTGAGGAGCACAGAATTACTTTTTACTCAGCCCCGCACCAGAAGCACGTTAGGCTGGACTACTTCTTTGTCTCCTCTACACTTCTGGGTAGGTGTAAAATTTGTCACCACCCCAGAGTGCTATCTGACCATAGCCCTCTGGTATTACAGTTAGAGCAGGGAGGATCCACTGAGAAAGCTTCAGCATGGACCTTTGAGAGGGCCCTATTATTAGATGAGGAGTACATCAGCCACTTGAAGGAATGGATCCCTGAATTCCTGCAAAGAAACATGGGGACGGCACCACTTGGAGTAGCCTGGGGCACCTTAAAAGCAGGAGTGAGGGGCGAGACAATACTATATTGAAGCAGGAAAAGAAAAAAGGAAAAACATCTATGGAACATTAGGCTTCTGAAACTAGCCCAGGCCAAGGAAAAATTAGTTGATGCCCTCAGACTAAACCAGGGGATGGAAAAAGCACAGGACGATGTGGCCCTAGCAAAGGCGGGAATACAAGGGAAACTATCAAGGAAAGCTAAAGATAAAGCACTAGCTCACCGGGAGGAGGTGTATGAATGGGGGGAGAAGGTGGGTCATGCTTTAGCTGTTAGAACAAGTCTAGAGGTGACACGCAGTGAAATCTCGTCCATAAATGATCCTGTGTTGGGTCATGTAACAGAGCCTAGCGGTATACGGGCAGCCTTTTTTAGGTTTTATCAATCATTTTATATGGGGGGGAAAGGGGGGGAAGCAGCAAGCCAAATAAGCCAATACTTAGATGCCTGCGAGATGGAGGTTTTGACACAAGAGGAGAGGGAGGCACTGGAATCTCCAATAGTATGGGATGAAATAGACGAGGCAATGTCAAACCTTCCCACGGGGAAGGCGGCAGGGCCCGACTTAATCCCCACTGAATTTTACAAAATTTTTAAAGAGGAACTTAAAGAAATTCTGATATCTGTGTTCCTACAGACAGCAGAAGGGGTGGGACCACCAAGATCCTGGGCACTGGCAAAAATTATAGTCTTCCCCAAAAAAGATAAACCTGTTCAGGAGTTGGGCTCCTATCGCCCTATAACGTTAATCAATGGAGATGTTAAAATCTACTCTAAAGTATTAGCCACACGACTTTCACGTGTCATCAGTAAGATGGTATATGAGGGACAACATGGCTTTATACCCAGAAAAGAAACGATAGAGCATATTCGAAGGGTCATTACCCTTTTCGATGTAAATCAAGTGTCTGGGGTCCCGATCGCAGCTATTTTTTTAGATGACGAAAAGGCCTTTGATCGGGTCTCATGGCCTTTCTTATGGGCAATAATGCAAAAGAAAGGGATTGGGAACAAGTTCTTAAGAGCAGCACAAGCCTTGTATACTGATCCAGAAGCAAGTGTACTTATAAACAGCGAAATGATTCAGCCTTTGAAAATCACAAGGGAGATTTGGCAGGGGTGCCCTTGCTCACCCCTCTTATTTGTCTTATACATAGATCCATTTCTTAAACAACTTGCAGCAGCTCATAACATCCCCCTGATAGTGAGATACAATCATGAGAGTAAAGTCCTGGCCTATACAGATGACATAGCTATAGTACAAGCTATGAGGGCAATAGAAGAGGAGGCAAGAAAATATGGCTTACTTTCTGGCTACGCCCTGAACCACAAGAAAACCCAAATAGTTGTCAATGAATTCACCACTTTTAATGATAGCCGGGTGGTAAAGAAGGCAAAATATCTGGGGGTTAAGATTAACTCGGACCTGGACCAGGTGGTTAAGGAAAACTTGGAGAGCTGCACGGAGGAAACCAGGAAAGCACTTAAAAAACTAGACCACCTACACCTAACACTCATTGGCAGAACTAATATAATTAAAATGATATATTTCCCTAAATTGTTTTTTTTTTTAGAGCAATACCGCTGGTCTTCACAAATTTTTGGTTTAAAAAATTTGAAAATATTTATGCACAATTTATATGGTCTTACTCATGGCCAAGAAGAGCTATTAAATTGTTATCACTACCCAGGGAGCGTGGAAGCTTGGCCCTCCCTAACTTGAAGCTATATTGGTGGGCAACTTCACTCACACACCTTACCACACTCTTGAGCATTGACAGTAGTGCAATACAAGCTAAATTTCCTACCCCTTGGGAACTTGTGTTTGGCCAGGATGCCTGGGGATGACTTTGGCAATAACTAAGCTAAGGGTACTACAAAAGAGTCCGGTTCAAGACATTACTAACGGCTTTTAAAATCTGGAGAGTAATACGGCTCTTAAATGGACTAGGGAGTGTGAATTATCACACTCCAGTATGGCAGAACAGAAATCTACCAGATATTTTCAACGACATACTCTTTAAGTCCTGGTTTGAAGCCGGTATCAAACAGATAGGTTGCTTTTATTCCCATGAGGGAATTAGATCATACAGGGATTTGACATCAAAATTTTGCCTTACACATAGGGATTCCTTCAAATACCTGCAGATTAGAGATTTTCCACAAAAAAAACGGGGAAAAAGTGGACCAATCAGGGAGAAGGGAACTGGTGGATAGAATTACCCTGTCCAACCCCCAGAATTGGGACTATATAAGCTACTGAATGAGGGTTCCAAAGATGATATGGAAGTATGCTCCAATAAAGGGCAAGAAAGACTGGAGATCTCGGGGGCCACTTTCCAAAAGATATTTCTAAGCACCCAGGCAATTTTAATACTGGCCAATCTGCAAGTTCAATTCTACAAGACATGTTTTGGGCTTTATTATGCTCCAAATAGAATAGCGAAATGGAGCGATGGAAAGGGAGCCTATTGCCCGCGCTGCTCTCTCCATAAGGCGGACACAACTCATTTGTTCGCAACATGTAACAAGCTGGAACCCCTTTTCAGGGATATAAAGGGATTTTTAAATGAGAAACTGCACCTGCAGGTGAAGTTGGATGCGCCGGCAATCTTGCTGGGAATATCGACCTTAACGGAAATAAAAGGAGGGGTGTTGTTAATTATTGCAATGGCGGTGTACAGGCTGTGCATCGCTTCGGCCTGGCTAGATCTAACCCCCCCGTCAATGCAGCAATGGGTGGCGCGACTTCTGGCTATTTTTAACTTAGAAAAGGCCATATACAGGTGCAGGGGCCGCAAGGCAAAAAGAAAGGGAATTGAAATATGGAAGCCTGTAGCAGACTGGGCGGAAAGCTCTTCTTAACCCGCACTAAGCACTTCTGAACAAAGTTCGGTATATATCTAACTCCGCCGAATTCATCGATCATTATGCAATTATATATGCAAACTAGTACTGTAATGTGAGGATTGATTGCAGCTAAATGTTTGGCATCTGGCAAGTTAAACTGTACTATTGTTTATAATTATATTGCATCCTGTATTTAGCACTTTTTTATTTTGGTTTTTCTATTTTTTGGCGACCCGCTCAAATTGTTACTTTAATTAACTATGCTGCTACGCATTAGAAACTTGAAACTTGAAGAATTAATGTATTGTTTAATGCACTTTGGCAATTGGCACTTTGAACATGTTAACAGTACACTTGAAGATTGCTGGAGAGTACTGCATCACCATGGGATTGGAATAAGATATGGATGAAATGTGGGCCGGGGGAGGGTGGAGGGAGCAGGGGATAAAAAGAGGGGGGATGAGAAAACTGTTTTTGTTGTCTCTCTCTCAAATAAAAATTCTTTTAAAAAACAAAAGGAATACAAGGCAAAAGAGGACCTTGAAGCATTTTTGGACAGCTTCCTTATGCACTTAAATAGGAAAATAATCATACTTTAAGTGGGAGATTTCAATCTGTCACTTTGCAACCGAGATCATATCAAACTATGGGGCATATTCACAAGGACTTATTGCTGAGTTATCGCCACCTTAACGCATCAAAAGTGGAGATAGATTTAACGCCCCATTCACAAGCGGGTGCAAACAGCAGACATCGCCAGTATTCCCGCGATAACTGCCGCAAAATTTACCTCCACGGGTGACACCACTAACTAACCCTAATGAGATGCAGAGTAGGCGTTCCCGTGCAAAAACACACGAAAACACCACTACACCACATTCACAACGAACTGCCAGATCTGCGATGCGAACCAAAAACAGGCGATGAGCCGCGGTAGCAGCAGGGATTTAACACCTGCCTTCTGCTGGTGTTAAGCCGGACGACTACCTGCAGCATGAAAGGGAGCCCAGGCCAGAGCCACATCTGAAGACCCACAGATGCCATGGAGACAATGATCATGCAGCTCGGAGACACATGAGGGCCACAACACCCACTGCCACCACTCCCAGGCCCCCCCGACCCCCCCGACTCCCCCCCGGACAAACACATACCGTGCACGACACAAGAGCCCCAAAAAGCTCATGATGCCGCACAATGACAACAAGAAACACACATGTGTGGTCAGAAGAACGAGAAACAGTCACTCATCAATGAAGTAACAACCAAAAACTGTATTGAAACACAGCACAAAACACCAATGCGGAATACTCCTGTTGGCTCCGTCCGGGACAATCTTGATGTCACAGCCTGGAAAATAAAGCACCAAATCAGAACGTGTGTCATGCGCACATCAAAGGAGCGAGACACAGAGAAACAGAGAAGGAAAGAAAGGCAGAGAGAGAAAGAGAGAGAAGGAAAGGAAGGGAGAGAGAGAGAGAGAGAAGGAAAGGAAGGGAGAGAGAGAGAGAGAGAAGGAAAGGAAAGGAGTGAGAGAGAGAAGGAAAGGAAGGGAGAGAGAGAGAGAGAAGGAAAGGAAGGGAGAGAGAGAGAGAGAGAGAGAAGGAAAGGAAGGGAAGGGAGAGAGAGAGAGAGAAGGAAAGGAAGGGAAGGGAGAGACAGAGAGAGAGAGAGAGGGAGGGACACTGCCACCCCCGCGCACCCAGGCACCACTGCTCACCTGCTGCCACCGGTGTGTCTCCAACCACGTGCCGGCATACACTGCAAGCCACCAGATCTGCAATCTGTAATCGAGGCCAGAGTCAATCATGGTAGAGTAGATCTCACTGCACACGGCAACAACGCCTGTCCATCCCTGTGCACACATGCAGCCGCACCCTACCCCCTCCCGCCGGCCAGCGCTGGCTGTCCGCACTTGCGCACCCAGGCCCCACTGCTCACCTGCCACCAACGGTGTGTCCACCAGTGGGCACACCACGTGCCCGTGCAAGCTCCAGGCTCCGGTCCCACCACCATGGCATGCTCCACATCATGCGGACACGCACCATGGCCCAGCAGGTCCCACACATGACGCTGAGTCCTGAGGCATCAATGGCAGAGACCACATCAGTGCACACGTCATCATCACAGGCTGCACACCCGCTCAGCAATTTCGGTGCCCCTAACCCTGTGCAACCCCAGTCAGCACCACGTGGTGGTAGGCCCATAACGGCCGCAAGGCTGCGGGTGCCACAAACCCTGTGTGCAACAACTCATGGGCCCTTTATGATTGAGAATCGTGGAACGTCCGTCATCCAGGCCCCACCGGCAGTGGGGAATGTGACGTTGTCGGCCCCTTATATTGGCGGGCTCACATGGCCTGTGATGCCTGTGCCAGATGGGTGTGGTGTGTGTGCAAACCTGCCCTCAGAGAGTGGTCGTGACATGCTGACAACTAGACCAGTGACCTGCAGACCACTAGCATGTAAACCTGTGACTTGTAGCTATGTGGCCCCCCCCTCGGAGCGTAAGCGGAGTGGTCTGGCCTGGCGTACGCCGGACCAGCGCAGGGCTTGCAACAATGACTCTGGGGTGCTGGGCGTGGTTCAGTCCATGTCCGGACAAGGAAGTGACTAATGCGTGTGTCCCTGTTGTAGTGTCTACGGCACCCGGAACGCAATCGGCAATGTAGCACACTGTGACTGGAATCCCACTAGATGAGCATCATTGACGTTAGGGGGAATCACTGACCCTACATTCATCCACACATTCATACATGAGTGATGAAAGACATGACACAGCAGTGCGTTTCTAGATGTTTAATGCACATCCAGTGGAGTTTTGCAGCTGGAGCAGTACAGGGCCATGCCAACCCCACTTCACAAGATGGGCCCGTGGAGGGCCAGCCAGGGTCCATCGGGGAATGACAAGTACAGCGGAAGAGGAAGGGTACAGTCCGCAGTCTGATCGCCGTGTCATTGGTCACCAAACAGATTATGGCAGTCCATGTCGAGGGCCAAGGTGAGTGCAGCAGAGTTTATCGGGGGTCAGTGGAAGGTCATGGGGCCATGTACAGCACCAAGCAGCAACAGGCCAGGTGGCGGACATGAATGCTAGTGCCTCCTCCTGATCTCAAGCCCATCCAAGTCCTCGGATGCGTGCTCTGCCCCACCTGTGGGTGGTGCAGTTCCGGCTGCGGCACTGTGTGCCACTGACACATCAGGGGCCGGAGGTGGATTGTCGGCCGCACTGTGTGGCAGTGACACATCAGGTGCCGGAGTGGAAATGCCTGCCGCACTGTGAGGCACTGACACACCAGGGGGCGGAGATGTGTATGGTGTAGGAGGAGCAGCATTCCTCTGCGCCACGCCTTGTGGCAGCAATGCCATGATGAGGATCTGCAGGGCATGGTAGATCCCAGCTACATTCCACTGATGTGCAGCGGTGGCTGCCATCCTTTCCGCCTCCATCCGCACCATGTCCTCCATGAGCCTCCGCATGTGTGCCAGCTCACGGCTGAGATCGCTGGAGCCACTCTGAGCGGACAGGTGTTCTTGTCTCCGAGTCATGACTCCAGCGATGTCAGCCAGGGCTAGTTGGAGACCATGGAGCGGCCTGTGGGTGTCCGTTAGGGACTGGAGGTGGTCCCTGATGGGACTCAGACACCCGTGGATGGCGTCAAGTTTGGTAGCCATGAGGTCGAACCCCACCCACACCTGCTCAGCCATCTCCCTCTGGACCTCCAACACACGGCATTGGAAGGCCATGTGTTGTTCGGGGGGTCTTGGGAGACAGCCGGGGTTGTGGGTGCCTCCTGCTGGGTGGTTTGTGGAGTGGGTGGGGTCTCCTCGATGCAGCTGGGCTGCCCTGGTCCTGGAGGTGATTGGCGGATGAGTTCAATGATGTCTTGGAGGGCTTGGGTGTCGATGCTGGTGGTGTCCTCCTCGTCATCAGTGAAGAGTGGCTGGGACTGCTCTGCATGAGGTGTTGACGGTGCCCCTGCAATGTGAAGGGGAGATGCTGTGTTACAATGTGTCCACAAGTATGTAGGCACATGGTACATGTTCACATTCAGACGGCATGGCAATGTACATTGTGACAGTCTGTAGATCAGGGCCATGATCCAGAGTCATTGTGGGTGTGCACTGTGCTCTGCTTGATTGTGCATGTGTGCCATTGTGGCCATCTCCCCCCATCCCCCCAGTACCTGGTGGTTACTCACCCTGTTGCTGTTGTGTTGTGTCATGTCGAGCAGTGTCCGGTCCCCTGACTCCTGCCACCGTCTCCACACTGATGACTGTCGACACCAGCTCCTCCATGTCATCCAGCTCCAGCTGTGGCACTGGGCTCCCACCTCCAGTCTGCATTGCTTCCTTCTGGTTGCCTGCGAGTTTCTCCTTGGTTTTGCGCTTGATGTCAATCCATCGCCTCTTGCCCTCGTCCATTGACCTCTTGTGCTCTCCGACGGCATTCACCTTGTCCACGATGGACCGCCATATTCCATTTTTGGTGCCCAATGACCCGTTGGAGGTGACGAACAGTTCTTGATGGTGTTCCATCACCTCCGTGACCAGGATCCCATTCTCCTGCGGACTGAACTTCGTCTTCCTCTTCTTCTTGTCCTTGCCCTTCCCTGTCCCCGAGGTCCCAGGCTGGTCGAGCGGGGTGCTTGTGTGGTTCCGCTCGTCCTCTGCGCCTGCTCCGGCTGCCTCCATGGTGCTTTGGGTTTGGTCATTTTGTGTTTGTGTGTTTTTTCTACTTTTGTAGTGCTTTTCCCGCCTGCCGTGTGTGTATTGCAGGCCGGGCGCTGCTTATCGCTGATTTCCTCATCGCGGTTTGGCCCATCGCATGTTTTTTTGCGTTGGGGTTTGGGTTTTTATCACTGTCGCGGTTGTTGTATCACGGACATTGTCCGCGTTTTCGGGAGACTATCGCATGGTATCGCCGTGTTGTGAATTCCACGTTAACACAGGGTTATTTTCCCGCGATAGACTGCGATGTGTAATGTTGCGTTAACATTTTTTGGACATGTTTAGCGCACGTTCTTGTGAATATCCCCCTATGAGTCTTTCCACGAGAAGATGAGGGATTTGATGGGGCCCACTCTGAAACACAATATATTGGGCGACACGTTTAAACTTCCTAATTTCTAAGCTAGACCTCCAAGTTGTCTCAGAACCCCTGGCATACTCCTGCGAAAATATCCCTACTTTCACAGGGGCACCCAGGGGAGCACAATAGACTTTATAATTATCTCAGCTGAGGCTATCCCCTTGGTTATGGATCGCAAAATTTGCCTAAGTGATCACAACCCTACCTGTATTATCCTTGACATAAACACTAAGAAGAACTCCCCAGGAAAGGGCAAAACCAGGTGCTTAACAAAAACAGGGGTTTGAGGCTGAAATGTGAACATATTGACCCGGCTAACTTTAGACACAAAATAGTCAGGGTGAATATAGAGTCCATAAACATATATCTCACAGAGGAGCCCTCGCACCAGGCGGTACTAGAGGGTTTTAATAATCTATGCACAGCAATTAGCGAGAGTTTGACAGCCAGGAAACCTCCAAAGGATGCCGCCCTGCATCAATGGTTCAATAATGCATGCTCTGTGACCCACAACCAACTAAAAGAGACCCTAAATAGTGTCCCCAGATGCCCTTTGGAGGAAAGAAACGCCTGCCCCCAATACAAAGAAACACTAGGTGAAAAGAAAAGGGAGTTAAGGTCAAAAGCTTGGGAGTATCTGTCTGCAGCTGCTACCTTTAAGAACAGCACATAATTTTAGGAAATAATAAACCACCTTTTCTTTTCCAAGCACAATACACCCAAAGTGGAAGCCCTGATCCCCGAAACCAATTGGGTTACTCATTTTACAGGTATCTTCCAGTATCACTAGTCATCTAGGTCATCGACTATCAAATCTAAATAACCCCTGATTATGGACTTAACTCCTGTACCACTATCCAGCCACATAACTTTAGATGAGGTAATAAGGGCCCCTAAAAATATCAGCACCAGGAAAAGCCCCCGGCCTGGACATGGTTCCAGTAGATTTATTCAAAACAGATATCTACCTGTGGGCCCCAATCCTAACAAATGTTATGAGAAGCGCTGTGGATGTTGAAATTCCTGAATCATGGAGACGGGCAATTTTGGTCCTGATCTTTAAAAAAGGGGACAAATGATCCCCTACCTGTTACAGGCCAATCTCCTTAATAGATGCTACTGTTAAAACCTTGGGGCGGGTAATCCTGGTACGCTTAGAATCATGGGCAAATCAGAACAAGATCCTAACTCCTGTTCATTTACGGATTCCGACCCGATATCAGTACTAATGAGCAATTTCAAAATGTGCATCTCATTATTAATAAATATGTTAAGGCAAAAAAGGGGGAATTCATTTGGCTTTTATTGATCTCTCATGTGCATTCAACCTAGTCAAAAGGGAAAAACTATGGGTAATAATACAGAAAATGGGTTTTGAATTAGACCTCATCATCCTGCTAAAACGTTTACTTTCTGATTTAAAACAATTGCAGTGTGCTTTGACCCCCAAGGAGAGCTAACCCAACTAATCGAATCCCATAGAGGGGTAAGACAGGGCTGCAGTTTAGCACCGTACTTATTCTTGATTTACATAAATGGTATAACAGAACATCTATTAAAAGCTGGGGCAGATGTACCAAAGATGGTTGGCCTTTCATTCCCCATACTCTTATATGCAGATGATGTGCTTCTACTTGCCCGCACACCCAATAGCCTCCAGAAACTGCTTGACCACTTCACTGAGTTTATGGAGGGACAGGATCTTAAAATAAACCAGGCTAAATCCTATACAATGACAAGTGGACCCTTAAAAATGAAATCTAGTCATTTTAGCATGGGGGGACCATGCTTAGTAAGACCAAAGTTTATTATTTTCTGGGGATTGCTTTTAGTTCTAACTTAAGCTGGAAGGCACATATCCAAATGAAACAGTTGAGAAGAAACACAGAAGCCATTTTCCATTTTTCAAGGACACTAAACAAAAAATCATTGCCAGAGATGATTACCTTATTCAAAACAAAATGTATTTCAACCGCTATTTATGGGGCAAGAATATGGGGGTATCATAACTCAGACACTCTAAAGCGTATCGAAAATGGCTTCGTACACAGGCTGCTGGCTGCCCACCAAAATGTAGCAAATTTCATTTGTAATGAAGAAGTAGGCCTTTCATTTTTAGAGGATCAAATAAAATTGGCACCACTTTTGCTTTGGCTGAAAGGTTGGCTAAATCCTGAGGCGGGTTTGACAAGACGACAAGACAGTACATAACTGATTGTTTGTCTCTCCAAAACATATCTAAGATACCATATCTGGTATATGTAAAATAATACTTTGAAAATGTAGGCCTCTAGGAAATGTTTTCTGAACCCTCTTTAATTAACAGCCATGCAAAAGAAACTGTGAAGTCACGCTTCCAGGAATTTTGTGTCAATGAAAGTTTATGTAAGATGTTGAACTTGAAGACTGTGAATGCTTACATCCTCATTGTGACAGTTATACGCCTTGAACCATACTTGTGCTGGCTTGAAAACTATTTTAACCATTTGCTTTATCACTTTTTAGATTTAATCTTATACATTTTAAAGTGGCTTTCCACATTCAAAGTACTTGGAAACACGATTTGCCACCATGTCAATGTAATCATGTATGCAAACAGTGCACATTTCACTTTATTCTGTTTTGCCCCCTGTATGCAAGCCCCAGAGCCACTTTCCTAAAACCTTTACTGCGCCAAGCTGGTTGTAAAAAATATATGCCTGCTATAGAGTTTTTACCAAAGCGCCTCTCTTTCGAAATATGCACTGGAATATTGAATTGTATAAAGGGCGCTCTGAAAATAAGAAACCGTTATATACAGCTAAACTCCTAAAAGATCTTTTTTAGCCCCATGCACCAGATTTTATCTTTCTGCTTTTAAGATTTCAATGGAATCTAGTTTTAAATTATTTTGACATTTTATTGGATATGTTTTATATATGTATGTATTTTATCAATGTACACTTTTATGGCATTTTAAGTGCCAAATAAAGATCATAAAGAAAGAAAGAAAATCTAAACATATAACCATTTAGTTAAGTGTTACATTTGGGGAGTACACATTTACTATTCAAACACCAACTCAACACCCATTTGGGAAAGTCTTTAATTTTCAGGAGTTCACATTTCCTATTCCAACATCAAATTCAGAACCCATTCGGGAAAGTGATCAATGTTGGGGATTGCTCATTTACTAATATAATTCAAACTATACTACAATTGTGGAAAGTGTTGAATTGCTGCACTTCTTTCGTTTCTTTTGTGACTACTACCCAGAATTCATTGAGAAAAGGTTCAATATGAATGTCTTCGTATTTACTATTCTAATAACAAAACATCAATAATCCTGGAGCCTTTCATATTTTAATAGAGTAATAAAGTTTTGACATTCTTAATGATCTTTTTCATAGTAAATTCTCCTGTATAACCATTTTAATTTGTACATTTTAAATATTTTAATAATGTTTTTCAAATAAATCAGACAATTGTGTGTGCATATTTAATTGAGCATAAATATGTTGAAAAAATTGAGAGAAATTAACATTGTTTTTGATCAGAATGTAGAAAGCAATTTCAAACCGAAGTCTAGATTTACACCTACCTTTTCGTTTGATATGATTGATGCTTTCCCTAAAAATGTAGTCTCTGATGTCAGACAGATAAGAACTAAGAACCCCAGAGTAAGGAGAAATATCACTTAGAACCAGAGAAAGGCTATTGAAAGCCTAGCTAAAGACACAGAGGTGGTCATCAGGCCAGCTGACAAGGGGGGGAACATTGTGTTTCTTCCTTTGGATATTTACATTACTGAAGCCCGTAGGCAGTTAGATGATTCTAACTGTTACGAGTTAATCAGACAGTCTGATTATAGAGAAGCCACAGGTCAGTTTTGGGACCTGTAATCTTCTTGGAAAGGGAAGGGGCTTATAGAGACGGAAGAGTATCTATTTCTCAAAAACACTCACCCTACACTTTCAGTCCTGTACTTAGTGCCTATGGTACACAGATTCACCACTAACAAGCACATAGACGGATAGTGTCCTCAAGGAATAGTCTCATTGAGAACACCTTTTGGTGCATTGACTTTTTCCTTAGTACATTTGTCAGTGCTCTCCCATCCCATATTGAGGATACTACGGATTTTTTTAAAGAATAGAGGGCATTTATTGAGAGAAAGACTATAAGCTCATGCCACTGGATGTCAGGGCATTATATATCAGCATACAGCACAGTGATGGGATCACATCATGTAGACATTTCCTGAGGGCCAGGCCAATTAGTCTTTATTCCCATACCACCATGATTCTTGATATTATGGATTAATGCCTCAAGAACAATAATTTCTTATTCAATGAGGAACTATACAAACAGAAACAAGGGACAGCTATGGCCACCTGCTCTGCCCCCAGCTACGCCAATCTGGCGATGGGCTTGTGGGAGGAGCAGGGGTCCTCCGCCCGAGTTTGAGGTTGACAAGAACAGAGTTGTTATGTGGGTTTCATTCATTGATAATTTGTTTGTTATCTGGCAGGACAGTGAGACACAGGCTAACCAATTTGTAGACTGTTTGAATTCCAATAATTACAATCTGGGGTTCACTGGTACCATGAGCAGAACTGATGTGATCTTCCTGGATGTTGAAGTTATGGTATCTAATGACACGCTTAGATCCAAATTGTATAGAAAGCCTACTGTAGGTAATTGCCTACTGCATGCTTTGAGTAGCCACTCTAACCAACTGAAATAGGGCATCCCTTGTGGAGAGCACATTAAAGCTAAGCATAATCATAGCTGTGAGGAGGATTTTGAAGGTGAGCAAAAAACCAAGATGGATAGATTAAAAAAACGGGGCTACCCACAATGGGTTCTAACTAAGGCAGCACTGAAGGTTGAGAATAAATCTCGCACTGAAATACTTGTTGGCCCTCGTAAGAGAGCCTCGAAGGATGAGGAGGGGCCAATAAGATTGATAACTACATTCAAATGTGAATCCCATGCAGTCAGTAGGGTATTGTCCAAAAATTGGAACTTACTCAACTGTGATCCTACTATAGGTAACACAGTGGGGTTAAGACCTGCCATAAACTACCAGAGAAGCAAGTTTTTTTGTGATGCCTTATTCCACAGTGACATCAGTACCAAAGATCACACTAATCATAGCCAGGTGCTGAAGGGGTTCCACATATGTGGAAATTGTTAAGCTTGCTCCGATTCCACGAGCCAATATGACTATGAGGTACCCTACAGTAAGACATGTAAGAACATAACACAGTTCAAGGCATGCAGCACCAGACATGCAGTGTATATCCTGGAGTGTCCCTGTGGCTTAATGTATGCTGGCAGCACGGTCCACCTGGTGCAAAAAAGAATACTAGAGCATGGACGTGCTATCACTAAGAATGACAAACACTACCCATTGCCGAAACATTTTGAACAGCACCACTTTAGTATTCGAAAACAGCTTAGATTCTAGGGCATCAACAAGGTGGGAATTGACACAAGGGGAGGTGACAGAATCCTCAAACTTAGAAAGCTTGATCATGCTATATAATTGATCTCAACACAATGAAACCCTGGCGTTTAAATTCAGATGAGGAGTTGCATATTCAATTGGATTGAATATGAGACCCATGATGATGTTCTTACTGCTGGCCCTTTTGTTTGTTTGTAGCATTACTTGATGTTTTTAAATTTGGTGATGGTGACAACCTGAATTTTAACATGATTCTTTCTGCTCTCTTTTATGCAGGAAGAGAGGAAGGGACTCTATAAATCTGGTTTTGCTTTGGTGATGAGAGGCTGTCCTGGTGATTGCACCCTACCCTGCTCTTGTAAAGAAGACATGGTGATTCACTACACAAGGGTTTGGGTTTGGGTTTTAGTTTGTTTAATGCACTTTATTCACTTATCTCACCTCATGGCATGATGGACTGTGGACTTTATAAGGGGAAGAGTAGTACATTGGAACTCAGATGATTTAATCCTGAAAGCCCACTGGGGCTGAATACTTGAACTTGTGGTCCTCTCAGTGAGATATTTTCTAACTGGGGCCTTAATCCAAGAAGTGATATTTACATCTAGATTTATTCTTTTATTTATTTGCCTCATTCAAATTTGTTTAATTTATTGCATTGGATAAGCCTTTGCCCACTGAGGCGATATTTCTTTAGAAACTCTTGCATCCAGAGCACCTTTCTCTGACCCACTGAGTGGATAATGTGATGCCTAGATAGAAATTAGCTGATAACTTAGAATTTTTCCATAGGATTGAATTTAGTTGTGGTTTTTCCGTTACATGACTATGTATTTCAGTTACTGGGTGTGACTCTTTACACTCACACTGAACCTTGACTGAGTGTTCTATGCATTTCTCACACTTCAAAATGTCTACTGTACTGGGACAATTGGAATGTTCATAGATAGAGTCCATGTGTCGCCCCAATAGTGCTTTCCTCAGGTGTAGGGAACCTCAGCTATACTACATTTGATCCATACCAGACTGTGATAATATTGTAACATCACCTGGGAGGCTGTCTGGGATTGGATTACATTGAATACACTTGCTGTACCTATGCATACTTATTGTGATGTACATACCTGCTTCTTGTTTTGCCATGTGCCTAATAAAAAGATGTTCCAAAACATCTAAAATATTTGCATGTTAAACATTTCTCCCTCTAAGCCCACTGGGCCAATACTACTTCTGATATATTAAATGCATTCCTAGGACTCAGTGTGTATGAAAATGTTGTGGTATTTAACTCTAAACTAAAGTAAAATATATTTTTGGGCTAGAAGATGTGGCATTTTATAATCATGACATGTTCATGTTATGTTGATTCATGCACTACATTTTGGCTAGATGCATATTATGGGCCTTATGATGAGATTTGCGATCTACAGGACCACCGTACTCGCGGTGGAGGTCCGACCACCGCCACCACTGCGGGGCCGACTGCAGTATTCTGAGTGTGGCAGTTGGACAACCACATCCGCCGGGATCCAGGATCTCAGAGTGGTGGGGAGCGGTCAAGTGTAGTAATATGCTGGGAGTGCTATTGCGGCACCGCTGAGCATATTATGAGTTGCCTGTCCACCGCCCATTTCATGGCAGTGAGCCTGCCATGAAAATAGTGGCAGAAAGGCAACTAAGGGGGGTGCTAACAGGGCCCCCTGCTGCTCCTAGGCCTGGGGGTGCATGCAGGGGGGCACAAGTTGTGCCCCCCTGGAATTGCACCCCCGTTCCTGCATGGTGTGGCATGCATCACATGGTGCATGCCACATCATGCAGGAACACGCAGTTGGTGCTTTCACTGCTGCAGTCTGCATGTTAGGCTCTCCTATGAATCTAACATACCACCGCCATGAGACCGCCACAGCACCGCCCGCCCGACATGGATTCAACTCTGAATCCGGCATGAAGGGGCACCATGACCTTGGCGGTCCGCCTGCGGATGGAGCAATGGCGGTGCCGCAAGAGGACCACCAAAGTCGTAATAAGGCTGTATATGTTTATGTAAATCGAGCATTCCCAAGCCGCATTGCTTTGTGTGTGAACGGCTAATATATTATGCACTATTAGTTTGAGATCCTTCCAAGATGGCCTCCACTATTGTCAATGTAAGAACCATACCTTTCAATGCAGTCCTGATTTCATGTCCATGGTTTTGTATAACATATATTGAGTTTCTTGCACAAACTGTTATGCAAGGGAAAGTGAGCCAAAACGCGTTGCATTTACTGGGGTTGGAATAATAAATCACTTGAATTACAGTCCAGAGTGCGTGTTTTCCCTGTTCCCATTGGAAATGGTGTTACTGCATATAATTTGAAATGTAATTAAATTCAAATTTTAATATTCTTTTTTAAATAAATTAATTTAAAAATGTAACGTGTTCATAACCTTAAAATATTATTGTTTTTAATGTAATTTTAAAGAGCTTCACACCTCATCTCTATAAAAAACATTCCTTGTTTTATTTTATTAATAACATTTGCATAGATAAATGTTAAATATACTAAATGAAAATGTAAACAATTAACTTATTAAAATCGGTCACTATGTTTATTTTTTGACAATTCATTTAAATTCCCTTCCCTCTTAAATCCCAACACAATTAAATTGTAATATTAAGATTAACATGTATATAATCAAATGTATATATTAATAAAAATATTTTTTATCTTTATTGCTGGAAAGCAATTCCCACTATTAAACATAATAAAACAAATATACATATATATTGTTTTGTTTATTATGTTTTCAGTGGGAATCGTTTTCTAGTAATAAGATTAAAAAGTATTTTTTCAATAATATATGATGTATTAATTAAAATATACTCAGCCCTATTACTGTGCAAATCACAAACCTGTTAAAAAGCAGAATGTTTTAATAATGTAATTACTAATTATATTAAATATTATACTAATGAATGAATACATAAATACTTAATATCCTGCTCATTTAAATAAATTATTTTATTACACTTACTAGCCTGTTTCCCTACAAACTCGAAAACCTATCCCATTAAAATTCATTATCAAATGTATTACCATAGTAATTAACTAACAAAATAATTAACAACAGGTACATTTAATTAACCTATTTTTCAAAACACTTCCTACCCTATTTTGATACACAATCAACAACCTACAAATAATAATAAATAACAAGACAAAAAATTTAATATATTTATTAGATAGACTTGTTGTACATTACAAATTATTACATATATATATATATGTACTATAAAATGCCATTAAATACTTAAAACATTAAAAAAGAGATTAAGATTAATTTACTTCAAAAAAACTAAAAAATAACTAGACATAAATATAAAATTTAATAAACATCACACGTAAATTCAGAAAGAGAAAAACAGAGCAGAAATATGACAGTATATATACAATGATATTAAAGTAAAAAGTATTATAAAGATCAATATTTTTGCAAAGTATAATACAAAACTTGATGATATTCTGGATAATGGTACATTTAAGAACCTATATTATTACTCAACAATATTCTTTCTTTGATATTAGGATGAACATCCTTAATAGGATTAGATCTAATTAGCAGATTCCAAACTTGAGAACATTATTAGTTCTCCGGGATGCTTATGTAAGTGAGTTAAGCATATCTCTTCATACATTACAAATTGTGCTTGTCATTTTAGAATCTCCTGGATCCTGTTCCAAATTCCTATAGTCCAACTATTTCTCATCCATTCAATTGTCTCTGTTTCTCCTCTGTTTTTACTCAGTACCGGGCAGTCTACATTTCTTTACCTGCCTATCTCCAGTTCCCTAGTGAGTGCCCTAGTTCCTGAGCCCTCTGTTTGAGATTGTTATCCTTCTGGGTACTTAGCTGTTCAGTTTTCGACACATGTTCCATGCAGTTCAAGCTCATTTTAGTGAAGTCTCCAGCTTCTTCTGAGTTTTCTACGCTTCAGTCTCACTGTACTGGCTTGGTAATTTGTCTGTTGCTAGTATATCCCATATCATTGGTTAGTACGAGTACCATGTTCAAGGCACCTACTCATGCCTACTTGTTTGGTCTGTCAGTTGGCCTTATTAGTCACACACATGTCAACCACACCCGGTTATGGATTGAGCAGTTGCAGAACAAATATGCAACACTTCATATTGTGACATCTAGGCATACTGGAACTTTTACACTCATGATAAAAATATGATTTAGGGATACACAAAATCATGTACTGTGTGACACTTTCTGAACGTGACTAGTATATTCTCAATCTATATTCTGCAATTGTGATTGATGCATTGGCGTTAGTAACGAAAACATGCACACTTTACTAGTGCACCTAAATATTTCATTCTTGATTTTGGATTACTTGACATATAAAAAGCCAATTTTGTAGACAAAAGCGATCTTACAAAGGGTACTGATAAACAAAAATAAGGAACATATTATTCTCTACTGCAAAAAGAAACATGATGACTCTCATATAAGAAATAAACAAAAGTGCAATTTGCAATATATAGTGATCTACCATACTCTGCGCTACCTGGTCCTATTCTCTCCTGCAGAGTTCGGCCAAATAATAAAGACAGAAATGCATCAACATAATGTGGAGTCATTTTTATAATGAAATAAAAAAATAGAATGTTTCTTTTGACAAGATGCATTAGAGAAATATAAGCTCTTTGCAAAACACTCCATATACAAGTATTTTTTTGTCCAATAACATTTATCTTGAGTAAAACAATGGCGCAGTAGAGAGCAGTATCAAAGAGCATGAATCTAGAAAAATGAGTTGTGCAGCTATTTGAACAATCTGTTTCACATTTCCTTCTACCAGCCACCTCCTCTTTTAGTCTTCTCTAGTGTATAGCTATTTATCCTCTGCAGAAGATGGACTTTAGTCCATTGTCTTGGCAATATATACATAAGGCAGAACTTCATTTGGAGCTCATTTCCTGCATTGGGAAATGTTTGTTATGGAATTTAAGATAGGATGGATAATCTAAAGGCATCAAATGAGTTCAGTGATTCTCTTTTTTTAGTGAGGTCACTGAAGGATGTGACTGCAAAGGGAATATAGAACGATTCAACATGTATAAAGCTAGTCAGTATCTCAATATACATCTTCAACTCTCCATGTAAAAATATATGGCAGAATTTCAACTACATAAAAGATCTGAAGGTTGGCATTACCCCTCCCAAAGGAGTCCATCATATGTATATCCAGAGAAAATGAACTTCAGGAGGGAAATTTGTTATCAAAATTGATTGTTAATAAGGATTAATTTGAGTGGATGATTTGTGTTAAATTTCACAGAATAGTTCTATTAAAATAATGTGGTTCTTATATTGGAAATTGCCACAATATGGGGCAATCAGGTTTTTGTTTTACAGTTTCACAATGGTAAGTGAAGATTGCTGTTTCCAGATAGATGATTTAACAGGAAGAACAGTAGTTTGAATGTCTCGAAGGAACATTTTTCAGGTTCAGGAAAGCAGGTGAAGAAGTAGAGTTTACAGGACTTAGATGGTTTCAGTTAATGTATTTGTTTGCAGGGTACAATCAGCAATAGGGAATGTAGCAGCCTTTATGTAATTTCCTCCAATTGCATGACAATGATATAAACAACCTACAGCATGAGTACTGCCATCTTATACATGGTGCACAGAAAACAGACCCTCGTTTCTTGCCATACTTGTGGTCTATGTTCTTTTTGTAAATACTTAGGGGCATATTCTCAAGGAGCTATCGCCGAGTTATCGGCACTTTAACGCATCCAAAGTCGCGCTAAATTTATCGCCCCATTCACAAGCTGGTGCTAACAGCCCATAACACCAGTTTTCCTGCGAAAGCAGTCGCAAAAAACATCGCCACAGATGACCCCGGCAACTAACGCTAATGAGATGCAGAGTAGGCGTTCCCGAGCAAAAAGCCGCCAACACACCACAATGCAACATTCTCAACGACCAGCCACATCGGCGATAGGAACACAAAACAGGTGATACGGCGCGTTACCAGCAGGAAATTAACACCTGCTCTGACCTGGGGCAAAGTCGGACATCAAACTGCACAAGAAAAGGGAGCCCAGCCCACAGCCACACCTGAAGAACAACAGATGCCATGGAGCCACTCACCATGCACCCCGGAGCCCCGAGAGGGCAACAACACCCACCGCCACCACCCCCAGGACTGCCACCCCCAACAGACGCCCCCGCCCCCCTCCCCCCGGACCACCACAGAGGCAGTGCAGACAAAGACAGCGGACCTTCAGGAAATGCACCAGCCCCACAGACCTAACACCAGACAATGCCAATGCCCACTACAGGCCCAAAAGGACAACCATCCTCTGCATCCTGAACATCATTGCCCACAGGCTGACGGTACCAACACAGCGGACAACCAACATCCCTCCACAGACAAAGCTGCTGGCTGTGCTGCACCCGTTGGCCTCTGGTATCCTCCCAAACAACAACCGCCCGAGTCGGAGGAGTCTCACAGGCAGTCCCATCCAAGTTCCTCACACCTGTCCTGGATGCCCTCACCAGCTAGAGACCCCAGCACCCATACGTCCCCCACAATGCGCAGGAACAGCTGGAGACCAAGCAAGGACTATACGCCATAGCTGGATCCCCGCACGTGTCGGGGGCAATTGACTGCACACTTGTCCCACTTGTGTCCCCTGCCAACACCGCACACAATTACCGCAACAGAAAGCACACACATCCCATCAACGTGCAGGCAATAGTGGACCACAGGGGACTCCTCACCAATGTCATAGCCAACTACCCAGGCAGTGTGCATGATCCCTTCATCTTCCGACAGTTCAACATCAACCAGCGCATCCAGGATGGCACCCATGGGAATGCACTGCTAGTTGGCAAGTACCAAATGAACACACCACACACCTCAACCCCACAATCATGCAACTCACAACTCTGGCACTGCACATGTCACAAAATCACATACAACATGCCAAACAACATGCCCTCCACCAGACACGACAGCACAACTTACTGTGGCAACCTTGGTTAGCCATGTACATGAGCCATCAACGGCATGGCACCTCAGCCACACAATACCGGAATGTGGGGAGAGGTGGGAACCAGGCATGTGCGAAGGAGACAAGTGACCCATGAATGAGTAGGTACACAATGCCAAGTGTGGCGGAGATGTGCTGGACAGACTGCAGTATGCAGACCAAATACATAGCCATGTCTACATGCACTGCTGGTGTTTGGAGTGTAGTGGACAGTGGACGCAACCATGTCACCCCAGCCAGTGGGGAAGATCACGGAAATGTAGCTTGTGACGTCCCCCCCTGTAAGCGTGTGCGGAGTGGGCTGGCCTGGCGTATGCCAGGCCAGCATAGGGGTGTGAATAAAAAGCACGTAGCTCTGGGCGTGGTTCACTTCCGAAATGCCCAATGTGTCTGCCAGGGCGGCGCCTCCCACCCCACCACGAGGCCGATGCCATCGCCGTGAGCGGTGTGGCCTGCGATCCTGTGCATCTGCTGCACCCCGGGCCGCTGGTCCCCGGACCCGTCATGCCCGCCCCTGCGCAGCCAGGCCTCACCGCTCACCTGCCGACACCGGCGTGTGTCAAAGAGGGCCCACCATGTGCCGGCGCAAGCTCCAAGCCCGAGGCCCGCAACCTTTGCAGCCTCCTCAGACCATCACGGCCTCCGTGACACAGGCCCGCTTTACTCCTTTTTCGTTGACGTACTCCACCGCTGCCTCGGGCCTACACTACGCTCAAGTAGGTCACACATTTGGAACTGAGTCTTGATTATGCAATGGCAGAGTACACACTTTATGGCAGCGTTTATATCACTGTACTCCCTTCGATGTGGTGACACAAAGTATGTGCATGGCATCCCAACCACACGTGTCTGTGGGCCCTTGATGACTGCGCCTTCGGACTACACTGCGGTCCTGCAGGCCCCACACAAATCCATGCCAGTCCATACCAGGCAGGACACAGCATCGTAGCTCGCTAAACACCCGCTCAGCTCTGTCGCTACTGCCTCGGTCAACCACGAGTCATCCCCACATGCCATTTCAACGCCGTGTGTCAGTGTTCCAGGAGGAGCTTGCTGAACAGCGTTTGGCCCGCGCTGGCCGCTGCCTCCGGACTACACATCGGTCGAGTAGGGCACACATTGGGAACTCAGTCATGATTCATTTATGGCAGACCTGATATCATTGTACTGGCCTCGTCGCAGACTGCATCCCCTTTCAGCTCCGGTGCCACTAAGTCTGTTCCCCGACAACCATGGACCCTTTATTCTTGAGATTTGTTGGTGACTGAGTCCATGGACTGGGGGTTGTCTTCATCATCATGTCGGTGATACTGACTATGTGGCCAAAACGAGGCTGTAGCATTCCGCTCCTCCATTTGCCGCTTCCAGCCGGCTCCTGCCCTCTGCATCATGCCCTGGAGGACACCCTCCACTGTCCCCCGCAAACCTCTGCTACATTCACCTTTGACATCGACGAGGACCCGCTCTCCTCGCGTGGCCCTATCTCACTGCACCGCAAGTCACCATCCCGTGGCGGTGTGCCTGTGCCGGCTGCAGTGCATCCTGGGCCACTAACTCTGTGCAGCTCAAACCATGGCCCCAGTCTGATGGCATGTTGGATGGCCTCTGGGTCGATGGTCTGAGTGTCATCAATGCCATGTGTCTGTGGCCCTGCGCTGTCCGCTGCCTCCGGCCTCAACTGCGGTCCACCTGGGCTCCCACATCAAATCGAGTCTTGACCTGCCCGGACGTCGCATCACCGCAGGATGCACACGCCACCACTGCCAGGACCAACTCCAAACGACAGGTGCCAGAGTCGGAAGTGTCTTACTGCCAGACTGTCAGAGTTTCTCACACCTGTCGTGGGTGCCATCATCAGCTTGATACCCTGCTCAGCTCTTCAGGAGCCACTAACTCAGTGCACCACAAATCAAGGAACATTCTGCTTGCATGTTGGGTGAACACTGTACTCCCTCCGGCTACCACCATGATGCTTCACAGTTGTTTCTGTTGTGCTGGTGTTTTATGTTTCTGCTTCAATTGTGAGCACTGTTCAAGTTGTTGCCAGCACCAACGACTCCATGAGGGCTGGCTTACACTCACCCCACACACATCCAGCACATGTGTCACTGTACATGTGACCATGCCAATAAAGGTGTCGAGCACACGTGCCCGTGGCCAGTTCAACGAACTATCTGTGTGTGTCCGTGTGCTCATAATGTATGCATTAGGGCCCCGGCCCCACAACCTTACATTGTGCCATGTACAGAGGACACAGCCATGTCACCGCAGGCAGAGGGTGGGACATTGCACATGTTGCATTATCGTCCCCCACTCAATACGTAAGTGGAGTGAACTTGGCCGGCGTGCGCCAGTCCGGCGTGGGGGTGTGGGTGACTGTCCCGTGGCTCTGGGTGTGGTTCAGTACTGGAAATGTGCAAAGGCATGTGTCTCTGTCGCAGTGTGCTTCTCCTTTGGGGAGTGTAGGTGGTCCCTGATGGGACTTGGACACCCACCTATGTGATCTAGTTCGTCTTCCATGAGGTAGTACCCCACCCGCACCTGCTCGGCCAGCCCCTTCTGGCAGTCTGACAGCTGGCCTTGGAATGGGATGTGTGCTTAGGTGGCCTGCTGGGAGCCAGGCGGGGTGGTGGGTGCGTCCAGCTGTGTTGTCCGTGCAGGGGGTGATGTATCCTCAATGCAGCGGTGCTGCCCAGCTCCTGGAGCTCTATTGCCTGGGATGTCCATGGACTGTTGTGGGGCGTCGGTGTCGGAAGTGTGGAGGTCCTCTTCAGCATCACTGATGGGTTGTCAGGTCTGCTCTGCTGGAGGTGTTATTTGTCCCTCTGCAATGTGAAGGGGAGATGCTTGTTGACATTGTGTTGGCATGTATGTTGACGCATTGTTCGAGTTTACATACAGACTGCATGACAATGTACATTTTGACTGTTTGGGAGGGGCGGACTATTTGATGCATGATAGTGGACATTTGGACTACATGAGGTGGGTGATGTTGTACACGTACATTTTCATCTCACAGTTTCCTGCTATGTCAGATGTGATTGGCCATTTTCTATGCACAGGCGGACCCAGTTGTGTCCTCTGTTCGGCAGTGTAAGTGTTGCACTGTGTCCCACATTGTCGTCCATGTGGATGTGCTGTGATTGCTATGTGTGTGTGCTGCATTGTGTGAGAGTCGCACCTGCAGCTGTGATTTTGCTGCCCCTTATCCCTTGGCGGCGGTGTGCCTTTGGCTTTCGTGCTTTTGAGGTGCTGTGATGATGGTGACTTGGGTCATTTGTGCTCTTGGAAGGTTTTTGTACTCTTGTGCATTGTTTGTCTGCAGATGTATTGTTGAAGTCAGTGGTTGTGCACATGGGTGTGTCAGAGTGTGACCTGCTCCTTCTGGATGTGGTCCACAATCAGCCACCTCAGTCTCGTGGCGTGCACAGTGTCATGGTGATTGTACTCCGGCCATGCTGCTCATCATGTGGTGTCAGTTGCGTTGTCAGTGTGGCTCTCGCATACGCATCTTTGCCGTGTTTCGCACTGGTGCATGTGTGTGTTGTGGAATTGGTGTTGTGTGGGGTGGGACCCCTTTGGGCACATGGTGTACGTGGGCCTACTTGATGTTTGTATGTGTGCTGCAGTGTGCCACGGGGATCAGGGACATGACCCAGGGTCGTTGTGGGTGTGCGGTGTGCTACACGTCGTTGTGCATGTGTGCCATTGTCCCCGTCCTCCCAGTCCCTGTTTGTTACTCACCCTGTTGATGTTGTGTCAGGTCATGGCGAGCAGGGTCCGGACTCCAGACTCAATGCACCGTCTCCACAGTAATGACTGTGGCCACCATTTGCTCCAGCTCCTCCTGTGGCGCAGGACTCCCACCTCCATTTGCCGTTGACGCCTTCCTGTTGGCAGCGGGTTTCTGCTTGGTTTGGCTTTTGACATCGTGCCAGCGCATCTTGGCCTCCTCAGCACTCCGACTGCATTCACGATGGGATGCCATTTTTCCATCTGTATTGCCAATGGCACGGTGGTGGTGACGGACAGTTGTTGGTGCTCTGTCACCTCCATGACGACGATCGGGTTTTCCTGCGGACTCTACCCCGTCTTCCTCTTCCTCTTCTCCTTGGCCTTCCCCGACCCCGAGGTTCCTTGCTGGTGGTCTGTGGGGCTTGTGGGTTCGCGACCTGGGCACTGGTTCCGGGTGCATCCATGTTGCTGCGCAGTTTGATCTGTTTATGGTGTGTTTTTCCTGTTCAGCTTTTATGGTGCATTTTCCCGCCAGACGCGTGGGATTTGCAGGACTATCACTGGTTGTCACTGTTTTTTTTTTCGAGGTTGGCCTCATCGCAACTTTATTCGCATTGGTGTTTCGCATTTTTTCAGCATCGCGTTATTTTTAACGCAGTCATTTGATGCGTAATCGTGGGACTATCGCATGGTGACGCCAGGTTGAGAATGCTACGTTAACACAGCGTTGTTTTCCCGCGATGGACTGCGATGTGCAAAGTTGCGTTAAGCTAAACTTGCGGTGGTTATCACACGTTCTTGTGAATATGCCCCTAAATTTTCTGATCTTGTATTGCTTGGAGAATCACCATTGTCAATGCTGTAATGTTGCACCTGTAATGACTGATATCACTGGCATTGCTAATTCTGTAAAGAAAAATTACCTCTGTATTCTAGAATTTTGCATGATGGATTGAGGCATAACCCCAGAAATCAGTTCTGCTATACTTATTTCTGAAGGCAATTCACAAATTTCTAACCATTTTCTAGGATTACATTCCACCAGGGTTGACCTAACTATGGGCCTGATTACGATGCTGGACGGACTCTCGTCCGACCGGCACCATCACGGAAGCAGGACCGCCTGACTCGAAGTTATGATGCGACCGCCTTCATGGCGGTCGCAATGTGTATATTTTGTATTGCGGCTTGTGCTGCAGGCTGCATTACACGCTGCAATACAAAGTATACACATTTAAAACATCCCTGCACTATGTGGATATTGCAGGGATGTTTAGGGGGCACCTTAGCGGAGGGGCCAGGGTGGAAGGGGCCCTGCTAGGGGCCCCCAAAGTCACTTTCCACCTGCCTTTTCATGGCGGGTGAACCGCCATGAAAGGGCAGTCGGAAAGGGTCATTGTAATCCCTATGGCGGTGCCTGAGCAGGCACCGCCATCATTGCAGGTAATGGGAACCCGACCGCCGCACTGATGGGATCCTTGATCCTGTTGGACGTGCCGGTCTTTCCCCCCCCGACAGCTGAGCTCCGACGGCTTGCATCCTAATGCGGCGGTTGGAACAATGGGCTTGATGCGGGCCTGACGGTGGCGGTCCCACCGCCATCATAATCAGGCTTTGGCCGGATCACACATCTGAAGGTGCCTGCTGTTACTGGGCTGAACTATGAACATGCCATATATACATATACTATTACAATTGCAGACATGAATATTAGATTGTAGCGGTCTAAAGTTAATTGGGAAACCATATCATTTTGCGCTTTTCATCTGGATTAAGGATTTACACTTTAAGTAGCAACTTATACCCTGAGTAAGTCCAGGCGATGAGGCCGTATGAAACAGGTGTTAGCTAGAAGTGTGTTGAAGACAAAAGAAAGAGAGAATAGAAGAACTCAGTCACAGAAGCATTTTGTGTTCATCTGTGTGCAGCCAACAATAGGATTTTGAACTGTGTAGTTATAGTAAGGTCAGATTTTAAATAGGGTCAGTGTTTTTGTTTCACAAATAACTTTGTCACCATTTGACAAATCTTCACAAAACATTTCATAAAAAGTACATTCACCTCAGCACTTTCCTGGAACGTTTTGGAGTGATCCATGAAGGGGGGCAAAGAAAAAGTGGAGGTCTCAAAACACATTTCCACATGCAAGTTCTCATAGGAATTTTAAAAAGTGATACAGAAAAAATGTCTTAACAGAATTACACCAAATTTGGCAGGAAAGTAAAAAGTTTACTCAGAAAGTGTGCTTTTTATGATTTGATGTAAATCTGTTCCAGCTTTTTGTGAGAACTCTGCATTAAATTATAGTGTTATCAGGACTGTTGGTGTCCAGCTAAGCTCTGATTGACCCCTTCAATAGGCACTAGTCAATCTTGATTGATTGGTCACAACCTGAACAGCGTGTGGGGGCAGCCATTACAGGACTCAGGGACATGGTGCATGCACCCTGAAAATGAAATGAAATAAAAAATATATAAGAGGGCAGGGTAGCACCACCCCCCTTAATTGGCTGCTGGGATTTAGTAAACCATGTTTGACACAACATTGTTTGAGTCTATGGAAGGTACTCCAGAAGCTAAAATGAGAGCATGTTTTCTGTAAATTCACACTATCCTCTTCAGCCATGTGAGAGTCAAGTCTGACATTCTGAGTAAAACCTGCACTTCAAACAGCAGCAGCAGCCTGTCAGTTGATTCCCCAGTGCTCTACTGCAGCGCTCCACAGTGTTCTAATGAACAACTAGAGCGCTAACATTCTTATTTATTGCAAAAGTGTGGCACACCTGAAGCTATCTTGATTGAATCAAAGCTGAAAAATGTAAAACATTTCCTTTAGAAACTAACAAAATGAGGGTGTTTGTTTTGTCTAGTCAAGTCATACTTTACTTGATTATCATATAAAGATTCATAAAAGCATCAATACAATAATCATAAAAATAGAACTTAAACGACGTATTAAGAAT
Organism: Calotriton arnoldi; assembly: GCA_963921515.1. Lineage (NCBI taxonomy): Eukaryota > Metazoa > Chordata > Amphibia > Caudata > Salamandridae > Calotriton > Calotriton arnoldi. Next base: position 6,978 of record CAWUFW010003421.1, on the reverse strand, counting down.
ATTCTAAGGGCCTGATTCTGATGCAGTTTGGAAAGCTTCCTGACCGAATGGGTTTAGGAATGGTTTCTGACCGAATCGGGAGAGTCCAACCGACCGAATACGATGCATCCGGATGCTTCCAGATACGATTTAGTTGGACTCCCATTGACTTCAATGGGAGCCTTTGCTCCGACCGAATGCATAGGCTCCCATTGAAGAAAGGTGTGGCTGGGGAAAATTGGGCACCTGTGGCGGGCACCCCCTGGAACCCCCACAGGCCCGATTGGGAAGGCTCCGTGTGAATGGGGGCCCACTACTGGCCCCCAAAGTCTGATTCCGACTGCTGATTCGAGTCTGATGGCACGATTCGGAAAGGCTGTCCAAATCCAGCATCGTACTCGGTCGTTCGGAAACGCGGCCCGTAGAGACGTACGATTCTGCTCAGTACGGCTCGGTCATCCCATATGCCGTTGGGTCAGATTGGGATATTCCTAACACCTAACTCGCATCGTACTCGGTCAGTTGGAAACCTTTCCGAGTCGGTTGGAAAGGCACATTCCCGATCCGATTTTGACGGAGCAAATGCCATTAGGTGGCCTTCCTAACCGCATCAGAATCAGGCCCTTAGTGTTTAAAACAAGACAGCATTTCTCACATGTAGAGCTGATTTTAACAAACTCAAAATGGATATGCACACCTTATGATCAGTTAACATTTGAAGGAAACATGCAACAGGTTTACACTCTTAAAAACTGTTTTTCCTTAAAGTCTGAATTATTTTTTTGGTAGAAAATTTAAAATTTGCAGAAAAATACAAAATGTGTACAAGTTTGGGCAGTATATTCATCACAGGGACACGAGAAACTGAATTCCATAATGTATTGGCCCACGGAGCAGCAAAGTTGCTATTGGATCAAACCAAGTCTAAATTTGGTCAAGAGGCTCTCTATCCAATGCCACAAAATGCATGGTCAGTTAGGTTTCAACAGGGCATAATTCTTAATTGTCTTTTTCTTTAATTTTTTCATAGTGTACAACACATTCCATAAATGTATTTGTAACCAATGGTTTATCAGCATTACAAATAGTGTGAAGGTTTGTAAACACCCGTGGCCTGGCAAGTTGGTTGAAGGCAGTTTACATAGTTTACCCACTTATTTTTTTTTTAATTATCACAAGTCATACAGTTCATTATCATTATTTTTATTTAGAGTGGTCTTTGCATTACACCAGAAGGAAGCCTAAAGTATAAGCTTAACAAGTTAAATTGTATCCTCTATGGGGTTAATCCCCAACTCCTAGTGGCATAAATAAGTTGTGGCACTTCATGGAAGACAGAGGATATGTTAGAAAAATCAATTTTCCTCAGTTTGCAACGGCTTCAAGTTAGAGTAGCCCTAAATTCCTGCTCCATATATTTGGGTGGGAATGCATTGCCTATTATCAGGACCACTGGAATTATGAGATTTAGCATCCGTGGCATTTTGTACATAATCATGAATTTGCCACATTTGTCAAATAGTGGATTGTTTGCTACATATTCTGTGAATTGATTTCAGCAACAACATTTTTTTCTAGCTTAAACAGATCAAAAGTTTCTAAAAGCGTGGTGAAAGTGTTGCCACGCAGTGGAAGGCCATTCACAAAGGTTGACTGGTTATCTTTTTTTCCCGTATTTCTCTGTTTGTGTGTGAAAGTGGTAGTAATGAGGCGAAACCTTTGCCAAGATAGTGTTAACAAGTGTAAAAATCCCAAAATAATGATTTATTACTAATACTAAGGGGCCGATTCCGATCTCGGCTGGTAGGGCACCGAATCGGATTCGGCTTAACCGGATCCGATTCGGAGCCCTCTTTCCCGACCGATTCGAACGTGCGTCCGGGCGAGCGAGTATGATGCGAACGCACGCAAAATCGCCGACCGACTCGTTCGCGGGTCCGAACCGCTCTGACCGACTCGCACGGACACGACTCGCACCGCGCAATGGAGACGTTCCCCGGCCGGGCAAGTACGATGCGCGCCTCGAGCAGTCCGACCGACTCGCGCCGTCCGGCTCCAAAGGGCAGTCGGAGCCGGACTTTGGGGGTCCGTGTCGGACCCCCCTGTATGCGTAGCCGCGCGAGTCGCACAGAGGGGGGACCCATGGGTCCCCCCTACCTGTGCATGTACGGCGCGAGTCGCATCGATGCGTACCCGCTGTAGGGGGCGCCCTTATTTGCCTCGCACCCATTGAGTCAATGGGAGCCCGCGTACGCGTTGTACAACCGGCTCCCATTGACTTCAATGGGAGTCCGACCGAATCGAGTCCGATTGCATGCGTACGCATCGTACTCATTCGGTCGGGCTGCTAGAGTCCGATTCAGTCGGAAATCTCTCCTGGTCCGGCTCGGTCGGAGTGATTTCCGGCCTGAATCGGAATCGGCCCCTAAATGTGCAGCATTATGTTGCATAATTTGCCTTTTCTTGCCACATAATTTAGTCAACCCTTCCAAATAATTTTGCCCTCCCCTGCATCATAACACCAGTGGCCCTGGCTAATCTATATTACTAGAAGATGGGTTATTGGCTGACTACCAATCTCTCTAGAGATAAAAAATGCTGCTCCTATGGACTGCAAGTACTTATGATATCTCATTTCCAAACACAAGGGTCTCAATTCACAAAGTTAAACTTACACTTTTGTGAAAGTCTACTCTTTACGGTATTCACAAAACTGTAATTTAAAAGTAAGTTTACGACTGCAGAGACTCCGCTGTCAGGGAGGAGAACTCCACACATAAAATGATAGGTCTGTCCTCGTGGGGCATCCTGCCCTAAACTATTCAAAAGTGAGCCAAGATTGTTGATATAAAAAAATAAATATCATTGGTACCAATACACAGCCCTGTCTAACCATCCACTCCAGGTTAAAGAAATCAGCACATTTGCCATTTGTCACGAATCTCACCTTAGCAGAGACATTTGAGTGCAGCTTGGACAATAAGTTAACTAAAGCTTCACTGAGTCTAATTTTTCTTACATCCCTCCACAATTTGGAGCTGTTCTCAAGATCAAATGCACTTGATAGATCCATAAATGCTAAGTACAAAGGGCAAGCCTTGACAATAGCATACTTACTTACTTTTAGGTGTAAGCTGAAGCATTGTTCCATTGTACCTAGCCCCTCACGAAACCCATTTTGTGTTTCACACCTGGTCTTATTGGTAGTGGCCCAATCGATGATCCTTTTGTGAATGACTCTTCATATTAATTTGACAATGGAATTTGATGGTGATATTCACCTATAAAAGCATGGGCCTAACCTACTTCCCTTTTTAATAACATAACACGTGTATTTGTAAAGCGCTGTGTTCACCCCTAGCAGGGTATCTTGGCACTGAATAACAGATGTTTATTGTTACCCAACGGTACTCATTTTATCGACCTCAGATGGATGAAAGGCTGAGTGTACCCGCCAGGATTTGAACCTGTGACCATGAGGTCAAACACAAGCCTCTGCAGTGGATGTATTAGTCCACTGAGCCACCACACCCGGCTAGGATATGAGGGACTCATTCCAAAGACTCACCAAAGACAACCTACTGGCATGGTTAAAGACATCAATGATGAAAGATATCCATAGATCCTGCTTGAATTTAAAAACATCAGCTATGCTATATGGGCCTGGTGGCTTTGCAGAAGGGCTTTGAAGAAGAGCTAGCTCATCTTCTGCCAATTCAAAGGTAATATAGTCAGTCAAGTGCAGAGAGCCAATCTGGGGTACAATCAGAATCTTGCTAAGTATGGACTGCGAACAACTACCTACATCTAGAAGGGGAATGCTAAAGGCACTCTGCATTGTCCAGAGAGCCTCCCAAGGAAAATAACTGCTATTCCTACCAGTTAAATTCAAGCACTACAAACCAAACAGAACACTGCACTCCAAGAAGCTTGCACCACTTATCATACCACCTTATCATAAGAATTCCGTAGGAGGCACTGCTTCTTCAAAACAAGCTCAAAAGCTCTGGATCCCACAACCAGCTAGTATTAGAAGCATCCAGGAGCATGTACACTTCCAAAGACAGTTGAAACCTTGAATGTTTCCTAGATATCTGCACCATCTGCATCTCAGCAACCGAGCACAGAAAACAGCTGCACCCTCAAGTGCAGTCCTCAGCTTACAACTCACAAATTGCAAACAACTCAACCAGAAAACTGCTTTCATTATGCAGTAAGCACAAAAGGGCTGATCTATGCTTTCACGGCGCTATTACATAGTTATGTACTTCCATATATAACAGTTGTGGTCCACAATAATACTAAAACCATATTACGCAGCAGCCAGCAACAAAAAATAACTTATACCTATTAAATTCCCATAATACATATCTGCTATGAGTGTTGGCATCACCAGCACTGTAAAGTCAAAAGCCCAAACATCACCAAACATCACCAAATGAACAGGCATGGAATAACTGAAGAGATCTGTCACACATTTCTGGACAATTTTGAAGCACTTTAAAATAGTCTGTTCACTGCATGTTCCAAGTATCTATACAATCTGACAGTTTCTTTACATCTCATGTAGACACTCAGATATGGGATGATAATAAAAATGCCCATCTCAACAGATCTCTTCACTTTTCTCTCCCTCCAACCATGCAAGCTCGGAACAACAGCTAAACGCAAAAATCTCAGATTGGACAACACAGTGCAGTAACCAACTATGCAGGCTATATCATATGAAATAGCATAAAGGACCTGCAGAGTTGTTCAAGTTTAACCGAATACTGAAACCATAAAACTGTGCATTTGTCTCTTACACTTCATCATCAAACACACTGTGAAGCATTGCATCCCATAACATAATAACCGCACCTCAGTTTCTCGCACAACATGGAAACACTTGCCTCATAGGATCAAAGCAAAAACAACAACCTTTCAATATCCTTTCAAACACACACCCTGCACTATCCAAGATACCAAGAGACAACTCTGAAGTGGTATCCTGTGGAAAATACTATAAAAAAACATGTTAAAGAAGAAAGCTGAAACTAAAAAGGGAAAAAATGGGAATCTCTAATAAGTGAATCTAAGGCTAAAAATACCAAAGCTTTTTGGCATACAGTAACTATCAATAAAAACAGTAATAGTCAAATGGATAGACTGGGATCATGTGCTACCGCAACTGGGTTACACACTTTTCAAGTATTTATTGTATTGTATTTCAGCATTTATATACTGCTTTCTACCCCTATGTGGGGTGCTGAAGCACTTGCCTACATGTGTTAGCATTAGGCAGTATTTCTGGGCCTAAAGCCCTAACAGCTGGATTCAAAGGTAAAAGCACTCCATTTTCTTGGGGAGTATGCTGTCCTCAATCGAGAAACGAATTTCGCCACCTTAATTTCCTTGGAAAACACCCCCACAAACCTCTTAAGAAATCAATCATTTGTGGTGCCTCTGGTACTGATTTTCCAACCTTAAAGAGGTGTTGCCCAGCCCAGCCTCTTCCCTGCTCTGATGAGTGCAGATAGGCCTGTTCTTGGCCTGGTCTTGGCTCCGGTGCGTCCCGTGCTGCGGAAAAGCAAGCAAGCTTTTGGGCACTCCAGTCAGTTTCTCCACTGCCTCCAGGCCTCAAGGAGGTTTGGGGGCAATGAAGTCCTGCCTCAGCAGCAGCACAGATTTGTTGCCCTAAAATAAAGCTATATCATGTCAGCAGTCATTAATTTACACTACAATTTTGTCATAAACATTATGGTTATAGCTGTAGAAATCAAAATTAAGACACATTTTCTATGAGTTTTCAGATATTTTACCCATCCATTTCAGTAAAACATTCTGACATGCAGACTGAATCATGTACTTTCAACACCAGTAGTAGCCTTCCAAATATCTCCCTGGTGATCAACTGCAGCTTTATCATAATGTTCTAGTGAGCAGCTAGAGTGCTAACATTCTGTATTTAGGAAAAAAGAGCGGCACAACTGAACACTATCTTACTTAGTGCAATCAAAGCTGTAAAACTGAATACATTTCCTACAGAGGATAGTGCAGTAAATGAAGAAATAAGGGAGCTTGATAACAAAAAAGTCTCCCGAGATGGTTGTTGAGAAATGTATCCCAAGTAGCATGAAAATGTAGCCCAATGATAGATGTGTGCAAAACACTTAAGTAACTCGAGCAACAAATAATCAACTGATCAAGTTGATAAAAAACATAAAAACAGCAAATGGTTTAAAAGCACTTTGTCACTATTTGAGAACACAGAAAATGTGTCCTCATTTTAGATTTCTAGTGCACTACCCATAAATTCTGTGAGAAAAGGAACTCGTTCGTTTTGTTCAACCAAGCACGGGGAGACCAGGCCACATAGGGGCATACCTATGTGTATCTGAGAAAATTATAAAATTAATATCTCATACGACTTAGTTCTGTAGGAGGAAGAGAGGCCATCTAATAACCCTAAAGAAACCACAAGGTTCAACAGCTACAAAAAAAGCCCAGAGCACTCACAAATATTGCAGAAAGGTCAACAATCAAATTACATTTATGAATTTTTATTCCATTTTCAGAATTTAAGCCATAGGCTTATTGCAATCCTTAAGCCCACATTTCTTGACATCGACATAAGCCACGTTTCTTGGCCTCAACACAAACCCTTGTTTTGTTCATTTGTAAAGAAAATGCTTTAGGATTTAGAGTTGAGATTCCACCAAGATGACTTCTGGTGTACCACACTTTTGTCATAAATACAGAGGGGTCGATTCCGATTCGGGCCGGAAAAAGCACCGACCGACTCGGATCCGGAAAAAAAACCGACCGACACGTACCAGTGGCGCCCGACACGCCAAGTACGATGCAAGCCGCGATAAATCCGACCGACACGTCAGGAAACCAAGCCGACCGACCGAGCCGCTCGGAAAATAGCAATCCGGCCGGAAAACACGCGAATCCAACCGACCGACACGCACCCGGAACAAATCCGACCGAATCGTACCCGCCAACTCCAACCCG